>CM038146.1:104082968-104727518 GCA_021437245.1 Aegilops speltoides
ATTTACATTATTTGCCATTTGCCTCTCGTTTTCCTCTCCCCCACTTCACCCTTGCCGTTTTATTTGCCCTCTCTTTCCCAATCTCCTCCTCTCTTTTTGGCTTGCCGTTTTTCTGCTTGCTTGTGTGTTGGATTACTTGTTGCCATGGCACAAGATAATACCAAATTGTGTGATTTCTCAAATACCAATAATAATGATTTCCTTAGTACTCCAATTGCTCGTCTTAATGATGTTGAGTCTTGTGAAATCAATACTGCTTTGTTGAATCTTGTTATGAAAGATCAATTCGCCAGTCTTCCTAGTGAAGATGCCGCTACTCATCTAAACAATTTTGTTGATTTGTGTGATATGCAAAAGAAGAAAGATACGGATAACAATATTGTCAAATTGAAGTTATTTCCGTTTTCACTTAGAGATCGTGCTAAAGTTTTGTTTTCGTCTTTGCCTAAAAATAGTATTGATTATTGGAACAAGTGCAAAGATGCTTTTATCTCTAAGTATTTTCCTCCCGCTAAGATCATCACCCTTAGGAACGATATGATGAATTTTAAACAACTTGATCATGAGCATGTTGCCCAATCTTGGGAAAGAATGAAATTGATGCATCACAATTGCCCTACTCATGGTTTGAATTTATGTATGATCATACAAATTTTTTATGCCGGTTTGAACTTTGCTTCTAGAAATCTCTTAGATTCGGCCGCGGGGGGCACGTTTATGGAAATTACGTTAGGATATGCTACTAAATTGCTTGATAATATTATGGCTAATTATTCTCAATTGCACACCGAAAGATCTTCTAGTAAAAAAGTGCATGATATAGACGAAATCAATGTTTTGAGTGGAAAGATGGATGAACTTATGAAGATGTTTGCTACTAAAAATACTCCTCTTGATCCCAATGATATGCCTTTGTCTTCCTTGATTGAGAATAATAATGAATCTATGGATGTGAATTTTGTTGGTAGGAATAGTTTTGGAAACAATGCTTATAGAGGAAACTTTAATGCTAGACCGTTCCCTAGTAATCCTTCTAATAATTATGGAAATTCCTACAATAACTCATATGGTAATTTTAATAAGATGCCCTCTGGTTTTGAGAATAGTGTGAAAGAATTTATGATTTCTCAAAAGAATTTCAATGCTTTGCTTGAAGAAAAATTGCTCAAAGTTGATGATTTGGCTAGGAACATTGATAGACTTTCGCTTGATGTTAATTCTCTTAAACTTGGATCTTCTTCTCCTAAGAATGATATCAATGAGTCTCTCAAAGTAATGAGAATTTCCATTGACGAGTGCAAGGAAAGAACCGCTAGATTGCGTGCTAAAAAAGAAAGCTTTATAAAAGCATGTTCTTCTAGTTTACATGAAAATAATGATGAGAATCTTAAAGTTATTGATGCATCTCCGATTAGATCTATGTTTTGCAATATGAATTTTGATGATCATGGGAGTGATGATGAATCAACTTTGCCTAGAAGGCGTCCAAAAATTCGGAGTCTTTAGATCTTAATGTTAAATTTGGTAAAAGTGAGATTGGAGAATCCTCAACTTCTAATAATATTGAACCTACTATCTCGGATTTCAAGGATTTTGATTATGATAATTGTTCTTTAAAAAGTTGTATTTCCTTGTTGCAATCCGTTGTTAATTCTCCTCATGCTTATAGTCAAAACAAAGCTTTACCAAACATATCGTTGATGCCTTGATGCAATCTTATAATGAAAAACTTAATTTGGAAGTTTCTATACCTAGAAAACTTAATGATGAGTGGGAACCTACTATAAAGATTAGAATTAAAGATTATGAGTGTTTTGCTTTGTGTGATTTGGTGCTAGTGTTTCCACGATTCCGAAAACTTTATGTGATATTCTAGGTTTCCATGATCTTGATGATTGCTCTTTAAAGTTGCACCTTGCAGATTCCACCATTAAAAAGCCTATGAGAAGGATCAATGATGTTCTTATTGTTGCAAATAGAAATTTGGTGCCCGTAGATTTTATCATTCTTGATATAGATTGCAATCTTTCTTGCCCCTATTATTCTTGGTAGACCTTTCCTTAGAACGATTGGTGCGATTATTGATATGAAGAAAGGGAACATTAGATTCAAATTTCCATTAAAGAAAGGCATGGAGCACTTTCCAAGAAAGAAAGTCAAATTACCTTATGAATCTATCATGCGTGCTACTTATGAATTTAGTGCCAAAGATGGCACTACTTAGATCTATCCTTGCTTTTATGCCTAGCTAGGGGCGTTAAACGATGGCACTAGTTGGGAGGCAACCCAATTTTCTTTATGTTTTTTGTTTTTGCTCCTGTTTAGTAATACATCTTGCATCTACCTTCTGTTTAGATGTGTTTTTATCTCTTAATTAGTGTTTGTGCCAAGTAGAACCTATAGGATAACCTACGATGATAGTTGATTTGATTCTGCTGAAAAACAGAAACTTTTCGCGCATGAATATAATTTTGTTAAATCACCGGAACGTGCTTTTGCGTTGATTCTTTTTGCTGCCGTTCAACAAGCAAATTTTCCAGGACTTCCTATTTTTTTAGGATTTTTAGAGTTCCAGAAGTTTGTGTTAGTTACAGATTTCTACAGACTGTTCTGTTTTTCGTGTGTTGTTTGCTTATTTCAATGCATCTATGGCTAGTAATTCAGTCTATGAACCATAAAGAAGTTGGAATACAGTAGGTTTAACACCAAAATAAATAAATAATGAGTTCATTGCATTACCTTATGTAGTGGTTTTGTTTTCTTTCACTAACGGAGGTTATAAGATTTTCTGTTGAGTTTTGTGTTGTGAAATTTTCAAGTTTTGGGTAAAGCTTTTATGGACTATGGAATAAGGAGTGGCAAGAGCCTAAGCTCGGGGATGCCCAAGGCACCCTAAGACATTCAAGGATATACAAAAGCCTAAGCTTGGGGTTGCCCCGGGAAGGCATCCCCTCTTTCGTCTTCGTTCATTGGTAACTTTACTTGGAGCTATATTTTTATTCGCCACATGATATGTGTTTTATTTGGAGCGTCGTGTATTATATTAGTCTTTGCTTTTTAGTTTACCACAATCATCCTTGATGTACAGACCTTTTGGGAGAAGCCTATTTGATTAGAATTTGCTAGAATACTCTATGTGCTTCACTTATATCTTTTGAGCTTGATAGTTTTTGCTCTAGTGCTTCACTTATATCTTTTAGAGCACGGTGGTGTCTTAATTTTGAAGAAATTGCTAGTCTCTCATGCTTCACTTATATTGTTTTGAGAGTCTTTTAGAACAGCATGGTATTTGCTATGGTCATAAAGTTGGTCCTAGAATGATGAGCATCCAAGTTGGGTATAATAAAAACTATCATAGAAAAAGAATTGGATGCTATGATCAACTTGATGCTTGATAATTGTTTTGAGATATAAAGGTACTAATGTTAGGGTCATGCTAGTGGGTAATTATGAAATTGAGAAGTACTTTTGTTGAAGTTGGCAAGTCCCGTAGCATGCACGTATGGTAAAAGTTGTGTGACAAATTTGTTGCATGAGGTGCTCTTTTGAGTGTCTTCCTTATGAGTGGCGGTCGGGGACGAGCGGTGGTCTTTTCCTACCAATCTATCCCTCTTGGGGCATGCATAGTAGTACTTTGCTTCGAGGGCTAAGTAGGCTTTTGCAATAAGTATATGAGTTCTCTTTTGACTATTGTGAGTCCATGGACATAGGCACACTCATCCTTTTTACTTTGCTAGCCCTTATTATTACCGCGCAAATTTCGCCGGTATCATAAACTCCTTATTTACCTTCCTCAAAACAGCAAGCATACCTACCTATTATGGCATTTCCATAGCCATTCCGAGATATATTGCCATGCAACTTTCCACCATTCCGTTTATTATGACATGTTCCATCATTGTCATATTGCTCTTTGCATGATCATGTAGTTGACATCGTATTTGTGGCAAGGCCACCTTCATAATTTTCATATGTGTCGCTCTTGATTCATTGCTTATCCTGGTACACTGCCGGAGGCATTCATATAGAGTCATATCTTGTTCTAGCTTTGAGTTGTAATTCTTGAGTTGTAAATCCATAAAAGTGTGATGCTCTTCATTATTAGAACATTGTCCTAGTGAGGAACGGATGATGGCTATGATTCCCCCACAAGTCGGGATGAGACTTCGGCCTTTAAAAAAAGGGGGGAAATGAGAAAAGAAAAAGATAGAAAGGCAAAAAAGAAAAAAGGGAAGGCCAAAGAAAAAAAAAGAGAAAGAAAAAAAGGAGAAAAAGAAAATAAAAATAAAAATGAGGGAAGAAGAGAGAAGGGACAATGCTACTATCTCTTTTTCCACACTTGTGCTTCAAAATAGCACCATGATCTTCATGATAGAGAGTCTCCTATGCCGTCACTTTCATATACTAAGTGGGCATTTTTCATTATAGAACTTGGCTTGTATATTCCAATGATGGGCTTCCTCAAAATGCCCGAGGTCTTCGTGAGCAAGCAAGTTGGATGCACACCCACTTAGTTTCTTTTGTTGAGCTTTCATATATTTATAGCTCTAGTGCATTGCATGGCAATCCCTACTCACTCACATTGATATCTATTGATGGGCATCTCTATATAGCCCGTTGATACGCCTAGTTTTTGTGAGACTATCTTCTCCCTTTTTGTCCTCACAACCACCACCATATACCACCATAGTGTTATGTCCATGGCTTACGCTCATGTATTGCGTAAGAGTTGAAAAAGCTGAAGCACGTTAAAAAGTGTGAAACAATTGCTCGGCTCGTCATCGGGGTTGTGCATGATGGGAGTATTTTGTGTAATGGAAATGAAGCATGGCCTAACCATATGATTTTTTAGGGATGAGCTTTCTTTGGCTATGTTATTTTGATAGGACATGATTATTTGTTAGTATGCTTTGAAGCATTATTATTTTTATGTTTTATAAGCTTTTATTTTGAATCATTTGGATCTGAACATTCATGCCACAATAAAGAAAATTACATTGAGAATTATGCTAGGTAGCATTCCACATCAAAAATTTCTTTTTTATCATTTACCTACTCGAGGACGAGCAGGAATTAAGCTTGGGGATGCTTGATCGTCTCCAACGTATCTATAATTTTGATTGTTCCATGCTATTATATTACCCTTTTGGATGTTTATGGGCTTTATTTTACACATTTATATCATTTTGGGACTAACCTACCAGTAGGAATCATTATATTGCTTTTTTTTGCCTATTTCATATTTGAAGAAAAGGAATATCAAGCGAGTCCAAACGGAATGAAACCTTTGGGAGCGTGATTTTTGGAACGAACATGATCCGGAGAACTTGGAGTGCAAGTCAAGAAGCTTCCGAGGGCCCCACGAGATAGGAGCCCCCCCACGGGTAGGGCGCGCCCCCTGTCTCGTGGGCCCCTCGGGCGGCCACCGACATACTTCTTCCTCATATATATACCTACGTACCCCAAAAACATCCAGGGGCACCATAAAACACAATTTCCACCACTGTAACCTTCTGTATCCGCGGGATGTCATCTTGGAGCCTTCGCCGGCACTCTGCCGGAGGGGAATCGACCATGGAGGGCTTCTACATCAACATCTTTGCCCCTCCGATGAGTTGTGAGTAGTTTACCACAGACCTACGGGTCCATATAGTTATTAGCTAGATGGCTTCTCTCTCTTTTTGGATCTCAATACAATGTTCTCCCCCTCTCTTGTGGAGATCTATTCGATGTAAACTCTTTTTGCGGTGTGTTTGTCGAGATCCGATGAATTGTGGGTTTATGATCAAGTTTATCTATGAATAATATTTGAATCTTCTCTGAATTCTTTTATGTATGATTGAGTTATCTTTGCAAGTCTCTTCCAATTATCAGTTTGGTTTGGCCTACTAGATTGGTCTTTCTTGCCATGGGAGAAGTGCTTAGCTTTGGGTTCAATCTTGCGGTGTCCTTACCCAGTGACAGAAAGGGTTGCAAGGCACATATTGTATTGTTGCCATCGAGGATAACAAGATGGGGTTTATATCATATTACATGAGTTTATCCCTCTACATCATGTCATCTTGCTTAATGCGTTACTCTGTTCTTATGAACTTAATACTCTAGATGCAGGCAGGAGTCGGTTGATGTGTGGAGTAATAGTAGTAGATCCAGGCAGGAGTCAGTCTACTTGTTTTGGACGTGATGCCTATATACATGATCATACGTAGATAATCTCATAACTATGCGCTTTTCTATCAATTGCTCGACAGTAATTTGTTCACCCATCGTAATACTTATGCTATCTTGAGAGAGGCCACTAGTGAAACCTATGGCCCCCGGGTCTATCTCTTATCATATTTGCTTTCAATTTACTTTTATTTGTATCTTTACTTTTTGCATCTATATCATAAAATACCAAAAATATATTTATCTTATCATACTATCTTTATTAGATCTCACTTTACAATGGCCGGCGTGAAGGGATTGACAACCCCTTTATTGCGTTGGTTGCGAGTTCTCGATTGTTTGTGTAGGTGTGTGGGACTTTTGAGGAGCCTCCTCTTTGGATTGATACCTTGGTTCTCAAAACTGAGGGAAATACTTACGCTACACTTGCTGCATCACCCTCTCCTCTTCGAGGAAAACGAATGCAAGCTCAAGACGTAGCAGTGGGCACTTTCCCTCTGCGCCGTACTTGCACCAGAGGCCGACCGCGCCGTACTTGCGTTGGACGGCCGCCGCATCCTTCGTATGGGTCGCGCCATTTTCATTTTCCATGGCCCGCTTGATGCCAACACGCTGGTCGGTAGGCTCGACCGCCTCCTTGGCCCAGGTGTCCACCTGGGCGTAGTAGAGGAACATGGCCATCACATCCTCGAGGTGGTGTTCTCCGATGTAATAACCAACTGGGAGCTCGAGGTCGTGCTCCAGATGTACCTCGAGCGTGTCGACTGCTTGGATGAACGCCTGCACAACTTCAGGCAGAGCCAAGAGCTTCCGTAGGCAAGGGCTGCTGGTCATGGTCTCATGGACGCGTTTTATTTTGTTGAGTCGTTTCGACTTGGATAGGTATGTAATCACAACAATCATACTATTGCTCTGTTTATTGCTCTGTGTCAATGTGTGTACTCTGTTTTTCGCTCTTATATGTCCTGTTTCAATGTGTATTTATACGCTTTCCATGCTGTATATGTGGACGATAACAGATAGATTCAAATTAGTATACAAAAACAGATAGAAGATGGAATTCATAATATATATATATATAATATTAATTGTTCATTAGTTCATCATAGAATATATATAATATCATCACATATACGTGATGATACTTAACTACTAGGTACAATGCATAAAATTGAAAAAGAACAATACTAAAACTAATAATCCCTCCTGGGGCTAGTATTCCGGTAGCCCCTCGCCAGCATCTCCCTGGTGCACGACGTCTTTCCAGAGCAGAGGCAGTACTCCGCCTCCTCCGCCTCGCAGAGCTTTATGTGCCGATCTGCCTCTTGCAAGCAGACGCGCGCGAATGATCTTGCCATTTCATTGGGCGCCCACTTAAGCTCCTCGTCGGTGGCATGCTGGAGCTTATCGCCCAGCTCCACACAGTGACGAGGCGCTTAGCGCCTCTGGCCTTCCTCACGAAGTACCCGTCTTCTTACACTTCCTCTGCACAACGACGCGCCCGCCCCCAAAGCTCCACTACCTCCTTTTTCCAGGTGGCATCACGGGCTTCACAGGCCACCTGGTACCTGGCATCCTCCTCCTTCATCTCCTTCTTGAAAGCCACTTGCCTAGCTTTCTCAACCGGCGGCAGCGAATTCCAAAGACAAAGATCATACTGGCCCTAAAACCAATCCAAAGTTGGGGGGGTCTGGCGCAACCTTGTCCGGTGGTGCGTAGGTGTCCTCGTCGCTGCTCCTCGAGTGAGCATCCTCAGGGGGTGGCGAATCCTCGTCAGCGTGTGGGCAGACCGGCGGCGCCATGGTACAGATTTGAGAGAGATAGATAGATAGATATATATATACATATATATATATATATATAGAGGGAGAGGGCAAGCAAGGGGAGGATCTAGATGATAATACAGGTGGGACGACGTGAGCAAGGTAGTATTTATTGGCAGCCGGACTCTAGATCGACGAGAACAGTACACGCGCCATTTGTCGGAATTTACGAGTACTATAGTCTGAATTACACACGATCCCCGCAGCAAAATCCGTGTATGAACATAATAGCTAATGGTTCGCAATGCAGAACCGTGTCTGATTAATAAAGCCCGCCACTCACCTTCCAAACCTCGAGGCACGAAATAGAGTCCTAATCGTGCAGGGTCGGTTGTCTTGCCAGATTTTACGTTTTCTTTTTTGAACACCAGATATTTACATCGTCTGATACTTTTTTAACTCACACACAAGTACACAAATATGTTTTTTTAAACCGTTATGGTTAGCCGTTGCATGTAGATGTAGTTCAAATTTGAATTACGGTCATTAAATGGCTAGAAAATCACTTAAATGTCTTCAAAATCTCAAATGACCCTTGAAATTGTCCAAATTTTCACATGACAGTTGTATTAGTGCTTGTTACACGTATAAAAAAATTGATAGCCGTAAGAGGAAGCTATCTGCCATTCGTCATCAAACATGCATTGTTCCCTTCTCAGAACCATGAGCCTTCTACTGAGTTGCTCAGATTTGTGAGGGGTGTGTGTCCAAACTTTCATCAAACACATCAATTTTTGTACCACATCATCTTGGTGGCATGACACTACATCAAGCAAGGTTTCATGTTTTTTTTATCATTTTTTAATTTTTTGGAATAAAAATGCCATGGCACTCCATGCATGTACATGTGTCCATGTCGTGAGACCAATATGTTTGAAAATTCCTTGTACTTTACTGCACATGGAATTAACTCGCACACTAGTACACAAATATGGTTTCTCAAACCGTTATGGATAGCCATTGCATGTACATCTAGTTCAAATTTGAATTACGGTCATTAAATGGCTAGGAAATCACTTAACTGTCTTCAAAAGGTCAAATGACCCCTGAAATTTTCCAAATTTTCACATGACAGTTTGTATCAGTGCACATTACACATAGAAAATTTTTGAAGGCCGTAAAAGGAAGCTATCTGCCGTTCGTCATCAAACATGCATTGTTCCCTCTCGGAACCACGAGCCTTCTAGTGAGTTCCTCTAGTTTGTGAGGGGTGTGTGTCCAAACTTTCGTCAAACAGACCAATTTTTGTACCACATCGTCTTGGTGGCATGACATTACATCAAGCAAGGTTTCATGTTTTTCTGATCATTTTTTAATTCTTTGGAATAAATATGCCATGGCACTCCATGCATGTACATGTGTCCATGCCGTGAGATGAATATCTTTGAAAATTCATTGAACTTTACTGCACATCGAATTAGCTCGCACACAAGTACACAAATATGATTTTTCAAACCGTTATGGTTAGCCGTTGCATGTACATATAGTTCAAATTTCAAATTTAGGTCATTAAATGGCTAGGAAATCACTTGAATGTTTTCAAAAGGTCAAATGACCCCTGAAATTTTCCAAATTTTCACATGACAGTTTGTATCAGTGCACATTACGCGTAGAAAAATTTGAAGGCCGTAAGAGGAATCTGTCTGAAGTTCGTCATCAAACATGCATTGTTCCCTCTCGAAACCACGAGCCTTCTAGTGAGTTGCTCCGGTTTGTGGAGGGTGTGTGTCCAAACTTTCGTCAAACAGGCCAATTTATGTACCACATCGTCTTGGTGGCATGACATTACATCAAGCAAGGTTTCATGTTTTTCGTATCATTTTTTAATTTTTTGGAATAAAAATGCCATGGCACTCCATGCATGTACATGTGTCCATGCCGTGAGACCAATATGTTTGAAAATTCTTTCTAATTTACTGCACATGGAGTTAACTTGCACACAAGTACACAAATATGATTTTCCAAACCGTTATGGTTAGCCGTTGCATGTACATCTAGTTCAAATTAGAATTATGGTAATTAAATGGCTAGAAAAATACCTAAATGTCTTCAAAAGGTCAAATGACCCCTGAAATTCTCAATTTTTTCACATGACAGTTTGTATCAGTGCACATTACAAGTCGAAAAATTTGGAAGGACGTAAGAGGAAGCTATCTGCCGTTCGTCATCAATCATGCATTGTTCCCTCTCAGAACAACGAGCCTTCTAGTGAGTTGCTCCGGTTTGTGAGGGGTATGTGTCCAAACTTTCATCAAACAGGCCAGTTTTTGTACCACATCATCATGGTGGCACATGACATTACATCAATCAACGTTTCATGTTTTCCTGATCATTTTTAATATGTTGGAATTAAAATGCCATGCCACTACATGCATGCACATATGTGTCCATGCCATGAGACCAATATGTTTCAAAATTCCTTGTACTTTACTGCACATGGAATTAACTCGCACACTAGTACACCAATATGATTTTTCAAACCATTATGGTTAGACATTGCATGTACATCTAGTTCAAATTTAAATTACAGTCATTAAATGGCTAAGAAACCACTTAAATGTCTTCAAAAGGTCAAATGACCCCTAAAATTTTCCAAATTTTCACATGACAGTTTGTATTAGTGCACATTACACATACAAAAATTTTGAAGGCCGTAAGAGGAAGTAATCTGCTGTTCGTCATCAAACATGCATTGTTCCTCTCGGAACCACGAGCCTTCTGGTGAGTTGCTCTGGTTTGTGAGGGGTGTGTGTCCAAACTTTCATCAAACAGACCAATTTTTGTACCACATCATCTTGGTGGCATGACAGTACATCAAGCAAGGTTTCATATTTTTTGATCACTTTTTAATTTTTTGGATAAAAATGCCATGGCACTCCATGCATGCACCATGATATGACACCATGCCAAGTTTCATGATTTTAAAACCAAGTTTCTCAATGTTCTCGACCGAGCCACGATGCCCAGATATTTGAGTTTTATTCTCATTTTTTGCATGGGACCTAGAAATTCACCCTAGGACACAAATGTGATTTTTCAACCAACTTTGGTGCACGGGAGCATGTGCTTGTAGTTTAAATTTGAATTATGCACATTGAATGACCAAAAAATCAATTAATGTGTAAATAAGGCCAAACGAAGCCAGAATAATTCCAAAATTTAACAGGGCACTCATGTAGTTCTATGTTGCCTTTGTAAATAAACTCAAGGGGACAGCGTATATCGTTTCGCACTCAAAGGTGGCATGTTCCCTCTCAGAACCACGAGCCTTCTTGAGAGAATCTTTGGTTTGCAAGAAGCTTATACCAAAATCTGTTCCTATTCAGCCATTTTTTTACCACAGCATGGTAGTACCATGACATGACACCCATGCCAAGTTTCATGATTTTCAGACGTGTTTTGGATTTACAAGAATTTTAAAACCAACTTTCTCAATGTTCTCGGCCAAGCCACGATGCCCAGATATTTGTTTTTATTCTCATTTCTTGCATGGGACCTAGAAATTCACCCGAGGACACAAATGTGATTTTTCAACCAACTTTGGTGCACGAGAGCATGTGCTTGTAGTTCAAATTTGACTTATGCACATTAAATGACCAGAAACTCAATTAATGTATAAAAAACGACAAATGAACCCGGAATAATTCCAAAATTTAACAGGGCACTCATGTAGTTCTATGTTGCCTTTGTTAAGAAACTCAAGGGGGCAGCGTATATCGTTTCACACTCAAAGGTGGCACGTTCCCTCTTAGAACCACGAGCTTCCAAATCGGCCCAATTTTTTACCACAACATGTTAGTGCCATGACATGACACCATGCCAAGTTTCATGATTTCCAGGCGAGTTTTGGATTTACATGAATTTAAAATCTAAGTTTCTCGATGTTCTTGGCCGAGTCACGACGCCCAGATGTTTGAATTTCATTCTCATTTCTTCCATGGGACCTAGAAATTCAACCAAGGACACACATGTGATTTTTCAACCAACTTTTGTGCACCGGAGCATGTGCATGTAGATCATATTTAGATTATGCACATTAAAAGTCTAGAAACTCAATTAATGTATAAAAAGGCCAAACGAACCCGAAATAATTCCAAAATTTAACAGGGCACTCATATAGTTATATGTTTCCTCTATAAAGAAAATCAGGGGGGAGGCAGCGTATATCGTTTCGCACATAAAGTTGACATGTTCCCTCTCGGAACCACGAGGCTTGTTGAGAGAATCTCCGGTTTTGCAAGAAGCTTATACCAAAACTTGTCCCAATTCAGCCAAAAATTACACATATGAAAACAGGGTTTAGATGATCCCGAACATCTCGCTACCTAGACCAATAATGTACTATGATTTGAATTCAACATAAAATGGATACAAATATTTGAATTGGAGAGCGTATGGTACATGTAGTTCATAGTGAAATATGATTACTGCTATATGGATGTTTTTTGTTATCAAGATAATATTTAAATTATTGTATAACTTGACAATAATCATATTTAAATAAGGAAAATTGATTCAAATTTAGTCCATATGGTAGACGACAATATATATGTTCACATGGTGGAGTAAAATGTTCATATATGATGGAAGATCAAAATGTACGACTACATCAATTATAAACTGCAAGGTCACCTAACGATATATTCGAATTCAACATAACATGGATTCAAAAATGCAAATTCAAGATCCTGGCATTTGTAATCATATAAAAAGGGACAATACTCTTTCTTTTGGTGGGAGTTGATTTGCTTTTTGTTGTTGTTGAGGGAAGTGCGAATCGATTTGGTACTGTGCAGGGTAATCTTGTTTCCCGATTTTTTTACATTTTTCTTGTAGTTTTTTCAATGGCATCTATAGCAATATAGTAAAAGGGGACATGACTCTCTTGTGTCTTGTATGAATTTTTTTCTACACGTTAAGTTTGTTCTGCCGAACAAGGAATCCACACCTTGTTATCCCGAAATTTTCAAGCTCGAGTATCTTTTGTCTCACCTGCTTTAAAACTCCTGCCTCTTCAAACCGCGCCGCGCCTTGTTATCCTGAAATTTCGACGCGCGTGAGAACTCCCTCCTCATCCGAAATCGGTCCCGCAGCCCAGACACGCGAAATCCCCCTTCTACCCCTTAACCGGAAATGAAGCTCCACGTCATGGTGTCAAAACCGGTGGGGGTACGCTGGTAACTTGCCCTACATTTTGGACAAGCGCATCCCTAAGCTTGGCTCCCCCCTCCCCCTTCGCCCCCCTTTCGTACACCGAGGCTGCCAAAACCCGCGAAACCCCACGCTCCTCCGTCGGCCTCCGGCCGTCACCCAGCCAGAGACTCTTCCCCGACTACGTCGTCCACTGCAACAGCTCGCTGTGCCTCATCCACCGCACCGGATGAGGATCCGTTGTCAATCTTGTCGTCCCGCCGGATCAGCCGCCCCGTCCTCCACCTCCAAGCACCTGCCCCGACGTTCGCCTAGTCTATCGCGCCACCTCAATCCCCATAGCACCGTCTTGACCTGCCCCACCGGAACCGCAACACCCTCACCAATTCCTCCGATGAAGCCGAGGCCAACTCGGCGCCACCACGGAGGTTCTGCACTCACCACTGCATTTTATCTTTTATTCGATCTCACGGGGTTGCTGGTGCTCGATACCGAGCAGACATGGTGGGTCTCCATCGACGGCGCCGTCGCCGGCCACATCATCCACGACGTCTCTCACCCATGTCGTTGCTTCCTCGGTCGGGACTTCCACAACGGCACTAGCTGCATCTGCTTCGACTCTCGCTCGCATTGTGGCTCTGTTCTTGCTCTCGGTCGCGCTACTGCACTGCTCTTGCTTTCGATCGTGCCGCTGCTCTACTCTTGCTCTCGCTTGCACTGCTGCTGCTGCTGCACGACCTCCGGCAACTACAGGAGTTGCTGCTTTAGCACTCGCTCGCGATGCTACTGCAGGACTTGCTCTCTGATAGTGCTTGCCCTACTCGAGCGTCTACTGATTTAGATCACTGCTTCTCTGCTACTAGTGCTCGAATGCCCTAAACATCTATTGCAATGCTCTGCTACTAGTTCAATCAGTTTCACTGTTCAAGATATCTTCCGATATTCTGATAAATCGGCCGATTTATCGCTTACCGTTGTCTGACCGATAAGATAAATCAGCCGATTAATCAGCCGATATGGCGACAAATCAGCCAATATGCCGATAAACTGGCCGATTTACCCCTTATCATGGGTCGACCGATAAGTTCCTGATAAGCGATATCCCCAACATTGATCAGTTTCAACAGTAAAATTTAGTTTCGATTGTAAAGTTCATTTTCTTCAGTTAAGTTCAGAGTGAACAATACTTACAGCATCTGTCGGAGCAGCCGTGGCGCGACTGATGCGTTTTAAATCTAGCACTTTTTTGTGATGTATTTTACATCATCTATTGCAGATGATATTAGGGTCCCACTTCAGATTAACGTTGTTTGTCTTGTCCTGCTCCAGCCTCGTCACCGTACACCTCACCGGAGCTGCTCCAACAACGGAACCGTCCATCACAGCGGAGCAGTACCCTCGGCGCCGTTTCCAGATCCTCGGATCTTCTTCCCCGCCTCCGATAGTCACACCAGCATCATCGCCATCCTCCACGTCCAACCCAATGATGCCGAGGTCCACAAGGCTATGCCAAAGAGGCTGTACACTCGTCGCATCACTTTGTTACTCTGCATTCATGTTGTTCCCTCAGGGAACCTTTGCTATGGAACTACTATTCGTGCAAATCTATTAGAAGGAGTGGAGCAAAGCAAAACTGGAGGATTTTTTCCTTTGGTGTCTCTTTCGAAGAAAAAACATAGGAATTTTATTCACTTGGATGTCCTTTTCAAATTAATATGCATGAAGAACAAAACTAATTGCATTACTGGCATAATAAGATTCTTATTTTTTTCATTTTCACGTGGTTTGACTTTAATTTGACCACGTTTCTCCATTCCTGTGTTCTTCCATTTCATGTGAACCAAACACCCAGGTTGACTGAAATCCAATTTTTCCAAATGCTCTATTTTGCACGTGCATTCCTATCCTATTCCTGTGTTTTTCCTGTCCCTGTGTTTATAGAATTCTGCAATTCTAAGGAGCCCTTACAGATTTACTTCACTTTTAGATAAGCGTCAAAGAAAACTCTGTGTTATGTCCTGCTCCTGCCGTGCCATCATCCACCCCACCTGAGGTGCACCATCGACAGAAGCGTTCACTGCAGCAGAGATCCCCCCTACAAACTTTCTTTCACCGCCTCAGATCATCTTCCCTGTTGCCGGCAGCCACGCCAACTGCATTACCATCATCGGTGAAAGAGATGAACACGAGGACTACAGTTCGGAAGAGAGGTCGCAGTCTTTCGTGTTTGCTTATGTTATACATCGGTTATTATTACCTGCTACTTTATCGTTCAAACTTGAGTTTTGAAATGCCCATGGGTCTCATATCGAGCCGGCAATGAATAGTATCTATCTACTATCTGGTTCATCTGGGTCTTCTATGTGGTTCATGTTGGGTGGGCAACAAACAATAGATGATCCATTGTCTATCTTTTTAAACTGAAGCTATAATCTACCTGCTATCATTAGTTTTGGATCCATCCACTCATTTGCTACCATCATTCTTGATTTTTGCATGCACCCTTAGGCCTTACAAAATCTAACTTTTTTTATTATGCATGTCAGATGTTGTACACAATCATACTGAACATGTAGAGAAAAAGAGAAGACCATTGTGTGAGAATATAATGTCATGCTGACGTCGCTACATGGTGGGCGAAGTGCCCCCCCCCCCCCGCTTGCATTTCCAGATTGTATTCCAGAGAAAGATAACTGTTCAGATGGGGATTCAGAAGGAGCCGACCACGCCTGTTTACCACCTAAAGTGTTTGCTCTAACCTGGCATGCTGATATTGGTCATATCATGCATATGGTGCCTTGCATTGCTTACATTATACATCTTATATGTCATCAGCTTAGTTTCGATTTGCTTTGTCTGAACGCCACCTGTTTGGTTTCTATATCATACTCCCACCATTCCTAAATATTTATCTTTTTAGAGATTTCAACAAGTGACTACATATGGAACAAAATGAGTGAATCTACACTCTAAAATATGTCTATATACATATGTATGTGGTAGTCCATTTGAAATCTCTAAAAGACAAATATTAGGAATGGAAAAGAAATATATAAAATATGCAATGCCATTTTCTTTAGCGAGCATCATATCGTGAATCATGCAATGCCATCCTGTTTATCCATCATCGTATATGTGAATTGTATCGTGCCATATTTTTTTCCATAATGTATTCCATTTGTCAACAATGTCTATACATTCATATCTTTGTTCTGTGCATCAGCCATTTGAGTCGGTCATGGGAAAATCTGGAGTGAAAACAAGGTCTTCGGCGGTCGGTGCTACACATCGATCAGATTTCTTCTTTGATTCTGAATAGCTCCTCAGAGGAGGATTCAGAGACAGATGACCAGTCATATTCCGCCCCTAGGTGCATGCTCTAACTTGGCTGGGTTATATTGCTCATATCATGCATATGGTGTCTTGCATTGCCATGCCATCTACTTAGATTAGAGATGCTTTGTGTGAATGCCTCCTGTTTGCTTTCTATATCAGATATTGAATTATGCAATGCCATGTTTTCAGCCAGTTATCATATATGTGAATTATGCACCCCCATGGAGCAAGGGATCATATATGTGAATTATCTCATGCCATCTTTTTTTTCATTACGTATTCCATTTGTCGACAATCTGTGTATATTGAACTACTCTTCATGTGTATCAGCCATTTGAGCCGGTTATGGAAAAATCTGGAGCAAAAACAAGGTCTTCAGAGCAGGCAATGGTACATGTTGAGGAATATATCTCGATGGTTACAGGGAGCTCCTTAGAGGAGGATTCAGAGATAGATGACCAGTCCTATATCCCACCTGAGGTGTATGCTCTAAGTTGCAATGTTGATATTTCTCATATGATGCATATGGTGTCTTGCATTGCTTAGTTTAGACATCATATGCACAATATTGAATTCCATCTGCTTAGTTTAGAGATCATACATGCGAGTGCCAGCTGCTTAGTATATGAAACAATTATGTCAATTATATCATGCCATCCTGAAGACTTAGACAACATGTATGTGAATTATTTCATCCCAACCTATTTTAGAAAGACATCATATAGTTTTGTCATGTCATCATGTTTAGGTACTCATCATATGTTGAATTATGCCATTATATCCTATTAAGTTATCCATCATATATCTGAAACTGTGTCATGCTATCCTATTTAGTTAGGCATTATATATGTGAAATTATGTCATGCTGTCCTGTTTGGTTAGACAACATATATGTGAATTACCACATCTGTTTATCATACAATGTCTGTATGTGCAACTTCATTTCTTGTTTATCAGCCATTTGAATTGGAGGGGGTGATGGCAGTATCTAAGGGAGCAAAAACCCGTTCTTCACAAAAGACAGTGCTACCCATCGATGCAGATAGAACCATGGTTGTACTGGCCCACAAACTAGCCCCACCACACATAATCGAGACTCTTCCAGATTGCACACTTACACCATTGGGCAGAGAACCAGCTACAACCCATCCAACCGCAACCCCAACGGATAGTAACCCACTTCTAGTTGACAAAGCACCATGTCCACCACAGAGTACCCCCACACGAGCAGTTTGTAAAGCTACTGCAGTGCCCAAAGCATGAAGACCACCACAACTAACCCAAACTCCATGTTTAAAGTAGAAGAGCAACTGTTCTCAGGTCAGATTCCGTAGCTATGGTCCATACTCCTTTGCTATTGCATCACTGTATTTACTCATACCAACTACTTTCAAATTTGAAGGATCCAATTGAAACTCCAATGGCACAACAGGTATGTTTTAAACCTATTTCTTTAATTGGATTGCTGTTCTAACTTCTTGCTCCATGTTGATTTCAGTTTAAGTTGTATAAACAGTTATGTTCTCATGTGATGCACATTACAAGTGCTACCAATGCTGTGTAGTTTCTCTCACTTATATTCTGTCTATGCTGCTGTGTCTTAAAAATATATGAGTTGAGCTGTGTCTCTATCTTAATTAGGCAACATAAACTAGAATGATATGGACAATAAAGTGACCATAGTACATAGATATATGTTTGTTTCATGTTGTTATCCTGTCCACCTTACAACTGAACCGGTTTACCAAAATGAGTTTCGTATACTACAAGCTAAACCTGTGATGTGTCTGCTTGTTTCTCTTGTAGTATGCCAATGAGAATATTGGAGAAGAGCAACCCACTATGCAATGGTAGAAAAGTAATGCAGATAATGTTCAAGATAGTGAGACAACCTGTTGGTCTCCAAGAAAGGTGATAAAAGCGATCTTGTAGAGCGGTGAAAACCCCACAGTCCTCGTTGATGTAGTGTTTGAGTTCTTGGCGATGCATCACTGGCACAAGCTCTTGAAATCGCTGCCTAAATCACTTGACTTCTTGATCTCAGCTACAAGTGAAAGGCATTAGTCACCGTCTTTGCGGCAAAAAGCCAAAGGATGAGAAGTCCTGCGAGAATTGAGATCGTACTTTCTTGTGCAACAACAAGCTACTGGAGGATTTAAGCGCCAAACAAGAGAAAGTTAATAAGCTTGCTAAGCATCTTGCCAACATTATGGGTACCGGGATATTGTTTCTTGAGCTCTTGAAGTGGTTTCGATTCGGACTTGTTTTCTTGGCGTTTATATGTTGCTTTGTTCCATATATTTGCACTGGTGGCGAACTTTGATGCCCAGTGGATGTAATATGTGTAATAGCCGTGATAGCCTAGCATAAGTTGCTTGCTTATTTTTTTCCTTATTGTCTTGTTTATTTGTTTGCTTGTAGTCAGTGCAGTTCTTTTTCCGCGGTTTGCTAGTGGATGCAATAACCTATTTTTTCAAACTAGGCCATAATAACCATGGGCTAATATTTACTCTAGTGACACTGGGCCTCCTACAGGCCATAGAAATAGTGAGCCTTCTACGGGCCGTAGAAACAGTGGGCCTTCTATGGGATGCAGAAACAATGGGCCTTCTACGGGCCGTAGAAACAATGGGCCTTCTATGGGCCGTATCATCAATGGGCCTTATACGGGCCGTATGATCGATTGGCCAAACATGGGCCAATAACAGACCGCATTATGGCCGTAAACGGGCTAGAGTTGGAATCGTCCGTTCATGGACCGACCATAACGGGCCATCGTTAATAGGCCGTATTTGATGACGCTATGAAAACGGCCCAATGAATTAATGGACCACA
Organism: Aegilops speltoides; assembly: GCA_021437245.1. Lineage (NCBI taxonomy): Eukaryota > Viridiplantae > Streptophyta > Magnoliopsida > Poales > Poaceae > Aegilops > Aegilops speltoides. Next base: position 104,102,282 of record CM038146.1, read on the forward strand.
AACGGGCCGACTGTAATCACAGGCTGAATTTGGCCCACATGCAGAAAATGACAGTAACAGGCCGTAAGTAAACAAATGCTGGAAATGAGCCCAAGAATTAATGGGCTCTGAGAAGGCCGAAAGATAATATGGGCTGGAAACGGCCCAACAGAATAACGGCCATTAATGGGTATGAAGTGATACACTATTCATTACAGGCCAGTTTCACCACGGGCCGTTAATGGGTCTAAAGTGATACACTGTTCATTACGGGCCAGTTTCACCATGGTCCGTTAATGGGCCAAGAGTTACAAAGGGCCTCATATGGGCCGAAAAGATGTCATGGGCCATACATGGGCCAGAAGTGAAAACGGGCTAGAATCGTATTGGATGGCCCAGATGACGCTACTGGGCCTAATTCGGATAGGGCGTAACGGGCCTTGGGTTAGTGGGCTGTAAATGGGATGTATGCAAATAGGCCGTTAACAGGCTTTCCATGGGCCGGCCTGCCACCTTTTGACCAAGTCAAACGGGCCGGACTTTTCACAGGAATGGGCCTCTATTGGGCCGTGCCATGTGTCGACGTATCATAGGCGCCTTCTGTCCAATGAGTGGATGACATCTGTCCCAACGATGAGCCGACACGTGTTTCCTCAAACCAATGATGATTTTACACGTGGAAAATCCCCATTGGTCGGGGCTCTTAACGGGTTCTCAGATCCAAAACCCGACCCGATAGCTTAACGGTGTTTCGTTATGGTGGATGCCACGTGTCGGTCACCCTTGACGAATGCACTTCTGTGACGCCGATTTATCGTGATGGAAGTGGACACTTCCCTGATGATAATTTTGGTAATGTCATGGAACACTTCTACGACAGCACAGGTATGACTATCTTGATTCTGTCGTAAAATCGTCATGGATGTACATGCATGACAAAAAACGCGACCTACTGTGACAAACATGTATCATCACGGAAGTGTATTTTTTTGTAGTGCTCGTCTTTGGAGAGGGGCATGTAATTGTCATCCTCCGAGTCCTCATCCATTGCCTGTTCATCAGGGCTAGCTTGCCCGTCCTCCCGTCCGGCCAGTTTGAAACTTGGCTGGTCGGGATTGTTTTCGTCTTCGGCATCATCCGGAGTGCTATTGTCTCTGGTGCCGGTATCGCTGTTTTTGCTATGGCGAGGTTTAGAGCAGCGCCGCTGACGTCGGCACTTAGGTTGCTTCTCAAGAGGGTCATCCTCCATTGCATCCTTTTGATCCTCGCCATTGTTTTCTTTGGGTGCGTCCACCATGTATATGTCGTATGATGAGGTTGCTGTCCAGCGCCCTGTGGGCGATTGTTCCTATTCTTCTCCGGCATCGTTGTCCATACCGTCGATGTCTTCGGAGTCGAAATCAAGCATGTCAGTTAAATCGTTGACAGTGGCTATTAAGTGGGTGGTGGGTGGGTAACGAATTCCTTCATCGTCCACATCCCACTCAAGTCGGACATAGTTCGGCCAAGAGTTTCCTGACAAGGAAAGATATTTTAATGAATTTTGCACATCGCACAAGGGCGAGTGCTGAAAGATATCCGTGGAGCTAAACTCCATGATTGGTGCACAGTTAGATTCGATGGGCACAGATGCACGCGGTTCGGAGCCTATGACCGGAAACGAATCTGAAGGTCCGATGACACAGACCTTATTGGAAGTGGAATCCGTGTTCGGCTCTATCATTGTTGAGTGTGCTGCTGTCGGCGTTCTGGGAATGGGGGTCCCCAGACTTGCCAGCCTACAGCCTGCAGCGTGGCTCGAGCAGTGGCCTAGTATGGCCCGTCTTCATCAACCCAAGTTGAAGACCCTCTCGTGGGGCGAAGCCTCGCGGGCGGGACAACACAAGGCTTCCTCAGGGGCGTCCTCACCAAGCAGGCATGCGAGGAGGCGGAGAGATCAAGGCAAGGAGTACCTCGCGAGGTGCTCATGACGCAAGCCATGATGATCTAGACCAGGCGGGCGCCAAGCGGGCCCCAGCAAACGCAGTGTACTAGTTTCCCCTTTGGTGCAAAGGGGGCAAGCGCAGGCGCGGAGTACCGAGGCATCAGGCAAAGGTTTCCATATCGGTGCATCGAGACCAAGACCACCAGAGCGGCAGGACGGAGATCACTGTGGAGCCCAAGACGGCGTCATCACTAGAGCCTTTAGCAGTCGAAGACCACCTTTAGTCAGGATAGCTTGTACTAGCTGTCCCCCTTCAAAATGGCCGTTTTTGGCTCCCTTCCCGCTCAATATTTGGGAAGAGGACCAGGGCCTATATACATAGAGATAGCCACCACAGTAGAGGGGATCGGATCCTTCCCAAGTAGAACACCGCACCGGCTCAAGAACACCCCTCGCGGGGCTATTCTTCCTCTGTATTGTTCATCACCAGCCCCAGAGACAATCCACCACACCACACACTAGATTAGGGTATTACACCACAACGGTGGTGCGAACCAGTATAAATCCAGTGTCCCTTGTGTTGATTCATCCGGCTAGCTTAGAAACGCGGCGACCAAGTGCATGTGAGCTGAGGAGGGGCGCCTCTCCCTCCTCGAGCTTCCAGCTGCTGACCCAGAAGAGAAGAAAGCCAAGGCCAAGGACGTGAAGCACAAAGGAGCAGCCATACTCGCGGAACCAGACATGAAGCACGGTAGGGACCAGCTAGAGTCGTCCAAGGGTAGCCGATTATGCGCCTACCACAACCTCTACACCCACAACACCAATGAATGCCTGGAGCTTAGAGCCGTTCGAGAAGTACGCATCGGTCGACGCCTCGAGCGCAACGACCGGGGCTACGGCCGAGGAGAAGGAAGAGGTGGAGGACGATGGGACGACCGAGGCCCTCGCCAGGAGTGGCGTGACCGACCTCGCGAGGATCACTGGCAGGACCAACCTTGCGAGGGGCCTTGGAAGGATCAGCCTCGCGAGGATCGCCCGTAGGGAAACGCATTCCTTCCTCCTCTGCCACCTCCGCCAAGAAGGAATGACGACCACCACCAGGACGAGGGGGCTAGGGGCTTCTAGGAGCCACGTGCTATCGCTTCCATCTTGGGCGGTGCCCAGGCCCCAGCCTCTCAGTGCATCTTCAAGCAGTTTGCTCGTGAGGTGAATGCAGTCCTCCCTAAGCTCGAGGCCACGCGCCCTCTCAGGTGGTCCACGTGCGCCATAACTTTTAGCTCAGCGGATCAACTCAAGTGTGCGGCTAGAGCTGGCATCCTCCCAATGCTCTGTTCCCCAGTCATCAGCAGCGTGCAAGTTACCAGGACTCTCATCAATGGCGGCACACGGCTCAATGTTCTGTCCGTCGAGACGTTCAATAACCTTCAAGTGCCATATGATCAACTTCAGCCTACCAAGCCTTTCTCAGGAGTCACTGACGGCTCCACCACTCCAATAGGGCAGGTTCGCCTTCCTGACACTTTCGGACAGTGCAACAACTACCGTACTGAGCTCATCGACTTCGACATTGCCCACATTCGCCTGTTTGGCATTTCCATCCTCGGTTGTCTAGCCCTAGCCAAGTTCATGGCAGTAACCCACCATGGTTACAATGTCCTCAAGATGCCGGGAAGTGGCGGAATCATCACAGTCCCCTGCGAAGAGAGGGATGCGGTGTGCTCCCTCGAGCGCACCTTCCAAGCTACATCAATCGAGGACCGGGATCGCAAGAGCGAGAACCCTCCTGAGGCAGTCCCCAAGAAGAAGAAGACATCGCCCAAATCAAGGCCTTAGGAGGTTGGCATCTCCAGAGGGGCCGCGTCAGGATCTACGCCTGTGCAAGGGGCGCCTCCCTCCATTGCATAGGAAGGCGTTCCCGGCTTCCTGCTCGGGCAGGGCTTGGGGGCTCTCTTCTGAAGGGCCTCAGACTTTGCCAAGATCACGAGGGAGGCGCTCGGGCACCACTTGAAGGCATGCTTTGCGGCATGTTTCCCTCAGGAAGGCACGGGGCGACGAAGGCCCAACCCTTAGGAGTTCATCGCCAAGACCACTCAGGAGCTGCAAGAATCAAGAGTCATACGCGGGGATCGCCGTCTGCTCGGTGTAGCCCCCCATCCAGGCGAGGATGGCGGGCTGCACGTCTGCATCGACTACCCAGGGCTCAACCGAGCCGTGTCTCAGGAGCTCTTCTGGCCTTCGTGCGTGGGACGTTGCGAGGGTCCGCCGCACAGTTACGTTCGCATGCCTTTCGGCCTGCCGAAGACGGCTGCCACTCACCAGTGTGATCTGCGGAGCATTCTGGCAGCTCAGGAGGCCAGGCATCACGCGGTCCTGGCAGAGATGGAGATGGTCCTCGAGGAACCGCCCGGGCCCCAGAGCCTTCCGAGGCTCAGGGCTTCGGTGGCTCGTGAGGATCGGCCTCTTCATCACGCCTCTTCAGCACCCTCTACAACGGTACCAGGTGACATCTTTCAAGTTTATTTCAGCTGGGAGTGCCCTCAGGGTTGCATCATTCCAAGGTCGCATGGGTCTGTCCCTATGGCATGTATCCCGTTTTCTTATGTATTTAGTTTACCTTTCTGGGGGCGCCCATCGGGCTGCATCATCCCCAAGCCGCTCGGGCCTGACCCAGTGGCATGTATCATTCCTGCATCTATCTAATCTGATTTACCTTTCATGCTTAACCTGCATGTGATAATCGCATGCTCGATTGACACCTACCCTTAGAGCCACTCGCGCTGGCACGACGCTTGTGCATGGGTCCGTCCCTGCAACATTGATAAGTTTGAGTGGTTGAGCTCTCGCCCGCGGCAGCCCCGCAAGTGTCACCTCACCAGGCCCTCAGTGCCCTCACCACCCTCTCGGAGCAACCAATGGCCGGCCGGAAATCGTAATGGCAACCCGTACTCTTCTCATGTTGGTTTACAGGAACTTCCTGAGGAGTAAAACGGGAGGCATCGCGAGCTCTCTCTCTCTCTTTCCCATGCGATCCGCTTGCGTGTTAAAAGGGGGGCTCCTGAGCATCACGACTCAGGAGCTCTTACTGGCTCTCCAGCCCTCACGCCCTGCCCTTGTCCACGGCATCGCGACCTGGCATACCAGCGGCGGCCGAGCTCGCTCGAGGGCCGGGACCTGAGGACGTAGAGCACTAAGGAGAGCATAGGGAAGAGAAGGGAAGCTCACGAGGGCCTAACCCAGTTGCATCCCAGCTTCAGACGTGCAAGTCCGGCGCCTCGCAAATGAACAACTCCATGCTTTCGAGATAAGTCTCGCCCCTAGAATAGCTAGTTGATGCCACACAAAACCTCCACTTAATGCGGCTCTATGACGGCGACGCTGCCTTCCTTTCTCACCTTTTGGCGGCTGCTTGAGCGCTAAAGGGGACCTCCTGAGCATCGCGCCTTAGGGGCTCTTACTGGACCTCGGGCCGCTCACCTCCTGGCCTTGACCACGGCATCGCGACCTGGCATACCAGCAATGGCCGAAGCCTGCCTGGGGACCGGGACCTGTCAGCGTAGAGCACCAAGTCGCCGCGAGGTTAGAAAGGGGGAGCCAAGCCGGAACAGGACATGCATTTGCCCCGCTTCATAATAAGGATAATGTCAACAAAAGACATTGTGGGCCCTTTACATGCCCCCACGGGGTGTTTTCTCGATTCCTCGCAGGGAACAAAAGGTGCGAATCCTAAGGAGCCCTAACTACACGCGCCTCTGTGACCAACGCCATCATCAGCAGTGGGCCAGGGAAGGCCGACGCCAATCCCATCCAGATCAGCCACACTGGCGTCTGGATGCAGCTGCCTTGCTCTGTGCTCGGCGCGAGCTAGAGGGCACGTAGCTGTCGTCGCTCGTCTCCGGAGTTGCGAAGAGCTCAGGAGAGTCGCTAGACTCCCAAGCATCGCCGCTATTGCCAGAGGGGCCATTGGGGAAGCGGGTGGCAGGCCTAGCCCTTGCCACATTGATGTCCTGGCTGCCTCCTCCAGGGCAGCACTCCAGCTGGCGGCCTTCTGCATCGAAGACCTTGAAGAGCATCAAGGAGGCGCCATCGTATTCGAAATGAATCACAAGGGCACCCCCTGTTCGGCAGACTCGCACGATCTCGCCCCAGCCTCAGGTCATGTAGACCTTGCCCGAAGAAATTACTTCAACCCCAGCCTCAGGTAACGCAGTCGGCATGCTACAAACAAAGCTCGAGAGGCCCCCTCGGTGGCATCTCGAAGGCGAAGAATGGAGGGAAGCAGATCCAAGAGCTTGGAGGCATGGCGGCCTGGAGCACGAGCTCATGAGAGGAGTCCGCGTTGTGGATTCCAGGAGCTACGGCGCGCACCGCCAAGGCTCGTCGGCCTCGCCTGCGGCGCGGACGACGTTGCTTGTCGGCCCTTTCTCCAGGGCCCTCGGCCCAGGCTTACAAGGGTAGCGGAAACCCAGGAGGAGGCCGCTCGTACCAAGGCCTCATCATTTCCGGCCCCACAACCTTGTCGCGGCGGCCAGGGACCGGCCATTTCTTCGGCCGGAGTGGGTCAAGCCCCTCTCGGGGAGCCTTTCCTTTCTCTTCTGCCGAGAACCGGCGGATCAGTGCCATTGGTGTCGAGAGCAGAGGAGGAGCAAGGGAGAAGAAGTAGGCGGAGTAATAAGAGATGGGCAACAAGGCTCACGCCTCTCCGTACTTATATTCCAGAGAAGGCCAACTGTCAGCCTCCACGATCGCAGGTAATCATGAATCTTTTGCATGCAGCAGGGACTCGTCAAATTGAGCAGTTGCCGAGGCAGCGTGGGGAAGCGGAGATGCCCACGTCCAATCAACCGCAACACGGTGACCAAGGCAGCAGGCTGTTGGGGCCTGCGGCGCTCGGCACTTGCCCTTTGGCTTCGCTGCTAAGCCAAGTCCGAGCGCGCCTTGGGCTCGGTGGCTACTGTCGGCGTTCTAGGAACGGGGGTCCCCAGACTTTCCTGCCTGCGGCTTGCAGCGTGGCTCGAGCAGTGGCCCAGTACGGCCCGTCTTCATCAACCCAAGTTCAAGACCCTCGCGAGGGGCCAAGCCTCGCGGGGTGGACGACACAAGGCTTCCTTAGGGGCGGCCTCACCAGGAAGGCTCAAGAGGAGGCGGAGAGATCAAGGCCAGGAGTACCTCGCGAGGTGCTCATGACGCAAGCCATGACGATCTAGACTAGGCGGGCGCCAGGCGGGCGCCAGCCAGCGCAGTGTCCTCGTTTCCCCTTTGGTGCAAAGGGGGCAAGCGGAGGCGCGGAGTACCGAGGCATTAGGCAAATGTTTCCATATCGGTGCAAGGAGACCAAGACCAGCAGAGCGCCAGGACGGAGATCACAGTGGAGCCCAAGACGGCGTCATCACCAGAGCCTTTAGCAGTCGAAGACCACCTTTAGTCAGGATAGCTTGTACTAGTTGTCCCCCTTCAAAATGGTCGTTGTTGGCTCCCTTCCCGCTCAATATTTGGGAAGAGGACCAGGGCCTCTATATATAGAGATAGCCACCACAGTAGAGGGGATTGGATCCTTCCCAAGTAGAACACCGCACCGGCTCAAGGACACCCCTGGCGAGGCTGTTCTTCCTCTGTACTGTTCATCACCAGCCCCAGAGGCAATCCACCACACCACACACTGGATTAGGGTATTACACCACAACGGTGGCCCGAACTAGTATAAATCCCGCGTCCCTTGTGTTGATTCGTCTGGCTAGCTTAGAATGGCGGCGAGGTTTTGGGGCGTGGATCGGTAGGGAGAAGATCTTCGTGCACACCCCAGAGTTTGAACCTTAAGAGTTTTGCCGGAACCCGATATCCGATAGCGGCTTCCGTGGCGGGGTCCATCCTCCCGTCCTCAGATGGCACGATCTGCTCTGAATTTAAAGCCGGGGCAGTTGCGCGTGTGATCTCCTGAACACCGTTCGACGAAAGATCTAAGTCATGCTCGTCACGACTGTGGGGTCCACCTGTCATGGGCTCGAATCCGTCAAAGATCAAGTCTCCGCAGATGTCGGGAGTGTAATTCAGGCTTCCAAACCTGACCTGATGGCCAGGGGCGTAGCTATCGATCTACTCCAGATGGCCAAGCGAGTTGGCCCGCGGTGCGAAGCTGCTGAATAGGGAGATATGTTCGGGGAGGAAATCCTTACCCTGGACCGCATCATTGTGGATGATTGAAAGAGACATCAAGCCTTATGGTGACGACATAGTGGAACTCTCAATGAAAGCACCAATGTCGGTGTCAAAACCGGCAGATCTCGGGTAGGGGGTCCTGAACTGTGCATCTAAGGCTAATGGTAACAGGAGGCGGGGGACATAATTTTTACCTGGGTTCGGGCCCTCTCTATGGAGGTAATACCCTACTTCCTGCTTGATTGATCTTGATGATACGAGTATTACAAGAGTTGATCTACCATGAGATCGTAGAGGCTAAACCCTAGAAGCTATCCTATGATTATGATTGTTGTTGTTCTACAGACCAAACCCACCGGTTTATATAGACACCGGAGAGGGCTAGGGTTACACAGAGGCTGTTATAGAGAAGGAAATCTACATATCTGAATTGCCAAGCTTGCCTTCCACGCAAAGGAGAGTCCCACCCGGACACGGGACAAAGTCTTCTATCTTGTATCTTCATAGTCCAACAGTCCGGCATAAGCATATTGTTCGGCTGTCCGAGGACCCCCTAATCTAGGAATCCCTCACCAACCACCCATCGTAACCGGGAGCTCCCCGAAATTTTCCTCGCCCTCGCTTCTACCATGGTTTTTTCTGTCATGGACGGCCCAAAGAATGTCATGCAGCTGCGTCTCCGGCCCGACCTGGACGAAAGGCCCATTTTCTGTCATGATTTTTTGTCATAGAAGTAGGAGCCCACCACATCTATGATGATACCGGGTTTTGTCACAATTATCTTCATAGAAGTGTCATAAGTATGACAGAAAAAATTCGTTCGGCCCAAAATGTCACGGATGTGTCTTTTGTTAGTAGTGGTAGTTGTCATAGAGGGATGCGTAGTTCTCCTGGAAGATAGTCTTGTGTATGTCATTGTTCAATCCCATCTTGAAGTGGAACTTCATTGAAATGGGGTCAAACACGTCGGCTCGTCGCAATGCTTTGTTCATCTCCTTGAAGTACTCGTCGATAGACTTGGATCATTGGATGGTGTTCTCTTATTTGTGAAGAAGATGTTCCGTGTAGGTGGAAGGCATAAACTCTCGCTACATAGCATTCTTCGTCTTGGGCCAACTCATGTCGAAGGTCTTCGAAGGTGTGTGAAGCCACCATGTCGACGCGTAGTAATGGAAGTTACTTGTGGCGCACTTCACTTGATCTTCAGAAGGGACTTGATGTAGCTTGAGGCAGTCGTCCATCTTGCGCTCCCACTCGAGATACTCCTCAGGGTCTTGAGTCCCATAGAAAGGAAGCTCGTGGTCGGTGTCGAGGTCGTAGTAGCTCATGGAAGTCGCAGACTTGAGCTTGGGGAGCTTCTCTTGAGCATAGTCTTGAGGTGCTTGTTGGCAAAGATGTCGCATGTCCAAAGGCAAAGATGCCGTGAAGTCGCTTGAAGAAGACGGCAAGGTAGATGGTGAAGTCGTTGAGCTATTTTCGGTGTTGAGCTCTTGACTGCTACGTCTTGAACTTGCGTTGGTTTTCCTCGAAGAGGAGAGGGTGATGCAGCAGGTGTAGCGTAAGTATTTCCCTGAGTTTTGAGAACCAAGGTATCAATCTAGCAGGAGGCTCCTCAAAAGTCCCACGCACCTACACAAACAAACTGAGAACTCACAACCAACGCAATAAAAGGGTTGTCAATCCCTTCACGACCACTTGCGAAAGTGAGATCTAATAAAGATAGTATGATAAGATAAATATATTTTTGGTATTTTATGATATAGATGAAAAAGTAAAGATGCAAATAAAAGTAAATTGAAAGTAAATATGATAAGAGATAGACCCGGGGGCCATAGGTTTCACTAGTGGCTTCTCTCAAGATATCATAAGAATTACAGTGGGTGAACAAATTACTGTCGAGCAATTGATAGAAAAGCGCATATTTATGAGATTATCTAGGCATGATCATGTACATAGGCATCACGTCAATAACAAGTAGACCGACTCCTGCCTACATCTACTACTATTACTCCACACATCGACCGACTCCTGCCTGCATCTAGAGTATTAAGTTCATAAGAACAAAGTAACGCATTAAGCAAGATGACATGATGTAGAGGGATAAACTCAAGCAATATGATATAAACAACATCTTGTTATCCTCGATGGCAACAATACAATACGTGCCTTGCAACCCTTTCTGTCACTGGGTAAGGACACCGCAAGATTGAACCCAAAGCTAAGCACTTCTCCCATGGCAAGAAAGATCAATCTAGTGGGCCAAACCAAACTGATAATTCTAAGAGACTTGCAAAGATAACTCAATCATACATAAAAGAATTCAGAGAAGATTCAAATATTATTCATAGATAAACTTGATCATAAACTCACAATTCATCGGATCTCGACAAACACACCTCCAAAAGAGTTTACATCGAATAGATCTCCACAAGAGAGGGGTAGAACATTGTATTGAGATCTAAAAAGAGAGAGAAGCCATGTAGCTAATAACTATGGACCCTTAAGTCTGTGGTAAACTATTGACAACTCACTGGAGGGGCAAAGATGTTGATGTAGAAGCCCACCATGGTCGACTCCCCCTCCGACAGAGTGTCGGCGAAGGCTCCAAGATGAGATCCCGTGGATACAGAAGGTATGGTGGTGGAAATTGTGTTTCGTGGTGCCCCTGGATGTTTTCGGGGTACATAGGTATATATTGGAGGAAGAAGTATGTTGGTGGCCGCCCGAGGGGCCCACGAGACAGGGGGCGCGCCCTACAGGGGGGCGGCCCCCTATCCCATGGGACCCTCGGAAGCTTCTTGACTTGCACTCCAAGCTCTCCGGATCATGTTCGTTCCAAAAATCACGCTCCCGAAGGTTTCATTCCGTTTGGACTCCGTTTGATATTCCTTTTCTTCGAAATACTGAAATAGGCAAAAAAAAACAGCAATATGGGTTGGGCCTCCGGTTAGTAGGTTAGTCCCAAAAATGATATAAATGTGTAAAATAAAGCCCATATACATCCGAAAGGGGTAATATAATAGCATGGAACAATCAAAAATTATAGATACGTTGGAGGGGTATCAAGCATCCCCAAGCTTAATTCCTGCTCGTCCTCGAGTAGGTAAATGATAAAAAAGAAAATTTTGATGTGGAATGCTACCTAGCATAATTCTCAATGTAATTTTCTTTATTGTGGCATGAATGTTCAGCTCCAAATGATTCAACTTAAAAGCTTATAAAACATAAAAATAATAATGCTTCAAAGCATACTAACAAATAATCATGTCCTATCAAAATAACATAGCCAAAGAAAGCTTATCCCTACAAAATCATATGGTTAGGCCATGCTTCATTTTCATTACACAAAATACTCCCATCATGCACAACCCCGATGACGAGCCGAGCAATTGTTTCATACTTTTTAACGCGCTTCAGCTTTTTCAACTCTTATGCAATACATGAGAGTGAGCCATGGACATAACACTATGGTGGTTGTGAGGACAAAAACGGAGAAGATAGTCTCACATCAACTAGGCGTATCAACGGGATATATAGAGATGCCCATCAATAGATATCAATGTGAGTGAGTAGGGATTGCCATGCAACAGATGCACTAGAGCTATAAATATATGAAAGCTCAACAAAAGAAACTAAGTGGGTGTGCATCCAACTTGCTTGCTCACGAAGACCTCGGGCATTTTGAGGAAGCCCATCATTGGAATATACAAGCCAAGTTCTATAATGAAAAATTCCCACTTAGTATATGAAAGTGACAACATAGGAGACTCTCTATCATGAAGATCATGGTGCTATTTTGAAGCACAAGTGTGGAAAAAGAGATGTAGCATTGTCCCTTCTATATTTTTCTCTCATTTTTATTATTTTTTCTTTTTCTCCTTTTTTTCTTTCTCTTTTTTTCTTTGGCCTTCCTTTTTTTTCTTTTTGGCCTTTCCATTCTTTTTCTTTTGTCATTTTTTTAAAGTCTCAATTCTCATCCCGACTTGTGGGGGAATCATAGCCTTCATCATCCTTTCCTCACTAGGACAATGCTCTAATAATGAAGATCATCACACTTTTATGGATTTACAACTCAAGAATTACAACTCAAAGCTAGAACAAGATATGACTCTATATGAATGCCTCCGGCAGTGTACCGGGATATGCAATGAATTAAGAGCCACGTATGAAAATTATGAAGGTGGTCTTGCCACAAATACGATGTCAACTACATGATCATGCAAAGAGCAATATGACAATGATGGAACGTGTCATAATAAACAGAACGGTGGAAAGTTGCATGGCAATATATCTCGGAATGGCTATGGACAATAGTAGAAAAGGGGGCAATGGTCCAGGCAGGGCCAGCCCATTAGTCCCGGTTCAGTCCAGAACCGGGACCAATGGGGGCATTGGACCCGGTTCGTGAGCCCTGGGGGCCGACCGGGCCACATGGGCCATTGGTCCCGGTTCGTCTGGACCTTTTGGTCCCGGTTGGAGGGATGAACTGGGACCAATGGTCCACGCTCCTGGCCCACCACTATTGGTCCCGGTTGGAGGCATGAACCGGGACCAAAGGCTGCCCTTTAGTCCCGGTTCAGGCCACCAATCGGGACTAAAGGGTTGGTCCTCGTTCTTGGCTAGAGTTTAGTCCCACCTCGCCAACCAAGGGGATCGGACCGGTTTATAAGCCCTCCTCTCTCGCCTTGTTGAGCTCTGTGAAAATGAAAATAGATGCCCTTATACGAGAATTTAACCTAAATTCATCTTGAATTTCTCTGAAGTTAGTAGAAATTTATTATGAATTTAGGTTGAATTTTCTATAAGCGCATCTATGCTCATTTCAGTAGTTTTTATATAGTTTTCTTTTCTGCTATATTTATTTTTTCTTTTTATTTCCGAGTTGTAATAAGTCATTAAAAATTAGCATTTACGCTCATTTTTTGTAAAGTTAATCACAACTATTTTTTCTTCTATTTATTTCTGAATTGTAATAAGTCATTAAAAATAAGCATCTATGCTCATTTTTTAGTAAAGTTAATCACAACTATTTTTTCTTCTATTTATTTCGAGTAGTTTTTATATAGTTTTTTCTTTTCTGCTATATTTATATTTTTCTTTTTATTTCGAGTTGTAATAAGTCATTAAAATAAGCATCTATGCTCACTTTTTAGTAAAGTTAATCACAACTATTTTTTCTTCTATTTATTTCTGAATTGTAATAAGTCATTAAAAATAAGCATCTATGCTCATTTTTAGTAAAGTTAATCACAACTATTTTTTCTTCTATTTATTTCTGATTAGTTTTTATATAGTTTTTTTTCTTTTCTGCTATATTATTTTTTTCTTTTTATTTACGAGTTGTAATAAGTCATTAAAATAAGCATCTATGCTCATTTTTTAGTAAAGTTAATCACAAATATTTTTCTTCTATTTATTTCGAGTTGTAATAAGTCATTAAAATAAACATCTATGCTCTTTTTTAGTAAAGTTAATCACAACTATTTTTCTTCTATTTATTTCTGAATTGTAATAAGTCATTAAAAATAAGCATCTATGCTCATTTTTGTAGTAAAGTTAATCACAACTATTTTTCTTCTATTTATTTCTGAGTAGTTTTTTATATAGTTTTTTTATTATATTTTTTTTCTATTTAATTCTGAGTTGTAATAAGTCATTAAAAATAAAAAAGAGGCGCAATGCTCGTTAATTAGCTTCAAGCCTTTCGGAATAGTGTAAACTGCACTACACATAGCTCCGTGCAGTCTACCCTAATCCTCAAGGCTTGAAGCTAAGCAACGTGCAGGTGAGCATTGAGCCAATTCTTCATCGTCTCTGCACTCAGGGCTTATAAACCGCTGCGAGTGCCTCTCGCTTGGCGAGGTGGGACTCATTAAAAACAGCGGCAGAAAGAATCAACTAAAAAATAGCTGCAGAAAATAAATAAGTAATTAGACGGGTGCATTGGTACCGGTTGGTGGCACTAACTGGGACCAATGCCTCTCTTTAGTCCTGGTTGGTGGCACCAACTGGGACCAATGCCGCTCTTTTGTCCCGGTTGGAGTCGCCAACCGGGACCACAAGTCTTCATTTCCCGCCCTTTGCGCTGCTGAAAAGAGGCCTTTGGTCCCGGTTGGTGGCACCAACCGAGACTAAAGGGGGCATTGGTCCCGATTTGTGGAACGAACCGGGACCAAAGCCTTCGCAATATAAGTAGCACTTAGCAAAATTTGATAACCGAATCCCCACTTGGATCTCTCCTCCTCCTCTCCGACGCCTTGTATCTCCCTGTCGTCACCTCGCCACACCGCCACGCCCGCCGTCGCCGCCCGCCCGACCCGACGCCGCGCCGCCCGCCTCGCCTGTGCCGTCGCCGCCGCCTGCCGTCCCGCGTTGCCGCCCGACCCGCGCCGCCTCGGCCTTGCGTCGCCGCCCACACAAGACTCGCCGTCGCCGTCGCCGTGAGCAACTTTTATTATTTTTGTTAGATTTTTTAGATTTTTTGTAGTTCATAGATTTTTTTTGTTAGATTAGGTGTGTAGTAATTTAGATATGTAGTTCATATTGTGTAATTTAGATTGTGTAATTAATTTGTTCATATTATGTTAGATTTTTTTTCAGTTAATAGATTTTTTTGGTGATATTTTTGTTGAATATGCATGTTTGGTAATATTATTGTTAATAGATTTTTTGGTGATATTTATATTGTGTAATTAATTTTGTTCATAGAATTTTAATGATTTTTTGTTCATAGTATTTAGAAAAAGGAAAAAAAGAGAAATTGTTTAATATAATTAGTTAGAAAAATACTAGTTTATTTTTAGTAAGTACTATTTTATTATATTTATAGTAAGTGCTTCATATTGGTTGAACTAGCTACTTGATTTAATAAACTAATTTATTTTACTATATATAGAAGTAGTTTGTTTTTAGTAAGTACTACTTTATTTATTTATAGTAACCGCTTAGTAGTTGAACTAGCTAGTTGATTTAATTAATAAAACTACTTTATTTACCTATATATAAAGTAGTTTCAGATCGACGTCGGCGATGCCTATCCCACATCCTCGTAAATCGACTCGGTGGTGGAGGCCTGCTTGATCGAGGCCATGTTAGGGCCCAGGCTCCGCCGGCTGGTATTGGGAGGTGCTACCTTCCGGGGTACGTAGGTTGGTGAGGAGGCAGCCCGGTGTTGACCCGATCCTTGTCTGGTGGCGGTCGCATGGGCCAGTGATGGTGCTGAGGCTTCCGAACACCACAGAGGTGGTACGTCACTATGTCAGCGAGGAGGACGAGCACGTCCGTCGCTACATGGTTGCATTGGAGGGCAGGTTCGACAATACCTGGCAGGTTCTTCAAGGATCTCACTGGAGCTATGATCCTGTGATGGTTCCTTATCTTTGGGTGTCCACCGCCCGTGACGATACCCGTCGGGCGCTACAGTTCTAGTTGTATTAGTGATGCTATATTAGTGATAATATTCGACGATGTACGGACACCAAGAGATGATGTACTTTTGCTTATAATTATTGAATGCATGCCAATTTGAATACTAATTTATTTTATGATTTGGTTTTACTTATTTTATGATTTTGTTTTGCTTATTGAATGCTCATATTGGAAAAGTTCTCCTTCATTCCCGTGTGCTAGACAATTTGGTGTAATAATGCACTCGGGAATGAAAGGAGGAGCTACGTACATCACCGATAGTCAACCCGTGATTAATAATCTAGTTTAATATTTGAATTATGAACATAGACCGGAAATGTCGTACTCGGACGATTTAAAACCGCCCGAAGTGCGATTGGTGCCACGACGACCGAGGTATGTCGACAGTTCATTGAGTCGGGCGAAGATCGGCGCTTCAGATTAAGCTCGAGGAGACCTTCGATGTTCATTCGATGCATAGCAGCGACAATAGTTTTTTTTTCGTAATTAAGCACGACTTCAACTATTTTAACGTGTATTTTTCATCTTTTCCAATTCGACTAGCTTATCCCATGCTTTGCAAGATGCTATGTCTTAGAGAGGATGGGTTTTGAAGACCATGAAAGTATGGAAACCAAAAAAATTATCCTAAGTACCCATCATGGTGTGGATTTTCAAGTAAAGCTGTACAATGCTCAGAGTGTAACCCATTTTGGTTGCAAAAATTGGGAAGCACTTTGCAAGATGCATGGTCTTGATGAGGGTATGCTTGTCACCATGGATCTTGGTGATCCTACAATCGAGCAAGAGAGACCTTCGATTTGGGTGCTTGTGGATACACCTCCAATTCTTCCCCCATGTGAGCTTAACATAGTTATTAAGTAATTTATATTGTTTATTTCAAAATAGTTGACAACTTATTTCCATTGAGAGCTTATTTTCATTCTTCAAAGAATGTGCGGAAGATGGTAGACAGAACCTACTACACTGAAGGCTCCGAATTAACTTATTAGGAGAAAAATCATCTGGTCGCATTTTGTACTAACCTTGAGAATTACAATATCTACAATCAAACTCCTCAACATTATGGTCAATACGTGCCACTAGTGCACGTGTTGAACTACGGTAACTACCATGGAGATACCCTGGTAAGATTTTTTACTATTGCGACATTCGTGCATCTTTTTGCACACTTCTAAAACTAGTACATCATTTCTAACTACGAAGTTATTACTATGTTTTTCAACAAATAATCCCGAATGATTGTGTGCCTCATCTGATGTATACGCACAATACCCTTCATGTTTTGAACATACAACCAGGTCTTCGTACGAATCTCAACTGTCCATACCGGGTTTCTAAAAGAAGTGGAGACATGACAATCAAAGAATGGAAAAAATGTATGGATAGTTGTAAGGAGCTTCTTGGAAGCAAAAGGCAGCAAAGGGCAAGAACTGGAGACAGGATGATCGCCATTCTTCATAATGGAGAGTCAGGGTCTATATTGTTTTATGCTATTTTACCTTAAGGGTGTTTAGGTCCTACCTGATACTGATGATCATGTGCTAAGAACAATTATGTACGGTTGGGTTCGATGACTATGAGGATGATGATCGTATGACTTATTATTAATAACGAGTAGAAGTTGTATGATGATGCATGATTAGTAGGACTTGTTATTATATATGGTGATGTATGATGCGAGCATGCATGAGTTATTTATATCAGCGGGTGAAATGAACATAGAAGCAGCGTTGGCAAACCAAGGACGAAGATATAAGAGAGGACACTTCTCTCTATTAGCTAGCTAATAACAACCTAAAAAAACCCCAAAACACCTAAAGCAGCCACTTTTCTAAAAAAACATGGACTTTTGGTCCCGGTTGGTGCCACCAACCGGGACCAAAGGCCCCCCTGACTGGGCTCGGCGGACCGGCCACGTGGAGGCACATCTGTCCCGGATCGTGTTTGAACCGGGACTAATGGGTCGAGGTATTAGTAATGACCCATTAGTCCCGGTTCATGAACCGGGACTAAAGGCCCTTACGAACCGGGACGAATAGGTGTGTTTCTACTAGTGGGAAATGCCATATTAGGTAGGTATGGTGGCTGTTTTGAGGAAGGTAAATAAGGGTTTTATGATATCGGTGAAAGTTGCGCGGTAATAATAAAGGCTAGCAATGTAAAAAGGATGAGTGTGCTGTTGGGGAACGTAGTAATTTCAAAAAAATTCCTACGCATACGCAAGATCATGGTGATGCATAGCAACGAGAGGGGAGAGTGTTGTCGACGTACCCTTGTAGACCGTAAGCGGAAGCATTATGACAACAAGGTTGATGTAGTCGTACGTCTTCAAGATCCGACCGATCCAAGTACCGAACGTACGGCACCTCCGAGTTCAGCACACGTTCAGCTCGATGACGATCCCCGGACTCCGATCTAGCAGGGTGTCGAGGGTGAGTTCCATCAGCACGACGGCGTGGTGACGATGATGATGTTCTACCGATGCAGGGCTTCACCTAAGCACCGCAACGATATGACCGAGGTGGAATATGGTGGAGGGGGGCACCGCACACGGCTAAGGAACGATCATGAAGATCAACTTGTGTGTCATGGGGTGCCCCCTTGCCCTCGTATATAAAGGAGGGAGGGGGGAGGTGCGGCCGGCCCTAGGGGTGCGCCTGGAGGAGTCCTACTCCCACCGGGAGTAGGACTCCCCCCTCTTGCCTTGTTGGAGAAGGAAGGGGGAAGGGGGAAAGAGGAAAGGGGGGCGCCGCCCACCCCCTTCCTTGTCCTATTCGGACTAGGGGGAGGGGGCGCGCGGCCTACCCTGGCCGGCCCTCCTCTTCTCCCTTAGGGCCCAAGTAGGCCCAATAATCCTCGGGGGGATTCCGGTAACCCCCCGGTACTCCGGTAAAATCCCGATTTCACCCGGAACAATTCCGATATCCAAATATAGGCTTCCAATATATCAATCTTTATGTCTCGACCATTTCGAGACTCCTCGTCATGTCCGTGATCACATCCGGGACTCCGAACAACTTCGGTACATCAAAACTTATAAACTCATAATTAAACTGTCATCGTAACGTTAAGCGTGCGGACCCTACGGGTTCGAGAACTATGTAGACATGACCTAGAACTGTTTCCGGTCAATAACCAATAGCGGAACCTGGATGCTCATATTGGCTCCTACATATTCTACGAAGATCTTTATCGGTCAAACCGCATAACAACATATGTTGCTCCCTTTGTCATCGGTATGTTACTTGCCCGAGATTCGATCATCGGTATGCAATACCTAGTTCAATCTCGTTACCGTCAAGTCTCTTTACTCGTTACGTAATGCATCATTCCGTAACTAACTCATTAGCTACATTGCTTGCAAGGCTTATAGTGATGTGCATTACCGAGAGGGCCCAGAGATACCTCTCCGATAATCGGAGTGACAAATCCTAATCTCAAAATACGCCAACCCAACATGTACCTTCGGAGACACCTATAGAGCTCCTTTATAATCACCCAGCTATGTTGTGACGTTTGGTAGCACACAAAGTGTTCCTCTGGTAAACGGGAGTTGCATAATCTCATAGTTGTAGGAACATGTATAAGTTATGAAGAAAGCAATAGAACATACTAAATGGTCAAGTGCAAAGCTAACAGAATGGGTCAAGTCAATCACATCATTCTCCTAATGATGTGATCCCGTTAATCAAATGACAACTCATGTCTATGGTTAGGAAACTTAACCATCTTTGATTAACGAGCTAGTCAAGTAGAGGCATACTAGTGACACAATGTTTGTCTATGTATTTGCACATGTATTATGTTTCCGGTTAATACAATTCTAGCATGAATAATAAACATTTATCATGAAACAAGGAAATTAATAATAACTTTATTATTACCTCTAGGGCATATTTCCTTCAGTCTCCCACTCGCACTAGAGTCAATAATCTAGTTCACATCATCATGTGATTTAACACCAATATTCACATCTGTATGTGATTAACATCCATAGTTCACATCGTCATGTGACCAACACCAAAAAGGTTTACTAGAGTCAATAATCTAGTTCACATCGCTATGTGATTAACACCCAAAGAGTACTAAGGTATGATCATGTTTTGCTCGTGAGAGAAGCTTAGTCAATGGGTCTGTCACATTCAGAGCCGTATGTATTTTGCAAATATTCTATGTCTACAATGCTCTGCATGGAGCTACTCTAGCTAATTTCTCCCTCTTTCAATATGTATCCAGATTGAGACTTAGAGTCATCTGGATCGGTGTAAACGCTTGCACCAATGTAACACTTTACTGTTGGAAATATGCCCTAGAGGCAATAATAGAAGTATTATTATATTTCCTTGTTCATGATAATTGTCTTTTATTCATGCTATAACTGTATTATCCGGAAATCGTAATACACGTGTGAATACATAGACCACAATATGTCCCTAGTGAGCCTCTAGTTGACTAGCTCGTTGTGATCAGCAGATAGTCATGGTTTCTGACTATGGACATTGGATGTCGTTGATAACGGGATCACATCATTAGGAGAATGACGTGATGGACAAGACCCAATCCTAAGCATAGCACAAAGATCGTGTAGTTCGTTTGCTAGAGCTTTTCCAATGTCAAGTATCTCTTCCTTAGACCATGAGATCGTGTAACTCCCGGATACCGTAGGAGTGCTTTGGGTGTATCAAACGTCACAACGTAACTGGGTGACTATAAAGGTGCACTACAGGTATCGCCGAAAGTGTCTGTTGGGTTGACACGGATCGAGACTGGGATTTGTCACTCCGTGTAAACGGAGAGGTATCTCTGGGCCCACTCGGTAGGACATCATCATAATGTGCACAATGTGACCAAGGGGTTGATCACGGGATGATGTGTTACGGAACGAGTAAAGAGACCTGCGATAACGAGATTGAACAAGGTATCGGTATACCGACGATCGAATCTCGGGCAAGTACAATACCGTTAGACAAAGGGAATTGTATACAGGATCGATTGAGTCCTTGACATCGTGGTTCATCTGATGAGATCATCATGGAACATGTGGGAGCCAACATGGGTATCCAGATCCCGCTGTTGGTTATTGACCGGAGAACGTCTCGGTTATGTCTACATGTCTCCCGAACCCGTAGGGTCTACACACTTAAGGTTCGATGACGCTAGGGTTATAAAGGAAGTTTGTATGTGGTTACGGAATGTTGTTCGGAGTCCCGGATGAGATCCCAGACGTCATGAGGAGTTCCGGAATGGTCCGGATGTAAAGATTTATATATGTGAAGTCCTATTTTGGCCACCAGAAAATGTTCGGGATTTTTCGGTATTGTACCAGGAAGGTTCTAGAAGGTTCCGGAGTGGGGCCCACCTGCATGGGGGACCCACATGAACGTGGGTAGTGGGGTCAAGGCCCCACACCCCTGGTCAAGGCACACCAAGATCCCCCCTTAGAAGGAATAAGATCATATCCGAAGGATAAGATCGAGATCCCTAAAAAGGGGATAACAATCGGTGGGGAAGGAAATGATGGGATTTCTTTCCTCCCACCTTTGTGAACGCCCCAATGGACTTGGAGGGCAAGAAACCAGCCCCTCCACCCCTATATATAGTGGGGGCGCATGGGAGCTCTGAGGCTTCCCTGGTGCAGCCCTCCCCTCTCCCAAGTACTCCTCCTCTCCGCGGTGCTTGGCGAAGCCTGCAGGATTGCCACGCTCCTCCATCACCACCACGCCGTCGTCTTGCTGCTGGATGAGTCTTCCCCAACATCTCCCTCTCACCTTGCTGGATCAAGGCATGGGAGGCGTCACCGGCTGTACGTGTGTTGAGCGCGGAGGTGCCGTCCGTTCGCACTAGGATCTCCAAGTGATTTGGATCACGGCAAGTACGACTCCTTCAACCCCGTTCTCTTGAGCGCTTCCGCTTAGCGATCTACAAGGGTATGTAGATGCACTCTCCTTCCCCTCGTTGCTAGTCTCTCCATAGATAGATCTTGGTGTTGCGTAGAAAATTTTGAATTTCTGCTACGTTCCCCAACAGTGGCATCATGAGCTAGGTCTATTGCGTAGATTCTTTGCACGAGTAGAACACAAAGTGGTTGTGGGCGTTGATTTTGTTCAATATTCTTACCGTTACTAGTCCAATCTTGTTTCGACGGTATTGTGGGATGACACTACAAGAAATATGTCAACTTATGACCTTCTGTCAGTGACCCTCGAAGAATTGGTCATAAATCTATGACCATTTTAGACCAATTGGTCAAAAGCTGTTCAGGGCTCCAAACCTCGAACCATTGCACCATTTTGGTCGAAAAGGTCGTAATTTCCTTACACTAAATGGTCACAAAGCAAATAGTGCTAGTCCGCTGCCTTATTTCTAGTTGTTAACGACCAATATAGATGGTCATAGCCTTGTAAATTGTGGTGGGTTGCTATGACTAGGCGCCACCTCATCGAGTTTTGCCTATGTGTCATGTCCATGTGGCGAGTTTTGCCCTAGGTTGTGAAGCAACCTATATTTCTGTCATTCCCAAAATTCCCAAAAAATCTCATAAATTCTTTGGGTCATATCTTCGTCAAATATGTAAAACCTTCCTTGCCTAGTTCAAAAATAATTCAAAAATATTCATTTTCCTATTTTGTTCAGAGTAACAGTTTGTGAAGGAAGTACCACTTTGGCATGTCCAAATAGTATCCATTTTCTACAGGCTTTCCTATGCCCAAATAACCATCCTCCACCAAATGCCAGCTCAATCCATTCATTATTTTGAGCCGAGCTTCAACATTCAGATTTATGTCCAAAGGTGTGGTGGTTTGCAAAGCAAGTACCACCTAGGCTCCTCCTTTTGAGCTGAAAATTTGTGAAAAAGGTCTTCTTAGTAACTAATCATCCTCAGCCAAAACTCACGCCCATTATCCATGTACATTTCCGTACCACTAATCAAACACTTGGCTGCTAATTCATGTTTGAGCATCGATTGGTCTCCTCATGAGAATCTTATGTTGTAATTTTCTTCCTAGCACCAACCTGGGAGTGCCCAACCCACTAGACATGCCTAGGCCCCAGAACACATGGCAACGCCACGGTCACACGGTGACCACGCTGGCGGCATCTTGAGTTCTGGCGCTCTAGAGTTGGGGCCCTCGGCCACCGCCCAAACCTCGACGTATCGCCACCAAACCATGTATTTATGATTAAATAGGTCCTTATGTAACTAGAAATGATTTTTGGAAAAAATACATAGCAAACTATGAGGCATTGCAGTTCAAATTTGACCCGCTTCAAATGAATCGGCAGAAATTTGTCTTTTTCACGAGAGGTGGATCAAAATTTTTACACCAGACCATTTTGTCAATTGTGCATTAAATATGGCCTAGTATTTTATAAAAATGATTTGGTCCAATTTTGCAACAATTATTTGGTAGTTCCTTCACAAAAAACCTCCTTTCGGCACTCGAAAAATGGAAAATGGTTTTTTAGTCCAACGAAAATGAAAACTCCCTTAGGCAACATTGTTTGCTATTCCAATATGCACCCTTGTGCACAATATGAGATCATTTGAACAAACTATGCCATGAATGTGGCCATAAGATTGATCATTTGGCTTGAAAGCCATGAATCTTCACGCATGATAGCTCATTTACGAGAACACTTTTTAAAATAGTTCTTGTATTACAAGTTTATTATTTTTCCTGGAAACTTGGTCACATATAATGACACAATGCGAAGGTTTTCCAATTTTTGATTTTTTGAATTTTTTATGCCCGTTTCAAAATGCGGTCAAAATGGCGGGCTTGACCGTTCCTAGCTAGTGGTTGAATCTTGGAATTTTTTTGGTGTTTCTATGATTAAATAGATACTTATTTACCTAGAAATGATTTTTGGAAAAAATAAAGAGCAAACTATGAGGCAGCTGCAATTCAAATTTGACCCGCTTCCAGCTGAATCGACGGGAATTTGTCTTTTTCACGAGAGGTGGATCAAAATTTTTTACACCCAACCATTTTGTCAATTGTGCATTATATATGGCCTAGTATTTTATAAAAATGATTTGGTTCATTTTTGCAACAATTATTTGGTAGTTCCTTCACAAAAAAACCTCCTTTCGGGCACTCGAAAAATGGAAAGTGGTTTTTTCGTCCAACGAAAATGAAAACTTCCTTAGGCAACATTGTTTGCTATTCCAATATGCACCCTTGTGCACAATATGAGATCATTCAAACAAACTATGCCATGAATGTGGCCATAAGATTGATCATTTGGCTTGAAAGCCATGAATCTTCACACTTGATAGCTCATTTCTGAGAACACCTTTTAAAAATAATTACCGTATTACAAGTTTATTATTTTTCCTGGAAACTTGGTCACATATAATGACACAATGCGAAGGTTTTCCAGTTTTTTGATTTTTTTTGAATTTTTTATGCCCGTTTCAAAATGCGGTTAAAACGGCGGGCTTGACCATTCCTAGCTAGTGGTTGAATCTTGGAATTTTTTTGGTGTTTCTATGATTAAATAGATACTTATGTACCTAGAAATGATTTTTGGAAAAAATAAAGAGGAAACTATGAGGCAGCTACAGTTCAAATTTGACCCGTTTCCAGCTGAATCGGCAGAAATTTGTCTTTTTCGTCAGAGGTGGATCAAAACTTTTTTCACCCAACCATTTTGTCAATTGTGCATTATATATGTCCTAGTATTTTGTAAAATGGATTTGGCCCATTTGTGCAACAATTATTTGGTAATTCCTTCACAAAAAAACCTCATTTCGGGCACTCGGAAAATGAAAAATGAATTTTCCGTGCAAAGAAAATGAAAACTTCCTTAGGCAACATTGTTTGGAATTCCAAGATGCACCCTTGTGCACAATATTAGATCATTTGAACAAACTATGCCATGAATGTGGCCATAAGATTGATCATTTGGCTTGAAAGCCATGAATCTTCACACTTGATAGCTCATTTCTGAGAACACCTTTTTAAAATAATCACCGTATTACAAGTTTATTATTTTTCCTGGAAACTTGGTCACATATAATGACACAATGTGAAGGTTTTCAAATTTTTTGATTTTTTTGAATTTTTTATGCCCATTTCAAAATGCGGTCAAAACGGCGGGAATAACCGTTCCTAGCTAGTGGTTGAATCTTGGAATTTTTGTGTGCAATGCAAATGAAGACCACAAAATCATCATTGTTTGAAATCCTAAGATACACATATGTGCACAATATTGGGTCATTTAAACATACAACATGAGGCTAATATGTTGAGTGTGTACCCGAAATAAGAGGGTAAAAAATATAAAAGAAACAAAAAAGAAA
The DNA here is from genome assembly GCA_021437245.1 of Aegilops speltoides. NCBI lineage: Eukaryota > Viridiplantae > Streptophyta > Magnoliopsida > Poales > Poaceae > Aegilops > Aegilops speltoides. The sequence continues at coordinate 104,127,076 of CM038146.1, forward strand.
AAGCACAATTACATATGCTAGATTCTGATTGGTGGAACCATCTATCACATGGATCGATGACATGGCAGACATCCATCAATCCATTACTAGCAATCCAACCGTCTATCCATCTGAAGAAACCCACCGCACCAAACCCTACCTCACTCACCTCTCCTCCCTTCCTCCCGCCCGCCGCCTCCCTCTCGCTCTCTCCCCGATCCAGATCGACGCCGCCTCCCTCTCTCTCTCGCTTCCCGTCGCCGGCGGCGGCGCCCTCCTTCCCTCGCCCTATCCTCCTCCCCTCCTCACGGCGCCTCCACCACGCCACGAATCCCGGCGACCCACCCCGTCTCCGCGCCCGCCTCGGCAACCACCTCCGCCGCGCGTCCGAGTCCCATCCATGTCCGCGCCGGCTCCGTCCCTGTTTCCTTTCGTGGGAGGTGACCCGCACCCAACCCCGCGGGGGAGGGGCGGCGGCGGCCTCGTGTAGATCCCATCGGGATCCCGTCTGGATCACGGCGCGGACGCATGCCCCAGACGCCATGACCCGTCTCCCTCCCCTCCTCTAATCAGGAAGGAGAGGCGGCGCCGCCATGAACTCGCTTCTGCCGGGGCGCCGCCGCCATCAAGGTAACACCCACCCCTCTTGATCTGCTCTTCCTCCTTTCCTTCCCTTCCCTAACGCGCCATTTTCTTTTTCTTTTTGACAGCTTGTTTGTGGTGCTGAATCTATCTTTGCTCTGCTTGGTTATCGTATAGTCTAGTAGTATATATCCATTTGTTTATTCTTGGATTCCATGTCTAGTGTTTTTACTGTTCGGATGCTTTCATCCATTCCGCTGTACTTTATGTGCATACTTGTTCTACTAGCAAATTCTCTGTAGGAAGTAGTTCAGTCTTTGTGATGCGAAAATGAGACATATGTGGCATTGACATTTTTAAGCTTGCATGCTATAGCTAATTTACCAGTTGATCAAATATACACCTTCATATCCCTGCAAGTAATATTTACATCCTGCATATATCGCATATCATCCATTGTGATCGTACTTTATGTGCATAGTTGTTCTACTAGCAAATGCTCTGTAGAAATTAGTTCAAGCTGTTATGATGTTAAAATGAGACATATGTGGCATTGTCACTTTTTAAGCATGTATGCAAAGCTAATTTACCTTTTGGTCAAAGCTAGTATTTTACTTAACCCTCAACATATCCTGCACATATCTGCATGTTCTAATCTTACGCACATGGGTTGGTATTGCGAGAATGAGGCTGCTCTGGAGAAAGCAGAGGACTCGGGAGAAGGCTTCCATCAAGGAAGCAGACAAGTCTTGCAAGGCCATCATCGGGAGGCTGTTGTGCGGCGCCACCTGCTGAAGGGCAGCTCTGCTGGTCATCGCCCTCAGCCGGGCTGGCTTCATGCTCTCCCCAACTCGACCTCACCGCCGACCTGGAGAAGCTCCAGGCGATGGCGTTAATCTTGTTTGAAGCTAAGCTAGGCTACTGCAGTTCCAGCAAAAAGCAGGGGAGCTTAACTGGAATGTGGCAAAATTAAGTGTCTGACAGGTTATAGTCTGGTCTAATATCTGGCTACATTGTACTCCACGTATTATTTCTTGTACCAAGCCACTCATAAATCCAACATGTAGACTAGTGAAGTCCAGCCAATAGAAAGCTGCCACCACAACCTCTATTTGCATGCATCGTTACTTAGCTTGGAAGAATGACTACACACGTATGCATTCTAATGATCACATACATGTATCTAGTTCTCCTCATAAAATATTTGCATGCATGACAAAGCTCCAACACATACACTCTCATGCTTACTTAGACTAGAAGCATTCTGTACAAGACAAACTACTATATGCTAGTATTACTTACACTGTGTGTGGGGCACTCTCCTTTAATTTTCTAGCATGTTAAATTTAACATTCTAATATATTTCTTTGAAACAATAGTCTAGCATAACTTATTTACTTCATTTTTTTAAAACAGCTAATACATATTGAATTATTCAAATATTAATCTAAAATAATAACCAAACAACTACACGACGGTGGATTAGCAGCATGCATGTGTGGCTTAGTTTTTGGTGTGTTTTGCTTGCAGGTCATTGTTGTGAAGGCCGCCAAGGGAAGGAGTGGGGGATTTGGCACAAGGCTGGTGATCGAGTCTATGCTCTCTCCTCCATGGGAAGACCTAAATTGAGCTTGACAGAGAGCACACGAATGGTTTCAGCTTGACAGTGGGTGAACTAAACCATTTTTATTTAGTTTGCTCTCTGCCATGCCAAAGCCATCATTGTGATCTTGCTGCATCAAGTCTTTGTTTCTTTCAGTTGTTAGCTTGAATTAATACATGTTCATATAGCTAATTTGTTGTTGTTGTGCATAAAATTCTAGGAAGGTCTGGCTGCAAGTTACGCTGTAGTGTGCTCTCATGTTGTACATGCCCCTATGTTTAGTAAGATTAAATTGCTACCATTAATGATGAATATTTGAGTTTTGAAATTTGAAGCATCACCTACTTTACGGTCTGTAGTGTTTAAAACTGATAATTATGATGCATTGGTCCATATGGCCTTGACTTTTAATGCCATACACATTCTAGTGCCAGATCCAAATGTTGGGGACAATAATTTGCAGCATTAATTAGGTCCTGCTATAGTCTTTTTAAACTTCTTATGAGATTGAAGCAATCGTTCGATTTACGGTTTGCTGGTTTGCTGATTGTTGTAGACAAATGTATGAAACTTCAGTAGCTGTGGATGAAAACTACTTCCTTGAGAAGGACCAGCATCACCCATCAAGTATGCCATCGAGGTAATTCACCACTCCCTCCAAGACCAACTATGTATTTTCTCTAGTTGCTCTCCCAAGTTTTGTGCACACTGTGTCGTCAAGTTCTCCCTAAATGCAAGGGATTGTATATGTAAAACCAATTATCCAATACATTTTCACAAAGAGACTAGTCTTCTTATTTAGCTGATGTTTTAATTTATGGAGTTGTTGCTTCTTTGGTCAGATTTATTTCCTTCTTTATGCATAAGAATAAGCTGATATGAACATAATAATGATACTCTGCATGATATGAGTAAAGTGCTCTATTTTCTTGTGTCACCTTTCTTGTATGAATGTATTGGCTCTAGTGTTTTAATTATTCTCTTGATTCATGTAACAGGCTGACGAATCAAGGCATGATGATTGTTCTATTGTTGTTCTAGTGTAGCGAAGGTGGCCTAGTCAACTATGGTCGCCTAGTGAGTTGTGAATAGGATTTCATCTGACCAGTAACCTTGATGTAAACTGCTCCTATTGTGGAGCTTGTTATCTAATTGTAAACTTGATGCTGATCACATTTGTATGTGTGTTATATGATGTAGCACTTTGATGGTTGATAATATTTGAGGAATTTCGTGTGTTTTTTGTGTGCCAATTTAAATACTAGGTATTTATTTGCGTGAAATAAAAAAATGAAGAATATTGCCTTGATGGCTAGGACCCAGTACTAGAACCCGACAATGGGGACCCACGACTAGTGAACCCAATTTAGAAAAAAGAAAAAATGAAACTGCTGAGACAAAAGGCCATGGGCCAAAAATAAAAAAGGCTGCAATGTTGGGCTTGGTCCATGAAGTCGACAAAAATACACAGGAAAAAAAATATAAATGGGCTGAATTGTTGGGCTAGGCCCATATAAACACCGAATCGGACCGGCTGAATCTTGTGCCACATCGACTTGCCACGCTGGATGCCTCGTGGCTGAGGAAGTTGCTAGTGACCAAAAATTTGGTCAAAGAACCAACGACCTTTACATATCACGAGAGAAGGTCGCTATAGTCGATTAATGACCCTCAGCTTTTGACCTTCTGTTTTTGGTCACAAAAAGGTCGCAAATGAAAAACTATGACCTTTCAGCGACCAATAGTGAGGGTCACAAGTTGACATATTTCTTGTAGTGTGAAGCGGCCCGAACCAACCTTACACGTACTCTTACGTGAGACAGGTTCCACCGATTGACATGCACTTGGTGCATAAGGTGGCTAGCGGGTGCCAGTCTCTCCCACTTTAGTTGGAACGGATTCGATGAAAAGGGTCCTTATGAAGGGTAAATAGCAATTGGCATATCACATTGTGGTTTTTGCGTAGGTAAGAAACATTCTTGCTAGAAACCCATAGCAGCCACGTAAAACATGCAAACAACAATTAGAGGACGTCTAACTTGTTTTTGTAGGGTATGCTATGTGATGTGATATGGCCAAGAAGAATGTGATGAATGATATGTGATGTATGAGATTGATCATGTTCTTGTAATAGGAATCGCGACTTGCATGTCGATGAGTATGACAACCGGCAGGAGCCATAGGAGTTGTCTTTATTTATTGTATGACCTGCGTGTCATTGAACAACGCCATGTAATTACTTTACTTTATTGCTAACCGGTAGCCATAGTAGTAGAAGTAATAAGTTGGTGAGACAACTTCATGGAGACACGATGATGGAGATCATGATGATGGAGATCATGGTGTCATGTCGGTGACGATGATGATCATGGAGCCCCGAAGATGGAGATCAAAAGGAGCAAAATGATATTGGCCATATCATGTCACTATTTGATTGCATGTGATGTTTATCATGTTTATGCATCTTGTTTACTTAGAACGACGGTAGTAAATAAGATGATCCCTTACAAAATTTCAAGAAGTGTTCTCCCTAAGCGTGCAATTGTTGCTAAAGTTCGTCGCTTCTAAGCACCACGTGATGATCGGGTGTGATGGATTCTTACGTTCACATACAACGGGTGTAAGACAGATTTACACACGCGAAACACTTAGGGTTAACTTGACGAGCCTAGCAAGTATAGACATGGCCTCGGAACACAGAGACCGAAAGGTCGAGCATGAGTCGTATAGTGGATACGATTAACATGAAGATGTTCACCGACGATGACTAGTCCGTCTCACGTGATGATCGGACACGGCCTAGTTGACTCGGATCATGTAATCAGTTAGATGACCAGAGGGATGTCTATCTGAGTGGGAGTTCATAAGTTGAACTAAATTATCCTGAACATAGTCAAAAGATCTTTGCAAATTATGTCGTAGGCTCACGCTTTAGTTCCACTGTTTAGATATGTTCCTAGAGAAAATATAGTTGAAAGTTGACGATGGCGATTATGCGGACGAGAGAAAGCTTATGTCCTTAATGCACCGCTCGGTGTCTTTGAACCCCAAATGTCGTTTGTGGATGTTGCGAACATCGGACATACACGTTTGATAACTACGTGATAGTTCGCTTAAGCGGTTTAGAGTTGAGGCACCAAAGACTTTTTGAAACATCGCGGAACATATGAGATGTTTTCGAGGGCTGAAATTGGGATTTCGGGCTCGTGCTTACGTCAAGAGGTATAAGACCTTGACGATTTTCTTAGCCTGCAAAGTAAGGGAGAAAAGCTTAATCGTTGAGCTTGTGCTCGATTATCCGAGTGCAACAATCACTTGAATCGAGTGGGAGTTGATCTTCCGATGAGATAGTGATGTTTCTCCAAAGTCATTGCCACCAAGCTGCTAGAGCTTCGTGATGAACTATGACATATCAGGGATAGATATGATGATCCTTGAGGTATTCGCGATGTTTGACACCGCGAAAGTAGAAATCAAGAAGGAGCATCAATTGTTGATGGTTGGTGAAACCACTAGTTTCAAGAAGGGCAAGGGCAAGAAGGGATACTTCATGAAGCGGCAAATCAGCTGGTGCTCGGTGAAGAAACCCAAGGTTGAACCCAAACCCGAGACTAAGTGCTTCGTGATAAGGGAATAGTCACTAGAGCGGAATTACCCTAGATACTTGGTAGATGAGAAGGTCGGCAAGGTCGATAGACGTATATTGGATATACATTATGTTAATGTGTACTTTACTAGTACTCCTAGTAGCACCAGGTATTAGATACGGTTCGGTTGCTAAGTGTTAGTAACTCGAAATAAAAGCTATGGAATAAATGGAGACTAGCTAAAGGTCACCGACGATATGTGTTGGAAGTGTTTCCAAGGTTGATGTGATCAAGCATCGCACGCCCTCTACCATCGAGATTTGGTGTTTGCCTTGAGCATAGACATGATTGGATTATGTCTATCGCAATACGGTTATTCATTTAAGGAGAATAATGGTTACTCTATTTATTTGAATAATACCTTCAATGGTCTTGCACCTACAGGAATGGTTTATTGAATCTCGATTGTAGTGATACACATTTTCATGCCAAGAAGATATAAGATAGTAATGATAGTACCACATACTTGTGGCACTGCCATGTAAGTCATATTGGTGTAAAACGCATGAAGAAGCTCCATGTTGATGGATCTTTGGACTCACTCATTTTGAAAAGTTTGAGACATGCAAACCATGCCTATTGGTGTATACGCATGAAGAAACTCCATGCAGATGGATCGTTTGGACTCACTTGATTTTGAATCACTTGAGATATGCAAATCATACCACATGGGCAAGATGACTAAAAAGCCTCGTTTTTCAGTAAAATGGAGCAAGATAGCAACTTGTTGGAAGTAACACATTTTGATGTGTGCAGTCCAATGAAGTGCTGAGGCATGCAGTGAATATCATTATGTTCTTACTTCACAGATGATTCGAGTAGATGTAGAGTATATTTACTTGATGAAACACAAGTCTGAATTATTGAATGGTTGAAGTAATTTCAGAGTGAAGTTGAAGATCATCGTGACAAGAGGATGAAATGTATATGATATGATCATAGAGATGAGTATCTAAGTTACGAGCTTTGGCACAATTAAGACATTGTGGAAATTGTTTCACAATTAATACCGCCTGGAACACCATAGTTTGATGGTGTGTCCGAACATCATAGTTGCACCCTAGTGGATATGGTGCGTACCATGATGTCTCTTATCGAATTACCACTATCGTTCATGGGTTAGGCATTAGAGACAACCACACTCACTTTAATGGGGCACCACGTAATTCCTTTGAGATGACACCGTATGAACTATGGTTTAGAGAAACCTAAGCTGTCATTTCTTAAAGGTTTGGGGCTGCGACGCTTATGTGAAAAAGTTTCAGGTTGATAAGCTCCAACCCAAAGCGGATAAAATGCATCTTCATAGGACACCCAAAACAGTTGGGTATACCTCCTAATTCAGATCCGAAAGCAATAGGGATTGTTTCTTGAATCGGGTCCTTTCTCGAGGAAAAGTTTGTCTCGAAAAGTTGAGTGGGAGGATGGTGAAGACTTGATATGGTTATTGAACCGTCAATACAACTAGTGTGTAGCAGGGCACAGGAAGTTGTTCCTGTGGCACCTACACCAATTGAAGTAGAAGCTTATGATAGTGATCATGAAACTTCGGATCAAGTCACTACCGTACCTCGTAGGGTGACAAGGATGCGTACTGCTTCAGAGTGGTACAGTAATCCTGTCTTGAAGGTCATGTTGCTAGACAACAATGAACCTATGAGCTATGGAGAAGCAATGGTGGGCCCAAATTCCGACAAATGGTTAGAAGCCATGAAATCCGAGATAGGATCCATGTATCAGAACAAAGCATGGACTTTGGTGGACTTGCCCGATGATCGGCAAGCCATTGAGATAAATGGATCTTTAAGAAGAAGACGGACGTGGACGGTAATGTCACCGTCTATGAAGCTCGACTTGCGGCGAAGAGTTTTTCACAAGTTCAAGGAGTTGACTACGATGAGATTTTCTCATCCGTAGCGATGCTTAAGTCCGTCGGAATCATGTTAGCATTAGCTGCATTTATGAAATCTGGCAGATGGATGTCAAAACGAGTTTCCTTACCAGTCTTCGTAAGGAAAGGTTGTATGCGATACAATCAGAAAGGTTTTGTCGATCCTAAGGATGCTAAAAGGTATGCTAGCTCCAGCGATCCTTCCATGGATTGGAGTAAGCATCTCGGAGTTGGAATGTGCATTTTGATAAGATGATCAAAGATTTTAGGTTTATACAAAGTTTATGAGAAACTTGTATTTCCAAAGAAGTGAGTGGGAGCACTATAGAATTTCTGATGAGTATATGTTGTTGACATATTGTTGATCAGAAATGATGTAGAATTTCTGGATAGCATATAGGGTTATTTGAAAGGTGTTTTTCAATGGAAAACCTGAATTAGGCTACTTGAATAATAAGCATCAAGATCTATAAGATAGATCAAAATGCTTAATAGTACTTTCAAATGAGCACGTACCTTGACATGATCTTGAAGGAGTTCAAGATGGATTAGTCTAAGAAGGAGTTCTTGCCTGAGATGTAAGGTATGAAGTTAAGACTTAAAAGCTCGACCACGGCAGAATAGAGAGAAAGGACGAAGGTCGTCCCCTATACTTCAGACGTAGGCTCTATAGTATGCTATGCTGTGTACCGCACCGAAAGTGTGCCTTGCCATGAGTCAGTCAAGGGGTACAAGAATGATCCAGGAATGGATCATTGGACAGCGGTCAAAATTGTCCTTGGAGTAAATAAGGACATGTTTCTCGATTATGGAGGTGATAAAGAGTTCGGCGTAAAGGGTTACGTCGATGCAAGCCTTAACACCTATCCGAGTGACTCTGAGTAGCAAACCAGATACGTATAGTGGAGTAACCATTTGGAATAGCTCCAAGTGGAGCGTGGAAGCAGCATTTACAGAATGACCTAGAGATTTGCGAAGTACATACGGATCTGAAAGTTGCAGACCCGTTGACTAAAACCTCTCTCACAAGCAAAACATGATCAAACCCCAGAACTCATTGAGTCTTAATCACATGATGATGTGAACTAGTTTAATGACACTAGTAAACTCTTTGGATGTTGGTCACATGGTGATGTGACCTGTGAATGTTAAACACATGGCGATGTGAACTAGATTATTGACTCTAGTGCAAGTGGGAGACTGTTGGAAATATGCCCTAGAGGCAATAATAAAAGTATTATTATATTTCCTTGTTCATGATAATTGTCTTTTATTCATGCTATAACTGTATTATCCGGAAATCGTAATACACGTGTGAATACATAGACCACAATATGTCCCTAGTGGGCCTCTAGTTGACTAGCTCGTTGTGATCAACAAATAGTCATGGTTTCCTGGCTATGGACATTGGATGTCGTTGATAACGGGATCACATCATTAGGATAATGATGTGATGGACAAGACCCAATCCTAAGCATAGCACAAAGATCATGTAGTTCGTTTGCTAGAGCTTTTCCAATGTCAAGTATCGCTTCCTTAGACCATGAGATCGTGTAACTCCCGGATACCGTAGGAGTGCTTTGGGTGTATCAAACGTCACAACGTAACTGGGTGACTATAAAGGTGCACTACAGGTATCTCCGAAAGTGTCATTGGGTTGACACGGATCGAGATTGGGATTTGTCACTCCGTAAACGGAGAGGTATCTCTGGGCCCACTCGGTAGGACATCATCATAATGTGCACAATGTGACCAAGGGGTTGATCACGGGATGATGTGTTACGGAACGAGTAAAGAGACTTGCCGGTAACGAGATTGAACAAGGTATCGGTATACCGACGATCGAATCTCGGGCAAGTACAATACCGTTAGACAAAGGGAATTGTATACAGGATCGATTGAGTCCTTGACATCGCGGTTCATCCGATGAGATCATCGTGGAACATGTGGGAGCCAACATGGGTATCCAGATCCCGCTGTTGGTTATTGACCGGAGAACGTCTCGGTTATGTCTACATGTCTCCCGAATCCGTAGGGTCTACACACTTAAGGTTCGATGACGCTAGGGTTATAAAGGAAGTTTGTATGTGGTTACCGAATGTTGTTCGGAGTCTCGGATGAGATCCCAGACGTCACAAGGAGTTCCGGAATGGTCCGGAGGTAAAGATTTATATATGGGAAGTCCTATTTTGGCCACCGGAAAATGTTCGGGATTTTTCGGTATTGTACCAGAAGGTTCTAGAAGGTTCGGAGTGGGGCCCACCTGCATGGGGACCCACATGAACGTGGGTAGTGGGGTAAAGGCCCCACACCCTGGTCAAGGCACACCAAGATCCCCCTTAGAAGGAATAAGATCATATCCCAAGGATAAGATCGAGATCCCTAAAAAGGGGATAACAATCGATGGGGAAGGAAATGATGGGATTTCTTTCCTCCCACCTTTGTGAACGCCCCAATGGACTTGGAGGGCAAGAAACCAGCCCCTCCACCCCTATATATAGTGGGAGGCGCATGGGAGCCTGAGCTTCCCTGGTGCAGCCCTCCCCTCTCCCAAGTACTCCTCCTCTCCCGGTGCTTGGCGAAGCCTGCAGGATTGCCACGCCCTCCATCACCACCACGCCGTCGTGCTGCTGCTGGATGAGTCTTCCCCAACATCTCCCTCTCACCTTGCTGGATCAAGGCATGGGAGACGCCACCGGCTGTACGTGTGTTGAACGCGGAGGTGCCGTCTGCTCGCACTAGGATCTCCAGTGATTTGGATCACGACGAGTACGACTCCTTCAACCCCATTCTCTTGAACGCTTCCGCTTAGCGATCTACAAGGGTATGTAGATGCACTCTCCTTCCCCTCGTTGCTAGTCTCTCCATAGATAGATCTTGGTGTTGCGTAGAAAATTTTGAATTTCTACTACGTTCCCCAACATTTACGACGGGCTCTTTTATCACCTCCATAATCGAGAAATATTTCTTTAGTCTTTACTAAGGATATTCTTGATCAATGTCCAGTTATCTACTCTTAGATTACTATTGTACTCCCTTGCCAAATATAGAGCAAGGTATACAATAGGTCTGGTACATAGCATAGCATACTTTATAGAACCTATGACTGAGGCATATGGAATGACTTTCATTCTCTTTTCTACTTTCTGCCGTGGTCGAGATTTGAGTCTTACTCAATTTCACACCTTTGCAACACAGGCAAGAACTTTTTCTTTGACTGTTCCATTTTTGAACTACTTCAAAATCTTGACAAGGTATGTACTTATTGAAAAAACTTATCAAGCGTCTTGATCTATCTCAATAGATCATGATGCTCAATATGTAAGTAGCTTTACTGAGGTCTTTCTTTTAAAGAACTCCTTTCAAATACTCCTTTATGCTTTCCAGAAAAATTCTACATCATTTTTGATCAACAATATGTTACTCACATATGTTTATCAGAAAGGTGGTAGTGCTCCCACTCACTTTATTGTAAATACAGGCTTCACCGCAAGTCTCTATAAAACTATATGCTTTGATCAACTTATCAAAGCGTCTATTCCAACTCTGAGATGCTTGCACCAGTCCATAGATGGATCACTGGAGCTTGCACATTTTGTTAGCACCTTTAGGATTGACAAAACCTTCTGGTTGCATCATATACAACTATTCTTTAAGAAAACCATTAAGGAATGCAGTTTTGACATCCATTTGCCAGATTTTGTAAAATGTGGCAATTGCTAACATGATTCGTACAGACTTAAGCATCACTACAGTTGAGAAAATCTCATTGTAGTCAACACCTTGAACTTGTCGAAAACCTTTTTGCGACAAGTTGAGCTTTGTAGATAGTAACACTACTATTAGCATCTGTCTTCCTCTTGAAGATCCATTTATACAATATGGCTTGCCGATCATCGGCAACTCCACCAAAGTCCACACTTTGTTCTCAGACATGGATCCCATCTCAGATTTCATGGCCTCAAGCCATTTTGCGGAATCTGGGCTCATCATCGCTTCCTCATAGTTCGTAGGTTCATCATGGTCTAGTAACATGACTTACAGAACAGGATTACCGTACCACTCTGGTGCAGATCGTACTCTGGAAGACCTATGAGGTTTTGTAGTAACTTGATCTGAAGTTTCATGAACATCATCATTAGCTTCCTCACTAATTGGTGTAGGAATCACTGGAACTGATTTCAGTGATGAACTATTTTCCAATTCAGGAGAAGGTACAATTACCTTATCAAGCTCTACTTTCCTCCCACTCACTTCTTTTGAGAGAAACTCCTTCTCTAGAAAGGATCCATTCTTAGCAACGAATATTTTGCCGGTGTACCCAACAGTTTCCTTTGGGTATTCTATGAAGACGCACTTCTCCGATTTGGGTTCGAGCTTATCAGGTTGAAACCTTTTTCACATAAGCATCGCAACTCCTAACTTTAAGAAACGGCAGCTTAGGTTTACTGCTAAACCATAGTTCATATGGTGTCGTCTCAACGAATTTAGATGGTGCCCTATTAAAGTGAATGCAGCTATCTCTAATGCATAACCCCAAAATGATAGTGGTAAATCGGTAAGATGCACCATATCCAATAAAGTGTGGTTACAATGTTCGGACACACCATTACGCTGTGGTGTTCTATATGGCGTGAGCTCTATTCCACATTTGTTTAAAATGAAGGCCAAACTCGTAACTCAAATATTCTCCTCCATGATCAGATCGTAGAAACTTTATTTTCTTGTTACGATGATTCTCCACTTCACTCTGAAATTCTTTGAACCTTTCAGCTATTTCAGACTTATGTTTCATCAAGTAGATATACCCATATCTGCAGAAAATAACGATACTTACCACGAGCATCAACACTCATTGGATCGCATACATCGGTATGTATTATTTCCAATAAGTCAGTAGCTCGTTCCATTGTTCCGGAGAACGGAGTTTTAGTCATCTTCCCCAAAAGGCACAGTTTGCAAGCATCAAATGATTCATAACCAAGTGATTCCGAAAATCCATCTTTATGGAGTTTCTTCATGCGCTTTACACCGATATGACCCAAACGGCAGTACCACAAATAAGTTGCACTATCATTATTAACTTTGCATCTTTTGGCATCAATATTATGAATATGTGAATCACTATGATCGAGATCCAACAAAACTATTTTCATTGGGTGTATGACCATCGAAGGTCTTATTCATGTAAACAGAATAACAATTATTCTCTAACTTTAAATGAATAATTGTATCGCAATAAACACGATCAAATCATATTCATGCTCAACGCAAACGCCAAATAACATTTATTTAGGTTTAACACTAATCCCGAAAGTATAGGGAGTGTGCGATGATGATCATATCAATCTTGGAACTACTTCCAACACTCATCGTCACTTCCCCTTCAACTAGTCTCTGTTTATTCTATAAATCATGTTTCTAGTTACTAATCTTAGCAACCGAACAAGTATCAAATACTCAGGGGCTACTATAAACACTACTAAGGCACACATCAATAACCTGTATATCAAATATACCCTTGTTCACTTTGCCATCCTTCTTATCCACCAAATATTCAGGGCATTTCCGCTTCCAGTGATCATTTCCTTTGTAGTGTAAGCACTCAGTTTCAGGCTTTGGTCCAGCTTTGGTCTTCTTCACGGGAGTGACAACTTGTTTGCCATTCTACTTGAAGTTTCCCTTTCTTTCCCTTTGCCTTTTTCTTGAAACTAGTGGTCTTGTCAATCATCAACACTTGATGCTCTTTCTTGGAGTGAATTGCAGAAACCCACCACATTAGCGCCTAGGTTTGCAGAAAACACTGTTTTACGAATTTCTGTCAGAAACCACTGATTTTCGGCCTAATCTTTTGCAAAAAACACTAGTTGACGGCTTTGTCTTATTTGATCATGATTATGACAGATGCAGCCCACCATTTGCTGACATGGCGTAACAGTCCACAATAGACGACGTTAGAGGGATCTTTTTGCCAAAAACACCCCCTCCCTAAAAACAAAACTGCCTTAGAAATGTCAACCACCCATTCCACCGCCGCCATATGCACCAGCCGGCCCCAAGCTGTGCGATCCTGCCCAGACGCCGGCCCGCACACGAGCAGCGGCAGCCGCGCCTCCCCTTCTCCAACCTCCCTCCTCTCTCTTTCGCGAGCCGGCGACGCGCACTCCGGCATCTCGGCCGCGCCTCCCCTTCTTCTTCCAGGCTCCTCTCTGTTTCCCGAGCCGGCGGCGCGCAACCCCGGAGCAAGCAGCGACGCGGCCTCACGTAACACAGGGGGACATGGGGCCGGCGACGGCCGCGCCTTCCCTTCTCCATCCTCCCTCCTCTCGGCTCCAACCTACCTGGACCTCGCGGCGCGCTCGCGCCCGTCCCGTCCGCGCGTCATGTTGGCCACCTGAGCGGACCACACTGGCGTCAAGCACGATGTACGGGTCATGGCGGATCCGGATCGCGCGGCCATGGATCCACTGTGGTCCCCGGCGTCCTAGGTCCGGTGACCTTTTCCACTAGAGGACCTGGATCCGACGAACTTTGCGGCAAGAAGGCAGGCGGCTTCCTCTGGTGGCTCGACCACAGGCTGGGTCAACGGACGTCGGACATCTAGCGACCTCAGGCTGAGGGACGAGGCGCGGCCCACCCGCCTGGCCAGCTTCGCCGCCGACTGCTGTAGCAGCCACTCACCTATGGCCGTTCCCTCTACTCCCGCTCCCAGCGACGAGACCATTGTAGGCATGGTGCTGTTCTGCTCGGATACTTGGGCAGCTCAAATCCATGTGTGGATCTGATCGCTTTTTGTTTTTTGATTGAAGGGTGTCCTTGTAAAATTATAGGGACTGTTTTGTAAGTCGATAATATCCCTCATCTAACAATGCATAATGTCGTCTACCATGAACCGTTATGCCAAGTAATCAAATGTGGGACCCACATGTCATAATCATGGTTAAAATGCCCGAAGCAACCGATCAGTGTTTTTCGCAAAAGATTAGGCAAAAAAATCAGTGTTTTCTGGCAGAAATTCGTAAAACGGTCTTTTCTGCAAACCTAGGCGCTAATGTGGTGGTTTTCTGCAATTCACTCCTCTTTCTTGATTTCTACCTTCGTCGATTTCAACATTACGAAGAGCTCAGGAATCATTTTCGTCATCCCTTACTATAGTTCATCACGAAGTTCTAGTAACTTAGTGATGGTGACTAGAGAATTCTGTCAATCACTATCTTATCTGGAAGATTAACTCCCACTTGATTCAAGCGATTGAAGTACCCAGACAATCTGAGCACATGCTCACTAGTTGAGCGATTCTCCTCCATCTTTTAGCTATAGAACTTGTTGGAGACTTCATATCTCTCAACTCGGTATTTGCTTGAAATATTAACTTCAATTCGTGGAACATCTCATATGGTCCATGACGTTCAAAACGTCTTTGAAGTCCCGATTCAAAGCCGTTAAGCATGGTGCAATAAACTATCAAGTAGTCATCATATTGAGCTAGCCAAACATTCATAACGTCTGCATCTACTCCTGCAATAGGTCTGTCACCTAGCGATGCATCAAGGACATAATTCTTCTATGCAGCAATGAGGATAAACCTCAGATCACGGATCCAATCCGCATCATTGCTACTAACATTTTTCAACATAATTTTTCTCTAGGAACATATCAAAATAAACATATGAAAGCAACAATGCGAGCTATTGATCTACAACATAATTTGCAAAATACCACCAGGACTAAGTTCATGATAAATTTAAGTTCAATTAATCATATTACTTAAGAACTCCCACTTAGACAGACATCTCTCTAGTCATCTAAGTGATCACGTGATCCAAATCAACTAAACCATGTACGATCATCACGTGAGATGGAGTAGTTTCAATGGTGAACATCACTATGTTGATCATATCTACTATATGATTCACGTTCGACCTTTCGGTCTCCGTGTTCCGAGGCCATATCTATATATGCTAGGCTCGTCAAGTTTAACCTGAGTATTCTGCGTGTGCAACTGTTTTGCACCCATTGTATTTGAACGTAGAGCCTATCACACCCGATCATCACGTGGTGTCTTAGCACGAAGAACTTTCGCAACGGTGCATACTCAGGGAGAACACTTCTTGATAATTTAGTGAGAGATCATATTAAAATGCTACCGTCAATCAATGCAAGATAAGATGCATAAAGGATACACATCACATGCAATCAGTATAAGTGATATGATATTGCCATCATCATCTTGTGCTTGTGATCTCCATCTCCGAAGCACCATCGTGATCACCTTCGTCACCGGCGCGACACCATGATCTCCATCGTAGCATCGTTGTCATTACGCCATCTATTGCTTCTACGACTATTGCTACCGCTTAGTGATAAAGTAAAGCAATTACAGGGCGTTTGCATTTCATACAATGAAGCGACAACCATATGGCTCCTGCCAGTTGCCGATAACTTCGGTTACAAAACATGATCATCTCATAAAATAAAATATAGCATCACGTCTTGACCATATCACATCACAACATGCCCTTCAAAAACAAGTTAGACGTCCTCTACTTTGTTGTTGCAAATTTTACGTGGCTGCTACGGGCTGAGCAAGAACCGTTCTTACCTACGCATCAAAACCACAACGATAGTTCGTCAAGTTAGTGCTGTTTTAACCTTCGCAAGGACCGGGCGTAGCCACACTCGGTTCAACTAAAGTGAAAGATACAGACACCCGCCAGTCACCTTTAAGCACGAGTGCTCGTAACGGTGAAACCAGTCTCGCGTAAGCGTACGCGTAATGTCGGTCCAGGCCGCTTCATCTCACAATACCGCTGAACCAAAGTATGACATGCTGGTAAGCAGTATGACTTCTATCGCCCACAACTCACTTGTGTTCTACTCGTGCATATGACATCTACGCATAAAACCTGGCTCGGTTGCCACTATTGGGGAACGTAGTAATTTCAAAAAAATTCCTACGCACACGCAAGATCATGGTGATGCATAGCAAGGAGAGGGGAGAGTGTTGTCCACGTACCCTCATAGACTGTAAGCGGAAGCGTTATGACAACGCCGTTGATGTAGTCGTACGTCTTCACGATCCGACCGATCCAAGTACCGAACGTACAGCACCTCCGAGTTCAGCACACGTTCAGCTCGATGACGATCCCCGGACTCCGATCCAGCAGGGTGTCAGGGATGAGTTCCGTCAGCATGATGGCGTGGTGACGATGATGATGTTCTACCGATGCAGGGCTTCGCCTAAGCACTGCAATGATATGACCGAGGTGGAATATGGTGGAGGGGGCACCGCACACAGGTAAGGAGCGATCACAAAGATCAACTTGTGTGTCATGGGGTGCCCCCTTGCCCCCGTATATAAAGGAGGGAGGGGGAGGTGCGGCCGGCCCTAGGGGTGCGCCTGGAGGAGTCCTACTCCCACTGGAAGTAGGACTCCCCCCTCTTGCCTTGTTGGAGAAGGAAGGGGGAAGGGGAAAGAGTAAAGGGGAGCGCCGCCTCCCCCCCTTCCTTGTCCTATTCGAACTAGGGGGAGGGGGCGCGCGGCCTGCCCTAGCCGGCCCTCCTCTTCTCCCTTAGGGCCCATGTAGGCCCAATAACCCCCAGGGGGTTCCGGTAACCCCCCGGTACTCCGGTAAAATCCCGATTTCACCTGGAACGATTCCGATATCCAAATATAGGCTTCCAATATATCAATCTTTATGTCTCGACCATTTCGAGACTCCTCGTCATGTCCGTGATCACAACGGGACTCCGAACAACCTTTGTTACATCAAAACTTATAAACTCATAATAAAACTGTCATCGTAACGTTAAGCGTGCGGACCCTACGGGTTCGAGAACTATGTAGACATGACCTAGAACTGTTTCCGGTCAATAACCAATAGCGGAACCTGGATGCTCATATTGGCTCCAACATATTCTATGAAGATCTTTATCGGTCAAACCGCATAACAACATACGTTGTTCCCTTTGTCATCGGTATGTTACATGCCCGAGATTCGATCGTCGGTATCCAATACCTAGTTCAATCACGTTACCGTCAAGTCTCTTTACTCGTTACGTAATGCATCATTCCTTAACTAACTCATTAGCTACATTGCTTGCATGGCTTATAGTGATGTGCATTACCGAGAGGGCCTAGAGATACCTCTCCGACAATCGGAGTGACAAATCCTAATCTCGAAATACGCCAACCCAACATGTACCTTCGGAGACAACTGTAGAGCTCCTTTATAATCACCCGATTCGCTAGACGCTTTGGTAGAACACAAAGTGTTCCTCTGGTAAACGGGAGTCGCATAATCTCATAGTTGTAGGAACATGTATAAGTTATGAAGAAAGCAATAGAACATACTAAACGATCAAGTGCTAAGCTAACAGAATGGGTCAAGTCAATCACATCATTCTCCTAATGATGTGATCCCATTAATCAAATGACAACTCATGTCTATGGTTAGGAAACTTAACCATCTTTGATTAACGAGCTAGTCAAGTAGAGGCATACTAGTGACACTATGTTTGTCTATGTATTCACACATGTATTGTGTTCCCGGTTAATACAATTCTAGCATGAATAATAAACATTTATCATGAAATAAGGAAATAAATAATAACTTTATTATTGCCTCTAGGGCATATTTCCTTCATGTGCCTATGTCCATGGACTCACATTAGTCAAAAGAGAACTCATATACTTATTGCAAAAGCCTACTTAGCCCTCGAAGCAAAGTACTACTATGCATGCCCCAAGAGGGATAGATTGGTAGGAAAAGACCATCGCTCGTCCCCGACTGCCACTCATAAGGAAGACACTCAAAAGAGCACCTCATGCAACAAATTTGTCACACAACTTTTACCATACGTGCATGCTACGGGACTTGCCAACTTCAACAAAAGTATTTCTCAATTTCATAATTACCCACTAGCATGACCCTAACATTACTACCTTTATATCTCAAAACAATTATCAAGCATCAAGTTGATCATAGCATCCAATTCTTTTTCTATGATAGTTTTTATTATACCCAACTTGGATGCTCATCATTCTAGGACCAACTTTATGACCATAGCAAATACCATGCTGATCTAAAAGACTCTCAAAAAGATATAAGTGAAGCATGAGAGACTAGCAATTTCTTCAAAATTAAGACACCACCATGCTCTAAAAGATATAAGTGGAGCACTAGAGCAAAAACTATCAAGCTCAAAAGATATAGGTGAAGCACATAGAGTATTCTTGCAAATTCTAATCAAATAGGCTTCTCCCAAGAGGTGTGTACAGAAATGATGATTGTGGTAAACTAAAAAGCAAAGACTAATATAATGCACGACGCTCCAAGCAAAACACATATCATGTGGCGAATAAAAATATAGTTCCATGTAATGTTACCAATGAATGAAGACGAAAGAGGGGATGCCTTCGGGGGGCATCCCCAAGCTTAGGCTTTTGGCTATCCTTGAATATCTTGGGGTGCCTTGGGCATCCCCAAGCTTAAGCTCTTGCCACTCCTTATTCCATAGTCCATAAAAGCTTTACCCAAAACTTGAAAACTTCACAACACAAAACTCAATAGGAAATCTTATAAGCTCCGCTAGTGAAAGAAAACAAAACCACCACATAAGGTACTGCAATGAACTCATTCTTTATTTATTTTGGTGTTAAATCTACTGTATTCCAACTTCCTTATGGTTCATAGACTGAATTACTAGATGCATTTAAATAAGCAAACACACGAAAAACAGAATCTGTCAAAAACAGAATAGTCTGTAGAAATCTGTAACTAAGGAAAACTTCTGGAACTCTAAAAATCCTACAAAAATAGGAAGTCCTGGAAAATTTGTTTATTGAACAGCAGCAAAAGGAATCAACGCAAAATCACGTTCCTGTGATTTAACAAAATTATATTCGTGCGTGCAAAGTTTCTGTTTTTCAGCAGAATCAAATCAACCATCATCGTAGGTTATCCTATAGGCTCTACTTGGCACAAACACTAATTAAAAGATAAAAACACATCTAAACAGAAGGTAGATGCAAGATTTATTACTAAACAGGATCAAAAACAAAAAATATAAAGAAAATTGGGTTGCCTCCCAGCTAGCGCTATCGTTTAACGACCCTAGCTAGGCATAAAGAAAGGATAGATCTAAGTAGTGCCATCTCTGGCACTAAATTCATAAGTAGCACGTATGATAGACTCATAAGGTAATTTGACTTTCTTTCTTGGAAAGTGCTCCATGCCTTTCTTTAAGGGAAATTGGAATCTAATGTTCCCTTCCATCATATCAATAATCGCACCAATCGTTCTAAGGAAAGGTCTACCAAAAAAAATAGGGCAAGAAAGATTGCAATCTATATCAAGAACGATAAAATCTACGGGCACCAAATTTCTATTTGCAACAATAAGAACATCATTGATCCTTCCCATAGGCTTTTTAATGGTGGAATCCGCAAGGTGCAAGTTTAAAGAGCAATCATCAAGATCATGGAAACCTAGAATATCACATAAAGTTTTCGGAATCGTGGAAACACTAGCACCGAATCACACAAAGCAAAACACTCATAAACTTTAATTCTAATCTTTATAGTAGGTTCCCACTCATCATTAAGTTTTCTAGGTATAGAAACTTCCAAATTAAGTTTTTCACAATAAGATTGCATCAAGGCATCAACGATATGTTTGGTAAAAGCTTTGTTTTGACTATAAGCATGAGGAGAATTAACAACGGATTGCAACAAGGAAATACAAATTTTTAAAGAACAATTATCATAATCAAATTCCTTGAAATCCGAGATAGTAGGTTCGATATTATTAGAAGTTGAGGATTCTCCAATCTCACTTTTACCAAATTTGACATTAAGATCTAAAGACTCTGAATTTTTGGGACGCCTTCTAGGCAAAGTTGATTCATCATCACTCCCATAATCATCAAAATTCATATTGCAAAACATAGATCTAATTGGAGACGCATCAATAACTTTAAGATCCTCATCATTATTTTCATGTAATTTTTCTGGTTTAGCAGCCATCTTATTGACTAAGGTGGCTTGCTTGTCAGAAATTTTGGCTATAGCATTTTCAAGTCGGGTAATTTGAGCGTTAACACCATAAAATTTTTTATTCATATCATCAAGCTCTTTATTCATGAAACCGAAAAAAAATTTGTTCCATAAGATCTTTTCTAAAGAAATTATTATGCTCAAATTCCACATTCATAAAGCTTCTAATATTTGATTCAATCTCATCCATCCTTCTGAGAAGGTGGTCAGGACCGTTAGGTGCAGCCATAAGGTCAAACAAGCAAACAATCACACACAAAAGAAGGCAAACGAAAAGAGAGGAAGAGATTGGGAAAAAGAGTGCGAATAAAACGGCAAGGGTGAAGTGGGGGAGAGGAAAATGAGAGGCAAATGGAAAATAATGTAAATGCGAGGAAGATGGGTTTGTGATGGGTACTTGGTATGTCTTGACTTGAGCGAAGACCTCCCCAGCAACGGCGCTAGAAATCCTTCTTGCTACGTCTTGAGCTTGCGTTAGTTTTCCTCGAAGAGGAGAGGGTGATGCAGCAAGTGTAGCGTAAGTATTTCCCTCAGTTTTGAGAACCAAGGTATCAATCCAGGAGGAGGCTCCTCAAAAGTCCCACGACCTACACAAACAAGCGAGAACTCGCAACCAACACAATAAAGGGGTTGTCAATCCTTCACGGTCACTTGCGAAAGTGATATCTAATAAAGATAGTATGATAAGATAAATATATTTTTGGTATTTTATGATATAGATGCAAAAAGTAAAGATGCAAATAAAAGTAAATTGAAAGCAAATATGATAAGAGTTAGACCCGGGGGCCATAAGTTTCACTAGTGGCTTCTCTCAAGATAGCATAAGTATTACGGTGGGTGAACAAATTACTGTCGAGCAATTGATAGAAAAGCGCATAGTTATGAGATTATCTAGGCATGATCATGTATATAGGCATCACGTCCATAACAAGTAGACCGACTCCTGCCTGCATCTACTACTATTACTCCACACATCGACCGACTCCTGCCTGCATATAGAGTATTAAGTTCATAAGAACAGAGTAACGCATTAAGCAAGATGACATGATGTAGAGGGATAAACTCATGCAATATGATATAAACCCCATCTTGTTATCCTCGATGGCAACAATACAATACGTGCCTTGCAACCTTTTCTGTCACTGGGTAAGGACACCGCAAGATTGAACCCAAAGCTAAGCACTTCTCCCATGGCAAGAAAGACCAATCTAGTAGGCCAAACCAAACTGATAATTCGAAGAGACTTGCAAAGATAACTCAATCATACATAAAAGAATTCAGAGAAGATTCAAATACTATTCATAGATAAACATGATCATAAACCCACATTTCATCGGATCTCGACAAAAACACCGCAAAAAGAGTTTACGTCGAATAGATCTCCACAAGAGAGGGGGAGAACATTGTATTGAGATCCAAAAGGAGAGGAGAAGCCATCTAGCTAATAACTATGGACCCGTAGGTTTGTGGTAAACTACTCACAACTCATCGGAGGGGCAAAGATGTTGATGTAGAAGCCCTCCGTGGTTGATTCCCCCTCCAGCAGAGTGCCGGCGAAGGCTCCAAGATGAGATCCCGCGGATACAGAAGGTTACGGTGGTGAAAATTGTGTTTCGTGGTGCCCCTGATGTTTTCGGGGTACGTAGGTATATATAGGAGGAAGAAGTACGTCGGTGGCAGCCCGAGGGGCCCACGAGACAGGGGGCGCGCCCTACAGGGGGGGGGGGCTATCTCATAGGGCCCTCGGAAGCTTCTTGACTTGCACTCCAAGCTCTCCGGATCACGTTCATTCCAAAAATCACGCTCCCGAAGGTTTCATTCCGTTTGGACTCCGTTTGATATTCCTTTTCTTCGAAATACTGAAATAGGCAAACAAAACATCAATATGGGCTGGGCTTCCGGTTAGTAGGTTAGTCCCAAAAATGATATAAATGTGTAAAATAAAGCCCATAAACATCCAAAACAGATAATATAATAGCATGGAACAATCAAAAATTATAGATACGTTTGAGACGTATCAAGCATCCCCAAGCTTAATTCTTGCTCGTCCTCGAGTAGGTAAATGATAAAAACAGAAGTTTTGATGTGGAATGCTACCTACATTTTTATCAATGTAATTTTCTTTATTGTGGCATGAATGTTCAGATCTGAAAGATTCAAGACAAGAGTTTAATATTGACATAAAAACAATAATACTTCAAGCATACTAACAAAGCAATCAAGTTGTAACGCCCCGGATACAACTTTCCATATTCGTAACTCCAACTCTTGCCTTTTCCGGAGATGCGATATGATATTTCCTTCGTGGTTGGGTTTTGTCTTTTGTTTTGCTTTGTGTTCATGTCATGCATCTCATCTCATAGCATCATGCGCATTGCATCTGCATGTTTTCTTAAACCTCGTAGTCGTTCATAGTTACCGCTTCTCTCTTTGTCTTCGTTTCCCTGTTGTCAGACCGCTTGTCCTTCTCTCAGACCAATTGGACCCCTCTCTTCTCTCTTTCTCCAAGACCAACAAGACCCCCCTTGTCCCCGTGGCCTTTCGTCAGACCCCATTGTCTTTGTTTTCCCCTCTCGTCTAAATGCCCACCCTCTCTGCACAGCCACCAACCCCTTTGCGCGCGTTCGAAACTGCCCCGAACCCGAACCGGTCGGTCGTGACTGATGAGTCCGGATCATCCCCAAACATCCCTAAAGCATCTTTGGTTTTTATTTGGACTCCCCTAGTCTATTCTTTCTCGACCGTCCGATCCCGATTGGTTGACCCAAATTTCCCCCCTTTGTCTATTTATAGTCCAACCTCATACCTAATCTAGCCTAACTCAAAAACCTAGGAGCTTTGTCCCTCCCCGCCGCCGCCACTCCTCCTGTCTCCTCCCACCTCGGGATCTCCTCCCGCAGCAACCACCGCTCCACCTCGTCTTCAGTATCGGGCCAACCACCTCCTTCCCTGGTTCCATCAATCCCACATGCACCTCCTCGCTTCTCCTCTGCCTCGACCGGAGCAAGGCTCCCCTGCTCATGGCGCCCAAGCACCGCCAACACTGGCAGCAGTCCACCCCACGCCCAGCCTGCACCTCTCCTTCCCTACTTCTCCTACTGCTTTCTCTCATTCCCTTCAATCTCTCTCTCATGAACTCCCTCTTGACTCTCTCTGTACAGGAAACCGCCATGGACGCCCGAATCCGATGGCGACCTCGACCTTCAGGCCACCTGGACGCGCCCCTGCTTCCTCGACCTCCTGACCCCTTCATGCTCGAGCCACACAGGAGACGAGCACCCCGCAGCAGCGCTCGACCCCGCGCTCTCTTCTCGCCCAGACGGCCACCTCGCCAGCATCCCAGGGCCCAAGCTCCGCCGCTGCCTGCGCCCTCCCCAAGACGCTGCCATGCCACGGCGGACCTCGCCCGCAGGTCCAGTCGACGAGCCCCTGCTCCTTTCCTCTCCTCCCGTTTGCCTTTCTCTGAGCATCTCTGACCCTGCCGCAACCTGCAGAAGCTTCAGGAAAATGATCGCAGTCGCCGCAGGAGCTCCCTCGCAGCCGCCTGGGTCTGGCGTCTCGTCGGAGAACCTCGTCCTCGCCCGGATCCTGTCGTCCTCGACGCCCTGCTCTTCCGCGCCAAGCCAGGCCGCCGCTGCCGGCGATGCCTCTGCTTCCTGCCTCTGCATCGAGTAGTGCTCGGTCCGGTCGCGCCCGTTGACTGCGCGCGTGCGCCCGTCTGCATCAAAAGCCAGCAGCCGCGCAAGGCCCAACGCCCCTTCCAGCCCCCTCTTCACCAGCTGGGCCGAGGCCCATGGTGAGAAAACCCCCAGCCTCTCCTATCCACTATCGGGCCAGCCAGATTTGGCCCATCTCATGTTTTTTCCCTGGACGATTTTGCGATTTAAACCAGTGCATTAATAATTACAAAAAATGCCATGATTTTAAATTACTCACAACTAAATAACCGTGCATCGGATTTAAACATGTCACATATATAACTTGCTCAGTTTTTCATGCACTTTCATAATATGCTATTTTCATCCATGTTTAATATGTTTAACTTGTTGTTTGTTTAATTTTGCATAAATGCCATGCTAAAATGATTTAATTCATAACTAAATACCGTAGCTCGGTTTTAAATGTTCTTTATATGTAAATGGGGTGGAAAAATGCATAGATTAACCTGCTACACTTTATTTTCCTGCTTAACAACATTAAAATATGTTTTAGGGCAGAACAGTACCAAATTCGAATATTGCTTATGAGGATTTTCCGGAATTGTTGTTTGTTGTTCCGTCCTCATTTAAACTTGCCTAAATAGTTAGTTTACTTATGCTTCACCTCTTGCCATGTTTAACAACATTTAATATTGTTGAGTACCTTATAACGATATCAAACTAAATAAATGAATGTGGTGTTTTGTCAATATGCAACTCGTTGCATATTGAGCTCCACTTAACTTGTAGTATTGTTTGTTGCACTTTGCCATGCCATGCCTCATTAAACCGGACATGCATCATACCTGTTTGTGCATCATGCCATGTTTATGCTTGTGTGTTTACCATGTTCTTTGTTTCTTTCCGGTGTTGCTTCTTAGTTCCGGTAATGTTGCGATTGTGAGGATTCGTTCGACTACTCCCATTCGTCTTCTTCATGGACTCGTTCTTCTTCCTAGCGGGATTTCAGGCAAGATGACCGCTACCCTGGATCTCACTACTATCATTGCTATGCTAGTTGCTTCGTTCTACCGCTTTGCTGCACTACCTATCTTTTGCTCTTGAAGCCTCCCAAATTGCCATGAACCTCTAACCTTGTCACCCTTCCTAGCAAACCATTGCTTGGCTATGTTACCGCTTTGCTCAGCCCCTCTTATAGCGTTGTTAGTTCCAGGTGAAGTTGAAGATTGCTCCATGGTGGACAGGATTATGTTGGGATATCACAATATCTCTTATTTAATTAATGCATCTATATACTTGGTAAAGGGTGGAAGGCTCGGCCTTATGCCTGGTGTTTTGTTCCACTCTTGCCGCCCTAGTTTCCGCTATTCCGTGTTATGTTCCCGGATTTTATGCTCCTAACGCGGTCGGGTGATTTATGGGACCCCCTTGACAGTTCGCTTTGAATAAAACTTGTCCAGCAAGGCCCAACCTTGGTTTTACCATTTGCCTCACCACCACCTATACCCTTCCCTTGGGTCGGCCAACCCGAGGGTCATCTTTATTTTAGCCCCCCCGGGCCAGTGCTTGTCTAAGTGCTGGTCCGAATCGAGTAGATTGCGGGGCCCCCTCGGGGAAACTCGAGGTCTGGTTTTACTCGTAGGATGTCTCATCCGGTGTTGCCCTGAGAACGAGATATGTGCAGCTCCTATCGGGATTGTCGGCGCATCGGGCGGTCTTGCTGGTTTTGTTTTACCATTGTCGAAATGTCTTGTAAACCGGGATTCCGAGACTGATCGGGTCTTCCTGGGAGAAGGTCTATTCCTTCATTGATCGCGAGAGCTTGTCATGGGCTAAGTTGGGACACCCCAGCAGGGTATTAACTTTCGAGAGCCGTGCCCGCGGTTATGTGGCAGATGGGAATTTGTTAATGTCCAATTGTAGATAACTTGACACCAGATCCGAATTAAAACGCATCAACCGTGTGTCTAGCCGTGATGGTCTCTTCTCGGCGGAGTCCGGGAAGTGAACACGGTTTCTGTGTTATGATTGACGTAAGTAGGAGTTCAGGATCACCTCTTGATCATTGCTAGCTTCATGACCGTTCCTTTTTTTCTATTCTCGCTCTCATTTGCGTATGTTAGCCACCATATCATGTTAGCCGCTGCTGCAACCTCACCACTTTACCCCTTCCTTACCCATTAAGCTTTGCTAGTCTTGATACCCATGGTAATGGGATTGCTGAGTCCTCGTGGCTCACAGATTACTACAACAATAGTTGCAGGTACAGGTTATGCGATGATCATGACGTGAGAGCGATGTTTTCTTGTTTTGGAGTTCCTCCTCTTCTTCTTCTTCGATCAGGGGATAGGTTCCAGGTCGGCAGCCTGGGCTAGCAGGGTGGATGTCGTTTGAGCTTGTGTTTGTGTTTCATCCGTAGTCGGATGTTGATCTTATGGATGATGTATTGTTGTATTCGTGTGGCATTGTATGCCTCTTGTATGTATCCCCATCTATTTATGTAATGGTGATGTAATGATATCCACCTTGCAAAAGCGTTTCAATATGCGGGTCTATCCTTGGTGGGACCTTCGAGTTCCTCTTGGATAGGGTCGCATATTGGGCGTGACACAAGTCTTCTCAAATTAACATGGCCAAAGAAAACTATCCCTACAAAATCTTAATCTGGCTATGCTCTATCTTCATCACACAAAGTATTTAAATCATGCACAACCCCAGTTTCAGCCAAGCAATTGTTTCATACTTTAGTATTTTCAAACTTTTCAATCTTCACGCAATACATGAGCGTGAGCCATGGACATAGCACTATGGGTGGAATAGAATGCACTACTGGAATTAGCTTATTTGCCGTCTGCCAATTCTTTGCCGTCTGCTGGCTGACGGCGAAGAAGGGTTTTGCCGTCTGCTTACAGAAAACGGACGACAAAGAACTGGCTGATGGCAAAGAAGGTCTTTGCCATCAGCCATTTTTTTGCCGTCTGGTAACGGACGGCAAAGATTCTTTGCAGTCAGCTGGCCTCACTAACAAGTTGCCTAGAAAAAACCTAATGACCATCCTCTTTGACGTCTGCTAGCAGACGACAAAGAGTAATAAAGCGGACGGCAAAGGAGGGCGGACGGCAAAGAATTTTGCTATCTAACGGCCCCACCTCTCCATCCCACATCCATCCATCTAAAGAAAATGAGGAAAAAAAGAAAAAGAAGAACGAGACAGAAACCACCGCACGCCTCTCCCAAGTAAGTTGTAACTATTAAACATGTGATATACCGAGCTAGTTACTATTAGTATGTCTATTGTACTAGCCAATAGATGATACATTGGTTGTTGACATCATTAACATGCATCCAAACCAATATTATTCACCTGCTGTTTTTTAATCTATATGCAAACTTGGACATATACAGCCGGTCTGTAGCATCTACATATAGTACTGTAATCATGTAAAACTGAAACTGAATCTAATGATCTTGTGTGCATGTGTATACTAACAATGTAGCCTCACACCATTAATAGTTATCTGCAGCAATTTAGAACAATCCATCAAGTCATTGAGCTACAAAAAAAGGACTAGTTGTGAGTTTTAAAATGAAACTTCTGGCTGCACTTCTCTCGCTCTTGTTGAGACTCAGTGCTGCACTTGATATTAACTGAACATTTTCTCTAATTTTGTGCTGAATATGAAACTGCACTGCTGAGTGTGTAGTCGATTCTGTTTTGGAGAGATAAAAGAAATTACTTCTAGTTAGCATCTCACATGAGATGTGTTTGTGTAGTTACTCATTAATTCCTGCAAAAACTTGTAGTATATGCTTGGAAGAACAAGGTTTCAGAACCAGATTCATATTTGCAGGATAATAAGGTGTTGTTGCCTAAGTAGAATGGACCAACTAGCAGGCACTGTGTTTCCTGAAGTGTTGTGACCATGGAGGACTTGCTGCATCGAGCACCTTGAGTCCTTACTGCGTGCATGCCTGTCTTGAATGCTAGTGCACACTTCACGCTAGCGCCTTCACCTTCTCCACAACCGACCAGAGTTCCCAAGTCCGAGGATGCGCACATGACAGCGACACATTTAGTTGCTGGTACATTCTCTTTTCCATCCATTCTTCTGGGAGCATTATTCTATTTTAGCACAAGGATGATGACCTATTTTACAGATATAAGTTGCATCATAATAATCTTCACATTTTAGTTGCATCATAATAGTTTTCTTCTTATAGTCTCCTTCTTCTAACTTAATTCTTTCCCATTTTGAAGATTTGCTTCAGATCACGGAAGCTTGGGTTGATGGAGTGATTGTCTTTAGTTTTTGTTTTGACTTTGTGAAACCTACTACCTATGGATGAAACTATGTAATATTGATGAAACTATGTATATGTATGGATGAAACTTGCTACTATTGCTAACATGTGTTGCATATGTGTTCATGGATATGTGTTGGATATATATATATGTGTTCATGACTATTGGTAATATATGTTGGATACGCTATATATATATATATGTGTGTGTGTGTGTGTGTGTGTGTGTGTGTGTGCGCGCGCGCCACCTAACGGACTAACAGCGTAATTATTGCCGTCTGCTTTCTTTGCCATCAGCTGCTGATGGCAAATGCCCCTTTTCCATCAGCCACAGAAAGCAGACGGCAAAGTAGCTCTTTGCCGATCACTACTAGGGAAAAGCCTATACACAGAATCTTACTAGTAGCGAGGTTAAAACCTCGCCATCGCTACCTACTAGTAGCGTGAGGTTTTAAACCTCGCTACTACTAAGTTGATAGCGATGGCAGCGGTTTTAACCCTCGCTACTACTAAGCGGTCTCTACCGTGCCCCCCGGGACATGCCATAGTAGTAGCGCGGGTTTTTAACCCTCGCTACTACTAAGTTGATAGCAGTAGCTCTGGTTTTTAGCCCCCGCTACTACTAAGTTGATAGCAGTAGCGCTGGTTTTAGCCATATTAGTAGCGAGGGGTAAAAACCCGCGCTACTACTAAAGGTCCCATTTTCAAACTCTACCCCCGTGGATCGCCTTTTTAGTTTTTAAAAAAAAGGAAATGATGAAAATGTCAAAAAAAATAAAAGAAAAGAACTTTCCCATGTGATATGTGGTCCAGTTGTTGGGAAAATTTGCAAATATGAATTTCGACTTTATTTGCAAAATCTGTCGAGAATTTGTAAAAATGGGCATAACTTTTGCATACTAACTCGGATGAAAAAGGTTTTTATATGAAAAATCATCTACTCCAAAAGTTACATCCAAATTTAACGGAAAATCATCTACCCCGATAAACATTTTCAAAATCCTCAAAAACCTAACAGAAAAAAGTTACGGGGCTTTTAAGATCTGGAGGCAAAAAAATTCAACAAATTTCAGTTTTTTTAATTTTTGTTAAATCTGGTCAAACTATGGTCAAACTAATTATTCAAGAATATTAGTGTTACTAAATAATTATTTTAATTTTTATGAATTTTGGTCAAATCTGGTCAAACTATGGTCAAACTGTGGTCAAATCTGGTCAAACTATGGTCAAACTATGGTCAAATCTTGTCAAATTATGGTCAAACTGTGGTCAAACTAATTATTCAAGAAATATTAGTGTTACTAATTTTTTAGAACAATAGTTTCAAACTCAAACAGTGAAATGTGTGACTTCATGCTCAAGCTAAATTCCTGAGGTTAATAGGATTGACATGTTACTATTGTCAGGAAAACAACAAGTGCAGACTTGGAAACGAGGGAGAATAGAACCCGGATGTTAAAAAATCAGAGAATAGAGATTAGTAGTAGCGCGGGTTTTTACCCACGCTACTGCTATACGTTAGCTGTAGTGCCTTATTAGTAGCGTCGGCCTCCGCGCTACTAATAGGCCCAAAACCCGCGCTGCTGCTTGGCTTTTCCCTAGTAGTGGATCCTTACTTTGCCGGAGCGTTTTGCCGTCCACGGCAGACGGCAAAGACCTTTGCCGTCCGCCGTTCCTGCCTTTGCCGTCTGCCGTGGCAGATGGCAAAGTAGCTGATTCCTGTAGTGATGATGGTTGTGGAGAAGACAAAAAGGAGAAGATAGTCTCACATCAAATAGGCGTATCAACGGGCGATGGAGATACCCATCAATAGATATCAATGTGAGTGAGTAGGGATTGCCATGCAACGGATCCACTAGAGCTATAAGTGTATGAAAGCTCAAAAGGAAACTAAGTGGGTGTGCATCCAACTTGCTTTCTCACGAAGACCTAGGGCATTTTGAGGAAGCCCATCATTAGAATATACAAGCCAAGTTCTATAATGAAAAATTCCCACTAGTATATGAAAGGGACAACATAGGAGACTCTCTATCATGAAGATCATGGTGCTACTTTGAAGCACAAATGTGGAAAAGGATAGTAGCATTGCCCCTTTTTTTATTTGGGCCTTTTTTATGGCCTCTTTTTTTCTCTATTTTTTTTTCGTCCGGAGTCTCATCCCGACTTGTGGGGGAATCATAGTCTCCATCATCATTTCCTCACTGGGACAATGCTCTAATAATGAAAATCATCACACTTTTATTTACTTACAAATCAATAATTACAACTCGATACTTAGAACAAAATATGACTCTATGCGAATGCCTCCGGCAGTGTACCGGGATGTGCAATGAATCAAGAGTGACATGCATGAAAAATTATGAGCGGTGGCTTTGCCACAAATACGATGTCAACTACATGATCATGAAAAGCAATATGACAATGATGGAGCGTGTCATAATAAATGGAACGGTGGAAAGTTGCATGGCAATATATCTTGGAATGGCTATGGAAAAGCCATAATAGGTAGGTATGGTGGCTGTTTTGAGGAAGATATATGGTGGGTGTATGGTACAGGCGAAAGTTGCGCAGTACTAGGGAGGCTAGCAATGGTGGAAGGGAGAGAGTGCGTATAATCCATGGACTCAACATTAGTCATAAAAAACCCACATACTTTTTGCAAAAATCAATAAGTTATCAAAACAAAGTACTACACGCATGCTCCTAGGGGAAGGGTTGGTAGAAGTTAACCATCGCGCGATCCCGACTTCCACTCATAAGGAAGACAATCAATAAATAAATCATGCTCCAACTTCATCACATAACGGTTGACCATACGTGGATGCTACAGGAATCGCAAACTTTAACACAAGTATCTCTCAAATTCACAACTAATCTACTAGCATGACTCTAATATCACCATCTTCATATCTCAAAACAAACATAAAGAATCAAACTTCTCATAGTATTCAATGCACTTTATATGAAAGTTTTTATTTTATCCATCTTGGATGCCCATCATATTAGGACTAATTTTATAACCAAATAAAATTACCATGATGTTATATAACACTATCAAAATAATATAAGTGAAGCATGAGAGATAAACAATTTTTATAAAATAAAACCACCGCCATGCTCTAAAAAGATATAAGGGAAGCCCTAGAGCAAAATTGTCTAGCTTAAAAGATATAAGTGAAGCACTTAGAGTATTCTAACAAATTCGGATTCATGCGTGTCTCTCCCAAAAGGTGTGTACAGCAAGGATGATTGTGGTAAACTAAACAACAATGACTCAAATCATACATGACGCTCCAAGCAAAACACATATCATGTGGTGAATAAAAATATAGCATCAAGTAAAGTTACCGATAGACGAAGACGAAAGAGGGGATGCCTCCGGGGCATCCCCAAGCTTAGGACTTTGGTTGTCCCTGAATTTTACTTTGGGGTGCCTTGGGCATCCCCAAGCTTAGGCTCTTGCCACTTCTTATTCCAAAAACAATCAAATCTTTACCCAAAACTTGAAAACTTCACAACACAAAACTTCAACAGAAAATCTCATGAGCTCCGGTAGTAGAAGAAAATAAACCACCACTTTATGGTATTTTAATCCAACTTCTCTATGGTTCATACCCCCCCCCGATACTACTCATAGATTCATCAAAATAGGCAAACAACACACGAAATACAGAATCTATCAAAAATAGAATAGTGTGTAGTAATCTATAACTTTTGAATACTTTTGTAACTTCAAAAATTCTGAAATAAATTGGTGGACGTGAGGAATTTGTCTATTAATCTTCTGCAAAAACAATCAACCTAAAATTACTCTTTTGTAAAAAATGACAACTATTCTCGTAAGCGCAAAAGTTTTTATTTTTTACAGCAAGATCGCAAAGACTTCACCCAAGTCTTCCCAAAGATTCTACTTGGCACAAACACTAATTAAAACATAAAACCACATCTAAACAGAGGCTAGATGAATTATTTATTACTAAACAGGAGCAAAAAGCAAAGAACAGAAATAAAACTGGGTTGCCTCCTAACAAGCGCTATCGTTTAATGCCCCTAGCCACTACAAGATATATGTCAACTTGTGACCTTCTGTCAGTGACCCTAGAAGAATTGGTCATAAATTTATGACCATTTGAGAAAAATTGGTCAAAAGCTATTCGGGGGGCTCCAAACCCTAAACCATTCCGACCATTTTGGTCAAAAAGGTCGTAATTTCCTTACACGAAATGGTCATAAAGAAAATAGCGCTAGTCTGCTGCCTTATTTCTAGCTGATAACGACCAATATAGATAGTCATAGCCTTGTAAATTGTGGTGGGTTGCGATGACTAGGCGCCACCTCATCGGTTTTACCTATGTGTCATGTCCATGTGTTAATTTTAGCCCTAGGTTGTGAAGCAACCAATATTTCTGTTATTCCCAAAATTCCCAAAAAATTCTAATAAATTCTTTGGATCATATCTTCATCAAATATGTCAAAAACCTTCCTTGTCTATTTCAAAAATAATTCAACAATATTCATTTTCCTATTCTGTTCAGAACAACACTTTGTGAAGGAAGTGTTATTTATATATTCTTGATTGCCCTAAAAAAATTTGGGCACTCTTTCCTATCCAAATCATTGCGTCATGACAAATTCCAGCTCCATTTGCCCAGTAAAAAAATTTGGGCACTTTTCCTTGGCAAATTTCCAAATTTTCATTTAGCTAGAAGCTTTGTGAAGGAAGTACTAGCTATGCATATCCTAATGAGATAAAATTTTGCCACATCTTGTATATGCCCATATCATAGCTCTCCACAAAATTTTAGCCCCATATAACAATTCATGAGAGCTCAGGATCCAATCTTTGTTTCTGGTAATATTTTCATTTTGTGAAGCAACTATATTTTCGATTGCTTTATAATTGCTGAAAAATTTACCAGGGCATGACCATACCTATGTAACTTACCTACACTAAATTTGAGCTCATTTAATTTATCCAATTTATCTCACTAATTTCCCCAAGTTTCTTTCCAGAGTAGAGCATTGTGAAGGAAGAACCACTTTGGCATGTCCAAATGGTATCAATTTTCTACAGTGCTTTCCTAAGCCCAAATAACCACCCTCTACCAAATTTCAGCTCAATCCGTTCATTATTTTGAGCCCAGCCTCAACATCATATTTTTGTCTGGTGTGGTACTTTGCAAACCAAGTGCCACCTAGGATCCTCCATTTGAGCTGAAAATTTGTGAAGAAACTCTTCTTAGTAGATGATCATCCTCAGCCAAAACTCACGCCCATTGGTCATGCGCATTTCCCGTACCGCTAATAAAGCACTTGGTTGCTAATTCATGTTTGAGCATAGTTTGGTCTCGTCGTGAGATTCTTTTGTTGTCACTTTCTTCCTAGAACCTACCTGGGGAGTGACCAACCCACTAGACATGCCTAGGTCACAAAGAACGCAAGGTAACGCCACAATCACGCGGTGA
Source organism: Aegilops speltoides (assembly GCA_021437245.1). Lineage (NCBI taxonomy): Eukaryota > Viridiplantae > Streptophyta > Magnoliopsida > Poales > Poaceae > Aegilops > Aegilops speltoides. The sequence goes on from CM038146.1 coordinate 104,161,261, forward strand.
CCATGCCGCGGGCATGCAAGTTTACGTGCTTTGAAGTTGGGGCCCTCGGTCACCGTCCAAACCTAGGCGTATCACCACCAAACCATGTATTTCTCATTAAATAGATACTTATGTACCTATAGATGATTTTTGGAAAAAATAAAGAGCAAATTTGTAATGCAACTGCAGTTCAAATTTGACCGGCTTCCTACTGAATCTGCAGAAATTTGTCTTTTTCATGAGAGGTGGATTAAAACTTTTTACACCCTACAATTTTGCAACAAATATATGGTAGGTAATTCAAAAAAAATCATTTTGGGCAGTCAAAAATGGAAAATGTATTTTTTGTCCAAAGAAAATGAAAACTTCCTTAGGCAGCATTGTTTGCCATTCCAAGATGCACCCTCACTACTACAAAAAGGGCTATAGATGGAATCGCCACTAATGGCGCACCTGTGATGTGGTGCGCCATTACTATATTCTAATGGCGCACCATGTCTCGGTGCGCCATTAGTAATATATTACTAATGGCGCACCTGGTATTTGGTGCGCCATTAGTAGTTTTGAAAAAAAAACATAAAAAAATTTGTTACTAATGGCGCACCGTTGTATAGTGCGCCATTACTAATTGACATAGTAATGGCGCACCACATCCATCGTGCGCCATTAGTAGTTTTGAAATAAAAAGTAAAAAAATTGTTACTAATGGCGCACCATGTCTCGGTGCGCCATTACTAGTTTTAACTAGTAATGGCGCACTATCCACTGGTGCGCCATTACTAAGTTTTTTTCAAAAAGAAATTCAAAAAAATATCAATTTTTTTATTTATTTTTTCAAAACTAGTAATGACGCACCGTGGAGTAATGGCGCACCACCCCACGGTGCGCCATTAGTAGTTTTGAAAAAATTTAATTTTTTTTACTAATGGCGCACCATGGGATGTGGTGCGCCATTAGTATTTGCACACTAATGGCGCACCAACACATGGTGCGCCATTAGTATTTGCACACTAATGGCGCACCAACACATGGTGCGCCATTAGTATTTAGTAATGGCGCACCACATGTACAGTGCGCCATTAGTGTCCATCCTATCTATAGCCCTTTTCCTAGTAGTGTCCTAGGTCGAGGAAATTCGAAGAAGCTCGAAGCCCTAGTCAGGAACTCGCTTTTTATGTTATTGAACTTATTATAATGCAGAATTTGCTTGGAATTTTGATGTAAGGATGATCTTGCTAAGAATTGGTGTTGGGAAACGCAGTAATTTCAGAAAATTCCTACGATCACGCAAGATCTATCTAGGTGATGCATAGCAACAAGAGGGAAGAGTGTTGTCTATGTACCCTCGTAGACCGAAAGCGGAAGTGTTATGACAACGTTGATGTATTCATACGTCTTCAGATCCGACCAATCCTAGCACCAAAGGTACGGCACCTCCGCAATCTGCACACGTTCAATTCGGTGACGTCACTCGAACTCTAGATCCAACTGAGGTCGAGGGAGAGTTTCGTCAGCACGACGGCGTGGTGACGGTGATGATGAAGTTACCGATGCAGGGCTTCGCCTTAGCACTATGACAATATGACCGAGGTGGAAATCTGTGGAGGGGGGCACCGCACACGGCTAAAAGATCAACTTGATCAACTTGTCTATGGGGTGCCCCCCTCCCTCGTATATAAAGGAGGGAGGGAGGAGGAGGCCGACCAGGGGAGGAGGCGCGCCAAGGTGGGGCAATCCTACTCCAAGTAGGTTTCGCCCCCCCCTTTCCTATTCCAACAAGGAGAAGGGGGAGGAGGAGGAGGAGAGAAGGAAGGAGGGAGGCGCCGCCCCCTCCCCTTGTCCAATTCGGACTAGGGCAAGGGGCGCGCGCCACCTCCTGGCCGGCCCTCTCTCTTCTCCTCTAAGGCCCCTGAGGCCCAATAGCTTCCCTGGGGGGTTCCGGCAACCCCCGGTACTCCGGTTTTATCTGAAACTTCTCCGAAACACTTCTGGTGCCCGAACATAGTCATCCAATATATCGATAATTATGTCTTGACCATTTAGAGACTCCTCGTCATGTTCGTGATCACATCCGGGACTCCGAACAATCTTCGGTACATCATATCACACAAACTCATAATACCAATCGTCCTTGAACGTTAAGCGTGCGGACCCTATGGGTTCGAGAACTATGTAGACCTGACCGAGACACGTCTCCACTCAATAACAAATAGCCGAACATGGATGCTCATATTGGTTCCTACATATTCTATGAAGATCTTTATCGGTCAAACCGCATAACAACATACGTTGTTCCCTTTGTCATCGGTATGTTACTTGCCCGAGATTCGATCGTCGGTATCATCATACCTAGTTCAATATCATTACCGGCAAGTCTCTTTACTCGTTCCATAATACTTCATCCCGCAACTAACTCATTAGTCACAATGCTTGCAAAGCTTATAGTGATGAGTATTACCAAGAGGGCCCAGAGATACCTCTCTAAAACACGGAGTGACAAATCCTAATCTCGATCTATGCCAACCCAAAAAACACCTTCAGAGACACCTGTAGAGCACCTTTATAATCACCCATTTACGTTGTGACGTTTCGTAGCACACAAAGTGTTCCTCCGATATTCGGGAGTTGCATAATCTCATAGTCTGAGGAACATGTATAAGTCATGAAGAGAGCAGTAGCAATGAAACTGTAACGATCATAATGCTAAGCTAACAGATGTGTCTTGTCCATCACATCATTCTCCTAATGATGTGATCTCGTTCATCAAATGACAACACATGTCTATGGTTAGGAAACATAACCATCTTTGATTAACGAGCTAGTCAAGTAGAGGCATACTAGGGACACTATGTTTTGTCTATGTATTCACACATGTACTAAGTTTCTGGTTAATACAATTCTAGCATGAATAATAAAAATTTATCATGAAATAAGGAAATAAATAATAACTTTATTATTGCCACTAGGGCATATTTCCTTAAGTCTCCCACTTGCACTGGAGTCAATAATCTAGTTAACATCGCCATGTGATTTAACATCAATAGTTCACATCTGTATGTGATTAACACCTATAGTTCACATCGCCATGTGACCAACCACCAAAGGGTTTACTAGATCAATAATATAGTTCACATTGCTATGTGATTAACACCCAAAGATTACTAAGGTGCGATAATGTTTTGCTTATGAGAGAAGTTTAGTTAATGGGTCTGTCACATTCAGAGCCGTATGTATTTTGAAAATATTCTATGTCTACAATGCTCTGTATGGAGCTACTTTAGCTAATTGCTCCCACATTCAACATGTATCCAGATTGAGACTGAGAGTTATCTAGATCGGTGTAAAAGCTTGCATTAACGTAACTCTTTACAACGAACTCTTTATCACCCCCCATCACCAAGAAACATTTCCTTAGTCCTCACTAAGGATAATTTTGACCGTTGTCCAGTGATCTACTCTTAGATCACAATTGTACACCCTTGAGAAACTCATGGTAAGGTACACAATAGGTCTGGTACACAACATAGCACACTTTATAGAACCTATGATTGAAGCATAGGGAATGAGCTTCATTTTCTTTCTATCTTCTGCCATGGTCGGGCCTTTAGTCTTACTCAATTTTACACCTTGTAATATAGACAAGAACTTCTTCTTTGACTGATCCATTTTGAACTCTTTCAAAACCTGTCAAGGTATATACTCATTGAAAAATCTTATCAAGCGTCTTGATCTATCTTTATAGATCTTGATGCCCAATCTGTAAGCAGCTTCACCAAGGTCTTTCTTTGAAAAAATCTTATTCAAGTATCCCTTTATGCTATCCAGAAATTCTATATCATTTCCAATCAACAATATGTCATCCACATATAATATTAGAAATGCTACAGAGCTCTCACTCACCTTTTGTAAATATAGGCTGCTCCAAAAGTCTGTATAAAACCATATGCTTTGATCACACTATCAAAAAGTTTATTCCAACTCTGAGAGGCTTGCACTAGTCCATAAATGGATCACTGGAGCTTGCACACTTTGTTAGCATCCTTTCGATCGACAAAACCTTCTTGTTGTATCATATACAACTCTTCTTCCTGAAATCTATTCAGGAATGCAATTTTGACATCCATCTGCCAGATTTCATAAAATATGGCAACTGCTAACATGATTCAAACAGATTTAAGCATCACTACAGTTGAGAAAATCTCACTAATGTCAACACCTTGAACTTGTCGAAAACCTTTAGCGACAAATTAAGCTTTGTAGATAGTAACACTACTATCGGTGTTCATCTTCCTCTTGAAGATCCAATTATTTCCTATGGATGGCCGATCATTGGGCAAGTACACCAAAGTCCACACTTTGTTCTCATACATGGATCCCATCTCAAATTTCATGGCCTCAAGCCATTTCGCGGAATCTGGGCTCATCATTGCTTCCTCATAGTTCGTAGGTTCATCATGGTCTAATAACATGACTTCTAGAATAGGATTACCGTACCACTCTGGTGCGGACCGTACTCTGGAAGACCTACGAGGTTTTGTAGTAACTTGATCTGAAGTTTCATGATCATCATCATTATCTTCCTTGCTAATTGGTGCAGGAATCACTAGGACTGATTACTGTGATGAACTGCTTTCCAATTCGGAGAAGGTACAATTACCTCATCAAGTTCTATTTTCCTCCCACTCACTTCTTTCGAGAGAAACTCCTTCTCTAGAAAGGATCCATTCTTAGCAACGAATATCTTGCCTTCGGATCTGTGATAGAAGGTGTACCCAACAGTTTTTTGGGTATCCTATGAAGACACATTTTTTGATTTGGGTTCGACCTTATCAGGTTGAAGCTTTTTCACATAAGCATTACAGCCCCAAATTTTAAGAAACAACAACTTTGGTTTCTTGCCAAACCATAGTTCATAAGGCCTCGTCTCAACGGATTTTGATGGTGCCCTCCTTAACGTGAATGAAGCTGTCTGTAATGCATAATCCCAAAATCATAGTGGTAAATCGGTAAGAGACATCATAGATTACAACATATCTAATAAAGTGCGGTTACGACGTTCGGACACACCATTACGTTGTGGTGTTCCAGGTGGCGTGAGCTGTGAAACTATTCCACCTTGTTTTAAATGAAGGCCAAACTCGTCACTCAAATATTCACCTCCACGATCAGATTGTAGAAACTTTATTTTCTTGTTACAATGATTCTCTACTTCACTATGAAATTCTTTAAATTTTCAAATGTTTCAGACTTGTGTTTCATTAAGTAGATATACGCATATCTGCTCAAATCAACTGTGAAGGTCAGAACATAATGATACCTACCACGAGCCTCAACACTCATCAGACCGCATACATCGGTATGTATTATTTCCAGTAAGTCATTACCTTCTTCCATTGTTCCGTAGAACGGAGTTTTAGTCATCTTGCCCATAAGTCACGATTCGCAAGTATCAAATGATTCATAATCAAGTGATTCCAAAAGCCCATCATCATGGAGTTTCTTCACGCGCTTTACACCAATATGACCTAAACGACAGTGCCACAAATATGTTGCACTGTCATTATCAAATTTGTATCTTTTGGCATCAATAATATGAATATGTGTATCACTACGATCAAGATTCAATAAACCATCAACATTGGGTGTATGACCATACAAGGTTTTATTCATGTAAACAGAATAACAATTTTTCTCTGTCTTAGATGAATAATCGTATCGCAATAAACATGATCTAATCATATTTATGCTCAACATAAAAACCAAATAACATTTATTTAGGTTCAATACTAATCTCTAAAGTATAGGGAGTGTGAGATGATGATCATATCAATCTTGGAACCACTTCCAACACACATTGTCACTTCACCCTCAACTAGTCTCTGTTTATTCTGCAACTCCTGTTTCGAGTTACTAATCTTAGCAACCGAACAAGTATCAAATACCCAGGGATTACTACGAGCACTAGTAAGGTACACATCAATAATATGTATATCAAATATACCTTTGCTCACTTTGCCATCCTTCTTATCCGCCAAATATTTGGGGCAGTTCCACTTCCAGTGACCATTTCCTTTGCAGTAGAAGTGCTCAGTTTCAGGCTTAGGTCCAGCTTTGAGCTTCTTCACGGGAGTGACAACTTGCTTGCCATTCTTCTTGAAGTTTTATTTCTTTCCCTTTGTGTCGGTGTACAAAAGTATGGGTGCTTCTGTACCCCTTACTGGTGCACGGACGGTCGCAGCCACCCCTATAGTAGGGCATGGCAAGGCAGAGGAAGACAGCAGGAGGCAAGACAAGGACAGAGAACATCAAGACAGCTGCCCAGAGTAGCAAGAAGCAAGAGGCAAGCAGGGCCACACTTGGCAACAAGCCTTGCCGAAGCGGCCTGCGAGGCCCCCGGCAAGCCCCTTGCCGGGGCAGCTTACGAAGAGGCCAGCGAGGCCCCTACCCTTGGGGTTGAGAGCTCTGACACCATCGACAATGTTCAAGATCAAGATTTGAAGAGCACATGCCTGGTAGAATGCAACTCCTCATGAAGATTGGCAACCCACGAATCCATGTGGGATCAGAAGACGAAGATCCCCGGCAAAACCCTTGCCGGGGACAACTCCAGGGCCCCCGACAAGCCTTGCCAGGGACGATTGCTTGGCCGCGGCCAGGCCTGCGCTCAGCGGGGTTTCGGCACCTCACCACCACTCCAACATGGTGATAAGCATGCCAGCGAAGCAGGCGCCTGCATGGCGGCATGTTGATCTTCGTGGAAGCCTACCACTTTGCCGACAAAACAGCTGGTTAGCCAGCATGGCGTTGCATGCCTCGTCGACCCAGACGCGTGGCAAGGCGAGGGGAAGCGGCGAAGGGCAGGATGGCCTCTATTGCCGTCCCCAATAAAGCAAGAGGACATGTGGGCAACACATTAAATGTGCTTGTCCTACGTTGATCGAGCGATAAGATGGTATCACTATAGCCTGCCACCTCCTGTGTGCCACTGTGGCAACACCTTTGTGTATAAAACAAGGCCCAAGGCACACAAAGAGAGGATCCGGACTTTTGGACAAAGCACGCATCATAGCTAGTTCAAAAGCTCAAGAACACTCATATAACTAGATAAAGCAGGACTACGGTATTACGCATCTTCGCGGCCTGAACCTGGATAAAAATCCTCTGTGTGCTAACGACTCGACCTTCTCTTCGTGCAGTTAATCTCCCTCCGAATGTAGAAGGAATCCTTGTGACCACATAGGTGATCGGTTTCCCCGACATCTTTGGTCCGCCAGGTAGCTAGGGGGTGTTAGTTGTGAGAATCAGGTTGTGGTTAGTACAATAGCTCTCTCGACACCATGGCTCCGGAGAAGAAGGTGAGCGGTGGCTCCCATAATCGCAACAATGATCTGCGTAGCCATCAAAAAGCTAAGTTATCTTAACCTTGAGTAATTCTTCCTTTTTTATGAGGTTATCTCCCTCGATGGTTTCGGTCCTTGTATGGAGAACCTGCACGCGGAAGGAACCCTTCCACGATTGGCAACGCCCCTATTCTGTTTCGAGTCTGCTCAATAGTTCGGGTGTTGCGTTATGCTAGGAACGGTGGGGTGCCTTGCCGTAATCGACAGCGCCCCTGTTCTACTTTGAGTCTGGTCGACAGTCCAGGTGCTGCGCCAAGAGCGAGATGGTCCACGCAGGCGTTGACGCCCTCTGCAGGTTGCTAAGGGTCCATCCTTATAGCGCCTACGGTAAGGGATGCACGTGCCGGCAGGCCTATCCAACTAAGCATAGGGTGCCAAAAATACAAGGATGGGCTAGAACGGGAAGATAATATGCAGCTAAGTTTAGAGTACAACAAAAGTTATATTACACCAAAAGTTGTCGCGATTCTAACTTAAGATGATCTGTCTTCGGTACGGACTTGGAGCAACTACAAGGGACAAAGCAGTTAATCCTGACGCTGGCCCTCCAGCCTCGTGACTCCACTGACGTAGCTGATAATGGGCTCGATGCGCTCCTCGAGTGCTTGACGATCGACGTCCTCCGGCAAGCTGTCGAGCGCCTGAGCAAAGTCGACGCTGGGGTTCCAATGCTCTCCACCTTGGTGAGCACCTTGATCAAGGCGTCCCAGCAAAGTTGACGGGACTCCTTGGCCAGGTAGGCCACCCTGGTGGACTGGAGCAGCTTCAAGGCGGCAAGAACACGCTCGAAGAACTCAGATAGCCTGGCGCTCTCGGCGACTCTTGCCTCGTGGGAGAACCTGAAGTTCGGCATGCCCATTGCAGTCAGCTGCGTGGTAATCTGATCTGCGACATCCATAAGGTGGCTGGTCTAGAGTTTTGTGCTCTCCGCGAGTTCATTGTGGGAAGTGGCGGCAGTCCGCAACAGCAGCTCCTCGCTCGTGAGCTTGCGATTCTGAGAGCATCCTCTCCTGGCAGTCCAACTTCAGCTTCAGATCATCAATAGACTCATTGGCCGTTAATACGTCTCCAACGTATCTATAATTTATGAAGCATTCATGCTATTTTATTATCTGTTTTGAATAATTATGGGCTTTATTATACACTTCTATATTACTTTTGGGACAAACCTATTAACCGGAGGCCCAGCACATATTGCTGTTTTATTGCCTGTTTCAGTATTTCGAAGAAAAGGAATATAAAATGGAGTCCAAATGGAATGAAACCTTCGGCATCGTGATTTTTTGGAAGAATATCATCATGGAAACTTGGAGTTCACGTCAGAAGATACTCAAGGCAGCCACGAGATAGGAGGGCGCCCCCATGTAGGGCGCGCCCCGCTGTCTCGTGGGTCCCTCAAGCACCTCCCGACCGACTTCTTTCGCCTATATAAGCCTACGTACCCTAAAAACATCGAATATCAAGACAGATCGGGAGTTCCGCCGCCGCAAGCCTCTGTTGCCACCAAAAACCTCTCGGGAGTCCGTTCCGGCACCCTGCCGGAGGGGGAACCCATCACCGGTGGTCATCTTCATCATCCCGGCGCTCTCTATAACGAGGAGGGAGTAGTTCACCCTCGGGGCTGAGGGTATGTACCAGTAGCTATGTGTTTGATCTCTCTCTCTCGTGTTCTCTCTATGGCACGATCTTGATGTATCGCGAGCTTTGCTATTCTAGTTGGATCTGATGAAGTTTCTCCCCCTCTACTCTCTTGTGATGAATTGAGTTTTCCTCTTGAAGTTATCTTGTTGGATTGAGTCTTTATTTGAGAACACTTGATGTATGTCTTGCCGTGTTTATCTGTGGTGACAATGGGATATCACGTGCCACTTGATGTATGTTTTGGTGACCAACTTGCGGGTTCCGCCCATGAACCTATGCATAGGGGTTGGCACACGTTTTCTTGACTCTCCGGTAGAAACTTTGGGGCACTCTTTGAAGTACTTTTATGTTGGTTGGATGAATCTGAGATTGTATGATGCATACTGAGAGAGTCCTGGACTAGGGGGTGTCCGGACAGCCGGACTATTATCGTCCGCTGGACTCCAAGACTACGAAGATACAAGACTGAAGACTCCGTCCCGTGTCCAGATGGGACTTTCCTTGGCGTGGAAGGCAAGCTTGGCAATACGGATATGTAGATCTCCTACCATTGTAACCGACTCTGTGTAACCCTAGCCCTCTCCGGTGTCTATATAAACCGGAGGGTTTTAGTCCGTAGGACATAACATCCATTACAACAATCATACAATAGGCTAGCTTCTAGGGTTTAGCCTCCTTGATCTCATGGTAGATCCACTCTTGTAATACACATCATCAATATTAATCAAGCAGGACGTAGGGTTTTACATCCATCAAGAGGGCCCGAACCTGGGTAAAACATCATGTCCCTTGTCTCATGTTACCATCCACCTAGACGCACAGTTCGGGACCCCCTACCCGAGATCCGCCTGTTTTGACACCGACATTGGTGCTTTCATTGAGAGTTCCTCTGTGTCGTCACAGATAGGCTCGATGGCTTCTTCAATCAACAACAACGCCGTCCAGGGTGAGACTTTTCTCCCCGGGCAGATCTTCGTATTCGGCGGCCGCCGCATCGGGCCAATTCACTTGGCCATCCGGAGCAGATCGAAGCTACGCCCCGCCGTCGGTCGATTGAAGCCTAAACTTCACGGTGGACATCCGCGGAGACTTGATCTTCGATGGATCCGATCCGCAGCCGAGCGTGCCGCACTGTCGCGATGGGCACAATCTAGCTCTGCCGCCGGACAATGCCATGGAGGCCGCACATGAATCCGCTCCGACTCATAGTTCAGAGCCGATCGCGCAGATCGAGGACGAGTGGCTGGACACCGCCTCGGGAGCTGCAACATCTGTGGCGATGGAGCCGAACACTGACCTTGTCCCCTATAAAGCTCGTGACTTCGAGGTGCCGGACTCCGAACCTCCTGTGCCCTTGCCAATCGAATCCGATTGGGCGCCGATCATGGAGTTCACCGCTGCGGACATCTTTCAGCACTCGCCCTTTGGAGACATCCTAAATTCGCTAAAGCATCTCTCCCTATCCGGAGAGCCCTGGCCGGATTATGGCCAGGACGGTTGGGACGCGGACGACGAAGAAATTCAAGCCCCACCCACCACCCACTTTGTAGCCACTGTCGACGATCTAAGCGGCATGCTAGACTATGACTCTGAAGACATCGACGGTATGGACGACGATGCCGGAGATGAACAAGAACCAGCGCCTCTGAGGCCCGAAAACCACCTCGTCATACGACATATACATGGTGGACACCCCAAAAGATGGGGACGGCGAAGAAGCGCGGAGGCAGATTCCTTAAAGAAACAGCCCAAGCGCCGACGTCGTGGCGCCGCTCTAAATCCCGCCACAAAGAAGAATGGAGATTCCGCACAGAGATAATAATACCCCGAGAGTGTCAAGACAATCCCTCTTGCAAGATTCAGCGCAGGAGGATGCGTAGCAAGCCCTCACAAGAGAGCGGAAGACTAAGAGGTCGAGGATGATAATTACATACCTCCCTCGAAGACGAGGCAAGCCTCAACGACGCAATTAATTGCGTGCCCAAGGATCCCGTTGAACAGGAGCGTTTCAAACGCAGGCTAATGGCCACAGCAAATAGCCTAAATAAAAAGCAGCAGCAGCTTCAAGCTGATCAAGACCTGCTGGCCGACAGATGGACGGAGGTCCTCGCGGCCGAAGAGTATGAACTCGAACGCCCCTCCAAGAGCTACCCAAAATGCAAGTTGCTCCCCCGGTTAGAAGAGGAAGCATACATACCTTCATCACCAGCGCACAATACGGCTGACCGACCACCCCGTGGTCGCGACAGAGAGGCATCTAGGCCTTCCATCAAGACCGTACCCCGGCATCGCTCGAAAAGTACGAAGCCACGAGGGAACGCGCCGGACTTGCGGGTTATATTGGAGGATAAGGCAAGACAATCCAGATCTATTTATGGATCACGTGGGCGCCTAACGACCCACGCATTTAATACCGTCGAGCGGATACAATAACTCGGTCGGGCGAACACAGCGCATAACGCCCTCGGAGCTACGCCGTGATATTGCTCAATACAGAGGCGCCACACACCTGCTATGCTTCACTGACGAAGTAATGGATCATCAAATCCTTGAAGGGTTTAAACCCGTAAACATTGAATCCTACGATGGCACGACAGACCCCGCAGTTTGGATCGAAGATTATCTCCTTCACATCCATATGGCCCGCGGCGACGATCTCCATGCCATCAAATATCTCCCGCTCAAGCTTAAAGGACCAACACGGCATTGGCTTAACAGCCTGCCCGCAGAGTCGATTGGGTGTTGGGAGGACCTGGAAGCTGCATTCCTCGACAACTTCCAGGGCACGTACGTGCGACCACCAGACGCCGATGACCTAAGCCACATAATCCAGCAGCGATTTAATCGCCGCATACAATTACGGACATGGTTCTTAACAAAGAAAAATCAAATCGCCGACCGTCCGGATGCAGAGGCCCTCGCAGCCTTCAAACATAACATCCTCGACGAGTGGCTAGCCCGGGACTTAGGACAGGAAAAGCCGAAATCCATGGCAGCCCTCACATCATTAATGACCCGCTTCTGTGCAGGAGAGGATACCTGGCTAGCTCGCAGCAACAACCTCAGCAAAAATGCTGGTAGTCCGGACACTAAGGACCACAATGGCAGGTCACGTCAAAGCAAAAATAAATGCCGCGTTAACGACAATGACAAGGAGGATACGGCAGTTAACGCCGGATTCTGAGGCTCTAAACCCGGTCAGCGGAAGAAGCCATTCAAAAGAACCACTCCGGGTCCGTCCAATTTGGACCGAATACTCGACCGCTCATGCCAGATACATGGCACCCCCGAAAAGCCAGCTAACCACACCAACAGGGATTGTTGGGTATTTAAGCAGGCAGGCAAGTTAATTGCCGAAAACAATGATAAGGGGCTGCACAACGACAACGAGGAAGAGACCCGACCGCCGAATAGTAGAGGACAGAAGGGTTTCCCCCACAAGTGCGGACGGTGAACATGATATACACAACCCATATACCCAAGAGGGAGCGGAAGCGTGCACTAAGGGACGTATATACGATGGAGCCAGTCGCCCCTAAGTTCAATCCATGGTCCTCTTGCCCGATCACTTTCGATCGAAGAGACCATCCGACCAGTATCCGCCACGGCGGATTCGCCGCATTGGTTTTAGACCCAATCGTCGATGGATTTCACCTCACGAGAGTCCTGATGGACGGCGGCAGTAGCCTGAACCTGCTTTATCAGGATACAGTGCGCAAGATGGGCATAGACCCCTCAAGGATTAAACCTACAAAGACAACCTTCAAAGGTGTCATAGCAGGTGTTGAGGCCAACTGTATAGGCTCAGTCACACTGGAATGGTCTTCGGATCCCCGGACAATTTCCGGAGCGAGGAGTTAAACTTCGACATAGTCCCGTTCCGCAGCGGCTATCATGCTCTACTCGGACGAACCGCGTTCGAAGTTCAACGCAGTGCCACATCACGCATACCTCAAGCTCAAGATGCCAGGCCCTCGTGGAGTCGTCACGATCAACGGAAATACGGAACGCTCCCTTCGAACGGAGGAACATACAACGGCTCTCGCAGCAGAAGTACAGAGCAGCCTTTTAAGGCAATTTTCGAGTCCGGTCGTTAAACGGCCGGACACGGCCAAACGCGCCCGGAGCAACATCAACCTAGACCACCCGCACGCCCGAGCATCGCCAGAGTAGCAATGCGGCCCCAACCCCAGCCCTCGCATGATCAAGAAGACCAACCCTCGCGTACATCATTACGCCTGGAGATACCATGGGCCTAGGGAAGGGGCACGACCACAACAGACCCAGTGCGGCTCGACCACACCAGGGCTCACAAGTGTGTCACTTTTTTTTTTCCTTCTTTGTATACACAGGACTCCGTTCACGGAGGCCTGTCCGTGGTGAACCCGCCCGAACTCACGATGCAACAGCCGGGGAGGGAAGAAGGCTGCGGCGAACACTCGGTGGTCTCCATTACGAGCATTAAATTTGATTATATACACCAGTCCGCAGCCCACCCCTGGAGGGGGCATGTTTAATTCGTCCAATCCCTTGCTTACCGCACTATTTGTATCATTCCGCACTCATAGCGTAATCCCTTGAATACATAATGCAGCACTTTTGCCTGTTATTGCATTACTTTACACATATGTTCACTAATGACATCTTGCACCAGATATTTTGGTGCGGCCGAATACACCAGGGCTTATGTTCCCCGCATTATGGTGTGATAAGTCCAAGACTTTCACAAGTGCGGCACCTCGAACTTATAGCATTATATGAATCGGCTCGAATCATGTCTTGGGTCAATAGTTGGGTTTGCCCGCTCCCACGTTTTGGTACCTTACGTTCCGCTCTGGCCGGCTAAGGTGGCCTTTGGGAGAACCACTGCGATTGCGCCCGGTTGAGCTGGCGGCGCCTCGATGGAAAGCTAAAACTGACTGTCATGATAAGGCGAGAGACTGGTCGCTGTTCGAGAGGTCTTTTCTAGTCCTTAAAGACTTATGCCGCGTCAAGCGAAGAACCGGATAATGTCCGGCCAAGGCGTGGATAGTGCCCCCAACTCGGTCTTCTGAATACTAGGGGCTTCGCCGAAATTTAAAATTATAGAATTCTATGGCTAAGTGAGAGTGTTCAAGCATTATAAGTCCGGTTGCCTTGTTCGTTGTGTTGAGCGCCTCCCTAGATTGACCCAAGAATGGGAACAAGAGTGCTCAAGTTTATCCAGAACACCCCAGCACTCGTGGCTTGGGGGCTGAAGCCAACGACTTGCCATCTCTCAGATTTTATAAACGGCCGCACAGAAGGTAATATTTTAAATCAAACAAGCGTTGGTTAGCACATATGAACAAAGTTTTCAGCGCACAGGATAATACATAGCGAGTCTACTCAATAATTACATCTATGGGGCACTCATCTGCAATCTTGCGGGCAATCTTCAGGACAGTCTTATAGTACATCTCGGGCGTATGGTACTCCTTGCCCACCGGGCGCGCGTCGATGATAAGCTTCTCGCATCCAGCCTGCCCCATGCACCTTCAAGGGCAAGGGCCCGATGAGCACCTTCAATACAAAGCGGAGCGCTGACGACCTCCAACAAGGGCACACATCCACCAGCCGCCAGACGAGGCAAGTAGCTCCTGTGCATGGCCTCTCGAGCCACAAATGGACTATGAGGCCCTTCATGGCCTGTTCGGCTACCTTATGGAGCTCGACCAGCTGCTTCAGCTGGTCGCTAGGGGGCACCGGATGGCCGGCCTCTGCGTACTGAGACCAGAAGACCTTCTCCGTTGAGCTCCCCTCCTCGCCACGGTAGAATGCGGCGGCATCGGATACACTGCGAGGCAGATCTGCAAACGCCCCTGGAGAGCTCCGAATTCAGGTAAGTGTCAGGTAGTTTATATTAACATGCTTGCTTTGCATGAAAAATGCCTTACGCGCCGCTATTTTCTTCACATCCTCAACCTCCTGAAGGGCCTTATGGGCCTCGGCCTTGGCGGCTTTGGCACTTTCGAGAGCCGAGGCAAGCTCGGACTCTCGAGTCTTTGAGTCGCGCTCCAAACTCTCATGCTTTTCCATGAGAGCCTGGATCTCTTGCCGCACTTCCGCCACCCGCGCCTCCTGCTTCTCTCGCTCTGCCCATTCCACGGCTGCATTGCGTTCGGCCGCGGACACAGCCTCCTTCAGGGTTGCCACCTCGTTAGTGGCCCCTGCAGTACCCACGTTATCCTTGTTATTTTTATTGCAACCTAAATCCTTTTCTGTAATGTAAATTTTCAAAGCGGTGTTACTCACCTTCTTTGTCCTTGAGCTGCTTCTTGGCACGGCCGAGCTCTTGCTCGAACCGCTCGAGATCCTGCTTCAATGCACCGACCTCCGCAGTCAGTGCGGCAGAGGTCAGCAGCGCAGCCTGCAAACCCATATTGACATAATTTTTAGCAACCATGTGTATATCTTCTTTCGATCCTCAGTCCGGCTTTTCTTTCCGAACACCGAACCGAGCATCAGGGGCTACTGTCTATGCGGTATTACATTACATAATTTCAAACTTCTTACCTCAAAGCCTGTTAGAAGGCTGCTGTAGGCTTCGGTCAGCCCGCTCTTGGCAAGCTGAACCTTCTGAATCACCGCACTCATGATAGTGCGGTGTTCTTCCTCGATGGAAGCGCCTTTGAGCGCCTCCACCAAGTTGTCCGGCGCCTCCGGTTGGACGGGGGCCGCCGGTGTCACGGTCTTGCCCTTCTTGCGAAGGGGCCGCCTGCCTGACTCCGGGACCACTGCGGGTTCCGGTGTGGAGTCCGGCACAAAGTCTGGGAGGCTGCCTTGCGGCGCCTCCAGAGCCTCCTCCTGATGGGTCCCTTCCCGGGATCCCACCTCGGCGTCCTCAGCGGCGCAAGGGGTGGAGGCAGTCAATGGAATTCACATCCGACGAAGCCAATGACCCGCTCAACGAAGCAGGGAGATCATCGTCGGCCGGACTGCAGGCAGTATGCGGCATTAGAAGGACACTATGTCACACAAAAGAAATCCGTATACTTACGATCTCGCCGGAGGCCTGGCCCTTGAGGGCCACTCTTCATCACCAATGTTGGTGTTGGCGGAGCTGTCCGGAGGAATAGTTCTTCCCCTCTTGGACCCTTCGGCCTCCCCTGTTGGGGAGGCCTTCCTCTTTCTCTCTCCCTCCTCTGGGAGAGAGTCTTCTTCCTCCTCCTCATCTTCGCGGGAGGGATCCGCCTCAGAGTCGTCGGACACCTGAAAACGGGAACTCTTTTGAGTACCCGTGGCCACCTTCTTGGCCTTCTTCTCCGGCACCACGTGTGGTGCCGGAACCAGCAGCCCCGCTAGACGGGCGTCCACTGGGTTTTCTGGCATGGGAGCCGGGCAGATGAGCTGCTCGGCCTTCTTCATCCATTCCTGTCAAAGGAAAAGGGAGATTGAAACCCGCTTAGGGTCGAACTATTAACAAAAAGTGTCCCGTAAAGGGTAGAATCACTTACCTCGTCCACCGGGCGCTGCGAGTGAAATCTGATCTTCCGTCATGGATGCGGGATTCGGCGCCTTAAACAGCACCCTCCAGCGCCTTCAGACGTCAGGTCAAGAGCCCGCTCAACGCTGCATCTTGCTGCGGATCAAACTCCCACAGTTGAATGCATGTTCTTGGCATGGGAGAATCCGGCGACGAGCATGACTTGGACCACATTAACTAGCTTTGAGCTTCTTGTTCACCACTTACGGATACAGCTTGGAGTCCCGTCGGCTCCTTCGAACTACCCCATAGCAAGCCCTTCTCTTTCCAGGAGGTGAGTTGCACAGGGATACCAGATCTGAACTGGGGGGCCGCCGCCCACTTAGTGTCGCGCGGCTCGGTGATGTAGAACCACCCCGACTGCCACCCCTTGACGGACTCCACGAAGGCCCCCTCGAACCAGAGGATGTTGGGCATCCTGCCCAACATGGCGCCTCCGCACTCCGCCTGCGTGCCCTTTACTACCTTTAGCTTGACATTGAAGATCTTGAGCCACAAGCCGAAGTGGGGCTGGATGCAGAGGAAGGCCTCGCACACGAGGATAAATGCCGAGATGTTGAGGATGAAGTTCGGCGCCAGATCATGGAAATCTAGGCCGTAGTAGAACATGAGCCCCCGGACAAAAGGGTGAACTGGAAAGCCCAGTCCGCGGAGGAAGTGGGGGAGAAATACGACCCTCTCATGGGGCCTGGGGGTGGGGATGAGCTGCCCCTTTTCGGGCAGCCGGTGCGCGATGTCGCCGGAAAGGTATCCGGCGCTGCGCAGTTTGGCGATGTGCTCCTCCTTAACGGTGGAGGCCAACCATTTACCTCCCGCTCCGGACATGGTCGGAGAAGGTTGAGATGAGATGCGCGAACTTGGGCGCTGGAGCTCGAGTGCGCGGAGATGGATAAGCAAAGGAGGAAGAAGGCGTAGGTAAAAAGGCGGATCCTTATCCCCTTATATATAGGCGGACAAAGACAGTACGTCCCCATCGGCCTGGTAAAACTCGCTTATCTCCCAAGTGCCACCATCAATGGCGCGGATGGGTTACCCACGTCCGTATTGATGAGAATCCCGGAATAAGGGGAACACGATCTCTGCTTCGACAAGACGTGCCAAGGAAACCGCTTCGCTAAACGCGCTGAGGTGGTATAATAAAAAACGATTCAAGTAAAGGCTTGGTAGTGGTGTGACGTCACGCCGCATAATACATCAGCAGATTGAACTTGTGTACATATTATTCTCTCTACGGTGGAATGTGGAATTTATTTTGCAGAGCCGGACACTATCCTGGTGTTCACGATCTTCTATGGATTATTCGGAGGAGGAACCCGCCTTGCAATGCCGAACATTATGCGCGCCGGACTCATCGTCATTGAAGCCAGGTTCAGGGGCTACTGAGGGAGTCCTGGACTAGGGGGCGTCCGGACAGCCGGACTATCATCGTCCGCCGAACTCCAAGACTACGAAGATACAAGATTGAAGACTCCGTCCCGTGTCCGGATGGGACTTTCCTTGGCGTGGAAGGCAAGCTTGGCAATACGGATATGTAGATCTCCTACCATTGTAACCGACTCTGTGTAACCCTAGCCCTCTCCGGTGTCTATATAAACCGGAGGGTTTTAGTCCGTAGGACATAACATCCATTACAACAATCATACCATAGGCTAGCTTCTAGGGTTTAGCCTCCTTGATCTCGTGGTAGATCCACTCTTGTAATACACATCATCAATATTAATCAAGCAGGACGTAGGGTTTTACCTCCATCAAGAGGGCCCGAACCTGGGTAAAACATCGTGTCCCTTGTCTCCTGTTACCATCCGCCTAGACGCACAGTTCGGGACCCCCTACCCGAGATCCGCCGGTTTTGACACCGACACATACCGTATAATCATGCCCACGGATACTTGAGGTGACAATGGAGTATCTAGGTGATATTAGGGTTTTGGTTGATTTGTGTCTTAAGGTGTTATTCCAGTACGAACTCTTTTATAGATTGATCCGAAAGAATAACTTTGAGGTGGTTTCGTACCCTACCATAATCTCTATGTTTGTTCTCCACCATTAGTGGCTTTGGAGTAACTCTTTGTTGCATGTTGAGGGATTGTTATATGATCTATCTATGTTATTATTGTTGAGAGAACTTGCACTAGTGAAAGTATGAACCCTAGGCCCTGTTTCCTAGCATTGCAATACCGTTTACGCTCACTTTTATCATTAGTTACCTTGCTGTTTTTATATTTTCATATTACAAATACCTATATCTACTATCCATATTGCACTTGTATCACCATCTCTTCGCCGAACTAGTGCACCTATACAATTTACCATTGTATTGGGTGTGTTGGGGACACAAGAGACTCTTTGTTATTTGGTTGCAGGGTTGCTTGAGAGAGACCATCTTCATCCCACGCCTCCTACGGATTGATAAACCTTTGGTCATCCACTTGAGGGAAATTTGCTACTGTCCTACAAACCTGTGCACTTGCAGTCCCAACAACGTCTACAAGAAGGTTGTGTAGTAGACATCAGCCGTGGAGAGCACCTTGGTTTTGTCAGATATTGTGGTCTACATCTCCGCCAGGTCGTAGAGGGCCTTCTCTCTGTTGTCCTTGAGCATGGAGATCTCCTTGGTAAGCTCGGCTAGGCTCGCCTCCAGCTTCTTCAGCTTGCCAGCAAGCTCAGCCCTGGTGGCCTCAGCCGCTTCAGCACGGTTGATGGCCTCTTTCAGTTGGCCGGTGTGGTCGAGGGCCAGAGCATCAAGTGCCTCCTGGTGCTTCAGCAACAGGTCTTGAGTCCGCTACGCGACAAGCTGCTCGATCTCCTCGTCCTTGGTGCGAAGCGTGGCGGCAAGCGCCGCTTCACGAGCGACCAAGTCCTCCTCCTGGACATTGAGTGAGTTGTTGCGCTGCATCTGGTCTGACTTGTCCTGAGCTGCCTTGGCGTTTGCCACCGCCTGTGCCTTATAAAAATCATCCTACTTGAAGAGGAGGCCCTGCTGGCGCTTGCTCAACTGGACTTGGGAGGCCCTCAGATCCTCCCAAGCCTCGTCAAACCAAGTTTTCATCTGGGCGACGCACTCGTAGAAATCCGCCTCGACCTTGTCCACAGCTGCTATTCTGGAGTCTGCCTTCTCCTTGCGAGCCCGGTGGAGAGCCTGGAGCTTGTGGAAGTTGGCACCCATGGCTTGAAGCACTTGGTCTTCCATGGAGACACCACCACTGACGCTCGGTTCGTCAACGACCTGGAGCCCGGCGGCGGTGAGGATTTCCTCGTCAAAGACCTCCCCTTCGACTAGTGTCCTGGCGCCTGCCTCTCTTGGAATGTTGATGAAGATGTCGTCGCCAACCTTCAAGTACCTGCTCGGGGCAGGAGCTAAGGAGGAGGAGGGTTGGTCATTAACCACCTCCTCCCTGGCAGGATCCTTGGCGGCCTCGCTAGTGGTGGCCTTGTCGGCCTCCCTGGCAGGCCCTACGGTGGCCTCCTTGGCAGCAACCTTGCCGGCCTCTCCGATAGGCTCCTCAGCCACTTTCTCGCCGGCAGGATCCTCGCCGGCCTCCCCGACAAGCCCCATGGCGGCCTCTTCAGTGGGTCCCTTGGCGGCCTCCTCAGCAGCAATGGTGGTGGCCGCCGCCCCGGCGTCCCTGGCGGTCTCCATGATCACCTCATCGACGTCTGCCTGATCCGCCAAGGGAGAATCTGATTCCAAGGGAAGGAAAAAGATGAAATCAAAATCAGAAAATTTCAAAACAGAGAGAAGGGAAGAAGTTAAAACGACGGATATCAAGGAGCAGAAGGCGCCTACTTAACCACAGCAGGTGGGAAAGGTGCGCGCCCCTCCCAGGCGACGTCTGTTGCCGGGACAGGGTCACCGGTGCCTATGCCCACCTCCACCTCCTTCGAGCGCAAGGGTTCGTCGGTAGGTGTCCTTGCTGGGGACGCCCCTCTGGTCGGCGTGGTTGATGGGGCCGGCGTGTCGGGGGCGGTCCTTAGGGGCTCCTCCTACTCCCGTTCCCTTCCTGCAGTTCCGGCAAGATCACCAATAATAAGACATGCTTCAACACCCGCCAACAAGAGATAAGTGACAAACTCACGTTGGGGGCTGCGCCAGGAGCTGGACTCCGGACTGGTGAAGATCACCCCCGGTGCACGAGGGGTGCTTGCCGGGGGCTCAGTACTCGTCGAGGCCCTAGCCATTTTCACCCTCTGGGCCAGCATCTCCGCGTCAATGGAAACAATGAAACCAGGTTAAGGTCAAGTGATTCAACTAAGGAATCAGAGAATGGATGGATGGAGCAGAGTGCATACTCATCCTCCTCTTCTTGTACCCTCCTCTTCTTCCTCGGGCTAAACAACCCAAGGTCATATTTGGCCACTGGGACGGAGCCCGTCGGGGAAGTAGATGGAGTCCTTACGCGCCCAGCCGCAGGAGAAGCGGTGGCGCATCTTCTCGAGGAGGAGGAAGTAGCGCCACGCCTGATCAAAGAGGAGGCAGCAGCTGCGGCCTTCTTCAATGCTGCGGCCCTCTTCGTCGTTGCATCCGCCTCCAACGCCTCCGCAGCTGCATGCCTTGTCTGGCGCATGGGCCCTGCCTGAGCCCCTTTCCGCTGTGTGGCCTTGCTGGGGAGAACTGGCTCGTTGGAGCCGGCCCGTCGCAAGATGCGCCTTTTCTTAGGGGCCGAGGACTCGTCCGCCCCAAACACCTCCCCAGCTGGCTCCTCGGCCGCCTCCGTGGCAGGGGGAGCCCCGGCGCCAGCACCGCTGCTCTCTCCAGCAGGCTCCACCCACTTGAGGAACCTTTGTTCCTCTTCAGCCTCCTCGGCCTCGTCCTCCGCGGAGCCGCAGCGGCAGGCCTCCACGACAAGGTCCGCCTCCTTTGCCCTGGCGTCAATATACGCCAGCTCTTGGTTGGTGGTGGGGTGGTTGAGTTAAGGTCAAGTTGTCAAAGAACTGATGCACATCCTCCGCCTTTAGGTCTGCCCAGGTTGGATCCAAGCCATGAGCGTTGAAGTCAGGCATCGTGGCAACGATCTCGGTCTAGAGAAAGTTATTGCTCATCGGGTGCACCCCTGCCGGCAACCTAAATGGGTGGCCTTTCTTGCCGGCCTTTGCGGCCTTGCCGACCCACTCACCTTTGCCGCCCTCATCCATCTTGAGCTGGAAGAGCCTCTGGCAGACGGATGTGTGCTGCATTATGGTGAAGTTGTGCTTTAAACCGGGGTGGAACCTCATGATGTCTGCTACATTCCTGAAATCCCAGGCCGACCTCCCTTTCTGGTGCAAGGGAGTAATGCAGCGACGGATGAAATCATCCCCAACCATCTCCAGCATGTGGCCGGCAGAGACGAGGCAGAGGATCCTAGTGGTGGCGACCGTGAACTTCGCGTCATTGGGGTTGGAGTCGCTCCAGTCGTCACTGCGGACCATCTGGTTCCGACGAACCTCGCAGAAGTGTTGTGGCTCTTTCTCCACAATCCAGCACCACCGGTCCCGCCATTCGTCCCACCGCTCCTTCTGGAAGCCCTCTAGATATGCACCCTTGCACAAAAGCCTCGGGATCCAAGCGATGGAGCCACAGATGGCGTCCCCTTGCTGAACCCGGGGGAAGAAGTAATGGTGAAAGAGCGTCGTGCTAGGGTAGAACCCGGCGAAGCCCTTGCAGAGATGGGCGAAAAGGGCCATGCACGCCACCGCATTCGGCGTGAAGTCCAGGAGATGGAAGCCATAGGTGTGCATGATGTCATTGAAGAAATCTGAGAAAGGGGGGCAGGGGCTGCAAGAGAAATAGTCAACGAAGAAGGGGTAAACATTCAGGCCGGCCTTGGCAAAGGGGGCATGGATGACCTTGGTGGCTGGATGCCCCATCGTCTCCTTGCCCCAGAAGCACAGGAATTGGTCCTTGAGTGTGAGCACATCAATCATCAGAGGGAAGAGGGTGTGCTCCTTCCGCATGTTCAATAGCTCACTCTCCAACAACTCCTTCCCCGTGGCGGCCTTGGCTGCTTTCTTGCCCTTGCTAGCCTTAGGTGCCATGGCGGCTATGGAGGGTAAGGGATCGAGAGCCAATGGAGGCACGGTGGCGGCGAGCGGGGGTGCAAAGCTCTGGTTCGGATTTGGGGGAGAAAAGGTGAACGATAGTTCTGAGATTGGGAGAAGCAGATGAGGTAAATGAGCAATGGACTTGCGGTTTTTCCTTTAATTTTCACGGGGAAGGCGCAAGCCAACTCTTTACCATTTACTACAGGATGACGCATGCGTGCCATGCCCATGCCGTGCACGACCCCCACGTCACACACTCGACGCGGGATGTGGGGAAGCACAACTGGCAGAAACATCGTGGCGGTTCGCCTTTGCCATGCCCGCCCGCGCACTACTTTGGGCCTGGCCCAACTATGCCTTGCGCTTGTGTGTGGCCCAGGCCCGGGGGCTCCTGTCGGTGTACAAAAGTATGGGTGCTTATGTACCCCTTACTGGAGCACGGACGATCACAGCCACCCCTACAGTAGGGCATGACAAGGCAGAGGAAGATAGCAGGAGGCAAGACAAGGACAGAGAACATCAAGACAGCTACCCAGAGTAGCAAGCAACAAGAGGCAAGCAGGGCCACGCCCGGCAACAAGCCTTCACGAAGCGGCCTGCGAGGCCCCTGGCAAGCCCCTTGTCGGGGCAACTTGCGAAGAGGCCAGCGAGCCCCCTACCCTTGGGTTTGAGAGCTCTGACACCATCGACAATGTTCAAGATCAAGATTTGAAGAGCACATGCCTGGTAGCATGTGACTCATCACAAAGATTGGCAACAAACGAATCCACGTGGGATCAGAAGATGAAGACCCCTGGCAAGACCCTTGCCGCAGACAACTCCAGGGCCCCCGCAAGCCTTGCCGGGGATGATCGCTGGGCCGTGGCCAGGCCCGCGCTCAGCAGGGTTCCACCACCTCACCACCACTCCAACACGGTGATAAGCATGCCAGCAAAGCAGGCGCCTGCATGGCGGCATGCAGATCTTTGTGGAAGCCTACCACTTTGCCAACACAGCAGCTGGTTAGCCAGCATGGCGCTACATGCGTCGTCGACCCAGTCGTGTGGCAAGGAGAGGGGAAGTGGCGAAGGATGGGATGGCCTCTGTTGCCGTCCCCAATAAAGCGAGAGGACACGTGGGCAACACATTATAAGCTCGTATCACTGTAGCTTGCCACCTCCTATATGCCATTGTGGCAACCCCTTTGTTTATAAAAGGAGGCCCAAGGCACACAGAGAGAGGATTCAGACTTTTGGACAAAGCACGCATTGTAGCTAGTTCAAAAGCTCAAGAACACTCATATAACCAGATAAAGCAGGACTAGGGTATTACACATCTTCGCGGCCTGAACCTGGATAAAAATCCTCCGTGTGCTAACGACTCAACCTGCTCTTTGTGCAATTAATACCCCACCGAACGTAGAAGGGATCCTTGTGACCCCATAGGTCATCAGTTTCCCCGACACTTTGCCCTTTTCTTGAAACTAGTGATCTTGTTTAATCACACTTGATGCTTTTTCTTGATTTCTACCTTCATCGATTTTAGCATCATGAACAGCTCGGGAATCGTTTTGTCAGCCCTTGAATACTATAGTTCATCACGAAGTTCCAGTAAGTTGGTGACGGTGACTAGAGAATTCTATCAATCACTATCTTATCTGGAAGATTAACCCCCACTTTATTCAAGCTCTTGTAGTACCCAGACATTCTGAGTACATGCTCACTAGCTGAGCAATTCTCCTCCATCTTTTAGGCGAAGTACTTGTCGGAGGTCTCATTGTTGGGGAACGTAGAAGAAATTCAAAATTTTCTACGCATCCCTAAGATCAATCTGTGTAGATTCTAGCAACAAGAGAGGGAGAGGATGAGCATCTTCATACCTTTGAAGATCGCTAAGCAGAAGCGTCACTAGAACGCGGATGACGGAGTCGTAATCGCGGCGATTCAAGTCGCGGAAGATCCGATCTAACGCCGAACAGTCGGCGCCTCTGCGTTCAACACACGTACAGCCCGGGGACGTCTCCTCCTTCTTGATCCAGCAAGGGGAGAGGAGAAGTTGAGGGAGAGCTCCGGCAGCACGACGACGTGGTGGTGGAGCTTGCAGTTCTCCGGCAGGGCTTCGCCAAGCGCTACGGAGGAGAACATGGAGTTGGGGAGGGGGAGGGCTGCGCCAGGGGAAGGGTATGGCAGCCCTCCCAACCCCCACTATTTATAGGGGGAAGGGGAGAGGGGGGCGGCCCCCTTAGATCTCACCTAAGGGGGGCGGCGGCCAAGGGGGGGTGAACTTGCCCCCCAAGTTGGTCGGAGGCGCCCCCACCCCCTAGGGTTTTCAATCCTAGGCGCCTTGGGCCGTAGTGGAGCGCACCAGACCACTAGGGGGCTGGTTCCCACCCTTTTTCATCCCACTAAGTCCCCCGCGGTAGGTGGACCCACCCGGTGGACCCCCGGACACCTTTCGGTGGTCCCAGACAATACCGTAACCCCTAAATTATTCCTGATCAAACTGGACTTCCCATATATAAATCTTTACCTCCGGACCATTCCGGAACTCCTCGTGACGTCTGGGATCTCATCCGGGACTCCAAATAACATTCAGTAACTGCGTACGAATTCCCATATCAACTCTAGCATCACCGAACCTTCGGTGTGTAGACCCTACGGGTTCGGGAATCATGCAGACATGACCGAGACAGCTCTCCGGCCAATAAGCAACAGCGGGATCCGGATACCCATGTTGGCTCCCACGTTTTCCATGATGATCTCATCGGATGAACCACGATGTCGGGGATTCAAGCAATCACGTATACAATTCCCTTTGTCAATCGGTATGTTACTTGCCAGAGATTCGATCGTCGGTATCCCAATACCTCATTCTAACTCGTTACCGGCAAGTCACTTTACTTGTTCCGTAATGCATGATCCCGTGACTAACTACTTAGTCACATTGAGCTCATTATGATGATGCATTACCGAGTGGGCCCAGAGATACCTCTCCGTCATACGGAGTGACAAATCCTAGTCTTGATTCGTGCCATCCCAACAGACACTTTCGGAGATGTCTGTAGTGTACCTTTATAGCCACCCAGTTACATTGTGACGTTTGGTACACCCAAAGCATTCCTACGGTATCTGGGAGTTACACAATCTCATGGTCTAAGGAAATGATACTTGACATTAGAAAAGCTTTAGCAAACGAACTACACGATCATGTGCTACGCTTAGGATTGGGTCTTGTCCATTACATCATTCTCGTAATGATGTGATCCCGTTATCAATGACATCTAATGTCCATGGTCAGGAAACCATGACCATCCATTGATCAATGAGCTAGTCAACTAGAGGCTCACTAGGGACATGTTGTGGTCTATGTATTCACACATGTATTACGGTTTCCGGTTAATACAATTATAGCATGAACAATAGACAATTATCATGAACAAGGAAATATAATAATAACCACTTCATTATAGCCTCTAGGGCATATTTCCAACACTCATACCTCTTGACACGGGCATGAGTCTGAAATACCAATTTCAGCTCTTGGAACATCTCATATGCTCTGTGACATTTCAAAAACATTTTATAAGTCCCAGTTCTAAGCCGTAAAGCATGGTGCTCTAAACTATCAAGTAGTCATAATATTGAGCTAGCCAAACGTTTATAATGTCTGCATCTGCTCCTGCAACAGGTCTGTCACCTAGCGGTGCATCAAGGACATAATTCTTCTGTGTAGCAATGAGGATACACCTCAGATCACAGACCCAGTCCGCATCATTGCTACTATCATCTTTCAACTTAGTTTTCTCTAGGAACATATAAAAACATAGGGAAGCTATAACGCGAGCTATTGATCTACAACATAATTTGCAAAATACTATCAGGACTAAGTTCATGATAAATTAAAGTTCAATTAATCATATTACTAAAGAACTCCCAGTTAGATAGACATCCCTATAGTCATCTAAATGATCACGTGATCCAAATCAACTGAACCATGTCCGATATTGATGTGAGATGGAGGAGTTTTCATGGTGAACATCACTATGTTGATCATATCTACTATATGATTCATGCTCGACCTTTTGGTCTC
Source organism: Aegilops speltoides (assembly GCA_021437245.1). Taxonomy (NCBI): domain Eukaryota; kingdom Viridiplantae; phylum Streptophyta; class Magnoliopsida; order Poales; family Poaceae; genus Aegilops; species Aegilops speltoides. The sequence goes on from CM038146.1 coordinate 104,187,874, forward strand.
CAGTGTTCTGAGGCCATATCTGCATATGCTAGGCTCGTCAAGTTTAACCTGAGTATTCCGCGTGTGCAAAACTGGCTTACACCCGTTGTATGTGAACGTAGAGCTTATCACACCCGATCATCGCGTGGTGTCTCAGCACAACGAACTGTAGAAACAGTGCATACTCAGACCACCGTACTAAGCAAAATAAGATGCATAAAAGATAAACATCACATGAAATCAAAATATGTGACATGATATGGCCATCATCAGCTTGTGCTCATGATCTCCATCACTGAAGCATCGTCGTGATCTCCATCGTCGCCGGCAGGACAACTTGATCTCCATCGTAGCATCGTTGTCGTCTGCCAACCATTGTTACTATGACTATCGCTACTGCTTAGTCATAGAGTAAACAATTTCATGGCGATTGCATTGCATACAATAAAGCGACAACCATATGGCTCCTGCCAGTTGCCGATAACTTTGTTACAAAACATGATCATCTCATACAACAAATTATATCACATCATACCTTGACCAGATCACATCACAGCAAGCCCTGCAAAAACAAGTTAGACGTCCTCTACTTTGTTGTTGCAAGTTTTACGTGGCTGCTACGGGCTTAGCAAGAACCGTTCTTACCTACGCATCAAAACCACAACGATTTTTTGTCAAGTGTGTTGTTTTAACCTTCAACAAGGATCGGGCGTAGCCACACTCGATTCAACTAAAGTTGGAGAAAAAGACACTCACTAGGCACTTGTGTGCGAAGCACGTTGGTAGAACCAGCCTCGCGTAAGCGTACGCGTAATGTCGGTCTGAGCCGCTTCATCCAACAATACCGCCGAATCAAAGTACGACATGCTGGTAAGCAGTATGACTATTATCGCCCACAACTCTTTGTGTTCTACTTGTGCATATAACATCAACGCATAGACTTGGCTGGGATGCCACTGTTGGGGAATGCGGTAATTTCAAAAAAATCCTACGATCACGCAAGATCTATCTAGGTGATGAATAGCAATGAGAGGGGAGAGTGTTGTCTACGTACCCTCGTAGACCAAAAGCGGAAGCGTTGTGACAACACAGTTGATGTAGTCATACGTCTTCACGATCTGACCAATCCTAGCACCGAAGGTACGGCACCTCCGCGATCTGCACATGTTCGGCTCGGTGACGTCCCACAAACTATAGATCCAGCTGAGGTCGAGGGAGAGTTTTGTCAACATGACAGCATGTTGACAGTGATGATGAAGTTACCGGCGCAGGGCTTCGCCTAAGCACTACGATGATATGATCGAGGTGGAAATCTATGGAGGGGGGCACCGCACACGGCTAAAAGATCAACTTGATCAACTTATCTATGGGGTGCCCCCCACCCCCGTATATAAAGGAGGGAGGGAGGATAAGGCCGGCCAGGGGAGGAGGCGCGCCAAGTGGGGGCAATCCTACTCCAAGTAGGTTTCGCCCCCCCCCCTTTCCTATTCCAACAAGGAGAAGGGGGAGGAGGAGGAGGAGAGAAGGAGGGAGGGTGGTGCCGCCCCCTCCCCTTGTCCAATTCGGAGAAGGGCAAGGGTGCCGCCCCCTCCTGGCCGGCCCTCTCTCTTCTCCACTAAGGCCCATGAGGCCCAATAGCTTCCCTGGGGGGGTTTCGGTAACCCCGAGTACTCTGGTTTTATCCGAAACACTTTCGGTGTCCGAATATAGTCGTTCAATATATCAATCTTTATGTCTCAACCATTTCGAGACTCCTCGTCATGTCCGTGATCACATCCGGGACTCCGAACAATATTAAGTACATCATATCACATAAACTCATAATACCAATCGTCATCGAACGTTAAGCATGCGGACCCTACGGGTTCGAGAACTATGTGGACATGACCGAGACATGTCTCCGATTAATAACCACTAGCGAAACCTGGATGCTCATATTGGTTCCTACATATTCTAAAAAGATCTTTGTCTATCAAACCGCATAACAACATACGTTGTTCCCTTTGTCATCGGTATGTTACTTGACCGAGATTCGATTATCGGTATCATCATACCTAGTTCAATCTCGATACGGGCAAGTCTCTTTAGTCGTTCCGTAATACTTCATCCTGCAACTAACTCATTAGTCACAATGCTTGCAAGGCTTATAGTGATGAGTATTACCAAGAGGGCCCAGAGATACCTCTCCGAAACACGGAGTGACAAATCCTAATCTCGATCTATGCCAACCCAACAAACACCTTCGAAGACACCTGTAGAGGACCTTTATGATCACCCATTTACGTTGTGAAGTTTGGTAGCACACAAAGTGTTCCCCCGGTATTCGGGAGTTGCGTAATCTCATAGGCTGAGGAACATGTATAAGTCATGAAGACAGTAGTAGCAATGAAACTGTAACGATCATAATGCCAAGCTAACGGATGGGTCATGTTGATCACATCATTTCCTAATGATGTGATCCCATTCGTCAAATGACAACATATCTCTATGGTTAGGAAACATAACCATCTTTGATTAACGAGCTAGTCAAGTAGAGGCATACTAGGGACACTATGTTTTGTCTATGTATTCACACATGTACAAAGTTTCCGGTTAATACAATTCTAGCGTGAATAATAAATATTTATCATGAAATAAGGAAATAAATAATAACTTTATTATTGCCTCTAGGGCATATTTTCTTCAATTTGTTGTATATTTACTTGTTGTACTTGTTATTCAAATGATGCTTGTACTTGTTGTACTTGTTATACAAATGCTTGGAATTTAAATTCGTGCTAAATGTATATATAATACTAAAAGGGGCCTTGCCCCAAATGCTACTGGGCGTTAAAAAGGCCACTGCCCATACATAATTGAACTCTGTTTCAGCAAATACCAGCATTTAATTCTTGAAAAAATAAATAAAATGAACTGTAAAAAGGCTGAGTTATGAAATTTAAAAGGAGAGCAAAAAGGTCTAAGCCTACAAAAAATGAATTGATTGTAATAGGTTGTGGCCGAGAAAGTAAAAGGCCGGATTGTTGGGCTTGGCCCATGTAGCTAAATAAAATTAACAGAAAAAACAATAAAAAGGCTGAATTGTTGGGCTCGGCCCATGTAAAACATCGAACTGGACCAGGCTGATTCTTATCAACGATCTTTTCATTTGGTCGCAATTTTGCCACGTCGGATTCGACGTGGCCTAGGCAGACAGCGAGCGACCAAAACAGAAGGTCGTAGGATCAACGACCTTATGTGTTGGCTGTTGCTTTCAATGACCTTATCACAAAGAAGGTCGTTAATTTCAGTTTACGACGACCAGCTTTTGACCATCTGTTTTTGGTCAAAAAAGGTCGTAAATGGAAAACAATGACCATTCACGAACCAATAGTGATGGTCGCACGTTGACATATTTCTTGTAGTGAGCTAGGCATAAAAACAAGAATAGATCTAGGTATTGCCATAATAATGATAGGGAAATCACGAAAACTCATCTCGTACTCCCTACGTTCAGCAGCAAGTTTTCTTTGTGGCAAGCAAAAAGTAATCAAAAGGGCTAAATTTAATGGGACAAAATTTCCTAAGATCAAGCTCGGGAGGAATTAGTTCCTCCTTTGGCCCTTCATACTGTACAACCAACTCATTATTGTAAGCGTTCTTTTGGTAAAAATTAATGAGCCTTTGTTCAAGAGGAAAACCCAACCCGTTGTTCTGAATAGTAAAATTATCATTAAGTTCAGAAATTCTATCAACTAGAACATCAGTAGGAACCCTCTTTCTAAGATTTTCATTATAAGCAACATGATCTAAGGATCGTAAATGCATTACGTCTTCTTGATTAAAAAGAATTGCTTCTATGGGAGGACGACCGGCGTCCACCCTATAATGCGCAAAAATTTCATTAGCTTCTTCCATTATAAATCTAAACTCGTGTGCTAGAAAGATGGTAGCAGCTCGCTTAACAGAAGAATGCTCAATATTAGAAAACTCTAGAAAAATCCTTTCTATGCAAGGATGCATGTGAATAAATTGTCTTTCAAGTTCAACTATGAGCAAAGATATAGCGTCCGCAAGATTAGTAGTTTTATGAAGAATAGACCCACCCATTGTGGGCAAAGCACCGGCACAAGTAAAGAAATCTTGAATAACCCCTTTTCCAATAATATTACCACTACCAATGCGGAATTTTTTAGTGTGCAAAATAGTAGGTTCTTCATGAGGATTATCTAAAGCATCAAAGTTTCCCCTATCATTACTACTATCTTTTTCAATGATAACCTTCCCAGTTTCAGACATGATGGCAACAAACCGCACTAACAAACGAGCACACAAGAAGCAAACGAAAAGAGACGAACGGAAGAGGGGCAAAGAAAAGGCAAAGGTTTTTGAAAATCGTTTTAGAAGTGGGGGAGAGGAAAACGAGAGGCAAATGACAAATAATGTAATGCAAGGGAGAAGAGTTTATGATGGGTACTTGGTATGGCTTGACTTGGCGTAGATCTCCCCGGCAACAGCGCCAGAAATTCTTCTTGCTACCTCTAGAGCTTGCATTGGTTTTCCCTTGAAGAGGAAAGGGTGATGCAGCAAAGTAGCGTAAGTATTTTCCATGGTTTTGAGAACCAAGGTATCAATCTAGTAGGAGACGACGCACAAGCCATCGAATACATGCACAAACAATCAAGAACTTGCAACCAATGCGATAAAGGGGTTGTCAATCCCTTCACGGTCACTCGCAAAAGTGAAATCTAATAGAGATAATAAAGTAAATATTTTTGGTATTTTTGATGTATAGGTTGGAAAGTAAAGATTGCAAAATAGTAAACGAGATTCAACAATATGGAAAAGAGACTTTAATATAATGGAAAAGAGACCCGAGGGCCATAGGTTTCACTAGTAGCTTCTCTCAAAGCATGTATTACGGTGGGTAAACTAATTACTGCTGAGCAATTGATAGAAAAGTGCATAATTATGATGACATCTAAGGCAATGATCATGAACATAGGCATCACGTCCGTGTCAAGTAGACCGACTCCTGCCTGCATCTATTACTATTACTCCACACATTGACCTCTATCTAGCATGCATCTAGAGTATTAAGTTCATAAGAACGGAGTAACACATTAAGCAAGATGACATGATGTAGAGGGATAAACTCAAGCAATATGATATAAACCCCATCTTTCTATCCTCGATGGCAACAATACAATACGTGCCTTGTTGCCCCTACTGTCACTGGGAAAGGACACCGCAAGATTGAACCCAAAGCTAAGCACTTCTCGCATGGCAAGAAAGATCAATCTAGTAGGCCAAACTAAACCGATAATTCGAAGAGACTTGCAAAGATATCAAATCATGCATATAAGAATTTAGAGAAGAACCAAATAATATTCATAGGTAATCTTAATCATAAATCCACAATTCATCGGATATCAGCAAACACACCGCAAAATAATATTACATCGAATAGATCTCCAAGAACATCGAGGAGAAATTTGTATTGAGAATCAAAGAGAGCGAGAAGAAGCCATCTAGCTAATAACTATGGACCCGAAGGACTGTGGTAAATTACTCACGCTTCATTGGAGAGGCCATGGTGTTAATGTAGAAACCCTCCGTGATCGATTCCCCCTCCGGTAGATCGCCGGAGAAGGTCCTAAGAAGGGATCTCACGGGTACAGAAGGTTGCTGTGGTGGAAAAGTGGTTTCGTGGCTCTCCCAAATGTTTTTAGAGTATAAGAGTATATATAGGCAAAAGAACTAGGTTGGTGGAGCTACGAGGGGCCCACGAGGGCGGGGGGCATGTTTACCCCCTGGGCGCGCCCTCCTGCCTCATGGACGCCTCGTTACGTCTCTGACTTCAACTCCAAGTCTTCTGGTTTGCTTTCGGTCCAAGAAAGATCATCGCGAAGGTTTCATTCCGTTTGGACTCCGTTTAGTATTCCTTTTCTACAGAACTCTAAAATAGGCAAAAAAAAACAAAAACTAGCACTGGGCCCTTGATTAATAGGTTAGCCCCAAAAATAATATAAAAGATCTTATTAAAGCCCATTAAACATCCAAAACAGATAATATAATAGCATGGAACAATAAAAAATTATAGATAAGTTGGAGACGTATCAGCATCCCTGTGACCTAGTCACTTGTGTCTGGCCACACCGAGATGGATGTCGTCACACTAAGATGGCCCTAAGAATATCTCTCCATTGTTGGAGGAGCAAATCCCACCCTTGACCTATCTAGTCCCTTCTCGTACTTTGCAATGACCCTGAAAATTGTTGTTATGATCACCGTGTTACAGATGACGTTTGAGCAACCCCAAAGTCTATCTTCTGATATCAAGTTACTACGATACTCTGATGGGCTAAGAAACTAAAGCATGCGTCAACTCTCCGTGTTATGTAAAAGGATTTTGTGACGATTACATGTCAAAGTATAACAAACGAGTTGGGTAAATTCATTTCGGGATTAATGTTACACTTAACAAAATCCCAAGATCTAGAAAACATGTTCACCATGCATCACTTGAGATAGTCCTAGTCGCCTACATGCAAGACTAGGAATCAGGTTTTACCATTTATCATTCCACACGTGATTATAAGTTTTCCTCTGAATCACATATTCCAGAATCACAGTAGTTATAACAGAGAATATAAAAGCTTAAATATAAACATGGAAATAAACAATACAATATTATTGCCTCTAGGGCATATTTCCAACACGTATTGCTTTGGTTCTAGTGTGATTTGCTTTAGTTGGCAATGGTGATTGTCGGTGTCAAAACCGGCGGATCTCGGGTAGGGGGTCCCGAACTGTGCGTCTAGGTGGATGGTAACAGGAGACTAGGGAGACGATGTTTTTACCCAGGTTCGGGCCCTCTCGGTGGAGGTAAAACCCTACTCCTGCTTGATTGATATTGATGATATGGGTAGTACAAGAGTGGATCTACCACGAGATCAAGGAGGCTAAACCCTAGAAGCTAGCCTATGGTATGATTGTTGTAATGGTTGTGTGTCCTACGGACTAAAACCCTCCGGTTTATATAGACACCGGAGAGGGCTAGGGTTACAGTCGGTTACAATGGTAGGAGATCTACATATCCGTATCGCCAAGCTTGCCTTCCACGCCAAGGAAAGTCCCATCCGGACACGGGACGAAGTCTTCAATCTTGTATCTTCATAGTCTTGGAGTCCGGCCGATGATGATAGTCCGGCTATCCGGACACCCCCTAGTCCAGGACTCCCTTAGTAGCCCCTGAACCAGGCTTCAATGACGACGAGTCCAGCGCATATATTGTCTTCGGTGTTGCAAGGCGGGTTCTCCTTCAAGTTCCATGTACCTGCCGAAAAGTGTCCGGCTCGCTTACCAATGTGGCGCTTCTTGGCTTCCACGCCCAATAATGGCCCTCTTCCACGCATCGCACGAACGCGAAAAGCCAGGGTATCTTTTATGTTTTACCCCTAGCTGCGCAAACAATCTGCCTATAAGAGAGGCAAGAATCCAGATCCAAATCACACCATCTTCCTTCCGCGAGTACTCATCGGAGCGCTTCTGACCAAAAATCCATTCCATCATGGACCGTCGACGCGGCTCCTCCTCTCGCGCTCCCAGCCCTCTGCCAGGAGATTGGAGGAGATGTTCTGTCCCGCACAACGAACTAGTGACGCTCCAAGCGGAGGGATATCTTCCTCCGGCCTTTATGGTTCCGGTTCGAGCCGGGCTGGCCACCTACAAATGTGGGAAGCAAGCGGAGGCCACCCCAAGTCCCAACAAAGGGGAGCGGGTATGCTTCGTCCCCTATCTGATAAGGGGGTTCAGATTTCCTGAACATCCGTTCCTCCGCGGGCTTCTAGAGTTCTACGGACTCCAGCTCCATCACCTCACGCTCGCCTCGATTCTGCATATCGCGGGCTTCGTAGCTCTTTGCGAGCTATTCCTGGGCATCGAGCCCCATTTTGCGCTGTGGAAGAGGTTATTCTGCCTCGTACCCCGCTCTCACGAGGGGTCCATATATCAAGTGGGCGGTGCCGAAATATGGCGCATCGCCGGAACCGGATATCCATCTGGAACCCCTAAGAAGGCGTCCGAAGACTGGCCTTCAGAATGGTTTTATGTAGAAGACGCTCCGCTGCCGGACCCTGTTTGGATCTACCTCCCGGAGTTCTGCAATGCTCCTCTGAAGAAACGCCTGAGTTGGCGTCCGCGGAGACCCCAGCTGGAGGAAGACAAGAGCGTCCATTATTTGATGGGCGGGATAAGGTTACTAGCCCATTCCGGATTGACCATGATTGGAGTCATGGCCACGTGCATTATGTGGGGGGTGCAGCCGCTGCAATACAGGGGCCACCCCATGTGGGATTTCAATGGGGAGAATGATGCCACTCGTCATGGCCGCAAAGGGCCGGGTTCGGCCGAAGATCTGGTGAAGATTCTGTCCGGCCTGTACAAGGGGGAGAAGGAGGACTTTCTCCAAACGAGCCCATTGAACGAGTTCTCCATGAGTAACCCTCGACGCTGGGTAAGCGGACACTTTGTTTATCCGACTCATTCTTTCAAAGTTAAGTACCTTACTTTACGATTTCGACGTAGGAGCGGCGTCGGGATGTGGAGGGCATAAATAGTCAGGCCCCACAACCCAAGGATCCGGGAAGATCCCTTGATCCGGCCTCCGAAGAGGATCCGGACATAAAGGGGGAGCTAATCGATGGGGTGTTCCATCAACTCAGCATGGACAATGCTCTAGTCGCCATTACAGCTGACTACCCCGGCCTATCTCCGGCTCCCCAGGTGATTGTGACCGAAGTCCGGACACCATTATTTCGTCCTTGCGCATTTCTGACCACCGTATACAATGGTGTCTCGCAGGGGGTGCCTTCAAGGCAGGAGGCCGAGGCCACGGCAGCTGGCCAACAAGGGTCAGTCCGGCCCAGCAGGCGGAAGAGGAGTGCGGCGCGGATCGAGACGTCGCCGCACCGGTATAGCTCGCGGTTGTTATTTAGGACAAAGTTCCTAGGAAGTATTTGAATGCTCATGACTTTTGAAGGAGAAAGAGTGCCCGCCGGACTGTGGGCGTAGGAGTTGCCAACCCAGCTTCTGCCAGCCAGGCTCCAACACCAGGTCTGGAGGGGCAGGCGAGTGCAAGGCGCGAGCCGGATACTCCTCCAACGGAGGATGCCGACAGACTGTCCGCCACCAGGTCTGAGGTGGAGAGCACCATGAACTATAGGTGCCGCCGGACAGTTTTTCGTGACGCGTGCTTCTCCCCTGAGGCGTTGAATGCCTTTAACGCGGGGGACGTGCACCTCCGTGCTGCTCAAGATGGTTTGACCAGAGCCACGGAGCAGTATGTAAAGGACATACGGGTAAGAGATTTTAATAGTTGTATATGCCAGTAGCCCCCAAGACTTAAAGTAGTTGGAATAACTGATTTAAGGATCATTTGATATGCAGGATCTTACAGAGAAGAATACCCGATTGTCCCAGGAGCTACAAGAGTGCAAGGCCCAACTTCAGGCCGCACTAGCTGCCGCAGGAGGAAACACAGAGACCCCTCCTCGTAACACATTATTTCAAAAAGATAATCGGTGTGCGGCGTGCGTGTAAGTCGACAATGACATTGCAGTGTTGCGGATGGATCCGGACAAGCAAGAACTCTGCGCCAAATGAAGGATCGGCGAGAGGGTGCTGACGAGGGTGCAGCAGGAAAGGAACAAACTCTAGGATGCCCATGCCCAGCTTGGAGAAGAGCTGAAAGGTGTTCGGGCCGAGCTGTCTGGCTCCGTGAAGGAGAATCAGCGGCTTCGTCGCGGCTTCTATAGTAAGTGCTTGAGCGAACTCCTTTGAAAAGAAGAGTTTGGCGAGGAAGTCAATTGACAACAATATGTCTCAGAGGTGTGCTCACAGTCGCCTCTGGAGGAGATGCCCGTATCAACAGTGATCAACTTCCGAGCTGGTGCAACTGCCGAACGAGTTTGGCAGAGATGAGCGGTGTCGTCCGGGCCTTATGGCCGCCCCTCTCCCTACCCGAGGGCCTTGGAGAGCTTGCGGAGAAGCTTGAGGAGCGCAGCGCCCGCTTATGGAAGATTTCGCCTGCCGCCAAGGTGCCGTGGAGGCCTGGGCCATGGTGAAGACGCGGTACAAGAAGGCGGATCCCAACCACATGGCCGAGGTCGGACCTGTGGGGCCCGATGGGAAGGAGATCCCTGTGAGTTTAGTGTACGGCCAACTAGAGTTGGCCGCTAAATATTCCCAACGGGACTGTAAATTAGACAGCCTATTAGACGGGATTGAGGAGGAATACAGTCAGTCGATTTGATAATGTATTTTAAAATGACATGTAAAATGCCTTCTAGCCGGATTGTAGATCGTTTGTCTTTGCCGACCTTTTCACTTCAACCTCGGGACCCTAGAGTCCGGAGTGTGTCCGAATACCTTCTCGGTTAAGAAACAACCGGGCATGCATGGAGACCAGGCGTAGGGGTCATTAGTGCTTTATCGGACAAGTGCCCAACTAGTTATGTTATATTACATGGTTAGTAAGAAACATCTTCCGGGAGAATAGTTCCGTTAAGGGTTCCTTTCCTCGAGGCATGCCCTAAAGTGCATGTCCGGACTGCGAAAAGAGCAGGAAAACATCTGGGGCAGATAAATAAATAGGTAAAAATCATCTTTCAAGTCACCGAATCGAATATTCCCTTAAGAACGCTAGCTTTCGGCTTCACCCACCGAGGTACACATCCGGCCGACCCGGCGAAGAACAATCACAGAGGTGCTCCCTTTACCTCCTAGCCGAACAATCGGGAACGTAGGGGTAAGCACAGGAGCCAGGCAACCCAACTTAGCCAAAACTTAAGTCATATCGATGCATATAATGGTGAATAAAAGGTACATGTGGAAGTTTGAAACATGTGCTGGGCATGAAGCCCTTATAAGTAAGCTTCTGGTAAAGAAGCCCCCAGGTATAATGAGTGCGGATAGCACATCAAGTGTGTGCGAACAATGCGCAATTAGGCCTTTAAGGGCTTTTATGGAAAGGGTGAGAGAAAAAGAGAAACGAAAGACAGCTGAAGTGTAAAAATTTTGACGGGGGAAGGAGACGAACACTTAGTCCGGCGCTAGGCGTAGAATCTTCGGAGGCGGGCTGCGTTCCATGGGTTCGGCTCGAGTCGGTTGTCCGACGCATTTCGCAGACAGTACGCTCCGCCGGTCAGGACTTGATCGAAGGGGCCCTCCCATTTGGGCTTGAGCTTGTCATTTTTCTTGTCCGTCAGGCGTAGAACTAGTTCGCCAACATTGTAAGTCTTAGCCCGCACTTCTCTGCATTGATATCTTCGAGCCTGCTGCTGATAGAATGCGGAACGAGCCTTGGCGACGTCGCGTTCTTCCTCCAATGCGTCCAAGCTGTCCTGCCGATCCATCTCGGCTTCTCTTTCTTCGTACATGCGCACTCGAGGTGAGTCATGAATGATGTCGCAGGGCAAAACTGCCTCTGCACCGTATACCATAAAAAATGGTGTGAATCCAGTAGTACGGTTGGGCGTTGTCCGTAGCCCCCAGAGTACGGAGTCGAGCTCCTCTACCCAGTGTGTGTCGGATTCCGTAAGGGACCGCACTAGTCTGGGTTTGATGCCGCTCATTATTAGACCATTTGCTCGTTCCACTTGACCGTTGGTTTGAGGATGATAGACTGAAGCGTAATCGAGCTTAATGCCCATATTTTTGCACCATAATTTAACCTCGTCGGCCGTGAAGTTCGTGCCGTTATCGGTAATGATGCTATGGGGGACGCCATAACGGTGTACTACCCCGGATATGAAGTCTATCACTGGTCCGGACTCGCCGTTTTAACCGGCTTGGCCTCTATCCATTTGTTGAATTTGTCCACCATGACCAATAGGTACCTTTGCTTGTGGGTTCCCCCTTTAAGGGGTCCAACCATGTCAAGCCCCTGCACCGTGAACGGCGGGTAATGGGTATAGTTTTGAGGGCGGTGGGTGGCATATGGCTCGATTAGCAAAGAGCCGACAACCGACGATCTTTGGACTAAGTCCCGAGCATCTGCCGGGCCGTCGGCCAATAAAATCTGTCACGGAATGCTTTGCCTACAAGGGCCCGAGCTGCGGCGTGGTGTCCGCCTAGTCCGGCATGAATTTCAGCCAGAAGGTTTCGCCCTTCCTCTTCGGAGATACACCGTTGAAGGACTTCGGTTGTGCTTTTCTTATAGAGTTCTCCCACATGGACCTTGTAGGCTTTAGATCGCCGGACTATGCAGCGGGCCTCATTTTGGTCTTCGGGAAGCTCCTGCCTAAGTAAGTAGGCTAGGAACGGCTCTGTCCACGGGGCGATTACTGCCATTATTTCATGGGCTGAAGGTGTTATTTCATTGGCTAAGTCGCCGATTATGTTAGATTGTTCTGCGTTGGGTGGTGCGGCTGCCTCCGGGTTGTTATTTCCGGACTCCTCTTCCCATAGTACAGATGGCTTAAAGAGCCGTTCCAGGAAGATGTTTGGAGGGACAGCGTCGCGTTTCGCGTCGATGCGTGCCAATACGTCGGCTGCTTGGTTATTATCTCGGGCTACGTGGTGGAATTCGAGTCCTTCGAACCGAGCTGACATTCGAGTCCTGCTTGGTTTTTAGGCTGCCATTTTCGGATCCTTGGCGTCAAAGTCCCCATTTACTTGGGATATTGCAAGGTTTGAATCCCCGCGCACCTCTAGGCATTGAATGCCCATGGAGATTGCCATCCGGAGGCCATGCAGGAGGGCCTCGTATTCGGCTGCATTGTTGGAGTCCGTGTACATTATCTGAAGTATGTATTGGATTGTGTCTCCGGTTGGGGACGTCAATACAACACCAGCCCCCAAGCCGGCCAACATTTTGGAGCCGTCGAAATGCATAATCCAATTGGAGTATGCGTCGTACTCTTTAGGGAGTTCAGCTTCAGTCCATTCGGCGACGAAGTCAGCCAAGACTTGCGACTTTATAGCTCGCCGAGGTTTATAAGTTATATCGAATGGTAAGAGCACAATGGCCCATTGTGCAATCCTGCCGGTCGCGTCGCGGTTGTTTATAATGTCATTGAGGGGCACTTCGGAGGCCACTGTTATCGAACACTCTTGAAAGTAGTGTCGGAGCTTCCGGGATGCCATGATCACCGCATACGCTATCTTTTGATAGTGCGGGTAACGGGACTTGCAGGAAGTTAAGACAGTGGACACATAGTACACTGGTTTTTGAAGAGGGAATTTGTGCCCTTCTGTTTCTCGTTCGACGACGAGTACCGCGCTTACGACTTGATGTGTTGCCGCGATGTATAACAACATTGGTTCACCCAGGTTAGGCGCAGCCAGGACCGGATTTGTTGCCAATATGGCTTTTATTTCTTCGAGTCCGGCGAAGGCAGCATCCGTCCACTGAAGTGTTCGTGCGCTGAGGAGGCGATAGAGGGCAATGCCTTTTCTCCCAAACGGAGATAAAGCGGCTTAGAGCCGCCACGCATCCAGTCAATTTTTGTATTTGTTTGAGGTCTTTTGGAATATCTAGCTGTGGCAGAGCTCGGATCTTGGCTGGGTTTGCTTCAATTCCTCTACCGGATACAATGAAGCGCAGGAGCTTTCCGGCTGATGCGCCCGGCACGCATTTCTCGGATTCACTTAATGTCATATGCTCGGAGGTTGTCGAATGTGAGCCTCAAATCATCTACCAGAGTCTCGACGTGTTTGGTTTTGACGACTACGTCGTCTACGTATGCCTCTACTGTTTTGCCGATCTGGGTAGCCAGACATGTCTGAATCATGCGCTGATATGTTGCGCCGGCGTTTTTGAGTCCGAAGGGCATCGTGTTGAAGCAGAATGGCCCATATGGAGTAATGAATGTCGTTGCGGCTTGGTCCGCTTCTGCCATCTTGATTTGGTGGTAGCCGGAGTATGCGTCAAGGAAGCACAATGAATCGTGCCCTGCAGTAGCATCGATTATTTGGTCGATGTGGGGGAGGGGGAAGGGATCCTTTGGGCAGGCCTTGTTGAGGTCTTTAAAATCGACACATAGGCGCCATGATTTATCCTTCTTTGGTACCATTACCAGGTTTGCTAGCCAGTCCGGATGTTTGATATCTCTGATGAATCCGGCTTCCAGTAGTTTGGCTAGCTCTTCTCCCATTGCATGTCTTTTGGGTTCGGAAAATCGCCAAGAGCCTGTTTCTTGGCTTGAATGCTTTAGAATGTTTAGGCTGTGTTACGCCAATCTGCGTGGGATTCTGGCATATCCAAGGGTGCCAGGCGAAGATGTCCCAATTTTCCCGAAGGAATTCTCGCAGTGCGGCATCTACATCAGGTTTCAACTGTGCCCCGATGGAGGCCGTCTTTGTTGGGTCCGTTGGATGGACCTGGAATTTGACTATTTCGTCCGCTGGTTTAAAAGAGGTGGACTTGGATCTCTTATCGAGTATCACATCGTCCCTATTCACCGTAGAGCGCATCGCAGTGAGTTCTTCTGCCGCTAGGGCTTCGGATAGTGCCTCCCGGGCTAATGCGGCTATCTTAATTTCGGCGCGGAGTGCTATGTCTGGATCACTAGTGAGAGTGATTATTCCGCCGGGCCCAGGCATCTTAAGCTTCATGTACCCGTAATGGGGTATGGCTTGAAAAATTATGAATGCCTCTCGTCCTAATATAGCGTGATATCCGCTGCTGAATGGGGCCACTTGGAACATGACCTCTTCGGACCTGTAATTGTCCGGCGAGCCGAACACCACATCAAGTGTGATTTTTCCTGTGCAGCGCGCTTCCCGGCTAGGGATTATTCCTATAAAGGTTGTGCTGCTTCGCTCAATGCGGCTCCAGTCTATTTCCATTTTTTGAAGAGTTTCCTCGTAGATGAGGTTTAGTCCGCTGCCGCCATCCATGAGTACCTTTGTAAGACGAAAGCCGTCTACTATTGGACTGAGGACCAATGCGGCTGGTGCTCGGGCTGTTCGGAATTTAGGTTCGTCGCTGGCGTTGAAGGTGATGGCCGTGTCGCTCCATGGATTTGTTGTTGCTACTTGGTAGACTTCGGCGAGGCTGCGGATTGTTCGTTTTCGCATATTATTTGATGCGAAAGTCTCGAAGACTGTTGACACCGTACTGGTACTGTTGGAGTGGTTTTCCGGGGCTAGAAGCTCCTCGCCACTTTTGGCCACCTGCCGCAATATCCAACATGCTCGAAGGCTATGTGTTGGGGTGGCACCTTCTGTACTGTGAATTTTACAGGGTCCGCTGAGCCATCTCTCCAGTACGGTTCCTTGCCCTTTATGGGGTTTTTGCTTTTTGGTTTTTGTACCTGGTGCCTGAGTGTGCTGCACCCTTTTGTTACGAACTAGGGTTGTATTCGGGGCCGGATTGTCCCAAAACTTAGTTTCAATTTTCCGGAAACTCTCCATCGCACAGTACTTTCGTACTATAGATGCCAGGTCGGCGAAGCGTGTAATTTCACGGCGACTGACGGCGTTCAAGATTCCCTCGTCTGTGCAATTATTGCAGAAAATTGAAATTGCATTTTCCTCTCGGCAGTCCTTTATCCTGTCCATAACCAGGAGGAATCTGGCCCAGTAATGATGTACTGTTTCAGCGGGCTCTTGCCGGATTTGAGATAGATCGCATATATCTGGGTGGGTGGGTGGAATTAAGTCCGGAATCCTACCCATCTCGAGGCTCAAGGGCCGAGAAGTTTCCGAATTTGGAAGCTTGGATCGTTGGACGTCGTCCAACGAGTCCGGTCTGATGCCTGACCTTAGGTTCAGTGCTTGATCGAAGTCCGTCCCCCCGCGGGAATCCGGCATGGAGGGTTCGGAAGCCCGGACATGACCAGTTTTCAATATAGGAGAAGAGTCGCCGCGTTGTTCCTCTACCACCGCAACGTGGTGGGTAACCTGGGGAGAGTTAATCTCTCTTAGATCGGTTTTAAGCCCAATCTGATTGTAGTCTGTAGCGACTCCCAGGGCGGCGATGCGGTCCAAGAGTTCGTTTACGGACGAGAGCTCTGTTGGATCAAGCTGCTCGGCGAATTCCGAGTTGACGTGAAGATTCCTTTTGATGACCCGAGAGGTCATCGTCGGAGTGGTGGCCGAACAGGCGGTCATGAGAAAACCACCCAGCTGGATAGTTTGGCCGGCGGCCAAGGCTCCTTTGGCGAAGATACCGTCTTTGAAGACGGGAAGTGGCATCCTTCCTATCGGTGACGGCACAGAGGAACTCTCAATGAAAGCACCAATGTCGGTGTCAAAACCGGCGGATCTCGGGTAGGGGGTCCCGAACTATGCGTCTAGGCGGATGGTAACAGGAGACAAGGGACACGATGTTTTTACCCAGGTTCGGGCCCTCTCGATGGAGGTAAAACCCTACTCCTGCTTGATTGATATTGATGATATGGGTAGTACAAGATTGGATCTACCATGAGATCAAGCAGGCTAAACCCTAGAAACTAGCCTATGGTATGATTGTTGTAATGGTTGTGTGTCCTACGGACTAAAACACTCCAGTTTATATAGACACCGGAGAGGGCTAGGGTTACACAGAGTCGGTTACAATGGTAGGAGATCTACATATCCGTATCGCCAAGCTTTCCTTCCACGCCAAGGAAAGTCCCATCCGGACACGGGACGAAGTCTTCAATCTTGTATCTTCATAGTCTTGGAGTCCGGCCGGTGATGATAGTCCGGCTATCCGGACACCCCCTAGTCCAGGACTCCCTCAGTGATGTCCTACGGAGGGGGTGGTATTGCGGCTTGTTTTTATTCTCCAGTTCAATCTTCGTACGAACGAATCACGAATAGATATGACTTTGTGAGGAAACTTATATCCCCCTCTTGTGTTCGGATGGTATTGGGATTATCTTCTAGCTTCAATGGTGCCAGCTTCTCCAGGACAATGATCAATCCAGATCGTGGTCAGCGACATTTTTCTAGTCTACATCAACGACTTTCAAGTTGCTGCCACTACATGCTCTTGGGTTTCAACAAAGTTGCTTCGGCAAGACGGATGTCAAGGGGCGGCAATGTAGAAGGAAGACAATGGTTATTTCTTCAAGAACTTGTCTATAATTTCATATTCTCATAAGGAAGTTCTTGTAAATACATCACAATAATGGGATATTTCCAAAGAAACCTTAAAATATATTTTTGGGTCATTAAATATTTTCTTTTAACGAAAAAAACCATAATGGGCAAGCGGTAATTAAAGATACCAGCTGTAGATGCGGGCCCATGTGTGACATGTCAAATGGCACACTGCTGCACCTATCGACATGCCACGACTTAGGGTCCACCAGGACGTGAAGCGCTAAGGCCGCAGGAGGTGATTGTCCAGGCGACTGCTTCTCTGCGCTAGGGTTAGGGTTTCATCGCTCCGGGGTGGTTGGAATACGGCGAGGAACAGGGCGGCGATGGCGTCCCCCTGGGCTTAGGCTGGTGTGCTTGCGTCCCCGCGCTCTGGAGAGGATCTCATGGCGGGGGGAGCAGGAGGAGGAAAGGATGCGGCGAGGGTTAGTAAGACGACACCGAAACAATTTGCAACGGAGGCGGCGGCGACACTGGAGAAGAAACATGATGGATCTGCGTCGGGAGTGGCTGGCAAGTCCTCGGAGGAGTGCAGGACACCAGATCCGGCTGCAAGCCTTTCGGCTAGGTTAGGTGGGATGGTCCTCATGGATAAGGAGGAGGAGGGTTTTGTGTTTGAAGATCCAAGTCCACATATTCGCAAAGATTTTCGCTGGTCAGCAGTGGGCAAGGTATGTTCCCCCCGCCCAATGAAGATGTCAGTCGTGGAGAAAACAATGCCAAGGGCATGGGGGTTGCACAAAGAAGCAAAATTTGCAGAGATAGGACCAAATATCTTTGAGGTTCACTTTGGGTCGGAGGGGGATTACAGGCATGTCATACACAATGGCCCATGGCAATTTGACTTCAGCGTATTGGTGATGAAAAAGTATGAGGGCGATAAGAGGCCATCGGAGATGATTTTTGATAAGATTGATGTCTGGGTGAGGATTGCTGATTTGCCGCCTGAGAAGAGAACGGAAGCTTTTGGCAAAGCCCTGGGTGACTGGTTGGGAGAGACGGTCAAGGTGGATGTGGATAAAGAAGGAATGGTTCGGGGTCAGAACTTCAGGATCAGAACGAGGATCTCTGTCTTTGAACCGCTGGTTAGAGGCATCTTTCTGAAGATGAACAAGGAAGACAAGGAAAAGACTTGGTTTGACTTCTACTATGAGAAGGTCCCGCATTTTTGCTTTGATTGTGGAAGATTGGTCCATGTGGGGGGGGAATGTGAGCCCCCGGTGGACTCAACATCATAGTGGGGGGGTTGGTTAAGGGCGTCTCCGGGGAGGAATAATTCTGGCAAAGAAGAGTCAGTGACAGGAGCAACAAGTAGCAACAATAGTTTTGGTGGCTCTCACACTGGTGAGGCTGCAAGGTACAACAATGATCGCCCCAGAGTTAGAGACTTACCGACCAAGAGGAATTTGCAGCCCGATTTTTCCAGGACATCTGATGGGCATATGGGGGAGCGATCACAGAACAGGGGGACTGAGGTTACCAGCCCAAACAAAGTGGGGGATAAGTGTGCTACACCTCGTGAGCGTGACCTCAGAGAGAGTCTAGAAGCTCGAAGAGAATCTGATCTAAGAAATAAGCTGATGGAGCAAAAAAGTGGCAGCGAGCACGGTGTGAGGAAGGAGATGGAGGGAGGAGACAGGAGGCAGGGGAGAATGGGAGGCCAGAACAAAATATATGAAGAAGGCGCTGCTTCCGGGTACCATGCATACCCGGGTCAGGTTAACCCACGGGGGGGATCCGATATGCATGTAAACAGTGCCAGGCGCAGGGGCTACTACGTAAGGAAAGAAAGGAGAGATGTAGGTGACGGCCATCGCCCGGACCATTCTGCATGGAGAGAAGAAGGCAACAGGAAACGGAGGCCAAGGCAGGTGTGGAGGGTTTAAGGAGACTCAAAGAGACTGGGTAGCGAGGATGAGTTCATTCGCGAGACGAGGCAGAAAACAGCCTCAGTGTTTGACCGAATCCAAGACAGAGCTGATCAAATGGCGGACCCTGTGGAACAGGGCCGCCGAACGTCATGAATCTCTTGGCCTGGAACTGTCGAGGACTGGGGTTGGACTCGACAGTGGGCGAACTGAGAGACCTGATTAGGTCGTACAACCCAGCGGTGGTCTTTCTTAGTGAAACAAAAAAGCATTCTAGGGCGATGGAGAGGTTGAAATGGAGTCTTGGTTTTAGATGTGGAATGGCTGTAGACTGTCAAGGAAGAAGCAGAGGACTTGCTTTGTGGTGGAGGGATAATGTGCAGGTTAACTTGAGGCCATGGAGCCAGTATTTTGTTGATGCAGCAATAACTTGCAAGGGTAAATCCTATAGATTCACTGGTTTCTATGGGGAACCAAGGACGGAGCTAGGAAAGAAGTCATGGGATGCAATTCGGTATTTGAGGGCGCAAGATAACTTGCCATGGATTTGTGCAGGAGATTTCAACGAGGCCATGTTCCAAACGGATCAACTTGGAGGAAACAACCGGAGTTTTGCGCAGATGGAAGACTTTCGAGATTGCTTGGCCGACTGCGGTCTAGTTGATCTTGGTTTCTCGGGTTATCCTTTTACGTGGGATAATAAACGTGATGGAGATGAAAATGTTCAGGTGAGACGGGATAGAGCAACTTGTAATGAGGGCTTCATTGATCTTTTCCCGGAGACGATGGTTGAACATGTAATGACCGAGGAATCTGACCATCAAGCTTTGCTGATACGGGCTATGGAGACGGCTCCATCCCGAAGGCCGGCGGGTGACAGGCCTTTTCGCTTCGAGGAGGCGTGGACCAGGCATGCAAGCTATGACGACATGGTGGCGGACGCGTGGGCATCGTCGGACGTAGGAGAGCAAGGTGTGCGTGCATGCATGCAGAGGCTGAGTCGGCTCACAGGATCCATGCAGCGGTGGGCTCGATCAGTATTTGGTTCGATACGGCGTCAAATAGGGAAACTCAAGGCCCAGCTAGTCGCGGCCAAAACGAGTGCCATGGTGACAGGGTGTTCACTGGAAACCCGGTCCATCGAGGAGAAGCTCAGGGAAATATATGCAAGAGAGGAGCTATTCTATCGTCAGCGGTCGAGGGTTGATTGGCTCAAAGCAGGAGACCAGAATACCAAATACTTTCAAAACCGAGCGACGCACAGGAAAAGGAAAAATATAGTCAAGGCACTTAGGCGTGAAGATGGATCGAGATGCACGGTGGATGAGGATATGCGAGAGTTGGCAGCTACTTTTTATGAAAGACTGTTCACATCTGATGGGTCGGCTGGCACTCAGGCTCTCTTGCAAAACATTGTACCCTTGGTTACGGCGGAGATGAACCAAAGGCTGACTGCAGCCCTATCTGATGATGAGATCGAGCGTGCCTTATTCCAAATGGGGCCGACGAAAGCACCTGGGCCGGACGGCCTGCCCGCTCTTTTTTACCAAAGACACTGTCATTGGTTAAAGATGATGTATGCAAGGCGGTGAAGGATTTTCTAAACGGCGTGGCCACACCGGAGATGTTTAATGATACAGTTATTGTTATGATCCCGGAAGTTAACTCACCGGAGTTAATGTCCCAATTCAGACCGATCAGCTTATGCAACGTGTTATATAAAATAGCCACCAAGGTGTTGGCAAATAGGCTGAAAGGCTTACTCCCTGTGTTGATCTCAGAAGAACAAAGCGCATTTGTCCCGGGGAGGTTGATCACGGACAACGTTTTTGTGGCATATGAGTGTATGCATGCCATTCGTAACAGGAAGAGGAAGAAGCCATTGTGCGCGGTTAAACTTGACATGATGAAGGCATATGATAGGGTCGAATGGATCTTCCTCGAGCAGGTTCTGAACAGAGTGGGTTTTGATGCTCAGTGGATTGCGATGATTATGCGATGTGTGACAACAGCGAGATTCTCAGTGAAGCTTAATGGTGGCTTATCTAGGGGTTTCTTGCCATCTCGAGGGCTGCGACAAGGTGATCCGCTATCTCCTTACTTATTTCTGTTTTGTGTAGAAGGGTTTTCGGCACTTCTAAAGAGAGCACAAGAGGAGAAGAGAATCAAGGGTGTGTCATTTGGGGGCACTGGCCCAAGTGTGACACACTTACTGTTTGCCGACGATAGCATTGTTTTTCTTGAGGGATCCCTGGATAACATGACGGTGTTGAAGGACATATTGAGGCAGTACAAGGAGGCCTCGGGGCAACGCATTAACCTACAGAAATCAGCTATCTTCTTTGGAAAGGGCACTCGGGATGACATGAAAGGACAGATGCAGAACACACTCGGGATACACAATGAAGCACTTGGGGAACGATACTTGGGTCTGCCTACACTGGTAGGAAGATTAAAAGATGGCACTTTTAAATATGTCACGGAGTGTGCTAAGGGCAAGGTTAATGGTTTGAAGGGCCAAGGGCTCTCAAAGGCCGCGCGGGAAGTGCTTGTCAAGTCCATTCTTCAGGCCACACCAACTTACACCATGAGTTGTTTCCACCTCACAAAGAAAATGTGCCGGAACCTGACTTCAATCTCGTCAAAATTCTGGTGGGGGCGACAAATGGTGATAGGAAGGTGCATTGGATCTCATGGGAGAAGATGTGTGAGGCAAGGAGGGATGGGGGGCTGGGCTTTCGGGACCCGGAAGCTTTCAACCAGGCCCTCTTGGCAAAACAGGCGTGGAGGATCTTACAATATCCGATGTCGTTATGTGCACGCGTTCTAAAGGCAAGGTACTTCCCGGAGACTACTATCATGTCAGCAACATGCCCCTCGGGCGGATCGTTCACCTTTCGAAACATTTTACATGGCCGTGAGCTATTAAGAGAAGGACTTGTATGGAGGATCGGTGATGGCTCCACTATCAACATCCACCATGACAACTGGATCCCGAGGAGTGGGAGCATGAGGCCTCTAGGAGCTGTTTATGTGCAAGGCGTGACAAAGGTGGCAGATCTTATGGTTCCGGCGGGAGATGCGTGGAACATGGCTAGACTTGATGAGATGTTTTCCCCAGACGATGTGCAAGACAAAAAACAGATAGCGATTGGAGGCCCAGCGACGAGGGACGTTTTGGCTTGGAACTTTACCAAGAATGGAAACTTCACGGTGCGGTCAGCCTATCATTTGAGGATGACTTTGAACAGACTGAAAGCCGGACGGCCGGAATCAGCAAGTTCAGTAAACAGGCATAAGGGATACTTGGGGCTCTGGGAGACCAATGCCCCGGGCAAGGCGAAAATCCATATGTGGAGGGTTATTAGAAATGGCATGGCTGTGGGTGTGGAGTTGCAACGGAGGAAGATAAAGGCGGGAGTGTTTTGTGCTGTATGCGGACGTGACGAAACTATTCTGCATTGCTTCTGGACTTGCTATCATTCGGTCCAGTTTCATGACATCGCCCTAGGACTGGGTGGCGGACATCGCCCTAGATGTGTGATGCGTGACATGCCTGCAGCCCCGTGGCCGTCCGTCCGATCACTACTCGCCCAAGCATCTCCCCCTCACTTTCATCCTGCATTTCCTTCACTTTTCTTAAAAGTGTACCTATTCCTGCTTCTTCTTTTTTGCACCGCATCAGGTCTTTTGTTCTTCTTTTCTATATCAAGCAAATCGTTTCCATGAAATTATTCATGCACCTACATCTTCGTTGAACGCACATCCTACCTTCTGCACAAAGGTCCATAAGACCATTTAAAAAAAAGGAGGGGGGGGTGTTCCATAAAAAGATGGTAAAGGTGTTGACTATATGTGTTATGTGCATATTGTGTACTGGGCCCGTCTTCTAGTTCTTTGTATAGTTGAGATCCGTGGCCCACCTTTGTACATCATATATACGTGCCTATGCACGAGAGCAATACATCGTGCAATCCTAATTTCCTACATGGTATCAGTTTCCGGGTTCTAACCCTAGCCTTCCTCCGCCGCCGCGCTCCTCCGCGCCCGCCGCCGCCTAGCCGCCATTCGCGCGCCTCACGCGCCGCCGCCGCTCCTCCGACTCCTGTCAGCGTGCTCCTCCAGCCGCCCGCCCGCGTCACTCGCCTCCCGCGTGCGCGCCCCTGCGCCGGTCGTCACATACGCGCCCCCGCGCTCACTCCTAGCCATTGTAGGCTGTTTGCGTCGCGCGGCCCATCCAGCCGCCTCGCTCGCCCCGTCCTGGCGCCTCGCCAGCACTGCTGCTTTTTCTCCATCGCCAACACAATCAGCCGCAGCTTCAGGCAACATGACGCCGCGTCACATGCATGTGCATGCACCAGGGAGCTCTGGATCTTCTAAGCCCACGAGCACCGGATTTAGTACTCCACCGGCCACACCTACGGCATATAGCCCTGCTTCAGGAACTGCCAAGCGTCCTGGGAGAGGCATCGAGGCGCCCGCGTCCCCGCTGGCGTACGTCGCCACCCCACCGCCGGCGCACTTCAGTCAGTCCGTCGTCGCCCCATTGCTGGCGCCGTTTCTGCCCGTCGACCCCTTGCTGTTGCGCGGGGCGTTCGAGGCGCCCGTGTACGGGGCTTCCAGGTACTTGTGGGGGTCGTCAGCAGGCGAGCACTCGCCCGCTGGGCAGCAGCCAGACGGCGCCCAGCACCTGCAGCATCTGTTCACGGGACAACAGGTTTTTCCGGCGGGCCATCCGGCCTACTCGGCACCGTAGTGGCAGCCAGTGCTGCTTCCCATTCCATCTGGAGAGTACCTACTGCCGCTGCCGAGCGGTGGCTATGGCCTCCCCATGGCATCTCCGTCCCCCTCGCCGGCCCTGCTGCCGGAGCCCTGGGACCCGGTGCTCCTTTCCGCACTACATGCCGCTCATACGCCGAACAACTACACCGGAGGTGATGATTGGTACACGGACACCGGGGCTACGGCTCATATGTTTGCTCATCCTGGTAATCTTGCCTCCTTCACTCCCGTCACCACCGACCGCCACATCATTGTCGGCGACGGTTCCGCACTCCCTATCACACATGTCGGGCACACTTCTTTCCCTTCCAATTCGATGCCTATTACTTTGTCTAACATACTTGTGTCACCTCATCTTATTAAGAACCTTGTTTCCGTTCGTCGTTTAACTCGTGAAAATCCTGTTACTGTTGAATTTGATGAGCTTGGGTTTTGTGCCAAGGATGCTCGAACCGGAGGGTACTTCACCGATGTGACAGCCTCAACGAGCTCTATCCGGTGCATTCGCCGTCCACCTCCACCACCGCACCGATTGCTTTCTCCGCCAGCGTCGATCTCTGGCACGCTCGTTTGGGCCATCCCAACCCCGTCACCCTTTGTCATATTCTTAGGAGTTTCAGTTTCAATTGCCATAAGATAGAGGATCACACCTGTCATGCCTGTCGTCTCGGCAAACATGTTCGCCTCCCGTTTAATAACTCCACCACCATCGCTTCTTTTCCTTTTCAATTGATTCATAGTGATGTGTGGACCTCTCCGGTTCCTAGTAATTTGGGCTATTTATATTATCTGGTTATCCTTGATGACTATTCTCATTATGTGTGGACTTTTCCTTTGCGCAGAAAGTCAGATGCACTCTCCACCTTGACGGCTTTTTACTCCTATGTCAGCACGCAATTTGGGCGTCCCATCCTTGCTCTTCAGACTGACAATGGAAAAGAGTTCGACAACCTTGCTTTCCGCACATTTCTGTCGCATCACGGCACAGTTTTTCGTCTCACATGCCCGTATACTTCCCAGCAGAACGGTCGAGCCGAACGCGTCCTTCGCACTCTGAACGACTGCGTTCGCACGCTCCTATTCCATGCTAATGTGCCGCCTCGTTTCTGGCCGGACGCACCCGCTACTGCTTCTCTTCTCCTTAACCTTCGCCCTTGCCGCCCACGGTGGAACTATGCACCTCACCATCTTCTCTTCGGTACGCCCCCATCTTATGATGGCTTGCGTATCTTTGGGTGCCATTGCTATCCTAGCATTGCCGACTCCGCTCCCCACAAACTCGCACCTCGTTCTGTCACTTGCATCTGTATCGGCTACCCCTCCAACTCCAAGGGATATCGGTGCTATGATCCTGTCTCCCACCGTGTGTTCCCTTTCCGGCACGTTTACTTTGATGAGCATGTGTTTCCGTTTCACCAGGTACCCCCGGCTGTTCCTCCCGCCACCAGTGACGCGGGCTCTTCGACGCCTCTCCCAGGGCGCTCGCGCGCCTCTCTTGGCCCGCCCCCTAGCTTTGAGGTGCGGCCCCCGCATGCGGCGCCTCCTCCAGCCGCGGCGCTGGCACCCCCGGCGCCCCCGACTTTGGCGCCCTCGGCGCCTCCGCCCTCAAGCACCCAGCGCCCGGCGCCCCAGCCCGCCGGTGCCCCGGCGCCAGCCTCCCCGGCGCCGTGATTCCCCTGGCGCTGTGGCCTTTGGCGCCCGGCGCTGTGGCGGTCCGGTCACCAGCGCCAGTCTGGCGTCTTCGCCGAGCTTCGCTTCGCCTCGGATGACTACGTCCATGCGGCGTCCACCTCTGAGCCGTCGCCGTTGCCGTCCTCCGTTCAAGCCGCTCTTTGTGACCTTCTCTGGATGGCTGCGATGCAAGAGAAGTTTGACGCCCTGTTGCGCAACCGGACGTGGCAGCTTGTTCCCCGTCCCCGGCACGCCAACGTGATTACCGGGAAGTGGGTCTTTAAACACAAGCTCCGTCCTGATGGTACCCTTGATCGCTACAAAGCGCGCTGGGTCGTTCATGGCTTCCGACAGAGTGCTGGCATTGACTTCACCGACACCTTCGCTCCGGTCGTCAAGCCCGGCACGATACGCACGGTTCTCCACCTTGCGGTCTCCCGTGCTTGGCCGGTCCACCAGATGGACGTCTCCAACGCCTTCCTCCATGGTCACCTCGAGGAGCAGGTCTTCTGCCAGCAGCCCACCGGGTTTGTTGACCCGGCACTTCCCGACCACGTGTGCCTGCTTTCGCGGTCCTTGTATGGACTCAAGCAGGCTCCGCGCGCTTGGTACCAGCGCATCGCGGCGTTTCTCCACCAGCTTGGGTTTCGCTCTACCCGCTCGGATGCCTCGCTCTTCGTCTATCATCAGGGCTCTGACATGGCCTACTTGCTGCTCTATGTCGACGACATCATCTTGACGGCATGTACGGCTGGTCTCCTCAGTCAGCTCACGGCTTGTCTTCACGCTGAGTTCGCCATCAAGGACTTGGGTCCTTTGCACTACTTCCTCGGTCTCGAGGTGGTGCGCCATCCGGATGGCTTCTTCCTTCATGAGCGGAAGTACGCCCACGAGCTCCTGGAGCGCGCCGGCATGCTTAACTGCAAGCCCGCCGCTATGCCTATTGATACGAAGGCCAAGCTTTCTGCCATGGATGGTTCTCCTACTTCGGATGCTGCTTTCTATCGGTCTATCGTTGGTGCTCTCCAGTACCTCACCCTGACTCGACCGGAGATCCAGTATGTCGTGCAGCAGGTGTGTCTTCATATGCATGCTCCTCGAGACGTTCACTGGGCTGCTGTCAAGCGGATTCTTCGCTATATCTGTGGCACTATGGACCTTGGCGTCACGCTTCACGCCTCCGCCGAGACTGCCCTCACCGCCTACTCCGATGCAGACTGGTCGGGCTGCCCTGACACTCGTCGCTCCACTTCGGGCTATTGTGTCTACCTTGGACCCTCACTTATCTCGTGGTCGTCCAAGTGGCAGCCTACGGTCTCTCATTCCAGTGCTGAGGCTGAGTATCGTGCGGTGGACAACGCCGTCGCCGAGTGTTCGTGGCTTCGCCAGCTGCTTCAGGAGCTCTCTTGTCCTGTTGACCGTGCCACAGTGGTCTACTGCGACAACGTCTCGGCGGTCTACTTCTCCGCTAACCCGGTACATCATCGACGGACCAAGCATATTGAGTTGGATATTCATTTTTTTCGGGAACAGGTGGCCCTTTGCCATATTCGTGTTTTACATGTCCCTACTTCCCAATAATTTGCCGAAATCATGACCAAGGGCTTGCCTACAGCGTCATTTGAGGAGTTCCGGTCCAGTCTTTGCGTCCGCCGTGGTGCCGCTTCAACTACCCGGGGGGGTGTGTTTAGTATATGTGTTATGTGCATATTGTGTACTGGGCCCGTCTTCTAGTTCCTTGTATAGTTGAGATCCGTGGCCCACCTTTGTACATCATATATACGTGCCTATTCACGAGAGCAATACATCGTGCAATCCTAATCTCCTACAAAAGGAATGTAAAATTGCAATATACAGTAATTCATAATTTCTGACTATCAATTCCTGTCTCCAAATATAGTGGTCCTCAAATTATTTAGTCGTTTGTTATTATTTTCCAAAGATACGTAAATGGTAGGTTTATTAACAGGCAAGTTTTGAAAAAGAGGACATCTTCTTTGTTTTCCTTTTTGAATCATACTCCCTCCGTTTCTAAATATAAGTCCTTTTAGAGATTCCACTCTAGAGACTACGTTCGAATGTATATAGACGTATTTTAGAGTATACGTTCACTTATTTTGCTTCGTAGGTAGTCTATATTGAAATCTCTTAAAAGACTTATATTTAGGAACGGAGGGAGTACAGTTTTTTATTTATAAAGTTTTGGTTACAGACCACGTAATCATACGGTTTATTTGTGAATTGTGATGAGTTGTTGCCGTTGTAGCATACAGATCAGCACTGTTTTGTACAACTGTACAAGCCATGTTTTGAATGGCTGGTGACGTGTCGATTCTATTTTGGCGTCGATTTCCTCTAGTAATTGTATTTGTATCCTGCAATTTAAGACGATGATGTACCAGGGATACACACTTCGCAGAGATATTTGGCAATTATATAAAAGAAGTAATTTTCATCCAAATATTAAATGTGAAGATCTATATCGGCCGATTTGCAAGAATGAATTGCCGACGATGGATATATGTTCTCACCGAAGCAGTTATAGCTCATTTATTTCCTTCCTAATTTCGAGCCTCTACGCTTTAACTTCCTTCCTTATTTTCCTATGTCCTTTCCTGAACCGCCTACAGCTAGCCAGCCAAAAAACGCCTCTATATCCCAGCAGCACATTAAAAGTACGTGCGCTGATTCCTGAAACGCATGCAGTGCATGAACGAACGTAAGCGATAAAAATGCAATTTCCCTTTGCCAAGTCTAGTCTAGAGAATAATTTGGGTTTGCATACACACCCCAGGATTCATGCAGGTTGAAGCAACTACTACTCAACGATGCACGCTGCTTTGGCGCCAGAACATATATATACTACTGTAAACGAGTATGCCCATGCAACTCGGCATCTATCTAGGTTTTCCCTGGGGTTTTGCAAGTCAACCAACCGGATCGATCGTTGGACACGAACAGAAGCCAGCAATTTGGGTGCATATACGTTGGTTGCAGATTTGTAAAGAAAGAAACACGGTGAATTCCATCCTGAAAATTTAGGAAGATTGAAATGGAAATCCATCCTGAAAAGGAGAGGAATTATTTGGGGTCAAATCTAATCTTCAGTTGCTCTTCTCACTCGACGCCAACCAAAGGCCATTAATACCCCCGCTCGCTGCCAACCATGCGCGTCGTTTGCCACCCCACCGATCGATGACCACACCCCTCACCTCTGACCCCGGGAACGCGCCGCCTTGGCTCTATATATACGGCGTGTGATGGCCATGGACGACAAACGCTTATAGCAGATGATACTCGGAAACGGCCACCACCAACCTGCCGCTGCTCACGGGCTCGCCGTGGGTGCCTCCGCCGCTGCTATGCCTATGAGCAGTGGGCCTTTGTATGGCTCTGCGGTGCCGAGCCAGCAGGGAGACCACTCGGGCCTCGTCGCGGCTCCGATTCCGTCACCAACGTTGGGCGTTGAGCTTGACGGTGTTCAGGAAATAAACACCAACAACAAGCGGAAGCGCGAGGAGCAGTCGTCGTCGGCGTTTGGCGCAGCGCAGGCGCAACAGCAGCCAATGGTCGTCGACCGCAGCCTGCGCAACGAAGTAAGTGTCCAGATCAAATCGCCACCATGCATGCACTACAGATCCATACTTTGCGTTTGATGATTATGTAGCTTTCGTTAACCGTAATGGATGATGCAGGCAGAAAGGTTTTGTAATACTTTGGAGGAGGAGATGCGCAGGCATGAGACGCTCATGCTCTCGACCGTGGAGGCCATGGTGGAGAAGCGGCTCTTGGCCAAGGACCAGGAGATCATGCACAACTGGGGCATGAACTGTGAACTCGGGGAGCGCCTCAGGACCCTCTACATGGAGGCTGAGGCGTGGCGCATGGACGCGCAATCCAAGCAGACCGAGGCCAACGTGCTCCGCGCCGACCTAGAGCGGGCGCTTGCCCAGCAAGCGGTCCGTTACCATGGCAGTGGCAGCGGTGAAGGTGAAGGTGAGGACGACGCCGAGTCATGCTGCTGGGGGGACTACCACGAGTCATTCTGCAGGGGGAAGGAGGTGGAGACGCCGGTAGTGGAGCCTCCGGTGACAGGAGCCGGAATGTGCAAGGCGTGCGGTGAGAATGCGCCGGTGGTGGTGCTATTGCCGTGCCGGCACCTCTCTGTCTGCGGGCCATGCGCGGAAGCGGCGTCGGGGTGCCCATCTTGCGGATGCGCCAAGCAGGGCAGCATCTACATCAACTTCTCGTGATGCAAGGGTGTAATAGTTCTTGGAACGCATGAACCTGCCCGTGCCAGGCATCAGACGACGCGCATCGTCGATGAGATGCCGAACATTCATGCATCATTATTTCCGTAGTTTTAGAGTCGACATTTTGTGTCATTCTGAACCTTTTTTCGAGTCTACTTTTGCAAGTTATGTTTTCTTCTACTTCGTTTGTACTCGACGGGGATGCTACCGCGACCGTTCGATGATGTCGATATGAGCGGATGAGTACCCCCTCTTTTGTTGGGTTTAGATTTCTTCTTAAGCTATTGTACCATTCCTTCAAGAAGAAGAAAAAAAGTTTGTACTACATCCGAGCGTTTGCGGTGAGTTACGTGATCGCCGCATCAGAGCGGTGGGTGATGGTGGATATAGTGTATACGGTTGTGTGGAAATATTCGAGATGATAAAGATGGCACGTATGACTATGGTGGTACAAAAAAGTGATTGCACGAAGGACAGAGGGTGTGCGGCGCCTGGCGGCGCATGGGAGGAGTGGGTGGGTGGCTATGGTTAGGTTTTAGCAAGGAACCAAAATGAACAGACCAGATTTAGATCCAACGGTCCACAAAGATTGGTTGGATTTATACAAAAAAAATTGCTCGGCTGGCAATGTTGGGTTTGTAAAATTCATAAAATCGAATATATAGTAGGAAATGTTTTAATCGCATTCATGAGTGACGAAGAGAAGGTTCGCCACAAAGTGGCACATGTGAGGAAAGGCTAACCAGGGCTAGGGCTTAGATATCTAACAAAAGGGAGCACATAGGAACTGATTTTAGATCAAACAAACCAAAAGACTAACTGAATTTTGCATAAACAAAACACTCAGATTCTACATTCAAACCATCAACAAGATACAAGGATATGCTTGAGTACCCGCCTCCTATGGGCATCCTTGCTCGCGAGTGCCTCTCACATGATCCGATCTGCATGCTCTAACGGTACCCATTGGCCAGGAAACTCCATACCGGGACGGCCTCAGGGCCTAGAAGGCCTAGCTGCGGCCTTGCCTTGGCGATCCATCAAGGGCCCAGCTTCTAAGAAAGCTTGATCTTGGCATGCAAACCAATAGTTCCCCTGGCAATGTCGGCCAGGGCCCCTATAAAAGCTTAGCTCTCGTCCCCTCTATAAAGCGACGCTAGGGGTAGGTTGAGGGCCTCTGTTCCATGATTCAGACCTCGGTAGATTTTTATCATCTTCAATCTATAACCGGCTCACAAGAGGCGCTCTCACCATTAATCCAAAACAAAGTAGGAGTAGGGTGTTACCTCGGCCATGAGGGATCAAACCTGGGTAAAGACCATGTGCAATCCCCTCTGCTACTTCCGGGTATGCTCTACACCCTACAAAGGACACTGGTTGTTTTATGCACCATCAGTTAGCGCACCATCCTGCCACTACGTCGACAGGAGACTGATTCTTGATCGAATCTACGATCATGCATGGCGACTTTGTGCCAGGCCAGAGCTTTACTTTGGGCTCTCTCATGTTCATCACAAATGGGTGAGTACTGCTCCACCTCGACCCGTCGCCCACCCCCGTTTGAACCTTCTTCTTCGGCACACTGGTGTTCGTCATCGGCTGCTCTCGCGACTTTGGACTCTATGTTCCACCGCTTCATCAAGCAGCAAGCATGTTGTCATGGGAAACCACGGCCACCTATGGGGCCATGAGCCCCTTTTGGTTCGGCAGGGGGATGGGCACGTTGCACAAAGAGCGGAGAAATGTGGCACAGCACGTCGGAGATCGCACGGGAAGTTTTACCCAGGTTCGTGCCGCCGCGAGGCGTAAAACCCTACTCCTGCTTTGGTGGATTGATGGTGGAAAAGGTGATGGTGAGCGCAACGCACTTGCCCAGAAGGGTTGCCTCGGGGCGGAAGTGGCTACGCGCGTACGGGTATGTGCGGGGGTCCAAACTTGCTAACCTCGCGAACCCTTTCTACGATTTCCATGGGTCTCCTTTTATGGATTAAGGGGTCACCACAGTGGCATATCAGTCTTTACATAATGATTAGGTAGCAAATAGTGCTATCATACCTAACTCTGCAGGCTGACAGAGCGCATTAAATGCGATGTCGAGTGTCACATCACCTCGTGCCCGGCAGCCCTTGCCAGGTTGTTTTGCTAGCTACGCGCCTGCTTGCTTGACACATCTCAGGACGGGTGTCATATGGAGGTGTTTGCTATAGGAAGTGGCCGCCATGTGGCAAAAAGCAGCCACTTAGTCACCTTGGGGCTTGACACCGCACTGATCCATGACTTGCATGGCTTGTGAGGTGGAGCGCTGGAGTGGCTTGCGTCCACAAGCCCTGGTAGGCCTACTGGGACGATATGGAAGCTTGCTTCCGGGGCAAAGCCAACCATGCCAGGCTCGCCTACCCGGCAAGGGGGGTTCTTTCCTTAGCGATATCTTGCTTCACTGGCTCATCTTAGTTTTCTTGATCTGCACTTGGATCCTTCAAAGAATTGATCCCTCTTGCTTGGTCTGATCTTGGTGTTGTAATCTTTGTCCTTGGGCATGAGCACAGTCTGGGCAACGGACCCAGGGTTTGTTGCACCGATAGGAGCCCCCGGGCCTGGCACGAACACGCCGCTGGGCGTGGTCAGGGTAGGCCCAAACCAATGCACAGGCAGGAGCGCAAGAGCGGCTCTGCCCTTTGAGATCTTCTTTGCTTCTTCTTTAACCCGAGCTTGGGTCAGTTTCCGGTTCTCGTGTGTGCCGTATAACGCCAATCTTGGTGGGGCCATCCTTGTAATGGCCCGTGAATACTTTAACGCACAGGCGGGTAACTGCCAATTCACTATTCCCACCACGTTCTTATCCTTAGCCATGTATGATGCATGCATTGAGTGGGGTAGGTAATGGAGGCGCGTGGTGCGGAAGAGCATCAAGGAAGGGGCCCGGTCTTCTTGGATTGGTGGTGGAGGACGGCAGTTACCAGCCGGGGAATCAGCCCCCAGCCCCATCTCGCCAATAAAAGGAGGAACAGGGGAGGAGCGGAGGCATTCATCCACATCCCTCTCTTCTTCCATCTTTTGCTTTCTCTTGGGTATGTTGGAAGGGAGAGCCTGGGGCCAGGCCCCAGGCCCTACCTTAAAGCAGATGATGCCAAGTGCTCGTGCTGACACCTCGAAAGTGATAACCCACAAGTATAGAGGATCGCAATAGCTTTCGAGGGTACAGTATTCAACCCAAATTTATTGATTCGACACAAGGGGAGCCAAAGAATATTCTTGAGTATTAGCAGTTGAGTTGTCAATTCAACCACACCTGGATAACTTAGTATCTGCAGCAAAGTGTTTAGTAGCAAAAGTGGTATGATAATAAAGGTAACGGTAGCAAAAGTAAAGATAAATGTTTTTGGGTTTTTGTAGTAGTTGTAACAATAGCAACGGAAAAGTAAATAAGCGAAGAACAATATGTGAAAAGCTCGTAGGCAATGGATCATAGATGGATAATTATGCCGGATGCAATTCCTCATGCAATAGTTATAACATAGGGTGATATAGAACTAGGTCCAATTCATCAATGTAATGTAGGCATGTATTCCGTAAATAGTCATACGTGCTTATGGGAAAGAACTTGCATGGCATCTTTTGTCCTACCCTCCCGTTGAAGCGGGGTCCTAGCGGAAACTAAGGGATATTAAGGCCTCCTTTTAATAGAGAACCGGAACAAAGCATTAGCACATAGTGAATACATGAACTCCTTAAACTACGGTCATCACCGAGAAGTATCCGGATTATTGTCACTTCAGGGTTGTCGGATCATAAACAATAATAGGTGACTATAGACTTGCAAGATCGGATCAAGAACACACATATATTCATGAAAACATAATAGGTTCAGATCTGAAATCATGGCACTCGGGCCCTAGTGACAAGCATTAAGCATAGCAAAGTCATAGAAACATCAATCTCAGAACATAGTGGATACTAGGGATCAAACCCTAACAAAACTAACTTGATTACATGGTAAATCTCATCCAACCCATCACCGTCCAGCAAGCCTATGATGGAATTACTCACGCACGGCGGTGAGCATCATGAAATTGGTGATGGAGGATGGTTGATGATGACGACGGCGACGAATCCCCGTCTCCGGAGCCCCGAACGGACTCTAGATCAGCCCTCCCGAGAGAGATTAGGGCTTGGCGGCGGCTCCGTGTCGTAAAACGCGATGAAACTTTCTCTCAGATTTTTTCTCCCTGAGACGGAATATATGGAGTTGGAGTTGAGGTTGGAGGAGGTCCAGGGGGGCCACGTGATAGGAGGCCGCGCCCTAGGGGGGCGCCCCCCTGTCTCGTGGACAGGCTGTGGGCCCCCTGGCATTAATTCTTTCGCCAAAAATTCTTATTAATTCCAAAAGGTGCCTCCGTGGATTTCCAGGACATTCCGAGAACTTTTCTTTTCTACACATAAAACAACATTTGGGCAGTTCTGCTCAAAACAGCGTTAGTCCGGGTTAGTTTTATTCAAATCAGGCAAGTTAGAGTCCAAAACAAGGGCAAAAGTGTCTGGAAAAGTAGATACGTTGAAGACGTATCAACTCCCCCAAGCTTAAACCTTTGCTTGTCCTCAAGCAATTTAGTTGATAAACTGAAAGTGATAAAGAAAAACTTTTGCAAACTATGTTTGCTCTTGTCGTTGTAAACATGAAAAGCTAGCATTCAAGTTTCAGCAAATATTACGAACTAACCATACTCACAATAACACATAGGTCTCACAATTACTCATATCAATAACATAATCAGCTAGCGAGCCATAATAATAAAACTCGGATGACAACACTTTCTAAAAATAATCATAACATGATATAATAAAATGGTATCTCGCTAGCCCTTTCTGAGATCGCAAAACATAAATGCAGAGCACCTTTAAAGATCAAGGACTGACTAAACATTGTAATTCATGGTAAAAGAGATCCAGTCAAGTCATACCCAATATAAACCAATAATAATGAATGCAAATGACAGTGTGCTCTCGAGCGGGTGCTTTTAATAAGAAGGGTGATGACTCAACATGAAAGTAAATAGATAGGCCCTTCACAGAGGGAAGCAGGGATTTGTAGAGGTGCCAGAGCTCGATTTTAAAATAGAGATTGAATAACATTTTGAGCAGCATACTTTTGTTGTCAACACAACAACTATGAGATGGCTGTATCTTCCATACTAAATGCATTATAGGCAGTTCCCAAACAGAATGGTAAAGGTTTATACTCCCCCAACCACCAACAAGCATCAATCCATGGCTTGCTCGAAACAACGAGTGCCTCCAACATACAACATCCCTGGGGGAGTTTTATTTAATTATTTTGATTTTCTTTGATCTTTTTGGATCATGCACTAGTAGAAAACGGGCCAATGGTCCAGGACGGCCCAGCCCATTAGTCCCGGTTCAAACCAGAACCGGGACCAATGGGGGCATCGGACCAGTTCGTGAGCCCCGGGCTGGCCGACCACGTGGGCCATTGGTCCCGGTTCGTCTGGACCTTTGGTCCCGGTTGGTGAGGCGAACAGGACCAATGGGCCGCACTCGCCCACCACCATTGGTCCCGGTTGGTGGCATGAGCAGGACCAATAGGCCTCCATTAGTCCCGGTTCGAGCCATCAACCGGGACTAAATGGTTGGTACCTGTTGCGACCAGAGATTAGTCCCACCTCTCCAACCGAAGGGGAATGGGACTGGTTTATAAGCCCCTCCCTCTCTACCTTATTAAGCTCCTCCGATAATGAAAATAGATGCGCTTATATAGGTAATTTAGCATAAATTCATACGGATTTCTCTTGAAATTAGTTATGAATTTAAGTTAATTTCCTCTATAAGCGCATCTGCTCATTCGAGTAGTTTTTTTCTTTTCTGCTATATTTATTTTTTTCTTTTTATTTCTGAGTTGTAATAAGCCATTAAAAATAAGCATATATGCTCCTTTTTTAGTACAGCTTAATCACAACTATTTTTTGCTTCTATTCATTTCGAGTAGTTTTTATATAGTATTTTTTCTGCTATATTATTTTTCTTTTTATTTCTGAGTTGTAATAAGCCATTAAAAATAAGCATATATGCTCCTTTTTAGTATAGTTAATCACAACTATTTTTTGCTTCTATTCATTTCTAGTAGTTTTATATAGTTTTTTTCTTTTTCTGCTATATTATTTTTTCTTTTTATTTCGTGTTGTAATAAGCCATTAAAATAAGCATATATGCTCCTTTTTAGTACAGTTAATCACAACTATTTTTTGCTTCTATTCATTTCGAGTAGTTTTCTATATATTTTTCTTTTCTGTTATATTTTTCTTCTATTTATTTCTGAGTGGTTTTTATATATTTGTTTCTTTTCAGCTACATTTATTTTTTTTTTTTTTTCTGAGTTGTAATAAGTCACTAAAAATAAAAAATTCGCAATGCTCGTTAATTTGCTTCAAGCCTTTGAATAGTGTCAATCGTGACCGCACATAGCTCTATGCGCTCTCCGTATTCGCAAGGCTTGAAGCTAACCAACGTCTTGAGGAGCATTGAGCCTCTTCGTCATTGTATCTCGCACTCGTAGCTTATAAACAGCTGCGAGTGCCTCTCGCTTGGCGAGTGGGACTAAACGAAGCTCTTGGAAGAATCAACAAAAACAGTTGCAGAAGATAAAAAAGTAGTTAGATCGGTCCATTGGTCGGTTGGTGGCACCAACCGGTACCAATGCCCTCTTTGGTCCCGGTTGGTGGAACCAACCGGATAATATCATCTTTGTCCGGTTGGAGCCACCAACCGACCAAAGATTCGTTTCCCGCCCTTTGGGCTGCTGAAAAGAGGCCTTTTGTCCCGGTTGGAGGCATCAACCGGACTAAAGGAGGCATTGGTCCCGGTTTGTGCCTCGAACCGGGACCAATGCCATTGCTATATATACAGCACTTAGCGTCCTCCTCTCCCGACTTCGATCTCTCCGGCCTCTCCTCCTCCCCGACGCCGACGCCGCCGCCGCCCCGCCCCGCCGCCGTCGCCGCGCCGCCCGCCTGCCTGCCGCCGTGCCGCCCCGCCCGCCCGCCCGTCGCCGCCGCCTCGCCCGCCGGCCCAGCGCCGCCGCCGCCGCCCGCCCGCCTCGACGCCACAACCGCCCGGCCGCCTCGCCTCGCCGACGCTGTCGCCGCCCCGCGCCGCTCCTCGTCGTCGCCGTCGCCGGCTGTGAGCCTCTTTTTTTAATTTTTGTTAGATTTGTTTTTAGATTTTTTTTGTAGTTCATAGATTTTTTTGTTAGATTAGATGTGTAGTAATTTAGATATGTAGTTAATGTAGATTGTGTAATTAATTTGTTCAAATTATGTTAGATTTTTTTCTGTAAAAAGATTTTTTATGTTAGATTTTTTTTCTGTTAGATTTGTTCATATTGTGTAATTTAGATCTTTATGTTAGATTAGATGTGTAGTAATTTAGATATGTATTATATTATGTTAGATTTTTTTTCTGTAAAAAGATTTTTTATGTTAGTTTTTTTATGTTAGATTTTTTTCTGTTAGATTTGTTCATATTGTGTAATTTAGATCTTTATGTAGGATTAGATGTGTAGTAATTTAGATATGTATTATATTATGTTAGATTTTTTTCTGTAAAAGATTTTTTTTGTTAGTTTTTATGTTAGATTTTTTTTGTTAGATTTGTTCATATTGTGTAATTTAGATCTTTATGTTAGATTAGATGTGTAGTAATTTAGATATGTATTATATTATGTTAGATTTTTTCTGTAAAAAGATTGTTTATGTTAGTTTTTTTATGTTAGATTTTTTTTCTGTTAGATTTGTTCATATTGTGTAATTTAGATCTTTTTGTTAGATTAGATGTGTAATTTATAGTAAGTGTTTAGTAGTTGAACTAGATAGTTGATTTAATTAATAAGACTACTTTTATTTAACTATATATAGAAGTAGTTCCCGCGTTGACGTCGGCGATGCCTATCCCGCATCCTCGCTGCCGCCGACTCGGCGGTGGAGGCCTGCTTGATCAGGGTCATGTTCGGGATTAGGCTCCGCTGGTTGGTATTGGGAGGTGCTACCTTCGGGGACGTGGGTTGGTGAGGAGGCAGCCCGTTGTTGACCCGATCCTTGTTTGGTGGCGGTCGCGTGGGCGATGATGGTGGTGAGGCATCCGGACACCGCGGGTGGTACGTCACCGTGTCGGCGAGGAGGACGAGCACGTCCGTCGCTACATGGTTGCATTGGAGGAGGTTCGACAATACCGCAGGTTCTTGAGGATCTCACCGAGCTATGATCCTGTGATGGTTCCTTATTTTTGGTGTCCACCGCCAGCGTCGATACCGTCGGGCGCTACGGTTCTAGTTGTATTAGTGATAATATTCGATGATGTACGGACACCAAGAGATGATGTACTTTTGCTTATAATTATTGAATGCATGCTAATTTGAATACTATACTTTATTTTGTGATTTGGTTTTGCTTATTGAATGCTCATATTGGATAAGTTCTCCTTCATTCCCGTGTGCTAGACAATTTGGTATAATAATGCATTCGGGAATGAAAGAGGAGCTACGTACGTACATCGATCATCGATAGTCAACCCGTGATTTATAATAATGATCTAGTTTAATATTTGAATTATGAACATAGGCCGGAAATGTCGTACTCATCGGACGAAAAATCGCCGGGAGTCTGATGGTGCCACGACGACCGAGGTATGTCGACAGATTCATTGAGCTGGAGGAAGATCGGCGCTTCAGCATTAAGCTCGAGGAGACTTGCGATGTTCATACGATGCATAGCATTTACAATAGTTTTTTCGTAATTAAGCACAACTTCAACTATTTTAACGTGTATTTTTCATCTTTTCCAATTCGACTAGCTTATCCCATGCTTTGCAAGATGCTATGTCTTGGAGTGGATGGATTTTGAAGACCATGAAAATTTCGAAACCAAAAAAATTATCCTAAGTACCGAACATGGTGTGGATTTTCAAGTAAAGTTGTACAATGCTCAGAGTGTAACCCATTTTGGTTGCAAAAATTGGGATGCCTTTTGCAAGATGTATGGTCTTGATGAGGGTATGATTGTCACCATGGATCTTGGTGATCCTACAATCGAGCAAGAGACACCTTCGATTTGGGTCTTTGTGAATACACCTCCAGTTCTTCCCTCATGTGAGCTAAACATAGTTATTAAGTAATTTATATTGTTTATTTCAAAATATATAGTTGACAACTTATCTCCATTGACAGCTTATTTTCATTCTTCAAAGAATGTGCGGAAGATGGTAGATGTAACGCACTACACCGAAGGCTCCGAATTAACTTATCAGGAGAAACGACATCTGGTCGGATTTTGTACTGATCTTGAGAATTACAATATCTACAATCAAACTCCTCAACATTATGGTCAATACGTGCCACTAGTGCATGTGTTGAACTACGGTAACTACCATGGAGATACCTTAGTAAGATTATTTTTTACTATTACAACATCCGTGCATCTTTTTGCACACTTCTAAAACTAGTACATCATTGCTAACTACGAAGTTATTACTATGTTTTTCAACAGATAATCCCGAATGATTGTGTGCCTCATCTGATGTATACGCGTGGTAGCCTTCATGTTTTGAACATACTACCAGGTTGTCCTCTGAATCTCAACTGTCCATACCGGGTTTCTAAAAGAAGTGGAGACATAACAATCAAAGAATGGAAAAATGTATGGACGTCGTAAGGAGCTTCTTGGAAGCAATAAGCAGCGAAAGGCAAGAATTGGAGACAGGATGGTCGCCATTCTTCATAATGGAGAGTCGGGTCTATATTGTTTTATGCTATTTTACCTTAAGGGTGTTTAGGTCCTATACCGGTAATCGATGATCATGTGCTAAGAACAATTATGTAGGGTTGGGTTCGATGACTATATATGAGGATGATGATCGTATGATTTACTATTAATAACGAGTAGAAGTAGTATGATGATGCATGATTAGTAGGACTTTATTATATACATATATATGATGATGTATGATGCAAAGCATGCATGAGCCATGTCATATCTGCGGGTGCAATGAACATAGCAGCAGCGTTGATAAACCAAGGACGAAGATAAGAGAGGACACTTCTCTCTATTAGCTAGCTATAATAACAACCTAAAAATAAACCCCAAAACCCCTAAAGCAGCCACTTTTGTAAAAAAAATGACTTTTGGTCCCGGTTGGAGCCACCAACCGGGACCAAAGGCCCTCTGACTGGGCTCGGTGCACATGGCCACGTGGAGCCACATTGGTCCCGGTTCATGTTTGAACCGGGACTAATGGCTGGTGGCATTAGTAACGACCCATTAGTCCCGGTTCGTGAACCGGGAACCCTTACGAACCAGGACTAATGGGTGGTTTTCTACTAGTGATGGGACTGGGCATCCCGGTTACCGGCCCTTTCTTGTGAATGAGGAGCGGAGTCCACTCCTCTTGAGAATAACCCACCTAGCATGGAAGATATAGGCAGCCCTTGTTGTAACATGAGTTGCTCGAGCATACAAAACAGAATTTCATTTGAAGGTTTGGAGTTTGGCACATACAAATTTACTTGGAATGGCAGGTAAATGCCGCATATAGGTAGGTATAGTGGACTCATATGGAACAACTTTGAGGTTTAAGGAGTTTGGATGCACAAGCAGTATTCCCGCTTAGTACAGGTGAAGGCTAGCAAAAGACTAGGAAGCGACCAACTGAGAGAGCGACAACAGTCGTAAACATGCATTAAAATTAATTCACACTGAATACAAGCATGAGTAGGATGTAATCCACCATGAACATAAATATCGTGAAGGCTATGTTGATTTGATTCAACTACATGCGTGAACATGTGCCAAGTCGAGTCACTCAATTCATTCAAAGGAGGATACCATCCCATCATACCACATCATAATCATTCTAATAGCATGTTGGCACGCAAGGTAAACAATTATTACTCATAGCTAATCAAGCATGGCACAAGCAACTATAATCTCTAAATATCATTGCAAATATGTTTACTTCATAATAGCTGACTCAGGAACAATGAACTCATGATATTTACAAAAACAAGAGAGGTCGAGTTCATACCAGCTTCTCACATCCCAATAAGTCCATCATATATCGTCATTATTGCCTTTCACTTGCACGACCGAACGATGTTGATAATAATAAGAGTGCACGTGCATTGGACTAAGCTGGAATCTACAAGCATTCAACTCAAGAGAGAAGACAAGTAATATGGGCTCTAAGTTAAATAAACAATCATGCATATAAGATCCACTAAGCAATTTCAATATGATCTTCTCGACCCCCAAAGGAAAGAAAAGAAAATAAAACTATTTACACGGGAAAGCTTCCAACAAGTAAAAGAAGAACAAGAAATCTTTTTGGGTTTTCATTTTAATTCTACTACAAGCATAGAAATTAAACTAACTAATTTTTTTGGTTTTTCTTAAGGTTTATCAAACACACAAGAAGAAAACTAAAAAAAGAAATTTAAACTAGCATGGATAATACAATGAAAGAGTATGAGCACCGACAACTAGTATGTGAACATGAATGTAAAGTCGGTGAGAAATACATACTCCCCCAAGCTTAGGCTTTTGGCCTAAGTTGGTCTAGTACCAAGGACCGCCGCTACTCTCCCCGGTATAATGGGAGGTGTAATCAGGATACCACTGGCTGGTCATCTCCGGGTCCCACTGGACAAATGATGCACGATAAGGGTCCAGCTTAGGTTCCGGCTCAGGTTCAGGTTCTGGAGTAAAAGCTTGGGCTAGATGGTTGTTCACCGCTTCCGGCGTGACAAGATGATTTTCTGCAAGCAAATCAAACAACAGCGGCGCAGGAAAAATAATAAAATCAAAGTGTTTCTTATTGAATCTAAGTCTATACAAGAGCATCTTCTCTTCGTTGTCAACAATAAACTTGTGTGCTACCATGCTCTTGTAATCTAAAATGTGAGGGGGTAATTTTGTCTCCTCCTCCTCATAGTGCCTAATGGGTATCTGAAAATGTTCAGCAAGACGTGTAGCATAGATACCTCCAAATATGGGGCCTTTTGTACGATTCAGGGCTAGCCGTTTAGCAACGACGACACCCATACTAGAAGTATTGTCTCCTAGCAACGCATGTTGGAGAATA
Organism: Aegilops speltoides; assembly: GCA_021437245.1. Taxonomy (NCBI): domain Eukaryota; kingdom Viridiplantae; phylum Streptophyta; class Magnoliopsida; order Poales; family Poaceae; genus Aegilops; species Aegilops speltoides. The sequence goes on from CM038146.1 coordinate 104,229,641, forward strand.
ATAATATCTGGAACGCTCAAATTTCCACTATTTCCATGACCAATCAAGCATCTACTAGCAAATATAGCAAAATAGCGTAAAACAGGAAAGTTTATGCTAGAGACCTTCGCCTCGGAGCCCTTCTTTGGCTCCTCTACAGCAATAGTATTAACAAAGCCACCCACATCTTCACGATGGGGTTCATCCAATTCTCCCTCATAAGGTATCCTACATACCGCGCAAAAATGACGTAAAGACATTTCTTTGAATTCATCATATAAATGAAATGATACTTCAGGCGGTGATTTCTTAGGATAATAATAAAAGTTTTGCACGAAAGTATTGGTGAGTAAGAGATACTGATCGATTCGGTCGTTCATGAACCGGTGAGGCCTGCAGTCTCGATTAAAGCATAAAAGTCTTCATGAATTCCGGCTTCTTTCAAGAAATTCTCACATGGCCATTCGCACGACAGTACTTCCGCTAAGCGAGGAAGATTATACTTGGCTTTTTTCCTTCTCTTTGGCTTGTTTTTCCTAAGAGCTTTGGCTAGAAGAGCCTTTAAAAAGCCTCCTTAACATTTTCTGAAAATTTCTGAAATTTTAGTAACTTCAAAATAAAAGTGAATAATACTAAACAAGATTGATAGCAACTACTCCTACAAGTGCCTAGAGCCTATATCATGCATTGGAATTGCTTGGGACCTCAAAATTTGAACATGCAAGCTCAAGAACATGGTCACCTATGCGGCAAAAATTTGCAATGAATAAAGCACTAGAACAAAAACTAATTGGACCAATGGAGGAGTCACATACCAAGCAACAATCTCCCAAAGCAGTTTTGCGAATGGAGCTTTGAGCTAAGAGATCGAAAATCGCAGCAAAACGAGCTAGAACTCGTGCTTGAGCTGGATGGGGATTTTTTTTGGGTAGAAGATGAAGTGTGTGGGTGCTGGCATAAGTGGTGGGGAGCCACCAGGGGCCCACGAGACAGGGGCATGCCCTATAGGGGGGGGCACCCTCCTCTCTCGTGGCTTGGTGCTTGCCCCTTCTGCATTGTTTTCAGTGCCTAAAATCCTCAAATATTCCAGAAAAAACCATACTAAATTTGCAGGGAATTTGGAGCACTTTTATTTTCGGACTATTTTTTAATGCACGGATAATTCAGAAAACAGACGGATAATACTATTTTTGCTTTATTTATTCTAAATAACAGAAAGTAAATGGAGGGTACAGAAGGTTGTGCCTTCTAGTTTCATCCATCTCGTGATCATCAAAATGAATCCACTAACAAGGTTGATCAAGTCTTGTTAACAAACGCATTCCGAATAACATGGAACCGGAGAAATTTCGAATAACACTAAGTTACCTCAACAGGGATATGAAAATCCCCAACAATAAGAATATCATACTTTTCTTGACAGTAGGGAGAGGAAATTCAAAACCTCCAAAAATGATAGTTGGAACTTTTTCAATAGAATTGATGTTATGAACTTGAGATTGTTTCCTCGGAAAGTGTACCATATGCTCATTACCATTAACAAGAAAAGTGACATTGTCTTTGTTGCAATCAATAACAGCCCCTGCAGTATTAAGAGAAGGTCTACCAAGGATAATAGAGATACTATCGTCCTCGGGGATATCAAGAATAACAAAGTCCGTTAAGATAGTGACATTTGCAACCACAACAGGCACATCGTCACAAATACCGACAGGTATAGCAGTTGATTTATCGGCCATTTGCAAAGATATTTTAGTAGGTTTCAGCTTATTCAATTCAAGTCTACGATATAAAGAGAGAGGCATAACACTAACACCGGCTCCAAGATCACATAAAGCAGTTCTAACATAATTTCTTTTAATAGAGCATGGTATAGTTGGTACACCCGGATCTCCAAGTTTCTTTGGTATTCCACCCTTAAAATTGTAATTAGCAAGCATGGTGGAAATTTCAGCTTCCGGTATCTTTCTTTTATTTGTGATGATATCCTTCATATACTTGGCAAGTTGGCATAAGGACTTACTTTAAGCATATCAGTTAAGCGCATACGTAAGAAAATAGGTCTAATCATTTCAGCAGAGCGGTCAAAATCCTCATCATCCTTTGACTTGGATGGTTTAGGAGGAAAGGGCATGGGTTTCTGAACCCATGGTTCTCTTTCTTTACCGTGCTTCCTAGCAACAAAATCTCTCTTCTCATATCGTTGATTCTTTGATTGTGGGTTATCAAGATCAACAGCAGGTTCAATCTCTACATCATTGTCTTTGCTAGGTTGAGCATCAACATGAACATTATCATTAACATTATCACTAGGTTCATGTTCATCACCTGATTGAGTTTCAAAGATCGTAAATAGAAATATCATTGGGATTCTCGGTGTGAATACAGAGGGTTCACTAGAAGCATGCAAAGTTCTATCATTTTTCTTCTTCTTCTTTTTAGAAGAACTAGGTGCCTCTAAATTATTTCTCCGAGAATCTTGCTCGATTCTCTTAGGGTGGCCTTCAGATACAAAGGTTCTGAGTCATTCTACCAGTTCTAGTAGCCACTCTAACATCAAAGTCATTTTTATTATTTAATTCATCAAGCAAATCATTTTGAGCTTTAAGTACTTGCTCAGCTTGGGTAGCAACCATAGAAGCATATTTGCTAATGCAGTGAAGTTCATCTTTAACTCTAGCCAGATTATCACCTGCGCGTCCTATCTCGAAAGCATTATTCTTTAACTCTCTACCAACATAAGCATTAAAACTTTCTTGTCTAGCCATAAAGTCATCAAATTCATCTAAGCATGGGCTATGAAATTTAGTAGAGGGTATTTCACCTTTATCATATCTATAGAGAGAATTTACCTTTACTACCTGTATCGGGTTATCAAGACAATATGGTTCTTCAGGTGGTATACTCATACCATGTATTTCTTCAATAGGTGGTATATTCTTAACATCTTCAGCTTTAATACCTTTTTCTTTCATTGGTTTCTTTTCCTCTTGCATATCTTCAGGACTGAGAAATAAAACACCTCTCTTCTTCGGAGTGGGTTTAGGAATAGGCTCAGAAGTTGGCTCAATTGGTTCAGGAATTACTTTAGGAACTGGCTCAGGAAGAGTCCAATTATTTTCATTAGTCAACATACTATTCAATAGTATTTCAGCTTCATTGACTGTTCTTTCCCTGAGAACACAACCAACACAACTATCCAAGTAGTCCTTGGAAGCATCGGTTAGTCCATTATAAAAGATATCAAGTATTTCATTTTTCTTAAGAGGATGATCAGGCAAAGCATTAAGTAACCGGAGAAGCCTCCCCCAAGCTTGTGGGAGACTCTCTTCTTTAATTTGCACAAAATTATATATTTCCCGCAAGGCAGCTTGCTTCTTATGAGCAGGGAAACATTTAGCAGAAAAGTCATAAATCATATCCTGGGGACTACGCACACAACCAGGAGCAAGAGAATTATACCAAGTCTTAGCATCACCCTTTAATGAGAACGGAAATATCTTTAGGATGTATAAATAGCGATACTTCTCATCATTAGTAAACAGGGTGGCTATATCATTCAACTTGGTAAGATGTGCCACAACAGTTTCAGATTCAAGGCCATAAAAAGGATCAGATTCAACTAAAGTAATAATATCAGGATCAACAGAGAATTCATAATCCTTATCAGTAACACAAGCAGGTGAAGTAGCAAAAACAGGATCGGGTTTCATTCTAGCATTGAGAGACTGTTGCTTCCATTTAGCTAATAATTTCTTAAGATCATTTCTATCATTGCAAGCAAGGATTTCCATAGCAGCTGTTTCATTCATAACATAACCCTTAGGAACAACAGGTAATACATAATCATTGGGGGAACCTTCATCATCACTATCATCAATAATAGGTTCTTCAATATTTTCATTCCCCCTAACTCTAGCAAGTTGTTCATCAAGAAATTCACCTAATGGCAAAGTAATATCAGACACAGAAGTAGTTTCATCATGCATAGCAGAAGTGGCATCATCAATAACATGCGACATATCAGAATTCATAGCAGTAGCAGGTTTAGGTGTCGCAAGCCTACTAATAACGGAAGGAGAATCTAGTGCAGAGCTAGATGGCAGTTCCTTACCTCCCCTCGTAGTTGAGGGCAAAATAGTAGTTCGGTCGTCTTTCAAGTTCTTCATAGTGATCAACAGATATAAATCCCAAGTGACTCAGAGAATAGAGCTATGCTCCCCGGCAACAGCGCCAGAAATTAGTTTTGAAAACCCACAAGTATAGAGGATTGCAACAGCTTTCGAGGGTAGAGTATTCAACCCAAATTTATTGATTCGACACAAGGGGAGGCAAAGAATATTCTTGAGTATTAGCAGTTGAGTTGTCAATTCAACCACACCTGGATAACTTAGTATCTGCAGCAAAGTGTTTAGTAGCAAAAGTGGTATGATAATAAAGGTAATGGTAGCAAAAGTAACGATAAATGTTTTTGGGGTTTTGTAGTAGTTGTAACAGTAGCAACGGAAAAGTAAATAAGCGAAGAACAATGTGTGAAAAGCTCGTAGGCAATGGATGAGTGATGGATAATAATGCCGGATGCGATTCCTCATGCAATAGTTATAACATGGGGTGATATAGAACTAGCTCCAATTCATCAATGTAATGTAGACATGTATTCCGTAAATAGTCATACGTGCTTATGGAAAAGAACTTGCATGACATCTTTTGTCCTACCCTCCCGTTGAAGCTGGGTCCTAGCGGAAACTAAGGGATATTAAGGCCTCCTTTTAATAGAGAACCGGAATAAAGCATTAGCACATAGTGAATACATGAACTCCTCAAACTACGGTCATCACCGAGAAGTATTCCGATTATTGTCACTTCTGGGTTGTCGGATCATAACACATAATAGGTGACTATAGACTTGCAAGATAGGATCAAGAACACACATATATTCATGAAAACATAATAGGTTCAGATCTGAAATCATGGCACTCGGGCACTAGTGACAAGCATTAAGCATAGCAAAGTCATAGCAACATCAATCTCAGAACATAGTGGATACTAGGGATCAAACCCTAACAAAACTAACTTGATTACATGGTAAATCTCATCCAACCCATCACCGTCCAGCAAGCCTACGATGGAATTACTCACGCACGGCGGTGAGCATCATGAAATTGGTGATGGAGGATGGTTGATGATGACGACGGCGACGAATCCCCCTCTCTGGAGCCCCGAATGGACTCCAGATCAGCCCTCCCGAGAGAGATTAGGGCTTGGCGGCGGCTCCGTGTCGTAAAACGCAATGAAACTTTCTCTCTGATTTTTTTCTCTCCGAGACGGAATATATGGAGTTGGAGTTGAGGTCGGAGGAGGTCCAGGGGGCCCACAAGATAGGAGGTCACGCCCTAGGGGGGCGCCCCCTGTCTCGTGGACAGGCTGTGGGCCCCCTGGCATTAATTCTTTCGCCAAAAATTCTTATTAATTCCAAAAGGTGCCTCCGTGGATTTCCAGGACATTCCAAGAACTTTTCTTTTCTACACATAAAACAACATCATGGCAGTTCTGCTGAAAACAGCGTCAGTATGGGTTAGTTTCATTCAAATCATGCAAGTTAGAGTCCAAAACAAGGGCAAAAGTGTTTGGAAAAGTAGATACATTGAAGACGTATCAGGAAGCGAGAGAAAAGAATGGTTGCAACTTCATCAAGGGGAGATCCCTTCCTCACCTTCGTGCAGGCCTTAGGGTGGCGCTCGGGCGGCGCGGGGGTAGCACTGGAGGTGGCGACTCTGATGTGTTCATCTCCGGGTCACCCGTGGCCTCAATTCTAGTGAGGGGTGATGCAAATGACACCATGACGAGGACCATAATGGGTAGGGTCATGGTAGTCGATCATGGCCTAACCCTCCTCTTCTTGTGGTGTCGGAGGGAGGTCACAGATGTGGTTCGCCATTGGAGAGGGCGGACTCCATCTCCCCGCGCACCGCATGTCCGGCGCATGGGAGATACTCTGATCCCCATGCAGGTTTCCTTAACGGGCGGTGGCTCCATATCGTTGGACCGTTAGAGACAACCATGCTTTCTGTGGGATCACCCAGAGTGCATGGCATCCGCATCGGCATGTGTAGCGGGAGCTTCGGGTGACAATGGTGCGAAAGGTGGCGGCAACCCACGACGCATCAAGAACGGGGGAGACCGTTTCAAAGAGTCGTGTTTGTCGATGACTCCGTCATCTCCTTCTGAGCTTCCGGCAGCGCCACCATGCTCACCCTCTAGTTTCTTCCACCTAGCCTGGGAACGGCACCATCCTGAGGCATCGAATCCCAGCTAGGACTTCCCTCCGCTTTCTTCACTTTTTCATGTAGTTTCGAAGAAGGAGAGGAAAAAGTGAAGGCATCACGGGCATTTTATCTTTTTTCAATCTTAAATCTATAGGCACTTGCTAAATTTTAGTTCAAATAATGTAGCCTCTTGAATCCATGTTTGCGTCCTGTAAGGTTTGTACTTGTTTGATCTACATATTAATGAAAAAGATGAACCTTGCCGAGGCTCGTGCATGTATATGTCCATGCAGAGGTGGGATGCCTCTATATTTTTAAGTAAACGAGTTCCCCCGGCAGGCGATCCTGCCGGCACCCTCTGTTTTGTTGCCGGGGAGTAGGCCTACCGGACACAAGCCGTAAAGAGGGACCAGCCCCATGTCATTCCTTATCCATCAAAGGCCACTGTGACCACCCTGACCGAAGAATCGTTCGAGTCAAAGGGTGGGAGCACCTAAGTTTCAAAGGGTAGCAGGGTTTTCTTATGCACAAGTTTTCCCTTACAGATCACATATGGATAAGAGGAAGAACTTATCTATTTGGCTTGCCAGAGATCATAGTGCTGGCTTGTCTTCTCATTTCCTCTTGGGGACTGAGTCCACGGCAGGAGCCTACAGTTTATGCAGATGAAAATGATGTCAGATGAGATCTTATCTACATGAACACGCGATGCTCATGATATGCTTATGCATGCATGCAACTTGTCGGGGCCCCCCAATGCTTCATTTATTTATCTGTTGCTCAGGGTCTGCGCTTGGCTTTGTACAAGGGTTTACATGCAACTGAGGCTAGGCCTGTACAAAAGGGTGGCTGCCATGCAGGGCCACCAGCCGTGCCTTACGGGTAGAACTTGTGGAGATGCTCAATATTCCATGAGTTTTGCAATTGAATACCATCTTTGGTCTCTAGACGAACTGCGCTAGGTCTGGTGACTCGTACTACTTGGCAATGGCCTTCCCACTTCGGCAAGAACTTGTTTGTACCCTTGGCATACTGAACGCGCCTAAGGACAAGGTCGCCTTCCTCAAAATACCGAGCATGAACACTGCGGCTGTGATAGCTATGCAGGGCTTGCTGGTAGCATGCAGCGCACATAGCAGCATGGAGACGGTTCTCCTCGATAAGCATAGCATCGTCATGCCGGTGATGTTCCTGCGCTACTTTACCGTAGGCAAGTATTCAATGTTACCCATAAATGAGTTCCAAGATAACTGCTTCTTCCCCATAGACTAGGGAGAAGGGAGTCTGTCCAGAAGCTCGATTTGGTGTCATTCTGAGGGACCAAAGAACCACCGACAGCTCATCGATCCACAGCCTGCCGCACTTCAGCAGCTTATCAAATATTCTTGTCTTGAGGCCCCGCAGCACTTCAGCGTTCGCCCTCTTAGCTTGTCCATTGCTTCTGGGATGTGCAACACAGGAAAATGATATCTTGCTTCCGAGGGCACGAACATATTGCATGAAGCCGCGGCTCCTGAATTGGGTGCCGTTGTTAGTGATGACCCGTGCCGGGACCCCGAAGCGGCAGACTAAATCGTTCAAGAATTTGCTAGCTGATTGAGCAGTCACCTTTCTCACGGCAGCTACTTCCAGCCACTTTGTAAACCTGTCGATTGCAACGAACAAGAATTCAAAGCCCCCAACAGCTCGCGGGAAAGGGCCGAGGATATCAAGCCCCGAGACTGAAAACAGCCATGACAAAGGGATTGTCTGAAGTGCTTGGGGAGGTAGATGGATATTCTTGGAATGGAACTGTCAGGCTTCACACTTTGTGACTAGCTCGACCGCATCTTGGAGGGCTGTGGGCCAATAGAATCCTTGCCAGAATGCTTCCAAAATAAAGCCCTTGATCCAATGTGGGAGCCGCACATGCCTTTGTGTATTTCTACCAGCAGTTCCTTTCCTTCTTCCTGGCAAATGCACTTCAATTTCACACCATTGGGACTTTTTTTGTATAGAGTGTCATCAACAAACTGATACATACTGGCCCTTCGGGCAACTCTTTCCGCTTCTTCTTGCTCTTCGGGAAGTTCTCTAGTTTGGAGGAAATGGACTATGTGCTTTGCCCACGCTGGAGCCTCATGCTCGGCAACGAGGACTAGGGGCCTCCTCATTCATGGGAGCGCATCCCTCGACCACGGGGACCAGTGGCCCGGCAGGAGGGTGCAGCCCGACAATCAAAGGGGAATTGTTTCCGGCAGGGCCCCTGCCAGGAACCCCGAGGGGTTCTACCGGGGTCCATTTTCCTCCTCTTTCTGGCCATTGTTGTTGGGGATACGAAGGGCTGAGAAAGATGGAGAACAGAAGTTCCTGGTTCCACAAGAAGCTTTTGTGTAGCGCACTTTAACAGATGATCAGCTATGTTCTTTTCCGCATGGGGTACGTGCTCTGTTTGCAATCCGTCAAAGCGCTCCTACAATCTTCTGACTTCCTCGACGTATGCCTCCATCAATGGATTTTGGTAATCCTTTTTGACTTGGCTCACCACAAGTTGTGAATCTCCTCGAATGATCAGCTTCTTGATTCCCAATTTTGTGGCAATCCTAAGCCCAACAAGGAGCCTGTCGGTGTCAAAACCGGCGGATCTCGGGTAGGGGGGTCCCGAACTGTGCGTCTAGGCGGATGGTGACAGGAGACGAGGGACACGATGTTTTTACCCAGGTTCGGGCCCTCTCGATGGAGGTAAAACCCTACGTCCTGCTTGATTAATATTGATGATATGGGTAGTACAAGAGTAGATCTACCACGAGATCAAGGAGGCTAAACCCTAGAAGCTAGCCTATGGTATGATTGTTGTAATGTATGTTGTCCTACGGACTAAAGCCCTCCGGTTTATATAGACACCGGAGGAGGCTAGGGTTACACAGAGTCGGTCACAATGGTAGGAGATCTACATATCCGTATTGCCAAGCTTGCCTTCCACGCCAAGGAAAGTCCCATCCGGACACGGGACGGAGTCTTCAATCTTGTATCTTCGTAGTCTTGGAGTCTGGCGGATAATGATAGTCCGCTGTTCGGACACCCCTAGTCCAGATTCCTCAAGAGTCTCCGAACCAGGCTTCAATGACGATAAGTCCAAAGGTTTATAGTCTTGGCGTTGCAAGGCGGGTTCTCCTTCAAATTCCATGTGCTGCGAACAATGTCCGGCTTCATCTTGAATACTGTGTTCCTTGGCCTCTACGCCAAATAATGGCCCTCTTCCATGCGTCGCACGAATGCGAAAAGCCAGGGTGTCTTTTACATTTCACCCCCTAGTTGTGCGAGTCGTCCGCCTATAAAAGAGGCAAGAATCCAGATCCAAACCACACCGCCTTCCTCCCGCGAATACTCCATCGAAGCGCCTTTGACCCGAAATCCATTCCATCATGGATCGCCGACGCGCTCTTCTTCACGCTGTTCCCAGCCCACCGCCGGGAATTGGAGGAGGTGCTCTGTTTCGCAACGAGCTAGTGAAGCTCCAAGCGGGGGATTTCTCCCTCCGGCCTTCATGGTCTCAGTCCGGGCCGGACTGGTTACTTATCAAGGTGGGAGGCAGGCGGAGGACACTCCAAGCCCCAATAAGGGGGAGCGTGTATGCTTCGTCCCCTATCTGACAAGGGGACTTGGATTCCCAATACATCCGTTCCTCCGCGGGCTCCTGGAGTTCTACGGACTCCAGCTCCACCACCTCACGCCCGCCTCTGTCCTGCATATCGCGGGCTACGTAGCTCTTTGTGAGCTATTCCTGGGCATTGAGCCCCATTTTGCATTGTGGAAGAGGTTGTTTTGCCTTGTACCCCGTTCTCACGAGGGGTCCATATATCAAGTGGGCGGTGCCGAAATATGGCGCATCGCCGGGACCGGATACCTATCCGGTACTCCTAAGAAGGCGTCCAAAGACTGGCCCTCGGAGTGGTTTTATATAGGAGACGCACCGCTACCAGACCCAGTCCGGATCGGCCTCCCGGAGTTTAGTGCTGTTCCCTTGAAGAAACGCCTCAGCTGGCGCCCGCGGAGCCCCCGATTGGAGGAAGACAAGAGCGTCAATTACTTGATGGGCCGAATAAGATTAATGGCCCATTCCGGTTTGACCATGATCGGAATCATGGCGACATGCATCAAGCGAGGGGTACAGCCATTGCAATACAGAGGCCACCCCATGTGGGATTTCAACGGGAAGACGATGCCACCCGGCATGGCCGCAAAGGGCCGGATTCGACCGAGGATCTGGTAGAGATCCTTTCCCGCCTGTACAAGGGGGAGAAGGAGGACTTCCTTCGAACGAACCCTTTGAATGGGTTTTCCATGACCAGCCCTAGAGGATGGGTAAGTGAACACCTTGAAGGGTTCAACTCATGCTTTCGAAGTTTAAACTTCTTATATTATGTCTTCGGCGCAGGATCTACGCCGGACTGTGGAGGACATGGTGAGTCCTGCTCCGCAACCCGAGGATCCAGAAAGATCCCTGGATCCGGCCTCCGAAGAGGACCCGGACATCGAGGTGGAGCTGATCGACAGGGTGTTTCACCAGCTCAGCATAGACAATGCTTTGGTCGCCATCACGGCGGACTACCCCGGACTAAGTCCGGCTTCCCAGGTGACCGCGACCGAAGTCAGGACACCATAATCTCTTCCCTGCCCATTTCTAACCTTCACGAACGACGGTATTTTGCAGGAAGAGCCTTTACGGCAGGAAGCCGGGCCTGCAGCGGCTGACCAACAAAGGTCAGTACGGACCAGCAGGCGGAAAAGGAGCGCGGTGCGGGCGGAAACGTCGCCGCAAAGGTATAGCTCGTATTTAAATTTTCAGAGCAACGTTCTGAGGAAATGCCTGAGTGCTCATGATCTTTGTAGGAGAAAAAGCGCTCGCGGGACTGCGAGCGAGAAGTTGCCGATCCGACCTACACCGCCAGCTCCAGCCCCGCCCGGAGGGGGAGGCAAGTGCAAGACGCGGGCCGGGTCCTTCTCCAACGGAGAACACCGACTGATGCCCGCCACCAAGTGCGAGGTGGAGAGCGCCATGAACCATAGGCGCCACGACAAGATTTTCGTGAAGCGTGATTTTCCCCGAGGCATTGGATGCCTTTAACGCAGGGGACGCGCATCTCCGTGCCGCCAAGATGGTTTTACCAGAGCCACGGAGCAAGATGTGAAAGACACACGGTAAGGGAATTTCAATGGTTGTATATACCAAGAGCCCCGAGACTTAAAGTAGTTATGCTAACTGATTTAAGGATCATTTGAAAACGCAGCTCTTACCGAGGAGAACGCCCACTGTCTCGGGAGCTGCAAGATTGCAAGGCCCAACTTGAGGCCGCAGATTTGCCCGCAGGAGGAGACGCAAAGATCCCTCCCGGTAACACATTTTATTAACAAATATAAGACCGTATGCGGCGCGCATGAAGTCTAATAATGACATTGCAGGTACCGCCGGACAAGATCCGGACAGGCAAGCATTGATGCGCCAGCTAAAGGCCGGCGAGAGTGTGCTGAATAGGGTTCAGCAGGAAAGGAACAAGCTCCAGGATGCCAACGCCAAGCTCGGAGAAGAGCTGAAAGGCGTTCGGGCCGAGCTGTCCGGCTCCGTTAAGGAGAATCAGCGGCTTCGTCGCGGCATTTATAGTAAGTGCTTGAACGGACTCTTTTGAAAAGAAGAGTTCGGCGAGGAAGTATTTTGACATGATTTGTCTTGTAGGTATACTCACGGGTCGTCCTGCAGAGGAGATGCCCATATCAACGGGTGATCAACTTCCGAACTGTTGCGGCTACTCGAACGAGTGCGACGAGCAATGAGCGGCGCTGTTCGGGCTTTATGGCCAGCCCTCACCCTACCCGAGGGCCTCGGGAGCTTATGGAGAAGCTGCAGGAGTCTTGGCAGCGCCCGCTTGTGGAAGATTTCGCTTGCCCTCAAGGTGCCGTGGAGGCTTGGGCCATGGTGAAGACGCGGTACAAGAAGGCGGATCCCAACCATATGGCGAAGTTGGACGGTGGGGCCCGATGGGAAGGAGATCCTGTGAGTTTAGTATACAGCCAAGTAGAGTTGGCTGCTAAATTTTCCCAACGGACTGTAAACTAGACAGCTGTTAGACGGGATTGAGGAGGAATACAATCAAGAATTTGACAATGTATGTTCTCCTTTAAAGTGACATGTGAAATGCCTTCTAGCCGGATTGTAGATCGCTTGTCTTTGCCGACCTTTTCGCTTCAACCTCGGGACCCTAGAGTCCGGAGTGTGTCCGAATACCTCTTTGGTTAAGAAACAACCGTGGTATGCATGGAGACCAAAGGGGGTCATTAGTGCTTTATCGCACAAGTGTCCAACTAGTTATGTTATATTACATGGTTAGTAAGAAACATCTTCCAGGAGAATAGTTCCGTTAAGGGTTCCTTTCTCGATGCATGCCCTAAAGTGCATGTCCGGTCTGCAAAGAAAGCATAAAACATCTGGGGCAAATAGATAAATAGGTAAAAGTCATCTTTAAGTCACCGACCGAATATTCCCTTAAGAATGCTAGCTTTCGGCTTCACCCACCGAGGTACACATCCGCACCGGCAGAATAATCGCAGAGGTGCTCCTTTACCTCCTAGCCGAACAATCGGGAACGTGAGGGTAAGCACAGGAGCCAGGCAACCCAGCTTGGCCAAAACTTAAGTCATATCGATGCATATAATGGCGAGTAAAAGGTACATGTGGAAGCTTGACACATGTGCTGGGTATGAAACCCGTTTAATTGAGCTTCTGTAAAAGAAGCCCCCAAGAATAATGAGTGCGGATGGCACATCATGCGTATGCAAAAAATGCGAAAACAGGCCCGTAAGGGCTTTTAAATAAGAAGTCATAAAAAGAGAAACGAAAGACAGCTGAAGTGTAAAAGTTTGGACTGGGGAAGGGGACGAACTCTTAATCCGGCGCTAGGCATAGAATCGTCGGAGGCGGGCTGCGTTCCATGGGTTCGGCTCGAGCCGGTTATCTGATGCATTTCGTAGACGGTATGCTCCGCGGTCGAGACTTGATTGATAATGAAGGGCCCTCCCATTTGGGTTTGAGCTTGTCCTTTTCTTGTCCGCAGCGAGAACTAGTTCGCCAACGTTGTAAGTCTTGGCCCGTATTCTCGCTTTGATATCTTCGGCCTGCTGCCGATAAAATGCGGAACGAGCCTTCGCGACGCCACGCTTCTTCCTCCAATGTGTCCAAGCTGTCCCGCCGATCAAGCTCGGCTTCTCTTTCCTCATACATGCGCACTCGAGGTGAGTCATGAATAATGTCACAGGCAAGACTGCTCTACACCGTATACCATAAAAATGGTGTGAATCCGTAGTACGGTTAGGCGTTGTCCGCAGCCCCCGTAGTACGGAGTCGAGCTCCTCGACCCATTGTGTGTCGGATTTAGTAAGTGACCTCACTAATCTGGGTTTAATGCCGCTCATTATTAGACCATTTGCTCTTTCCACTTGACCGTTTGTTTGAGGGTGATAAACTTAAGCATAGTCGAGCTTGATGCCCATATTTTTGCACCATGACTTAACCTCATCGGCTGTGAAGTTCGTGGTCGTTGTCGGTGATGATGCTGGGGACTCAGTGCGGTGTACCACCCCGTATAAAGTCTATCACTGGTCCGGACTCTGCCGTTTTGACCGGTTTGGCCTCTATCCATTTGGTGAATTTATCCACCATGACCAATAGGTACCTTTGCTTGTGGGTTCCCCCTTTAAGGGGTCCAACCATGTCAAGCCCCTGCACCATGACGGCCGGTAATGGGTATGGTTTTGAGGGCGGTGGGTGGCATATGGCTCTGATTAGCAAAGAGCTGACAACCAACGCATCGCTGGACCAAGTCCTGCGCGTCTGCCCGAGCCGTCGGCCAATAAAATCCTGTATGGAATGCCTTTCCTACAAGGGCCCGGGCTGCTGCGTGGTGTCCGCCTAGTCCGACATGAATTTCAGCCAGGAGGTTTCGCCCTTCCTCTTCGGAGATACACCTCTGAAGGACTCCGGTTGTACTTTTCTTATAAAGTTCTCCCTCATGGACCTTGTAGGCTTTTGATCGCCGGACTATGCAGCGGGCCTCGTTTTGGTCTTCGGGAAGTTCCTGCCTAAGCAAGTAGGCTAGGAAAGGTTCTGGCCCACGCCGCGATTCGCCATTATAACGTGGGCTGAAGGTGTTATGTCGTCTGCTGAATCATCGATTGATGCGGTTTTTTTCGGTTTGTCGCTACCGGGCTCCTCTTCCCATAGTACGGATGGCTTGAAGAGCCGTTCCAGGAAGATATTTGGAGGGACAGCATCACGTTTCGCACCGATGCGTGCCAGTACGTCGGCCGCTTGATTATTATCTCGGGCTATGTGATGGAATTCAAGTCCTTCAAACCGAGCTGACATTTTTAGGACAGCGTTGCGATATGCTGCCATTTTCGGATCCTTGGCGTCAAAGTCTCCGTTTATTTGGGATATTGCAAGGTCTGAATCCCCGCGCACCTCTAGGCGTTGAATGCCCATGGAGACTGCCATCCGGAGACCATGTGACAGGGCCTCGTATTCGGCTGCGTTGTTGGAGTCCGTGTACATTATTTGAAGTACGTACTGGACTGAATCTCCGGTTGGAGACGTCAATACGACGCCAGCCCCCAGTCCGGCCAACATTTTGGAGCCGTTGAAATGCATAATCCAATTGGAGTATGCGCCGTACTCTTTAGGGAGTTTGGCTTCAGTCCATTCGGCGGCGAAGTTAGCCAAAACTTGTGACTTTATAGCTCGTCGAGGTTTATAAGTTATATCGAATGGTAAGAGCTCAATGGCCCATTTTGCAATCCTTCCCGTTGCGTCGCGGTTATTTATAATGTCATTGAGTGGTACTTCAGAGGCCACTGTTATCGAACACTCTTGAAAGTAGTGCCGGAGTTTCCGGGACGCCATGAACACCGCATATGCTATCTTCTGATAGTGCGGGTAACGGGATTTGTAGGGGGTTAACACAGTGGATACATAATACACTGGTTTTTGAAGAGGGAATTTATGCCCTTCTGTCACTCGTTCGACGACGAGGACTGCGCTTACAACTTGATGCGTTGATGCGATGTATAACAACATTGGTTCGCCCAGAGTGGGCGCAGCCAGGACCGGATTTGTTGCCAATATGGCCTTTATTTCTTTGAGTCCGGCAGTGGCGGCATCTGTCCACTCAAAGTGTTCGGTGCGCCTGAGGAGGCGATAGAGGGGCAACGCCTTTTCTCCTAAACGGGAGATAAAGCGGCTTAAGGCTGCCATGCATCCTGTTAATTTTTGTATTTGTTTGAGGTCTTTTGGAATATCCAACTGTGTCAGAGCTCGGATTTAGCCGGATTTGCTTCAATTCCTCTACCGGGTACAATGAAACCCAGCAGCTTTCCCGCTGGTACGCCAAAAACGCATTTTTCCGGATTCAGCTTGATGTCATATGCTGTGAGGTTGTCGAATGTGAGCCTCAAATCGTCTACTAGCGTTTAGACGTGTTTTGTTTTGACGACTACGTCGTCTATGTATGCCTCGACTGTTTTGCCGATCTGGGTGGCCAGACATGTTTGAATCATGCGCTGATATGTTGCGCCGCATTTTTAAGTCCGAAGGGCATCATGTTGAAGCGAATGGTCCATATGGAGTGATGAATGCCGCTGCGGCTTGGTTCGCTTCCGCCATCTTGATTTGATGATAGCGAGTATGCGTCCGGGCACAACGAATCGTGCCTTCGCTGTAGCATCGATAATTTGATCGATGCGGGGAGAGGAAGGATCCTTTGGGCAAGCCTTATTGAGGTCTTTAAAATCGACACAGAGGTGCCGGATTTATCCTTCTTGGTACCATCACCAGATTTGCTAGCCACCAGATGTTTGATATCTCTAATGAATCCGGCTTCCAATGAGTTTGGCTAGCTCTTCTCCCATTGCTGTCTTTTGGGTTCGAAAATCGTCAAGAGCCTGTTTGATCGCTTAAATCCTTTAGGATGTTTAGGCTGTGTTCGCCAACTGCGTGGGATTCCGGCATGTCCTAAGGACGCCAGCGAAGATATCCCAATTTTCCCGGGAATTCAAGAAGGCGGCGTCTACTGGGTTCAATTGTGCCCCGATGGAGGCCGTCTTTGTTGGGTCCGTTGGATGGACCTGGAATTTTATTATTTCATCTGCTGGTCTGAAGGAGGTGGACTTGGATCTTTTATCGAGTATCACATCGTCCCTATTCTTCTGCCGCTAAGGCTTCGGATAGTGCCTCGAGGGCTAGTGCGGCTGTCTTGTTTTCGGCGCGGAGTGCAATGTCCGGATCACTAGCGAGAGTGATTATTCCGCTGGGCCCAGGCATTTTGAGCTTCATGTACCCGTAATGAGGTACTGCTTGAAAAATTGTGAATGCCTCTCGTCCTAATATGCCGTGATACCCGCTGCTGAACGGGGCCACCTGGAACGTGACTTCTTCGGATCTGTAATTATCCGGAGAGCCGAACACCACATCGAGTGTGATTTTTCCGGTGCAGCGCGCTTCCCGGCTAGGGATTATTCCTCTAAAGGTTGTGCTGCTTCGCTCAATACGGCTCCAATCGATTTCCATTTTTCGCAGAGTTTCCTCGTAAATGAGGTTTAGTCCGCTGCCGCCATCCATGAGGACTTTTGTCAGTCAAAAGCCGTCCACTATGGGACTAAGTACCAGTGCAGCCGGTGCTCTGGTTGTTCAGAATTTAGGCTCGTCGCTGGCATTAAAGGTAATAGCTGTGTCACTCCATGGATTTGCTGTTGCTACTTGGTAGACTTCGGCTAGTCCGCGGATTGTTCGCTTTCGCATATTGTTTGATGCGAAGGTCTCGAAGACCGTTGATACCGTGCTGGTATTGTTGGAGTGGTTTCCGAGCTAGAAGTTCCTCGCCACTTTTGGCCACCGCCGTAATATCCAACATGCTCGAAGGCTATGTGTTGGGACAGCTCATACGACTATGAAGTTTACAGGTCCATTGAGCCATCCCTCCAAAGACGGTTCCGCTTCCCTTATTGGGTTTCTGTTTTTCATTTTGCATCCGGGGCCCGAGTGTAAGGCGCCTTTTATCATGGACTGGGTTTGGGGCCGGATTATCCCAAAATTGATTTTCAGTTTTCCGGAAACTCTCCATGGCACAGTACTTTCGTACTATGGACGCCAGATTGGTGAAGCGCGTGATTCTGTGACGATCAATGGCGTTTAGGATTCCCTTGTCCGTGCAGTTATTGCAGAAGATTGAGATTGCGTTTTCCTCTCGGCAGTCCTTTATCCTGTCCATAACCAGAAGGAATCTGGCCTAGTAATGATGTACTGTTTCTGAAGGCTCTTGCCGTATTAGAGATAGATCGCATATGTTTGGGCGGGTGGGTGGACTAAAATCCGGATTCCTGCCCATCTTGGGGCTCAAGGCCGAGGGTTTCCAATTCGAAGCTTGGTTTGTCGGACACAATCCAGAGTTCGGGTGATGCATGATTTTAAGTTCAATGCTCGATCGAAGTCCATCCCTCCGCGGGAATCCGGCATGGAGGGTTCGGGAATCCAGACGCGAATAGTTCTCAGTACAGGCAAAGAATTGCTGTATCGCTCCTCTACCACTGCGACGTGGTGGGTGGCCTGGGGAGAGTTAATCTCTCTCAGATCGGTTTTAAGCCCAATCTGGTTGTAGTCCCTAGCGACTCCCAGGGTGGCGATGCGATCCAAGAGCTCGTTAACTGACGAGAGCTCTATTGGATCCAACTATTCGGCAGCTTTAGGGCTGACGCGAAGATTGCTTTCGACGACTTGAGAAGTCATTGCCGAAGCAGCGGCCGGACAGGCGGTCATGAGAAAACCACCAAGCCGGATAGTTTGGCCGGCGGCCAAGGCCCCTCCGGCGAAAACACCATCTTTGAAGACGGGTGGAGGCATCCGCTCTATTGGTGATGACACAGAGGAACTCTCAATGAAAGCACCAATGTCGGTGTCAAAACCGGCGGATCTCGGGTAGGGGGTCCCGAACTGTGCGTCTAGGCGGATGGTGACAGGAGACGAGGGACACGATGTTTTTAACCATGTTTGGGCCCTCTCGATGGAGGTAAAACCCTACGTCCTGCTTGATTAATATTGATGATATGGGTAGTACAAGAGTAGATCTACCACGAGATCAAGGAGGCTAAACCCTAGAAGCTAGCCTATGGTATGATTGTTGTAATGTATGTTGTCCTACGGACTAAAGCCCTCCGGTTTATATAGACACCGGAGGAGGCTAGGGTTACACAGAGTCGGTTACAATGGTAGGAGATCTACATATCCGTATTGCCAAGCTTGCCTTCCACGCCAAGGAAAGTCCCATCCGGACACGGGACGGAGTCTTCAATCTTGTATCTTCGTAGTCTTGGAGTCCGGCGGATAATGATAGTCCGGCTGTCCGGACACCCCCTAGTCTAGGACTCCCTCAGAGCCCTTCATACTCTCCTGTATTGTTGGTTGCCTCCTTGCGAGGAAAATGCATCTAGACAACGTACTTCAGGTGCTCCCCAGTGGAAGACTCGAGAAGCATGCCAGCCCCTGCACCTTGTAGGGAAAAGGCACCATCAAAATACATGATCCATTCTTGGGGTGATTCCTTGCTGGGGATGACTGTTTCCAGCACTTCCTCATCAGGGGTTGGCATCCATTCTGCAATAAACTATGCCAATGCCCTGCTCTGAATCATTGATCTGCTTTCAAACTTCAGGCTAAAGCTAGATAACTCCAATGCCCATTCCACTATTCTGCTGGTAGCCTCTGGGTTTTGGAGTATCCTTTGCAATGGGAAGCGTGTGACAACAGTAATTTCATGGGCTTGGAAGTAGAGGTGCAGTTTTCCTTGAGGCCATGACAAGGCCGAAAATCAATATTTGCATGCCAGAATACTTGGATCTAGCCCCTGCAATAGGGAGCTGATGAAGTATACTGGGGGTTGCACCACTTTCTTCCTTGCCGCGTCCTTAGGGTTGCATTCGTTGCCGTGCTCCTCTTTGTCCTGATCCATATCTGGCCTTGTCGGGCTATTCTCTCTTTTTTCTCTGCGTGGGACACCTGCTGAGGTTTCTATCTCTTCCACTTCTCGTTGTGCCACCAATGCTGCACCAACCACTTCATTGGTAGCTGCCAGATATAGCAGCAACGGCTCCTGAGGTTTGGGTGCAACCAAAGTGGGAACAGAAGATAGGTAGGTCTTCAAATCTTGCAATGTTGCATCTGCTTCCTGGGTCCACTTCATAGGTCCTTCCTTCTTCAAAATTTTGAAGAACGGTAGGGTATGCCCGGCAGACTTGGAGATTAATCTGCTAAGTGTGGCAATGAATCCTGTCAGACGCCTCACATCCTTAACTGTCTTGGGTCCATGAATCTGCTCAATGGCCTTGATCTTATCTGGGTTGGCCTCGATCCCACGGTGGAACGCAAAGAAACCAAGTAGCTTGCCAAAGGGAATTCCAAACACACACTTCTTCGAGTTTAGCTTCAAGTTGATCTTGCGCAGATTAGCAAATGTCTCTTCCAAATCCTGGATGCTCGGTTCTTCGACGACCTGGAGCCCGGCGGCGGTGAGGACCTCGTAGTCGAACACCTACCCTTTGGTTGGCGCTCCGGTGCTCGTTGTCCCTGGGAGGCTGACAAACAAATCTTCGCCCACCTTCAAGTACCTTCTCGGGGCAGGGGCTGAGGAGGAAGAAGGTTGTTCCTCGACCATCTCCTCCCCGGCAGGCTCCTTGGCGGCCTTCCCAGTGGCGGCCTTGCTGGCCTCCCCAGCAGGCCACGTGGCGGCCTCCTCAACAGCAGCCTTGCCGGCCTCCCCAGAAGGCCCCTTGGCGGTCTCTTCAGCAGCACCCATGCCGGCCTCCTCGGTGGATCCCCTGGCAGCCTCCTCAGCAGCGATGTTGGCTTCCTCGGCCTCGGCGTCCTTGGTGGTTTCCTTGATCACGGTGTCGATGTCCTCCTGGTTTACCAGGGGAGGATCTGGGACCAAAAAGGGGGGCAGAGGCCGCAGGAGAAGTAGTCAACAAAGAAAGGATAAGTATTCGGGCCAGGCTCGGCAAAGGGAGCGGGGATGACCTACGTGGCGGGATGCCCCGTCGTCTCTCTCCCCCATAGGCACAGGAACTGGTCCCTGAGCGTGAGTGCTCGATTGTCGAAGCGAAGAGGGCATGCATCTTCTGCAGCTTCATCAGCTCATTCTCCGACACCTCTTTCCCCATGGTGGCCTTGGCCGCACCCTTGCCTTTGCTTGCCTTGGGCGCCATGACGACTCGGAAGAGGCAAGATATCTAGAAGAAATGGAGGCGCGGTGGAGGCGAGAAGAAGCAAGATCTCTGGTTTTTGCTCAGGGAAGAAGAAAGGGAACAGCGGTTCCTAGATTGGGGAAGGGCGCAGAGGCTAAATGAGAGGCGCCCCTATAGATTCCTCTTTTATGGGGAAGGCGTGGGCTGCCCTTTTTTTACCATTAGCTGCGAAGTGATGCAGGCGTGCTCCGATCATCCCACGCACAACCCCCACGTCACGTGCTCAATGCAGATCGTGGGGAAGCCTCTGCCACGCGTGCCTGCGCACTGCTTTTGGCCTGGCCCAACTACGCCTTTCGCTCACGTGTGGCCCAGGCCTGGGGGCTCTTGTCAGTGTACAAAAGTACGAGGTCTTTGGTACCCCTTACTTGTGCACGGGCAGTTGTAGCCACGCTTGTGGCCAGGCCTGGCAGGGCAGCAGAAGATAAAAACACGAAGACTACCAAGACAGATACTCAAGAAACAAGGAGCAGAAGGCGAGATAGACCTCCCCCGGCAACGTCCTTGCCGGGGCAACCTACGCAGCGCCAGCAAGCCCATCGCCCTTGAGGCCGAGTGTTCTGACACCATCGACAACGTTAAGGCCAAGATTTGAGAATGCATGCGTGGTAGCATGTAGATCTTCATAGAGATTGATAGCCTACGGATCCACGTGGGACTAGAAGACGGAGACCCCTGGCAAGATCCCTGCCGGGGATGACTGCAAAGCTCCCCGGCAAGCCTTGCCTGGGACGATCGCTGGGCCACGGCTAGGCCCGCGCCCGGCAAGGATTTGCCACCTCACCACCACTCCAGTGCGATGACCAGTGTGCCAACTGAGCAGGTGCCTGCATGGCGGCATGCAGATCTTCGTGGAGGCTCTACCATCGCGCCAGCACAGCAGCTATTTAGCCAGCATGGCACTGCATGCCTCGTCGTCCTGGACGTGTGTCGAAGCAAGGAGGAGCGGCGACGGACGGGATGGCTTCTGTTGCCGTCCCCAATAAAGTTAGAGGGCACGTAGGCAACGCATTAAATGCGTTTGTCCTACAGTGCCGAGTGATAAGCTCATACATTGTTGCTTGCTTTCCACCTCCTGTGTGCCACTGTGGCAACCCCTTTACGTATAAAAGGAGGCCCAAAGCCTACATAGAGAGGATTCGGACTTTTGGACCGTGCATGCACTGCAGCTAGTTCAAAAGCTCAAGAACACATATATCCAGACAAGCAGGACTAGGGTATTACGCATCCTTGCAGCCCGAACCTGGGTAAAACTCCCCTTATGCTGACTGCTAGACCTGCTCTTCGTGCAGCTAATCCCTCAGCCGAACGTAGAAGGGATTCCTGTGATCCCATAGGTGTTCGTTTCCCCAACAACGTTATCCCATCTAGAGCCCTGTTCTGGCACTCTGCCATAGGGAAGAATCATTGACCATCTTCATCAACCTTGTGGCCTCCATCATGATGTGTACGTAGTTCTTTCAGGACCTACGGGTCCATAGTTTTAGCTAAATTGTTCTCACTCTCTCTCTCTCTCTCTCTCTCTCTCTCTCTCTCTTCAATACAATGATCACCTCATAGATCAATCCAATGTAGTCTTGTGGTGTGTTTGTTGGGGATTTATGATTAGATTGATCATTGATTTATATTGATTCTCTTAAAGTCTCTTTTTGTGTAATTTTATAGCTATGTATGCTTTCCAATTTATGTCTCTTCTTAGACAAGATTGATGAGTAGTTACTGGTTCAATCTTGCGGTAATATTGTCCATTGACTGAAAGGACGAAGGCACATATTGTGTTGTTGCCACTAAGGATAAAATGATGGGGATTAATCTTATTGCTAGTTTTCTTTCTGTCTACATTCTGGCGCCTTGCTTATTGCGTTACTTTGTTTCTTGAAAACTTAATACTTTGAGATGCATAATGGATACCGGTCTTGGGGTGGAGTAATAGTAGTAAACATTAGTAAGTTTAATGCTCTACTTATCGCGGATATCATGTCTATGTGAGATTATGCCATGAATGATCATAGTTATAATTTGTGATATTTTGTCAATTTCCCAACAGTAATTTGTTTACCATGCCACTACATGCTTTCGAGAGAGATGCCACTAGTAAACTTATGGCCCTGGGTCAATTTTCCATCAATACGAAGACTCCTACAATTGGTTTTTATTCTCTTTTACTTTTTTGCCATTTTACACTATCACTATTTGCTTTTAATCTTCTAACTAGAAAGAACAAGGGGATTGACAACCTCCTTATACTTATTTGTGGCACAACGCCGGGCCAGTTAATGCCGCCAGTGTGACCCTAAGTAGCAGCTTGTGCAACTTTCTGGGGCATTGCTATTTTGATGTCTGCTAGACTGAGCATTGACAGGCACGTTGGTCTTTCCATCCAGCGGCGTTTACACTTGGTGGACGTTGTAACATGTTTAAATTAGCTGTGTTTGAAAGCTTGAAATGCTGCTAACATTTGCGCCTAAATAATTGACCGCCTCTTCTTCTATCCTTCTCACTCCCTATTCTTCCTCCATCCCCCCTTCATTATGATATTCGTGCCTCTCTCTCTCTCTCTCTCTCTCTCTCTCTCTCTCTCTCTCTCTCTCTCTATACTTCTTTCTCCAAAAACTACATGCATCTACCCAACCCCGCACATTTTCATTAATAGATTTGTTTTTCCTTGATCATCCCATTGTAATTTTCTTCTCTCAACACCGGGTGTCCACCATGAGATCTGTATGGTTGTCTGATGTGTTGGGTGTATCGTCACGTCTCAATAGCATGTCGTTTGTCGGATCCTACGACATTTCGCACACCATCGGCAGTGAAGCCCACCTTCATCCGGGCAGCCAATATGTGCTCTTTTACGGCTGCAAATGTCATGTCGTGCAGAAAACACCATACTCAAAAAGAAATCCAACTCAGGAATTCCTCATGTACGCACATAAGGGAACTAAGGTACGTACATCAAAACAGCCTTTTCTCTTAATTGATTAATTAATTAGATATTTGGCTAGTAACTCTAGTTTTTCATCGAATTAATTACGTACACACTCATGCAGGAACCATACTCTTACTGCACATGGATATGGGTCGATCTCTTAATGACTTATGTAAATTAGTTGGTCGAGTGCCATGCTCGATCACTCATAGCCCAGTTGAATGATGCTTTGATAGACGCTTGCGAGAAGCAAGTCAAGATGGATGAGCAGCACACACAAATTAATGTTATACACACCAAAAACAACGAGATGCGAGCCAACATATAAAACTTTAAGAAGCTTCGATATGCACTCCTCAATGTTGTGATGATTTCTTTCGTACTCCCAACTGGATTAGTAGTAGGATTTCTTCTAGTGGCATCCATTGCATCGATAATGTTATTCCTTTAGGCATTATCCAAAGTAGCAATGGCCATTTATGTTATCGATCATGTAGATAGCACTAATTAATTTCAACATGATTTAATTATCAGACAATGTGTATAAAAACCTACTTTTCATTTCGTACAAGGTCAATATAATAAATCACTCTAGCACCGTGTAATAGTACTACAAACGCTACTAAGGCACGGTCTAGCTGCGTTCTATAAAAGAAACATTGCTAACTGTCCATTAAGATTGAATTCCCTAAAATATGAGAATAGCCCCAACAATACCCAAAATTGGGCATGTAACTTATACGTGCATTTTTCATCATGATTTTCTACCGTTACTTATAATGTTTTTGGCCAATATAACAGTTTGTGGAGCAATTCTAATGTCTTTTCTCTCTTAATATGCAAGATTTACATGAAGAAGAAGATTGCCGGCAGCTAGAATTTTGGACCTGAAATAGCTATGTCACAGATACCTATTCTGCACATCTCCAAATGAGCTGAAATTTCATAGATATTTATTTTGGAATAAATAAAAAATATTGGAGAAAAGAAATACCAGAGGGGGCCTCCTAGGTGCCCACGAGGTACTAGGATGCGCCCACCCCTTTGGGCGTGCCCTGGTGGCTCATGCGGCCCCTGGCCAGCGTCCAGTGCTCATCTTTTAGTATGTAAGCACATTTTCCCTAGAAAAAAATAAGAAGAGGACTTTCGGGACGGAGCATCGCCATCTCGAGGCGAAACTTGAGTAGCAGCACTTTTGCTCTCTAGCGGAGCGATTCCGCCGGGGAAACTTCCCTCCGGGAGGGAGAAACCGAAGCCATCGACATCATCAACAACCCTCTCATCGCCGGAGGACCAATCTTCATCAACGTCTTCATCAGCACCATTATCAAACTCTAGTTCATCTCTTGTATCCAATGTTTGTAGAAAAACCTCAGATTGGTACCTCTTGGTTGCTAGTAGTGTTGATTACATATTTTAGTTGATGTTGTTGGCTTATTTGGTGGAAGATTATATGTTCAGATCCATTATGATATTCAATAGCCCTCTGATCTTGAACATGAACATGATTCGTGAGTAGTTACTTTTTTTCTTGAGGACATGGGAGAAGTATTGTTATAAGTTATCATATGAATTTGGTATTCGTTCGATATTTTTGATGATATGTATGTTGTTGATTTTCTTAGTGGTGTCATGTGAATGTCGACTACATGACACTCCACCATATTTGGGCCTAAGGGAATGCATTGTGGAGTAGTTATTAGATGATGGGTTGCTAGAGTGATAAAAGCTTAAGAGGCTGTTTGGTTTATGCCTACACCCTCCCTACCAAATCTAGGGCTGGCCAATATTTTGGCAAAGGATTCGCCCGCCTCTTATTTGCCAACGCGTGGGCGTGAAAACTAACATAGTGACCAAAATCTTGGCGTGCCTTTGCTGCATGGGTTTCAATCCAAACGCCAACGTATGACACCAGTCAACGCCAATATTTTGGTATGGTAACCATCGGCCCTGATCCAAGCAGTCCCTAAACCCTAGTTTATGCGCTGATTTGGATCCATATGTTTAATGATATGGTTAGATTTATCTTAATTCTTCTTTCCTAGTTGCAAATGCTTGTGAAAGAGGTCAATCATAAGTGGGCGGCTTGTTCAAGTAAGAACAGCACCCAAGCATGAGTCCACCCACATATCAAATTGTCAAAGTAGCGAACGCGAAGCAAACAAACATGATGAAAGTGACTAGACGAAATTCCCGGATGTCCTCAAGAACGCTTTGTTTATTATAAGAGACCGGTCCGGCCTATCCTTTGCTACAAAAAGGATTGGGATATATTGTTGCACTTCTGTTACCATTACTACTTATTGCTCATTACAAATTATCTTGCTATCAAACTACGATAATTTCAATGCTTGCAGAAAATACCTTGCTGAAAACTGCTTGTCATGTCCTTCTGCTCCTCGTTGGGTTTGACACTCATACTTATCAAAAGGACGATTGACCCCCTATTCTTGTGGTTCATCAGTAACTAGAAATGATCTCTAACATGAACACAAACTAGTATGGTGACAGAAAAATGAAACTACACCCTACCTCTCTCAAACCAAACATTCTTTCCCCTTCAAAAATATTTGGATACTCCTTTAAAAATTTAACACCATATTTAAGTGATCATGTAGTGATACCATGGAACAATAAATACGTAGTTTTATTTTCAACATCTAATTTTTTTAGTTCCTACAATGTCAATCTAATAAATCACACTAACAACATTTGCATGTACATGAAACGCTACTGAAGCACGATCTAGCAGCATGGTGTTACAGAAACGCTGCTAACTGAGAATTAAGATTAAATTCTCTTAAAAATGTGAGGATAACCCCAAAAATATCCCCAATTGGGTATGTAACAAGAAATGATCTCTAAAATTGTCGGTGGGAACGACATCTATGGGATCAACGGAATCCCTACTGTGGTCGACGGGCGCGGGGTTGTGAGAAGAGTGGGTCTAAGAGCCAGCACAAAGGTTGTTTACCCAGGTTCGGGCCGCGGGGATTGCGTAATACCCTAGTCCTGCTTTGGTGTGTATTTCAGTGTTCTTGAGCTAGCTATCATGCGTGGCTTGCTCAAAAGAGTCGAATCCCCCTCTAGTACGCCTCGGGCCTCCTTTTATAGTTGAAGGAGGCGCCACAGTGGCACACAGGAGGTGGAAAGGATATAGTAGCTATGCTTATCGCCCATCATTATGGGATAAGGCGCATTAAATGCGTCCCTTAGGTGTCCCATCACTTTGTTGCCGCGTCGCCTTGCTTTGACACGCGTCCAAGCCAGTGAACCGGGCAGCGCCATGTAAGCTGGCAGGATGCTGAGCTGGCGCGGTGGCAGCGTCTTCACGAAGATCTGCATGCCACCACGCAGGTGCTTGCTGAGCTGGTCTCGGGGCCGTACGTCGCCATGCAGGTGCTCGCTTGGCTGGCTGGGCTGGCAGCTGCATGGGAACGGCGGTGGAGCCTTGGCGGGCGCGGTCCTGGCTGCGGCCCCGCTGATGTCCTCGGCAAGGGTCTTGCCGGGGCCCCGGCAAGGGTCTTGCCGTGGCATTGTGGTCGTCCTCGGCAAGGATCTTGCTGGAGGCCTTGTGGGTTTCCTCGGCAGGATCGTGCCGAGGATCGCCGTCTTCTAGTCCTCCTCTGACCTTATGTGTTAATGGTCTTCACAAAGATCTGCATGCCACCACGAAGGTGCCTCCCGAGCCCTGGTTCCAATGTGGTTGATGGTGTTGGAAACCTCGGGCTCAAGGGTGGCGGGCTCCACTGGTGTTGGGCAAGTTGCCCCATCAAGGCTCTTGCCAGGGCTGCAGAGGCCACCCCGGCAAGGGTCTTGCCGCAGGAGTCCACCTCGCCCTCTTTCTCTCTCGTGTCTCTGTCTTGGTGTTGCTTTGATCGTCTTGTGTCTTCGATCTCCCTCCTCTGCCCTGCTAAGTGCGGCCGCGGGCACGGCTCTGACTGCCCATGCACAGGTAAAGGGGTGCAAAGTAGAGCCCCTACTTCTGTACATCAACAGGATCCCCGGGGCCTAGGCCACACAAAAGCACGACGCATTGCTGGGCTAGGCCCAGAACGGTGCGTGGGTAGGCAAGGCCAACTTTTACCGCAGTAACTCCTTCGTCCGTTGCGTTTCCCCACAACTCGCATTGAATGCACGAGGAGGGTCGTGTGTGACGTGGGGGGCATGCGTGGGGCGCCTGCTGCATGTGGGCGTCACGTCGTAGTAAATGGTAATGAGGCGGCCCGCGCCTTCCCCGTAAAAAGGAATAACCGCGGGCACGCTGCTTATTTACCCTCTGTGCTTTCTTTAATCTCGGACCGATGTCCCCATCTTCTTCCTCCTCGACCTCACGTCTGCTTGTTGCTGCTGCACCCCCATTGCTTTCTATCCCTTGCCTTCTCTCAGCCGCCATGGCACGCAAGACTGGCAAGGGCAAGGGGGCGGCCAAGGATGCCATGGAGAAAGAGGCACCAAAGAACGAGGCGGCGGTGCGGCGGGCATGGTTCGCCTACTTCTCCCCGTCGTCGGTCGACGTATTCCACCTCAAGGACTTATTCAAGCCTCTGTGGGTGGCGGATACGACGGGGCACCCTACCACGTGCGTCATCCCCGCCAACTGCGTCAAGGCAGGCCCGAATCGGTACCCCTTCTTCGTCGATTTCTTCTCCTGCGGGCACTTCCCCCATTTCTCTGATTTCTTCAACAACGTCATGCGCACATTCGGTCTCCGCCTTCTGGACCTCACGCCGAACGCCGTGGCGTGCATGGCGATCTTTGCCCATCTCTGTGAGGGCTTCACCGGGGTGCTTCCCAGCACGGCGCTCTTCCGCCACTACTCCTCCCCCCGCCTCCAGCCAGAGGCGCCCTCTCCGGAAGCATCTCCTGGATCCCGAGGGTCCAAGGGATAGGCACATATCTGAAGGGTGCCCACAGGGAGAGGTGGGAGGAGTGGCGGGGTCGATGGTGCTGGATCGACGAGAAGAACCCGCCGGAGTTCTGCCGGGTGCGTAAGAGTCCGCTGACCCGTGGCGAGGACTGGAGCGACGTCAACACCGACGACGCGAAGCTTTCAATTGCCACAGCCAGGATCCATCACCTCACCACGGCAGAGCTCACCCTGGAGATGATTGGGGCGGACTTCATCCGCCGCCGAATCTCCCCGCTGCACAACAAGGGGAGGCCGGCCTGGGATTTTAGGAACACGGCCTACATCATGAGGCTCCGCCCTGGCCTGAAGAATAACTTCATGGTGCTGGGACACTACCATTTCTTCCAGAGGCTGTTCCAGCTTGACGTGTTCGCCGACGACAGGGTGGAGAGGACCGGCAGGGCTGTGAAGGCCGGCAAGGTCATCAAGGGGCCCCTGTTTGGGTTGCCGCCGGGCGTGTTCCCGCTGAGCAACAACACGTGCCAGGCCGCCATTCTTGAGATGATGCCGGTCTTCAATGCGCACGGCCTCGACCCGTCTTGGGTCGAGCCCCCGACACACGAGGTGCAGGGATTCTTGGACAACTTGTCGGAGGGCTACGACCACGACGAGCCACTGCTCATCAAAGACACCACCTAGGTGAAGATCGACTACATAGCCGCCAGGGAGGCGGAGGCGCAGCTCACCATGGAGGCCGGCAGCGCTAGCGACGTGGAGGATTAGGACGGCACGGCCGCAGAGGAGAGGGAGCTTGCGCAGTGGGCGGGGGCTGCCGGGGAGGCCAGCGGCGCCAACATCGGGGCCCCCTTGTTGAGGAGGTGGTCGAGGAGTCGACCGAGGAGGAGGCCGAGGCTGACATCCCTCCGGCAATCGGGAGAGGACGCATCCTGCGGTGGGCCAGCTCTGGCGAGCCGGTCCGGCCCAGGAGGGACAAACCGTGGCAAGGGGCCCAGGGGGAGTCCGTGCGCCAGAAAAGGGCCGCGAAGGCAAAAAAGACGGCGAAGACCATGGTGGAGAAGAAGAAGGCGGCCGCCTCTTCTTCGTCAAAGCGTCGCCGGACTCCATCCCCGTCCCCTCCTCCCGCAGATGTCGACCCGGAGGTCGTCTTTGATTTTGGGTCTCTCAGCCCGAGGAGGAAAAGGAAGGCGGCAGAAGAGGAGGCGAAGGACGAGTAAGTGCCCGCCCTTCTTCATCTCCGCTCTTTCAGACTGCGCTACTTTTCATGACTTGCTTCATCTCCGCAGGGACAGGGAGACGCTGGCCCAGAGGGTGGTGAAGAGGGCCAGGGCGTCGGTGGGCGACCAGTCCCCGGCGGGCGCTTCGCACACGCCGGTGGTGGAGATCTGCCCAGACAACAGCCCTCGGTGCAGCCCCCAGCTCAGCCCCCAGCGTGCATCCACCACTTACTCCTCATCAACGTGCGCCGGGGTACAATCTTTTGGCACTGACCTTGTCGTGGCTGTAGAAGGAGGATGGCAGAAGGAGGAGCAACCGAGGGCCACCCCCATTAACCACACCTTCCCGAGCACCGAGCCAATGGGCATGGAGGAGGAGGAGGAGGACTTGGGCACTGGCGGCTCCATCCCGGCAACAGATGTTGGCGGGGAGGGGGCCACTTCTTCTCAGCCCGGCACGGGTAAGTCACCTGCTTTTTGTTCCTGCTTTTCCTTCTTTCTTTTTCGAACCTTGATCTTAGCCTTGCCTCATTCTTCTCTCTGGCATCCAGATCCTCCCTTGGCGGACCAGGAGAACGTCGACACCGTCATCACGGAGGTCACCAAGGACACCAAGGCCAAGGCCGACAAGATCGTCGCCGAGGAGGCCACCGAGAACGCTGCTGTGGACGTCGCCAAGGGGTCTGTCGGAGAGAGCGGCAAGGGTGCTGCCGAGGAGGCCGGCAAGGGGCCTGCCGAAGAGGCTGGCAAGGCCACTGCCGAGGAAGAGGTGGTTGACGATCAACCCTCCCCCTCTGCTGCCTCTGGCTCGAGCAGGTACTTGAAGGTGGGCGATGACTTGTTCGTCCACCTTACAAGGACAGCGGGCACCAGTGCGCCGGCCGAGGGGGAGGTGTTTGACGATGAGGTGCTCGCCGCCGCCGGGCTCGAGGTTGTCGATGAACCGAGCGCCGGTGGTGGCGGCACCGAGGAGGAGCAGCTTCTTCAGGCCATGGGCGCCAGCTTTTGGAA
Organism: Aegilops speltoides; assembly: GCA_021437245.1. Lineage (NCBI taxonomy): Eukaryota > Viridiplantae > Streptophyta > Magnoliopsida > Poales > Poaceae > Aegilops > Aegilops speltoides. The sequence continues at coordinate 104,260,229 of CM038146.1, forward strand.
GCTCCAAGCTCTCCACCGCGCCCAACTGGACAAGGCGAAGTCCAGGGAGGCGGCGGCGGGCAAGGTGGAGGTGAATCTTGAGGAGCGCGTTGCCGAGGCGCAGGCCTTGTTCCGCCAGGCCCACGAAGAGCTGAAGGCCACCCAAGACCAGCTGGCCGAGTGCAAGCAGGAGGTCCTTTTGAAGCAGGCTGACATTAAGAAGGCCCAGGAGGCGGCGAGGGAAGAGGCTACCAAGACCGAGGCCACCCGGTCCTAGTGCCAGGCCAAGCTGAACTCCCGGGAGGAGGATCTCGTCGCTCGTGAGGCGGCGCTCGCCGCCACACTCCGCGGCAAGGACGAGGAGGTCGAGAAGCTCGTCGTGCAGCGGACCCGGGAGCTGGAGCAGAAGCACAAAGAAGCACTTGATGCTCAAGCTCTGGCCCACGGCGACAAGGTGAAGGAGCTAGAGGCGGAGCGGGACGGCCTGAAGAACAGGGTCGAGCAGCTGGCGAAGGAGAAGGACACGGTCAGCTGCGCCTTGACGGAGGCGCAGGCTGCAGTCTTTGACAAGGCCGAGCTGCTCACTCGCGCCAATGACTCCATCAAGGACCTAAAGATGAAGCTGGAGGGTTTTGAGGGCACGCTTTCGGAGGTCAAGGCCCGAGAGGAGACCCTGGCTAAGAACCTAGAGACGGAGAGGCAGCTACGGAAGAACGACACCGCCAACCACGAGGATTTCGTGAAGGGCGAGAACCTCTGGCTCAGCCGCCTCGCCGACGTCGCCAACAAGATCACCGAGAAACTGGCTGCTATGGGGATGTCGAATGTGAGGTACACCCCAGAGCCAAACGTGAGCCCCAATGCCAAGATGACCCTGTTCTTCGAGGGTGTTCTTTGAGCCCTAGAGCAGTTTCGCTCTAACAGAGCGAGCTCTCTGGCCAACAAGGCCCGGCTACTTTGCCGGGGAACCTTGAACAAGGTTCTCACCAAGGTGGCGTACTGGTACCCCAACCTTGACTTGAACGCCGCGCTAGAGAGCTTGCCGGAGGACATGGACCCCGCGCCGCTCAGGGAGCGCATCAAGCCCATCATTAGCCGCGTCGACGGAATCGAGAGGGTGGAGGGCCAGCGCCGGAACTAGGCACCCCGTTTCTCATCGCCGCTGCAGGTTCACCAAAGACAATTTATATCTTTAGTTAGAACTGCAGCAACAATTGATGTAACATAACTCTGCAGTACTTTTGAAACGATGCATGCTATTTTCCAATTTGATATTTATCTATATATCCACCCTACGTTAATTGGGTAGGCTTGCTGGCGCATAAACCCATGCCACGGCACCTCGAGGATGGATCCCCAATAGCTTGCCAGGTGTGCGTGCTACCAGGCGAACCACCTTGTCGTTCTCAGTGCGGCCGCTCGAGCTGTCGAGCAGACTCGAGACAGAACAAGAGCGTTGCTAATAGCGGAAGGCTACCCTGCCGTTCTCGACGCAGCCGCTTGAACTGTTGAGCGGACTCGAAACAGAATGAAGGCGTTGCCAAGAGTGGAAGGGCCCCATTGCATGCAGGTTTGTATACAGAGGGAACGATCTCCAAGGAGAATAGCCTTATATAAAAAGAATCGCAAAAAGTGTTTGCGTGACTTAGCTTTTCTGTCGTTGCGCGAGTGCTCACTGCACTCACAAGTGATGCCTCCCGTTCGATCACCTTCTTCCTTGGAAACCATGGCGATGAAGAGCTGCTAGACTAGCTGCCAAACCAGATTCTCACAGATGTGCCCCCCTACCTGGTGCGCCAAAGATGTCGGTGGGAACGACACCTATGGGATCAACGGAATCCCTACTATGGTCGGCGGGCGCGGGGTTGTGAGAAGAGCGGGTCTAAGAGCCAGCACAAAGGCCGTTTACCCAGGTTCAGGCCGCGAGGATCGCGTAATACCCTAGTCCTTCTTTGGTGTGTATTTAAGTGCTCTTGAGCTAGCTATCGTGTGTGGCTTGCTCAAAAGAGCGAATCCCCCTCCAGTACGCCTCGGGCCTCCTTTTATAGTTGAAGGAGGCGCCACAGTGGCACACAGGAGGTGGAAAGGGTACAATAGCTATTCTTATCACCCATCATTACGGGACAAGGCGCATTAAATGCGCCCCTTAGGTGTCCCCTCGCTTTGTTGCCGCCTCGCCTTGCTTCGACATGCGTCCAGGCCAGTGAGGCGGGCAGAGCCATGTAGGCTGGCAGGCTGCTGAGCTGGCGCGGTGGCACTGTCTTCACGAAGATCTGCATGCCACCATGCAGGTGCTTGCTGAGCTGGTCTCGGGGTTGTACGTCCCACGCAGGTGCTTGCTTGGCTGGTTGGGCTGGCAGCTGCATGGGAACGTCGGTGGAGCCTTGGCGGGTGCGGGCCTGGCTGCGGTGCCGCTGATGTCCTCGAAAAGGGTCTTGCTGGGGCCCCGACAGGGGTCTTGCCGAGGCACTATGGTCGTCTCTGGCAAGGATCTTGCCGGAGGCCTTGTGGGTTTCCTCGGCAGGGTTCGGGCCCAGGATCGCTGTCTTCTGGTCCTCCTCCCACCTTGTGTGTTAATTATCTTCACAAAGATCTGCATGCCACCACGAAGGTGCCTCCCGAGCCCTGGTTCCAATGTGGTTTATGGTGTTAGAAACCTCGGGCTCAAGGGTGGCGCGCTCCGCTTGTGTTGGGCAAGTTGTCCCGACAATGCTCTTGCCGGGGCTGCGGAGGCCGCCCCGGCAAGGGTCTTGCTAGGGGAGTCCACCTCGCCCTCTTGCTCTCTCGTGTCTCTGTCTTGGCATTGCTTTGATCGTCTTGTGGCTTCAGCCTCCCTCCTCTGCCCTGCTAAGTTCGGCTGCGGGCACTGCTCTGACTGCCCGTGCACAGGTAAAGGGGTGCAAAGTAGAGCCCCTAGTTCCGTACACCAACAAAAATTTAACACAAACTTGTATGGTGACATAAAAATGAATCTACACCCTACCTCACTCAAACCAAACACACTTCCCCCTTCGAAAACATGCTCGTCCATTCAATTTGTAAAGTACATACTTGAAAATATTGGCATAGTACTTTCAGAAAATAACACCATATTGAAGTGGTCATGTAATGAGACCGTCTCACAATCAATACATAGTTTTTATTTTAACAACTCATTTTTCACTTCCTACAATGTCAATATAATAAACCAATCTATCAACATGTTGGTGTACTAGAAACGCTACTACTACACGATCTAGCCGCGTGTCCGGGAAGTGAAACACCGCTAAGAGTACAAAAAGATTAAATTCTCTAAAATAATATTAAGTTCTCTAAAGTAATGTGAATAGCCCCCAAAAAATCCAAAATTGGGCATGTAACAAGAAATGATTTCAAATATTAACACAAACTTGTATGGTCACAGAAAAATGAAACTGCACCGTACCTCTCTCAAACCGAACACACTTTCCCCTTCGAAAATACGCTCGTCCATTCGATTAGTAAACTACATATGTGAAAACATTTGGATAATACTTTTAAAAAATTAACACCATATTGAAGTTGTCATGTAATGAGACTATGGCACAATCAATACGTAGTTATTGTTTTTAAGAGCTCATTTTTCACTTCCTACAATGTCAATATAATAGATCATTATAGAAGTGCTCCACACTGCTCTAAACGTTGCTAAGTTTTGACTTAGCAGCATTTCACCAGGAGTAAGCATGGCTAACCGTGCATTAACATTAATCTCTCTAAAAATATGAGAAAATCCCAAAAGGTGGTTGATACGTCTCCAACATATCTATAATTTTTTATTGTTCCATGCTCTTATAGTATCAATCTTGGTAGTTTTATATGCAATTATATATCATTTTTTAGACTAACCTATTAACTTAGAGCCAAGTGTCAGTTGCTATTTCTTGCTTGTTTTTAGTTTACCAAGAAATCGGTACCAAACAAAGTCCAAATGCCATGAAACTTTTTGATGAATTTTTTCTGGACATAAGAGACCTTAGAAGCTTTGGGAGGAGGCCAGAAGGCGAAGAAGTGGGCCACAAGGCAGATGGACATGCCTAGGGGGGTAGGCGCACCAAAAATACTTTTTCCACACCCGCAAGCTCGCGAGAGCCCATCTGGAGGACTTTTTTGGTACTCTGCTGGAGGGGAAGTTGATCACGGAGGACCTCTACATCAACCTTGCTGCCCTTCCGGTGATGCGTGAGTAGTTTACTGTGACACCTAGGGTTTTTGCCACTTTTCTTTCTCTGGAGTTTGTTGCAAATTTGGTTTGAATGTGAGTTTTTGAATTAACTCATTTGGACTTAGCACTTGGGCATCCTTTTTATTTTCACCCAAGTGACTCCTCTCACTCCTAAAAACCTCTCTTGCTCTGTGATATCTCAAAATAGTGCTATGGGAATATATTTCTCAAAGGCAAATATTAATTTTCTATGTCAAAATGAATGATTTTCACTTCTCCTACAAAGCAACCCCTATTTTTCTTGCTTCCACAAATCTGAGAAAATTCTCAAATATTCTTTGGACCATGCCTCATCATCCTATGAAAAAATATCCTATGGCTATGAGGAGTATCTTTGCTATTGAAAATCATTTCCGTTCTGGTCGAAAACCGTACTTTGTGAAAGAAGTATATTTTTGACAGATCTCCTTGAGCTGAAATTTTTATAGCTTGATGACCTTCCTAACTAACCCTTAACCCCCAAGTTTCAGCTCCTAACTCTCTCTATATTTCTCTCTAATGGCATGAACAGTGTCTGTCCAGAATCTTGTTAAGAAGCTCAAGTCACCTCCTGTCGACCTAGCTTTGATCCAACACCACAAAGTGACTTAACCCTACAAAGACAAGCCACCAGACATGATTTCACCACTCGGTTGCACCGTGTTGCACTAGTCCACGCGGTGATCACGTGAGTCCAGCATGCCAAGCGTGTGTTCGACGCGCTCTAAGCGCCAACAGAGGCACTGATCCGCCCGTGCGCCCGCCTCCGGCCATTCTAGCATGTCTATCACCTCCATCTATCTCGACTCATCCCCCCGGACCTCTCGGTGGAGCTCCCTGACAATGGCGATAGCCGCTGCAGACGCGGACACGGCGGAGCAGATGGCAAAGTGTGCCCGTGTGCCTGAGCCATCTCCCTCCCGCGTCCTATACTTGGCGCCACCGCTCCACTGTGTGTGCGTGAGCTCCTTGAACCCTCCCATCAACCTGAGCCCCGTTCATTGCCTCTTGCCACTCTAGAAGCCTCTCCGGCCATCTCGAGCCCCTCCTCTCCCGCGCCTATATATAGGACCCCTCCCGAGCTTCTCTGACCACCCCAACCTCCTCCACTGACCTCGAATCACTGAGTAGAAGACCGCGGCCAGGCCAGGAAGGCGTCTGGTCGTAATTCTGCACTAGAGCTCACCGCCGATCCCCACTACTAGGGAAAAGCCTATACACGGAATCTTACTAGTAGCGAGGGTTGCTACTTAGTAGTAGCGCAGGTTTTTAAACCTCGCTACTACTAAGTTGATAGCAGTAGCGCGGGTTTTAACCCTCGCTACTACTAAGCGGTCTCTACTGTGCCCCCCGAGACATGCCATAGTAGTAGCGCGGGTTTTTAAAACCTCGCTACTACTAAGTTTGATAGCAGTAGCGTTGGTTTTTAGCCCTCGCTACTACTAAGTGGTGCCATAGTAGTAGCGAGGGGGTAAAAAACCGCGCTACTACTAAAGGTCCCATTTTCAAACTCTACCCCCCCTGTGGATTGCCTTTTCAGTTTTAAAAAAATAAAAGAAAATGATGAAAATGTCAAAAAAATAAAAGAAAATAAGTTTCCCATGTGATATGTGGTCTAGTTGTTGGAAAATTTGCAAATATGAATTTCGACTTTATTTGCAAAATCTCTCGAGAATTTGTAAAAATGGGCATAACTTTTGCATACTAACTCGGATGAAAAAGTTTTTTATATGAAAAATCATCTACTCGAAAAGTTACATCCGAATTTAACTAGGGGAACCCCGTTAAACATTTTTAAAATCCTCAAAAACCTAACAGAAAAAAAAGTTACGGGGCTTTTAAGATCTAGAGGCAAAAAAATTGAAAAAAAATCATTTTTTTTAATTTTTGTTAAATCTGGTCAAACTATGGTCAAACTAATTATTCAAGAATATTAGTGTTACTAAATAATTATTTTTGTTTTTTTGAATTTTGGTCAAATCTGGTCAAACTATGGTCAAACTGTGGTCAACTGTGGTCAAACTATGGTCGAACTAATTATTCTAGAAATATTAGTGTTACTAAATTTTTAGAACAATAGTTTCAAACTCAAACAGTAAAATGTGTGACTTCATGCTCAAGCTAAATTCCTGAGATTAATAGGATTGACATCTTACTATTGTCACGAAAACAACAAGTGCAGACTTGGAAACTAGGGAGAATAGAACCCGGAAGTTAAGCGTGCTGAGGCTGGAGTAGTGAGAGGATGGGTGACCGTCCGGGAAGTTAGATGATTTGGAATGATGAGGGGTGATTAGAGATTAAATTGAGCAGCGGTGAGGGGTGATTAGAGATTTGAGGTTAAAATGATTCAGAAATTTGAAAATTAGTGAAAAAAATCGAAACTTATTTTTAAAAAATTCAAAAAAAATCAGAGATTAGAGATTAGTAGTAGCGCGGGTTGGCACCCGCGCTACTGCTAAAGGACGTAGTAGTAGCGCGGGTCGCACCCGCGCTACTGCTATACGTTAGCTGTAGTGCCTTATTAGTAGCGCCGGTCCCCGCGCTACTAATAGGCCCAAAACCCGCGCTGCTGCTAGGCTTTTCCCTAGTAGTGCCCCCTCGGTGATCTACTCTCTTCGGCACTCCCCGACTCCTCCCAACCCCCTGGAGGCCTCGTGAAGTTCCACTGGTCGAGACGGTGCTGCTGGAGCCCTTCTACGTCGCCGAAAATAGCCAACTCCGATGAGCCCTCTCTGTCGCCACCACTGGAGAAGAACGCCGCGACACCGTCCGTCCACCTCCAACCTAGCAGTGGGTACGTACATGTTCGTCGTGCCGTGGCGCGTGCAACCATCCCTTCACCGGCGTCAGTCGTGGCCTGCTTGCTGGAGAACCACCGGCGACAGAGCCGTCGTCCCCTGCTTCTCTCTCTCTCTCTCTCTCTCTCTCTCTCTCTCTCTCTCTCTCTCTCTCTCTTAACCCTGATGGAGGGGCCCACCCATTAGCCTCTCTCTCCCCCCGAAGCAGTAATTTTTTTACTTGCCTCTTATGCCTAAAATGTTTTTTAATAAGATAAGTGATTGGAAGGTTATGCATTGGAGAAGTGAGGGTCGACCTTGAACACTTGTGTTCATGCTCATGGAAACAATGTAGAATTTTTCATGGAAGTTTATCTCAAAATAATTATCCCCTTGTATATATCCATTGTATTATAAAAATAATGTGCCAAGCTTGGGTTTTAGGATGATTAGATTGCTTGTTTACTATGTGTAGTGCAAAAACAGAAACTTTGGCTATAGCGCGTGAATTTACATTTTTTACTGGAAAGTCAAACGGGTCTGAAACTTTTTGCACAGTACTTATATACAATTTGTTTAGGTTGTCATATTTTTAGAATTTTTGGATTTACAGAAGTATACAAAATTTCCAAATTACTACAGACTTTCCTATTTTTGACAGATTTTGTTTTCTATGGGTTGTTCGCTTATTTTGATGAATCTATGGGTAGTATCGGGGGTATGAACCAAGGTGAAGTTGTAATACAGTATATATAATGCTAATACGAAATTGGAATGAGTTTACAATAGTACCTAAAGGTAGTGATTTTCTTTATTATACTAACGGATCTCACACAGTTTTTGTTAAGTTTTGAGTGGATGAAGTGTTCGAAGAACGAGGAGTTACGGATGTGAGAAGAATAAAGAGAGGCAAGAGTTAAAGCTTTGGGATGACCAAGGCACCCCAAGTAAATATTTCAAGGATAATCAAGCATCTAGGCTTGGGGATGCCCCGGTTGGCATCCCATTTTCTTCTTCGACAATTATCGGTATACCTTGGTTTTTGTTTTGTTCACATGATATTTGTCCTTTATGTTTTTCTTTTTCTTTAAGAATCATGCTAGTATGAGATAGCCCTTCATTGATTTATAGAATGCTTCATGTGCATCACTTATATCTTTTGAGTATGACCTTATAGAATTATCTTTGTGCTTCACTTAAATCTTTTGAGTATGGTTTTATAGAATGCTTCATGTGCTTCACTTATATATTTTGAGCTTGGATATTGGTTAATGTATATTAATTGTAGAATGTTTCATGAACTTCACTTTATCTTTTGGAGTATGAATAAGAATATCATCGAAAGTGGGTTTGGAAGAGTGTCAACTTTAGGAAGTAATGATCCCACTATTTTGGAGGCTGTTGAATCTTAGTGTGATATTTATGAAAGTGGATTTGGAGAGGTCTTGACTTTATTTAGTAATGATTCCACTATTTTGGAAGAGGTTCCAATTGATTATTGGAACAAAGTTACTATCTATGATGATTATTGTGATGACATGTATGCTATAAAGAATAATGTTAACCATGACACTTGTCATCATGATTTTAATTTTCAACTGGATTATGCCTCACATGATAGTTATTTTGTTGAGTTGCTCCCACTATTTCAAATGAGAAGAATTTTTCTCATGTGGAGAGTAATAAATTTCTATGCTTGTAGATCACGAAAAGAATGCTTTATGTGATGGTTATATTGTTGAATTCATTCATGATGCTACTGAAAATTATTATGAGGGAGGAATATATGCTTGTAGGAGTTACAATAATATCAGGTTTCCTCTCTATGTGCTTAAAGTTTTGAAGTTATACTTGTTTTGCCTTCCTATGATAGTTGATTCACTACAAAAAAATACACTTCCGTGATGATACGTGTTTGTCACAGTAGGTCACATTTTCTGTCATGCATGTACATCCATGACGATTTTATGACAGAATCAAGATAGTCATACTTGTGTTGTCATAGAAGTGTTCCATGACATTACCAAAATTATCATCATGGAAGTGTCCACTTCCATGATGATAAACTGTGCGTCATAGAAGTGCTTTCGTCAAGGGTGACTGACACGTGGCATCCACCATAACGGGACGCTGTTAAGCTATCGGGTCCGGTGTTGGATCTGATAACCCGCTAACAGACACAACCAATGCCGATTTTCCACGTGTAAAATTCTCATTGGCCGACGGAACCACGTGTCAGCTCCGCGTTGGCACAGGTGTCACTCATCCAATGGGCGAGATGCGCCTATGATATGTTGACACTTGGACCGGCCCAAACGTGGCCCATAAAGATTAAATGGGCCGGCCCAACTAAAGGCCCACAAGATTTTGCAGACCATAATGGGCCGGCCCAGCTAGAGGCCCACAAGATTTTGCGGACCATAATGGGCCGGCCCAGCTAAAGGCCCACGAGATTTCGCCGACCATAATGGGTCGGCCCAGCTAAAGGCCCACAAGATTTTGAGGACACTGGTGGGCCGGCCCATTAACAGGCTGCCATGCTTTGGGCCAAATGCCAGCCTATATTTGATCCGGTCCATTAATAGCCTGCCATGTTCCGGGCCTAATAAAGGCCCATATGAGATCCGGCCCGTTAAAAGCCTACCATGTTCTAGGCCAAATTACGGCCCAGATCAGATCCAGCCCTTTAAGAGGCTTTGGGATAAATAATGGCCCATATTAGATTCGGCCCGTCAACTGGACGCTATGCTTTTGGGCCCAATTGCTAAAGGCCCATTTAGTAATTCGGCCTGACATTAGTTTTTGCCCATTAAAGGACCGTTTAACATTTCGGCCCTATACTTATTTCGGCCTGTTAAAAGCCCGTCATATAGTTGGGCCTAACTAAGGCCCGGTTTGCATCCGGCCTACTCATAGCCAATTATCTGATTGGGCCAAACAAGGACCGAGACAATTTTGGCCTGTTAACGGCCCATGATGTGATTGGCACAATCATGGGCCGGGGTCTATTTCGGCCTACTGCCGGCTCGTGAGAAGTTTGGCACATTTCAGGCCCAACCTACTATTCAGCCTCCTAAAAGTCCATTGAGTTTTCTTGCGAAAATAGGTTCGGCGGTTTACTCAGCCTATTAAAGGCCCGAATCTAATAGTGGGCCAGTTTACATTTAGGGCTGTTAACGGACCAAGATGACTGGGCCCATGATGCGGATCATGCATAGTGATTTGCATGACGGCCCGATTATGTACCGTAATTTTATGGTTTGGCCGGTTTACTGCAAAGACAGGATGGATATACAGTAAAATAACTACAGCATCGTGAATAAGAAAAAACCTAGACTATACAATAAAGAAATTACGGCATATTACATCCACTGGGCATCAAAGTTCGCCACTATGATAATAAAGCACAAGCAGACAGCAGATTTACATACAACATCAAAGATCGCCACCAGTGCAAATAAACACGCCAACAAAATAATATACAAACCGACAGCACTTCAATAGAGTTCAAGAAAGGTTAGCCTTGCTCGAACTCGCAGCAAGCAAGCAAATGAAAGCAAGTGATGAGATCGCGCTTGTTTGACACTTATATCCTCCTCACTCAGAAGGATAAACAAGCAGCCAGATGACAGGTTTTGCACATATAAGTATCAGTGCTGACAATTCATCACATTTCTTATTGATGAATAAAGTGACACAGTTTAAAATAGCATTAACACAATATGGTATTGTTCAGGTCAAGACATGGCAGGAAATGACATTGTGAAGGAGTTGGCAGCTTCATGACACCACTGGATTACAAATCAAGAACTCATAAGTTTCAATGGTTAGTGTGCTGTCAATTTATCCCATTTCAGATTGGCAAATAAAGAGATGGTTTAAATAATATTAGAATGATATGACATTGTTCATAGTTAAGACATTGCAGAATATGACATTGTGTTGTAGTGGGTAGGTTCACCACACCACTGGATTATGGATCAAGAATAGAAGCATACATGCAGTGCAAAAGAAGATCACTTGCTCTGTATAGTTTAATTTACATGGTATGAAGAAGGAACTTGGTTGTACAACTGAAAACTTAAGTTGAGAAGGACAAACTTTTGTTTATGAACTACATAATAAACTTTCAACATGCAATTTGATGCAAACACCAAAAATAAATAGTTGTTGCAGTCATGCCACTACAAGAAAACCTGCCTGTAGAGACGTCATATTCCATAGGTAGAGACATGTTATTTCATCTCTAGGCAACCATAGAGTTGACTTAGTAAAGCGTCTTTGGAGCGTCTCCCCACGGACCGTCTCAAAAAGACACGCTGGCTGAGCGTCTGTACATGGCATGAGACGCTATATTGGGACGTCTTAAGGCGCCTCTAGATATGACACGCTATATTCGGACGTTCAAAAGCGTCTCTAGACATGTAGAGTCGTTCTGTTAGATGCGCTCGTATTACGTCTCTACTAACAGGGCCATTTCATTCACCATAGGCCGTAGCCCAATTCCTATACACGCTTTGTATAGACGTTATATACGTCTCTAGATATACCAAAGCTTCTTTGTTACCACGTAATATTTTGCTTTAAACAATATTTGATTTATTCCAAATTTGTACTTCGCCATTTCAAATCCAGTAACTTTATCATGCCACATGGTTGTGCAAAATGATCAACAAGTATTGTTATATAAAAGCATCCACCCATATCACCAATCACATTCATAAGCAACAAATATCATTATATGAAGGGATTCACACACATTACCAATTCTATTCACAACCATCCCATTCACACAATTTCAATTAGTAGGAACAAACACCTTAGGTTCACAACTGAATCAGATCAAAGATTCATATGAAAACGCAAATAATTAAGAAGAGATCATACAGACTAGAACTAAGTTTTCCTATAAAGCTAAAATATATGTATAATACACAATATTTATCCAGTTAAAGACTAATTCTTCTATAGTTGCTCCTGGCTCCCGCAATGTAGTCCTTTTATAAATCTTGAGCTACCCTGAAAAAGAAAGATAACAGGGAAGTTTTAGAACATATAAGCTCTAAGAATAGTGTGAGAAGAAATGTACTTTGACGATGTACCATACTAGTGTTTGGTGGCTTGTTTCGAGGTTGTGTAGGAGTGGTTAATTTTAGTTTTTTTTGACACAAAGATCCTTCATAAATAAAAAGCCCTTAAGTATGTACATTGGAGCATACGATGATTGCATGGAAGTGTACTTACATGTGATAAGAGGCCATGCAATAACATGACCAATAGCATCCCTTACTATTTGCAATTTTCCAGATGGTCTACCGAGTATCTCGTCTCCAGGTCTTGAAACAGCGCAAACATAAACTGCTACATATTGGTCTACAAGCATGTTTCCACCAACCACATATGTTTTATCTCTACTCACTAAAGTTACTTCGGCCAGAAATTTCTTTTTGTTTCTCGGGTTCAACGCAAGAAGACTTTCATGTTATCCTATTTTTTCAAGAAATGAAACATTCATTATCGCAAAACATGGAAGATTTCACTTTACACAGAAAGGGCTGATTGCACATGCAATTAGACCAACTAATTATTCTAACCAATCTCATTCAGATATATATACCTGCTTAGTGACGTGATGAAGCTGTACACTTGGTTCATGACCACCTTGCTTGGTCGGATTGCTATTTTCAGCATGACCATTCTTTGATTCAGGATCTTCATGTGCTTTCTACAATTGAGGTTCAGATCAATTGTAAGTAAACTTATAGAAAACATAGACATTATTTGATTGCACACAAAAAACTAGGCGCGCATGTGCACACACCTTAGCAACCGTGTCTTCATGTGGTGAAGATAAACTGGTGCAACCCTCATTGGTTCTTGCGCAATTGCTAGGATGCAATTCCTGGTTAGTCTTCTTCGGTAAAGTTGATGCCGCATAGCCTTGTTTGACCCTATCAATTTTTTCAATGTGTGCTTTCTATAATTGAGGTTCAGTTCGGTTGTAAGTAAACATACAGAAAACATACACATTGTTTGACAATGAAGCAGAAATTTATGCACACACGCACCATGTGTGGTAAAGATGAACCAGTGTTATCCTCTTTGGTTCTCAAAGAAAAGCTAGGATGCAATGCTTGGGTAGTGATCTGCTTATCTGGCAAAGTTGATTCTACACTTGATTGGTGTAACCCTCTTTGGTTGATTATGCATGGCCTTGATTGGCCTTATCAAACTTTTCAATGCGTGCTTTCTACAGTTGAGTTGAGGTTTAGTTCAGTATGACATAAACATACATAACTATAAGCATTGTCTGATAATGAAGCAAACATTTATGTACACACCATAGCAACCATGTGTGGTAAAGATAAACCAATGTAATCCACTTTGGTTCTTGCAGAAAAACTAGGATCCAATTCCTGGGTAGTGGTATGCTTATCTGGTAAAGTTGATCCTACACTTCCTTGAATTGCCCTATCAAAGTTTTCAGTGTGTGCTTTCTACAATTGAGGTTCAGTTTAGTTGTAAGTAAACTTATACAAAACATAAGCATTTTTTAATAACAAAGCAGAAATTTCTTCACACAAACACACCTTAGCAGCCACTTGTTCATGTGGTAACAATAAACCGGGGTGACACTCTTTAGCTCTCGCACAATTGCTAGGATGTAGTTTTTGCAACTTATGATGAACAACTGTTTGTAAGTATGAGAATGAACTAGAATATTTATTAGTGAAGAAACTATTACATCACCTGCATAACACTCAATGGAGCATGTTCTTCAACTTCGTTATGTGATTCATTCAGGAGGTAACTCCCAACAACTCTTTCATTGAGATCAACCTGAAACAAGAACATGATAATAGTATATTAATACTCATACATGTATCTTTGCAGAAAGAGATGTGGTTTAGATACGAACTTCATCACTTCCTGCGGTTACATATTCATTTCTCAAATCCTCTTGGGGGAATTTTCGCTTCAGGAATGAACGGATCATAGCAACCTCACCAGTCACATTTTCTACATTATCTCCTAGTGCCTGCAGTGCAAATTGAACATTTCCTTCTTTGTCAGGATGCTGAACAAAAGTCATTCCCTGAGAAATAAAAATTTCGCTCCAATACTTATCACCATAATACCCTCAAAGTTCTTTCGCCTCTTTCCCATGCACACTTTTAAATATTTCTCTATAATCACTGAATGAAAGGTTCCCACTGTTATCTTTCTTTCTTTCTTCTAGTTTCTCCTATTGAAACAAATACAAACATCTCATTATACTAAGTAGTACTCCCTCCGTTCCTAAATATTTGTCTTTTTAGAGATTTCAAATGGACTACCACATACGGATTTATATATACATATTTTAGAGTGTAGATTCACTCATTTTACTCTGTATGTAGTCACTTGTTGAAATCTCTAGAAAGACAAATATTTAGGAACGGAGGGAGTATTAAATTAAAGCCTCTACTTTAATCACAAGTAGAAGTATACCATCACTATATTTGTTTTCGCATTTTTGTATTCACCATTCTTCCGCTTATGAGCTTCATCCCATAGTTCAATCTTGCTAACCTTTCGATTCCTCTTGATTTCCTGTTCAACAAAGTAAATTAGAATGTTTGTTAGTGTTTCTGTTAGAACATATTCAGTTTTCTTCACTAACAAAACTTTTCTGATCCATCTTTAGAAAAAAAAAGTTTCACCATCTCTTTTCTGAGCCTAGCATGGCTTTTTCTCCCAGTTGTATGTGCTTCTTTGCACACTCGGTATTCTTTTCGCATAATTTCTGGGAAAACAACACATCTAGTCAATATTAATGCCACCAAACTAGTTATGTACGCAAGATTAAGTATGAGAATAGAACACATAACCATGTGTTTATCCTGGCACCAAAACCCGACAAGAGTATCCCATTGATGTTCATTAACACCTTTGGGAACACCTGCTATAATTTCAGCCAAAGACTTCTTGTCACGCTTGAAATATTTACTCTTCAAACGAGACTTATAAGCTCTACATTTTTTGTTAATAGTTAATAGGATCCAGTCTCTTGTAAGTTGTCTAGTATCATTGGGGTAGATAAATTTCTCCTTCAGAAATTAAAATTGACAATCAGCAATGTGAAATTAACAGTCTTGAAGAGTGCTATGAAAATTTTACCTCCACATCTGTGATCATCTGCCCATGTTTCTGTAGAAACAATTCATTGTCCCATCTCGAAATATGCAATGGTGCAAATGTTGAGTTTTCTGCAAGACAGGTAAGATGATGACCGAGAATGGCAGCAGACCTTCCATTTGGAATTCCACTTCCATCTGTCTCCACAATTATCTTCCCCCCACGTAATTCCGACAAATTTTTACCTCGGAATTCCCCTATAATCTGTCGCACATCACCATTTGGCCCTACATGGAAGAGTATCGCAATGGCATATAAGTGGACGATATACATCACACTAGATATGTGTTTGAAAAAGAAAATTGAGCTTACAAATTATTTTAATTTGCCTAGTAGATTCAGGAGGCCTTTTGGGAACTACATCATCAATCTCTGGAGGGCCTTGTAAATTTTCTTCATCTGGTTGTACACTTTCAGAAGCTTGCTCTGGGATGTTTAGGCTCCGAAGCCGTTGAGGTATCGTCGACATGATATCTGTACCAAACAATGTTAAAATCATATGTTAATTTCAAGCATAGAAACAGATGTAACTGAAAATGAACCCAAAAAGCACTTCAGAAGTTACTGTAACACACATAGCAACATACAGACCTGTAAACAACAATATTTCAGTGCAAAATCTGAGAGCTGCTGATTGAAACCTCCCTTCAGCTAAGATGCAAGAATCAAAACTAACAAAATAGTGGGACTGCACTAAGATGAGGTAGGAGAAGGTAGATAACAGAAACTCTTCAGTCTTATTAAACAGCTATACTGATGAATGGGCAAAGCAGTCCATTATGCAGGAGAAGGTAGACATAACAGAAACTCTACAGTCCTCTTAAACAGCTATACTGACAAATGGGCAAAGCAGTCCATTATGCAGGAGAGGGTGACATAACAGAAACTCAGTCTTCTTAAACAGATATACGGACGAATGCAAAAAAGCAGTTCATTGTGCAGAAGGTAGACATAACAAAAACTCCTCTAAAGTCTCAAACATCTATACAAAGAGGAACCTATTATGCCAAAGAACGAATCACAACTTTGTCATCACAAGACATGTTTAGGTTTCAAATCTGTTACTACAGGAAATATTCTATAATTATCCACTTTGCCACTCCACACTATCCAATTCCATATACCTAGTGCTATTTTTTCATTTTACCATATAAAATTTGATTGGACCAAACAATTGCTCACATATTTTCAATAAAATCTGTCAGAATTGATTTCTAGGCAAGCAAGCAATTCAACAAACACTTAGAGTGCATTGCCTACATGAAGGAAGTAAGGAGAAGAAGGAGAAGAGGATCGAGACTTGAGATGCATATATGGAGGAGGCCACATTGGTTGATTTAATGGTAAACTGTAAGGTCTATGGGATTCAAGGGATCACCTACTAGACGTGGTGGAGGATGAAGATGCTACAAGGAGATGAGAGCTCCTGCGCTTGCGGAGCGGCGTACAGATGGAACACACGGCGCCGCTTCGAGTGAAGGACGAGATCGGCTTGGATGTGGCCTCGTGACGGTGAGGACGACGTCGGGCAGATTACAGCATCGTGACGACGGACGCCGACGAGGCTCCAACTAGTGACCTTGATGATAGAGGAAAACGGGAGTCGGCGGCAAGCGGAGATAGCGGCGGAGGGCAGCGTCTGAGGATGAGGCTGCCACCGATTGAAGTGCGGGAATGGGCGGCGCGTGGGTTGCCTGGCGGATTGGAATCGCAGGAGGTTGGATAAATTAATGGGGAGGTGGGGACGATGCGGGATGTCTTGCGCGCGGTAAAGAAAATGATTGTGGCGCCAAATTTTGTCAAGCGAAAATACTCCAGGAACGTCAAATTTGATTAAGTGGGAATAGTTTGGGAGCGATATAAGTAATCACATATATAGATGTGTTAAACGCATATATGGATAAATAATTTTTTGGGTGTATCTTTTATTGGATAAATCCGTATGCTTTGTTCTTTTTTTAAAAAAAAGTGGTAATTTTCGTATCCAAGTAATATTGACATAGTTTAATAGAAATAATAAAGGTAGTGGTAGATCGAAGTTGGGCTTCCCTTCTCCGTGCGTTGCCCATGCCGACCGCACACGCCGCCCCGGTGTGCCATCCCTTCACCTAGCCCTTGTCGGCGACGGGGGCGGTGGCACGAAGTGACTCCTCCAAGCCGTTCTTGACCATCTGGTCACTGATACGGTGTCGGCGTCTCTGCAATGTCGGCGTCCAATGTGGCAAATGTGGCCCGACATTGCGTCACTCCTGCCGCTCGTCCTCCTACGCCGCCCTCTCGACCGTCGTCAGGGTGCTACGATGTGCCGTCACCACGCCGAGGTAATGGAGGAGGCGCCCGGGAGGGCTCCTCCTCCCTGACAACCTTGTAACACCAGTTGCGGCGCGGCGGTGACGCCAGTCGGTCGAAATGGTTGAACGTGTTGCGTGACGGAGGGGGTGGATCCTCCTTGACGCGACGTCTGGTTTGGTCTCCGATGTTTCATCGGGGGAGGGGGCTCCTCCTCGACGTGTCTGTTGGGCGGCGTTGGCGTCATGCTTAAATAGTCGGGCCGCGGCGCCCATACACGCGGTTCATGCCCCGCCACGAGATCCTCCCGACGGCTACCCCCGTAGCCGCCACCGCCTTTGCGTTGCCCCTTCGGGTTGTCGCACCGCAACACGCGGTCCATGTTGCCGCTCATCGGGCCATCCCCACCGGCTAGTGGTTCTCCCCGCGGCTGCCCCGACCCGCGAGCCGCCGCTGCACCCAGGCCGTTGTCGCCGCTCGCTCATCCAAGTCGCGTCGTGCCGCCCATCCACCCCCTTCGTCTTCGTCCAGCACCAGCTCATCGCATGTGTCGCCGTCATCTTCTTCGGCCACTTCATCTACTCCGACCACCGTTGGCGACATTGGCCCCATGTCGATTGGCGTCGTAACCGTCATCGAGTCCTCCTCTGGTGGCCCATTCGACTCCTCCGACATGGCGTACAGCTCATGCAGGTCCCCGCCTACGCATGCCCAGTGCTGGCAACACCAATGCATGCCCAGTGCTGGCAACACCAATGCGTGCCTTTATCCCCGCCCACGCATGCCCAATGTTTTTCTTTGGTCTTTTTGGTTATTATTCTACATTTTCTTCTGCATTTTTTGTTTTTGATTTCTTTTTTCTTATGTTTGTTTTCTTTTTTACTCTACATTATAGTATATGTCAAAACAATCTTTTAACAAGTGATCAACAATTTATGTATACATATTCAACATTGTCCGTATACTTATTCAACATTTCTTAAATACTTATTCAAAATTTTATTACTTATTCAACATTCTAATACTTGTTCAACATTTTTCAAATACTCGTTCAACATTTTTTAATACTTATACAACATTTTTTTAATACTTATTCAACATTTTTGAATAATTGTTCAACATTTTCCTTATACTCGTTCAACATTTTAAAATACTTGTTCAACATTTTTTAATAATTATTCAACATTTTTCCCAAATACCTGCTCAACATTTTTAATACTTATTCAACATTTTCAGTTACCAGTTCAACATTTTTCATATACTCATTTAACATTTTTTAATACTCATTCAACATTTTAAAAGACTAGTTCAACATTTTAATACTTATTCAACAAAATTTCAAATACTTGTTCAATATTTTTTAATACTTATTCAACATTTTTTAGTACTTGTTCAACATTTTTAATACTTATTCAACATTTTGTAAATACTTATTCAGCATTTTTTTCAATTGGTTGATTAATTATTTTTAAATACATTTTCATGTTTTTCATACACATTTGTATTTTTTTCTGTGTAAATTTTGTGTATACATTAGAATCATTTTCTCTGTATCCATTTACCGTTTTTGTCAAATGTTGATTAACATTTTATTAAAAAATTGTACGTAAAGTCAGATTGTCAGTGCGTTCTTGTTTCCTTGATCTATTATTACAGAATGTTAAAAGTGCTTGGTCCGATGGCTCGTTGCAGCGCCTCCTAACGAGGTGACTAGGGTTCGAAACCTGGAGTTGCCGAACAATCTACTTTTTTCTAGACATGCCGAACTACCTACTTACTATTTATCTTTTGGTTCACATTGTATATATGCCTCGCGGGCCGGCCCACTCGGGAGCTCGCTTCAGCGAGAGACACGATCGGACTCACGTAACGCGAGAAATAGGCGCTCCCAGTAGTCGTGGCTGCCGTGGAGTGTTTGGGCTCATTCATGGGCCCGATACGTATATTATATCTACTGTTTTTTTTGGGAAACAAATTCTTGGGTATTCCAGGGAATCCCAGGAAGACCCCGGTACCGTTGAGCGGTGGGGGAACAGAGTGAGGCGAAGCGGGCGAGTGGCGGTGGCATGAGACATATGGCAGGGGGCGAGTAGCGGTTGCGTGAGATCTATGGCAGGAGGCATCCGTCGACGGCTTGAGAGCTCTGGCTGGGGGTAAACGACAGCGCAGGAGTGGCGGCTGCTATCGAGATGCCGAGCGGCGGCGGCACTATGGACGAGCCCTTCAGATTTGGTCGTTTAGTTCGGTCCAGGAGTAGTACATTGCAAAAATACCAAAGGGTATATCGGTCATTCCACCTAGATTTATCAAGTTCAATAAATTAAAAAAATTGGTAAAACGCCAATGAGGGCAAATGAACAAGAAATTAATGTAACATATAAGCCTAAATAAAATACGCCAAATCATCAAGTCCCCGACTAATACAGGGAAAATGATCAAATCCCTTGTATATGTGAATTGATTGAGGATTTTTTTTCAGTGAGGCACGAATAAGGATTTTATTTTAACACAAGAATAATAGTATTATGTAGGACAATATTACAAATTTGATTATTAAGGTTACAATCAAATAACAAAATGCCTCTTGATTAATCTATTTGAAGTTTACCCAAAAGTTAAGGAAGACCGGTAGAAAACCGAAATGTCAAAAAAACCGTTTTAAAAGCCGAAAACGTGTGCGGAAAAATAAAAAAATCCGAAGGGACCGCCCAGAGCGCGACATGTGGCAGGCGGCAGAGAGTGCGCCAAGTGGCGTTGATTGTCGCGAGGCTCCCGAAGGAGCGCTCGTTAACTAGTTGCTCTCTCCGGCGTGCAACCCCCGCTGCCTTGGCCCAATCTTGGCCGGCCCATGTGCGGGCCGGGACGCTGCCTATTTTTTTATCCTTCTTTGCCTTTTATTCTTTCTTTTTCCATAATTCGGGATATCAAAAGGTTCCATATTTTAGAAAAAAATACGAATTTTGAATAAAATAATCATGAATTCATAAAAATACTCATGATTTTAAAATATTGTTCGGGAATTTTAAAAAATTAACAGTTCAAGAGAATGTTCACGAATTTGTACAAAAATGTTCATGAATTTCAGAAATATTCATGAATATAAAAAATGTTTATGATTTCAAAAAATGTTCGCGATTTCAAAAAATGTTCACGATTTCAAAAATGTTCATGATTTCAAAATCTGTTCACAAATTCATAAAATGTTCATGATTTCAAAAAATGTTCGTGATTTCATAAAATGTTCATGATTTAAAAAATTTAAAAAAAAATAATGATTTCAAAAACTGTTTGCGATTTTCAAAAAAAATCATGATTTCAAAAATGTAAAAGAATGTTAATGATTTCAAAAAATATTTGCAATTTCATAAAATGTTCATGACTTAAAATAATTTAGAAGAATGTTAATGATCTCAAAAAATGTTCGACGGCCCAAGAAGGTTCCGATGGTGGTCATGGCATCAAGAGCTCGGTCCGGCTGGGAAAGAAAGAGGGGTGTGGGGGGAGGAAAAACGAGAGGAAGGAAGGGCGACAGTGGAGGCCTACCTTGACGGTGAACTGCGGTTGAGGGTGCGGACCAGTCGCAAGCATGAGCATCATGCGCGCGGCGAGCGTCTCCCCCTGGTTGAGCTGAGAGACGAACCAAAGAATTGGGAAGGAGATGTGATGCCGCGCGAAGTTTCTAGAAAAGGGCGTGTGTTCTCCAGGACCATGGGACACGTGTCGATCGGCGGAGGAGGTCGACATAAAAATAGATTCGTCGGTTGAACGCAATCATTTCTCATATGATTTTAGCAGCTTCCTGCGGCGGACGAAAATAATCGTATTGTGAACAAACCAAAAATTTAGAGAAACACGTGTTACTTTATTTTATTATGCATTAATAATTAATAAGTTAACTTTAAAAATTAAAGTATAAAAGTGTCATTGTGGCCAGATGATTGGCGCTCGCACATGCGACGAGCTTAAAATGCAATAGGTTCGAACGGGGGATTCCCTTTTTCGCACACCCTTTTCCTATTTTGATTTCTATTTTAAATTTTTAATTCCTACTATACGTCTTATATAAATCTAATTGTCCTTGTTAAAAGTCAAACGTCAGCTGGTCTAGTGGCCATTTATACGGCCAAATCGAGAAGATTGTGTGTTCAATTGTTTAGGATTTTCTACGTAGATAAATAAAATGCACCCGCAAAAAATTGCAACAATGCTTTCTGAAAGAAAAAACAGTGCACGCGGGCTACCGACCGCCTCAACCAGTGAGGGTGGGCCCTCGCCATGTTGGCATTGCCACGCGTGCACGGGGTACATCCAGATACGATAGAAAACACCGTACCGTATATGAATAGGAGGACAAGTTTGATGATAAGAAAATATGTATTGTGCAATTGTATGCACCAAGCTGGCCGTACAAGTTCTAAGACTCCGGGTCTTTTCTTTAGTCTAAAATAAGACTAGAGTCACACATTAAAACGTCTCACAAATTGTCTCTAAGAATAGAGTCGCACATTAAAACGTCTCACAAATCGTCTCTAAGAATAGAGTCACACATGAAAACGTCTCACAAATCGTCTCTAAGTTAATTAAAGTTAAATACTTATTTATTGAAGGCTAATTACAATTAAAACTTTGTGGCGCTCTAAAAACGTCTTAAGAAGCGTCTTTAGGTCGCTAGTGTTCATGAGTGTAGAGACGAATAAAAAAGCAACCCAGAAAAAGCGACCATACGCGATGTTTTTGTTGTAGTGTGACTAACGAAATATACACAACAAAGTTTGAAGGCTTGAGAAGGAAAAACTTATATTATTGGTGAAGACAGGCTCTATAAAGCCCTTGTCCATGCTGATGGGGGAAATTCAAGAAGTTTACCACAGAATCTTCTTCATAAGCATTGCCTTTATTCTACATTTTGTTAAGAGTAAATATGATGTGATAATATAAGAAAAAATCAATAATAATTAAGATAAGATGAATAGTGATGCTACACAACCAAGTAGCTATAAATGTAAGTACAGCGATACAGGCAAAAGGTACAGCCAAGAGCAATGCAGAGCTAAACTTCTTCAGTACCATCGGTGTTATCCATCCTTATGGTAAGAGTAAATATAGATCTGATGTGTGGAAAATGGAGGGCAAGGAAAATAAGCTGCGGAGTGATTGTACATGAACAACTACCTGTCAATATAAGTACACTGACAAAGGACAATAGGTACTTACAAGAACAATGCATAGCTAAAAAATTTCATTGGCATTGGATATATTCTACACTAATGTAACCATTCATACAGATCAGATAATTTGGAGCGAACAATTAATAAGCAAGTTATCATGCATACTGCTGTCACATAATGAACCAGGTATGTATGCAAGTATAGTGATACAGGACAACAGGTACTAACAAGAGCAAAGCAGCGGGCAGCATATTTGCAATTTTCTGTCGTCCTTTTCAATACGGAATTTTTCTTCGAGCAGATTTCCTACAAAAACGATCCGTAAGGCACATGAGGAAAAGTAGAAGTTCAATTTGTCATGTGATATCATAGACAGTACCTCATCCTGGGAACGAGACCAGTGCATAACAAGGTTTTTCCATTCAATGTCTTCTAAATTCAGCACAGGAGACTTCACCAGAAATTTGTTTATAGACTTTCCATCAAAGTGTGATTTCCACAGGTAACACCGATACTGCTGCAATGCTTCCTTGAAAAGCGCAAGCAAGCTTTGCTCTTCATGACTATCCAGATTGACCCTCGCCTACTTACAACAATGTAATATAAATCATTGATGTGTTCAACCAGTAGAAAACAGGAAAATAATCACCATGAATAATAGCACTTACACATAAGTGGGACAGGAAGATGTGAAAATGGTGTTTCTCTTCACTATAATCTTCCCATGATGGGAATATATTCACGTAGTCTCTAACAACATTGAAAGCATTTTCTTTTAAACTGGGAATAACTGAAATGGGGTTCCAATCTGCAGGAATTGGTCGTCTCTGCAGTTGGGATAGGTCTTCAGCCGGTGGACTTGTCGTACTTTTTGCTGGAGTTGGATTTTCCTGTGGTACGGCTGGTGCTATGGCAACTGAAATCGGCATACATTTTGCTGGAGTGCAGGTCCTATGTGGTGGGGCTAGTGGTGTGGCCAGTGAAGTATGGGTACAGTCTGCTGGAGTCGGTCCTACGTTTTGTGTCACTGGTTGTACAACCAATATAAGTGGGGTGATGTCTGATTTCTCCGGCACCACCACGTTTTTCAAGGACTTTGCTGGTGCTCCTTCAGGTTCGGCAATCACCCTCTTCCTTTTTGATGTCTGATGCACAAGAACAGCATTTGAGTGGAAAAACATGGTATGATGACAGATGGAATTTGTATTGAGAATGGATGGGCATGGTATCTCGACATATATGATGAGTAAACTAAGCAGTAGAATAAATGCAAGACAACATATGCAAGATATGCGCAATCAATAAAACCTTGCCAAATTAGAACAGGCACCTTGATGGGTGAACAAGATAGGCCGTCTGCCTTTGAATCCTCGAGATTAGAATAGTCATTAGGATCATATTTTGAACAAGAATCTACAGGTGGGGAGAGTATGAGTTTCATTGCATCCAGAATGGCACTCAATGCCTTGGTGCCAATTTTGTAAGTCATTACAGTGTTCCAAAATATTCTTCTGATGCGCGGATCCTGATATTCATTGTAATTGCGTATAATATATGAGAACCATGAAAACATAAATAGTAGTGAGATTATCTTTGTAATGTAGAGGATATTCTAATATAGGGGCGCCCCTGTAAACCCTTGTGTGCTATCACTTGATTCTGATGAGAGAGCTCATGTGTGCTGTAATATGGTGCGTGCATTAATATAATCTGGCACAAGTACAAAAAAATTAGGCTCCAGAGGCAAGGATAGTTGGCAGATGATAGGTATATTGTATAGAGAGTTTATTGCCAAACCATGATTACAAGATCACAGGGCGACTAGGCAGATCGTAGTGTACATAAAAGGGGTACACCATAACCACGATATATAAATCGGGAAAGTGGAACTGGCTGGAAATATGGTGTTGTATTGCTGCTACTAATTGAAAGCCTATCGATCACGTATAGGCCAGCTCTATCAGTTGTTGACTGCATATGTCCCTGTTCCCCTTCCTGACAAGGAACATAATGTACGTACTAAATACAGAATAACAAAAGAGGAACCTGTTAAAGAATAGAAGAGGAAGCATATTCTTGAGCTTCCGCTTCATTGCATACAATGTTGGTTGCCCACTCATGATGAATCACAGCGCCTAAAGAAATGCAATTCCATGTTGTCTCTCTATATGTGGCCACATGCATTTGGAAAATCAAGTGGGAGCATTACCTAACCAATTAAATGTGTGTCTGTTAACTGATATCAGTATCATATCACAATTCGTATTTGAAGAAGTAAGCTTTGGACTTTTGGTTGGTGTGTTTAGCTTCAAGAGTGGACTGCTACTAGTGCGACACAAAGCAGCTACACAGATCATAGTGTAGATATAACGGGAAAACCGTAAGCATCAGAGTAAAATCAGCAAAGTGGAACTTGCTGGAATATATGTGCTAGTATTGCCAGTACGGCTAGAAAGGCTTTAGATACCAGCTCTCTTCAACTGAAGGTGTGGTACTGTTAATATCAGTGTAACTCTCAAAGGCGACACAACTCCCCGCATTTCCTTGCTATTCTTATAGGATTCAAGTGGGCAGGCCACTACAAATCCTATTACTATGTTTACAAAATCCTACGAATCAAAGAGGCCCGAAGAGTTTAAAGTGTCCATCACAACCGATCGTATAGACCTCTACACTTCGAATGTCCCTGCTCATCTTCACTACAAGGAACATATTGTACTACTATCATACTCCCTCCGTTCCAAAATATAAGTCTTTGTAGAGATTTCCACTATGGATCACATACAGATGTATACATATACATTTTAGAGTGTAGATTCACTCATTTTGCTCCATATGTAGTCCATGGTGGAATCTATACAAAGACTTGCATTTAGGAATAGAGAGAGTACTTATTAAAGAAGAACGGAAGAGGAACATGCTAAAGAAGAGCAAGCAGGTTTTTGATAGTAAAATGTTCGTTGCACAGTGCCCACACATGATGAGCCAGAGCGCATTAAAAATGCAACTCCCTGTTGTCTCTCTATATGTGGTGCACGTGCTTTTCGAAAGTAAAGTATGAACATTAGCTGACAAATTAAACGTTATCTGTTTTAGTAATATCAGCATCATATCAGATTCGTATTTGAGGAACAATTTTGGAATTATGAGTGGCACGTTGTTTAGGATGATGGATTCAGGAGCAGTGCTAAGAAGGTACGATGATGGTATTGAATATAAAGGCATGTATGCATGCAAGTCGCTTGACTTTTGTCATTTGGGTCAGTCGACCATTTCAGGCAGTTGGATGAAGATCCTACGTCTCCTAACCCTTCTTCTTCCTCGTCTCTGATTCTTCCCATACAAAACACCCCACGGGCCGCCGGCCGAACCACCGACCCCCACCGCCTGTGTTCCACCGCCACCCCCACTCCCATCCCCGCTCCACCCGCGTCAAGTTCTCTTTGTTCGGTGAGGCCCCACCAC
Organism: Aegilops speltoides; assembly: GCA_021437245.1. Classification (NCBI taxonomy): domain Eukaryota; kingdom Viridiplantae; phylum Streptophyta; class Magnoliopsida; order Poales; family Poaceae; genus Aegilops; species Aegilops speltoides. Next base: position 104,286,310 of record CM038146.1, read on the forward strand.
CTCCCCCCACAACCACCGTCCCCACCCGAGCCCCTTCCTTCGCACCGGCGAACTCTGGCGAGCTCTGAAAAATTGACTGACCTAATTTTGAAATTTTATCTAATGTCATTTAACTAGTGTGGAATATAAAAGGGGAAAACCATAAGCATTGCGAGTATAGTATTGAGCGTGCCATGCCGGATCTAAAGGTGCAAACCGGACAAAGGCAACTTTGCAACCAGTGTTTGCTTTCAACTAGCAAGTAAGTGATGGACAAGAAATCAGAGTAAGGCAGTGGTGATCTATTTTCTTGCTGCAATAAATAAGTTGAGCAGATACGAAAGAGTACCGCCTCTGGTGCGGCGCCGTGTATGCATCTGCTGAGAATTTGATGGTGTTGCGGTAGCGATGGTTGTCGGCGGCATGGAAGAAGATCTAGGAGGGTAGACGGTGGCGGCGGGGCACGGTGGATGAGACGTTCGTAGGAGCGGCACCGGTAAGGTGGACGACGGCGTGGATGAAGCTAGAGGACGGGATGCAAGGATCCTAGTCCGAAGCCATGGATGAGAGAGGTCGATCTCTTGTAATGACGACGACGTCGGTGTATAAGCTCCGGCATGGTGGAGGAGGACAGCGGTGGATGGGTGGCGGATGGAGGAGGCTGGGGTGGAGAGGGTGTTTTGGCGCCCACGGAGTACGAATGGGGAAATGGGGGGAGAGAGGAAAGGGGGGCCATGTCTTTAGGGCGCGCTTGTCTCAAATGCGAGGAAATTTACAAACTTAGCCCCTGTTTCAAATTTCCTACATCACACCAATATTAGTCGGTTGGGGATAGGACGGTAATCTCGCATACACCAAATATTTGCCAACGAGAGTTTGTTTTTGGTGCCCACCGTGTATGAATCGGGGAGGGAGTCGATTTCGGCCGAGGAGACACTGTGTTTTGGCGCCCACCGTGTATGAATCCGGGTGAGAGGCGGTTATGTAATGTTTGAGTGAAATTACAAACCTAACCCTATCGAAACCTATAGAAATCGAGCCGATAGGCTTTTCGTGTCAGGGATATGCAGTAATTTCCATCTCCCAGATTTTGGTTTCGGGCGGTTACTGCGACTTTCCCCACTTCGTTCAAATTTTTGCAGAGCAAGAGTGCATGTTTACCGTGCCAACTCAATTCGAATCCAGTTTGTATTCTACTTTTGTTCGAGCAGGATCCATTTTCAATAGGAATTAAATTCTATATAGATCATTTTTTATATATACTTTCAAAAGAATAACAAAGAATTCTGCTCCTTTATATGTATAATATGATTTACAAATACAATGATCTCAAAATCATAAGGTTGAATTCAAAAAATTTAAACCAAATTATGTTCTACTAAAATGTATGGATCAGTAATATATACATATCAAATAACATAGATGCGCGTGAATTCATATGAGTATGCATGTTTGATAGATCAATTTTGGTTCGAGTATAAATTACATGTATCATCATCTCGAATTCAAATATTTGAATCCCTTTTATGTTGACTCCTTTCATGCACATCTCTCTTGCATGCATGCTCCTTCATGTAGCTATCACTCTCTTTTCTCCAGCTCAACGACACGCTCACTTCATGTTTCTCCTATCTTCGCAAACATGGTCTCTCGAAGTCTCCCTTGAGAAGTGTCACACTCTCCCTATCATTATACATTACACAGTTTTCATTATCTCTCATGTCTCTACCGTTCTCTGGTATCACTAGGTACCTAAGCTTTCTTTTTCACCGCCACACACACAGTCTCACTCGTATTTCACTTTGTCTTTCTTCCTATGGGGTTCTCTCACACACCCTATAGTCTCTAGATATGACTCCGACCACTAAAATTACTCTCTCCTGCAGACACAACATTTGTTGCGGTCTTCTTTCCATCCCCATCCCAGTTATAAAACTGACATTATTCATTTGTTTACCGATCAGAAACCCCCCCCCCTCTCACACACACACACAACTCCTACTTCCACTCCCCTTCCCGACTACCATCTCTCTCCCACACACACACAAAACTCTCGCTTTCGCACCCCCGACTCATATTTCTCTCACAAACATTTATGGACTAGCCTCTATGTATGTTTATACACCCGCACACTGGTGCTTCCACTATCGCATACATGTCTCTCTCGCGCTCCTTGTATCTATGTAGATTTTTCTTCCCTTCTTGATACACGCCCTCTCGATCATGCGCACACACACTATCGCCTCATTTTAAGCCGATACCTCTCGCACACACACTCTTTGTGTCTTCACATGTACACCGTCCTCCTCCTCTCTCCCTCTCTCTCTCACACACACATATGGGCTTTTTGCAACAACTAGCAAGATGCCCATGTGTTGCACGGAACATCAAGATGCATTTGTATGAGTAGTTTATCTTGTGGGAGAAAAGGATGAACGAGGGAAGGCCTTATTTGCCAATGTGGAGAGGGGTGTGTATCGTTTTGCAAAATTGCCATAGTTTCCTTCCTATCTGTCAGATATAAATCGGACGGCCTAGATTGCAGGATGGAAGGCACACCATCATCACCAACTCTGTTTTTATCTCTACTCTTATAAAAAGCATAGTCAGTGATGATTGTGTGCCTGCCATCCTGCAATATAGGTCGTCCGATCTATATCTAACGGATAGGAAGGAAACTATGGCAATTTCCCCGCACGCCTCTCCACATTTGCAGATAAGGCCTTCCCTCGCTCATCCTTTTCTCCCACAAGATCTTGATGTTCCGTGCAACGCACGGGCATCTTGCTAGTAAGAGTAGAAATTAGACATATACCACTTCTCGAATCTTGAAACCAAGAACATTCCTCCCTTATCTCATCAAAAATGCCAAAGGAATATATTTTGAGTGAAACATAACATATTTTTAGTGATATACGTATGTCAAAACTAGACACTTTTTTCTATCAAATGAGTGAATATGTATTAATCTACTTTGATCGTGTGGCAACGCATTGGCACATTGCTAGTAGTTATTACCACTGTATAATTTTTTGGACACCAGACAAATGGTGGAGTAAATATACGAAGAGAAGAGGTGCACGCATGTAGTCAATCTCTCGCTGTCCCGCACACATGAGAGTTACGTAAAGGCACCATTAATAAATAAACCCTAAAACCCTAGGTGCACGATTTCTGCATGCGCGGGTACCGAGTACGTGGTGGAGCGCACCTTTGTAGGAATAATTTGATCCATACGAGTCGATCGTCGGGACCAAAGGTGAACGACCTAGAGGCGGTGGCTCGCCAGCCACAGATCGAGTAGCCACGTTTAAAATATCATTTTTTTAGCGGTGTAAGAGTTCTGATTTTCAATGGCGCGTTATAAGTACTAAGTAGTTTTTAGAACCATTGGTATGGAGAGAAAATGGAATTCATAACTACTACTTCCATGGCATATGGTTGTATGGGTTTATGTTGCGAGATGTTGAACCTGGTAATTCTAGGGCAAATACTATGGTTTAGATGTTGGTTTTCAGTAACGAAAATTGGAAGGGGGAAACCCTTCGTTGATAAAAAAACTACTACCTCCGTTCTGGTTTACTAGTCCCCATCGTATTTTGGGTCAAAGTTTGTCCACAAATTTTACTTATGAAATGTGAATGGAAAAGGAGATTTTGTTATACCCAAACAAAAAAGGACTGGAGGGAGTGATTGCTCTAACACAGACGCAACCTCTCATAGCGCAGGCATTGAACCGGCGCGCCGGCCAAGAGGGCCCCACTCGCTGCAGGCCCGACTGAACACGCATCCTCGCCGCATGCAACCGGCTTTAGACTGCCCCGCCTGCCTCCATTGAATCCACGCGTGTGCCGGCAACACGTCCTTCCATGAGCTGGCCGGCATTTTAGAACACAAAAAATGACGAAAATATAATTAATTACGCATGGTCTTGACTTGCTGGTAGCAGGAACTAGAGGTTTTTCTTCATTTACAAATCTCCTCATATTTTTTTGGCTTTGAAGTTAATCATGGTTGTGGATAGTATCTATGAATGTGCAGATATCTGTGAACATGAGTTTGATGTGGAAGTTGAACTTGGTGAAGGAAATATGCCCTAGAGGCAATAATAAAGTTATTATTTATTTCCTCATATCATGATAAATGTTTGTTATTCATGCTAGAATTGTATTAACCGGAAACATGATACCTGTGTCAATACATAGACAAAACTATAGTCACTAGTATGCCTCTACTTGACTAGCTCATTAATCAAAGATGGTTATGTTTCATAACCATAGACATGTGTTGTCATTTGATTAGTGGGATCACATCATTAGGAGAATGATGTGATTGACATGACCCATTCCGTTAGCCTAGCACTTGATCGTTTAGTATACTGCTATTGCTTTCTTCATGACTTATACAAAGTTCCTGCAACTATGAGATTGTGCAACTCCCGTTTATCGGAAGAACACTTTGTGTGCTACCAAACGTCACAACGAATCGGGTGATTATAAAGGTGCTCTATAGGTGTTTCGAAGGTACATGTTGGGTTGGCATAATTCGAGATTAGGTTTTGTCACTCTGATTGTCGGAGAGGTATCTCTGGGCCCTCTCGGTAATACTCATCACCTAAGCCTTGCAAGCATTGTAACTAATGAGTTAGTTATGAGATGATGTATTACGGAACGAGTAAAGAGACTTGACCGGTAACGAGATTGAACTAGGTATTGGATACCGACGATCGAATCTCGGGCAAGTAACATACCGATGACAAAGGGAACAACGTATGTTGTTATGCGGTTTGACCGATAAAGATCTTCGTAGAATATGTAGGAACCAATATGGGCATCCAGGTCCCGCTATTGGTTATTGAAAGAGAATAGTTCTAGGTCATGTCTACATAGTTCTCGAACCCGTAGGGTCCGCACGCTTAACGTTACGATGACAGTTTTATTATGAGTTTATAAGTTTTGATGTACCGAAGTTTGTTCGGAGTCCCAGATGTGATCAAGGACATGACGAGGAGTCTCGAAATGGCCGAGACATAAAGATCGATATATTGGAAGCCTATATTTGGACATCGTAATCGTTCTGGGTGAAATCGGCATTTTACTGGAGTACCGGAGGTTACGGAACCCCGGGGTTATTGGGCCTACATGGGCCACGAGGGAGAAGAGGGAAGGAGCCGAGGAGGGGCGCGCCTCCCCTCCTAGTCCGAATAGGACAAGGGAAGGGGGCGCCCCCTTTCCTTCCCTCTTCCTCCACTTTCCCCTTCTCCTACTCCTACTTGGAAAGAAGGAGTCCTACTCCGGTGGGAGTAGGACTCCCCCTGGCGCGCCTCCTTGGCGGCCGCCTCCCCCCAGCTCCTTTATATACGGGGGAGGGGCACCCCATAGACACACAAGTTGATCTACGGATCGTTCCTTAGCCGTGTCGCGTGCCCCCTCCACCATATTCCACCTCGGTCATATCGTCGCGGAGTTTAGGCGAAGCCTGCGCCGATAGAACATCATCATCGTCACCACGCCGTCGTCTTGTGGAACTCATCTCGGAGCTCGGCTGGATCGGAGGCGGAGATCGTCATCGAGCTGAACATGTGTCGAACTCGGAGGCTCCGTGACGTTCGGTGCTTGGATCGGTCGGATCGGGAAGGCGTCGACTACATCAACCGCATTGTGCTAACACTTCCTCTTACGGTCTCACGAGTGCGTGGGCGAACAATCTCCCTCTCGTTGCTATGCCATCACCATGATCTTGCGTGTGCGTAGGAAATTTTTGAAATTACTCGTTCCCCACAAAGGTATCCGAGCCTAGGTTTTATGCGTTGATGTTATATGCACGAGTAGAACACAAGTGAGTTGTGGGCGATACAAGTCATCTTGCTTACCAAAGATGTCATACTTTGGTTGGCGGTATTGTGAGATGAAGCGGCCCGGACCGACATTACGCGTACGCTTACGCGAGACTGGTTTCACCGTTACGAGCACTCGTGCTTAAAGGTGGCTGGCGGGTGTCTGTCTCTCTCACTTTAGCTGAATCTAGTGTGGCTACGCCCGGTCCTTGCGAAGGTTAAAACAGCACCAACTTGACGAACTATCATTGTGGTTTTTTAATGCGTAGGTAAGAACGGTTCTTGCTAAGCCCATAGCAGCCACGTAAAATTTGCAACAACAAAGTAGAGGACGTCTAACTTGTTTTTGCAGGGCATGTTGTGATGTGATATGGTCAAGACGTGATGCTATATTTTATTGTATGAGATGACCATGTTTTGTAACCGAAGTTATCGGCAATCGGCGAGGAGCCATATGGTTGTCGCTTTATTGTATGAAATGCAAGCGCTCTGTAATTGCTTTACTTTATCACTAAGCGATGGCGATAGTCGTAGAAGCAATAGATGGCGTAACGACAACGATACTACGATGGAGATCAAGGTGTCGCGCCGGTGACGATGGTGATCCACGACAATGCTTGGAGATGGAGATCACAAGCACAAGATGATGATGGCCATATCATATCACTTATATTGATTGCATGTGATGTTTATCCTTTATGCATCTTATCTTGCGTTGATTGACGGTAGCATTTTAAGATGATGTCTCACTAAAATTATCAAGAAGTGTTCTCCCTGAGTATGCACCGTTGCCAAAGTTCGTCGTGCCCAGACACCACGTGATGATCGGGTGTGATAAGCTCTACGTCCATCTACCACGGGTGCAAGCCAGTTTTGCACATGCGGAATACTCAGGTTAAACTTGACGAGCCTAGCATATGCAGATATGGCCTCGGAACACGGAGACCGAAAGGTCGAGCGTGAATCATATAGTAGATATGATCAACATAGTGATGTTCACCATTGAAAACTACTCCATCTCACGTGATGATCGGTTATGGTTTAGTTGATTTGGATCACGTGATCACTTAGATGACTAGAGAGATGTCTGCTAAGTGGGAGTTCTTAAGTAATATGATTAATTGAACTTAAATTTATCATGAACTTAGTACCGATAGTATTTTGCTTGTCTATGTTTGTTTGTAGATAGATGACTCTCTTGTTGTTCATTGAGTTTTAATGCATTCCTTGAGAAAGCAAAGTTGAAAGATGATGGTAGCAATTACGGATTTGGGTCCGTAACTCGAGGATTATCCTCATTGCTGCACGTAAAAGTTACATCCTGGAAGCACCGCTGGGTGCGAACTGCTTCTTGATGTGGCCGACGGCGTTAAGAACGTCTGGCGAGCAAAGCTGATGACTACTCTATAGTTCGATTGTGCCGTGCTTTACGGCTTAGAACCGGTCTTCAACGACGTTTTGAGCGTCATGGAGCATATGAGATGTTCCAGAGTTGAAGTTAATATTTCAAGCAAATGCCCGGATTGAGAGATATGAAGTCTCCAATAAGTTCTATAGCTGCAAGATGGAGGAGAATAGTTACACGGTGAACACATACTCGTAATGTGCGGGTATAATAATCACTTGATTCAACTGGGAGTTAATCTTCCGATGATAGTGTCATTGACAGAATTCTCCAATCACGCCACCAAGCTACAAGAGCTTTGTGATGAACTATAATATGCAAGGGATGAACAAGACTATTCGAGCTCTTCGCAATGCTAAAAGCTGCGGAGGTAGAAATCAAGAAGGAGCATCAAGTGTTGATGGTCAACAAGACCACTAGTTTCAAGAAAAGGGCAAAGGGAAGAAGAAGGGAACTTCAAAAGAGCGGCAAACAAGTTGCTGCTCAAGAGAAGAAACCCAAGTATGGACCTAAGCACAAATCGAGTGCTTCTCTGCAAGCGGGACAGTCCTTTGAAGCGGAACTGCCCCAAGTATTTGGCGGATAAGAAGGATGGCAAAGTGAACAAAGGTATATGTGATATACATGTTATTGATGTGTACCTAACTAGAGCTCATAGTAGCACTGGGTATTTGATCTTGGTTACATTGCTAATATTTGCAACTCGAAGCAGGGACTACGGAATAAGCGAGCAGCGCCAGGGACGAGGTGACGATGCGCGTGGGAAACGGTTCCAAAGTCGGCGTGATCGCGGTCGGCACGCTACCTCTACATCTACCTTCGGGATTAGTTTTAGACCTGAATAATTGTTATTTGGTGCCGCGTTGAGCATGAGCATTATATCTGGATCTTGTTTAATGCGAGGCGGTTATTCATTTAAATCGAGAGAATAATGGTTGTTCTATTTATATGAGTAATATCTTTTATGGTCATGCACCCTTGAAGAGTGGTCTATTTTTATTGAATCTCGATAGTAGTGATACACATATTCATAATGTTGAAGCCAAAAGATGCAGAGTTGATAATGATAGTGCAACTTATTTCTGGCACTGCCGTTTAGGTCATATCGGTGTAAAAAGCATGAAGAAACTCCATACTGATGGACTTCTGGAATCACTTGATTATGGATCACTTGGTACTTGCGAACCGTGCCTCATGGGCAAGATGACTAAAACACCGTTCTCCGGTACTATGGAGAGAGCAACAGATTTGTTGGAAATCATACATACAGATGTATGTGGTCCGATGAATGTTGAGGCTCGTGGCGGATATCGTTATTTTCTCACCTTCACAGATGATTTGAGCATATATGGGTATATCTACTTAATGAAGCACAAGTCTAAAACATTTGAAAAGTTCAAAGAATTTCAGGGTGAAGTGGAAAATCATCGTAATAAGAAAATAAAGTTTCTACGATCTGATCGTGCAGGAGAATATTTGAGTTACGAGTTTGGTTTACATTTGAAACAATGCGGAATAGTTTCGCAACTCACGCCACCCGGAACACCACAACGAAATGGTGTGTCCAAACATCGTGATCGTACTTTACTTGATATGGTGCGATCTATGATGTCTATTACCGATTTACCGCTATCGTTTTGGGGTTATGCTTTAGAGACGGCCGCATTCACGTTAAATAGGGCACCATCAAAATCCGTTGAGACGACGCCTTATGAACTGTGGTTTGGCAAGAAACCAAAGTTGTCGTTTCTTAAAGTTTGGGGCTGCGATGCTTATGTGAAGAAACTTCAACCAGATAAGCTCGAACCCAAATCGAGAAATGTGTCTTCATAGGATACCCAAAAGAGATCTGTTGGGTACACCTTCTATCACAGATCCGAAGGCAAGACATTCGTTGCTAAGAATGGATCCTTTCTAAAGAAGGAGTTTCTCTCGAAAGAAGTGAGTGGGAGGAAAGTAGAACTTGATGAGATAATCAGTATCTATTCCCTTATTGGAAAGTAGTTCATCACGAGAACCGGTTCTGTGGACGACTACACCAATTAGTGAGGAAGCTAATGATATTGATCATGAAACTTCAGATCAAGTTTCTCTTGAACCTCGTGGGTCTACGAGTAAGATCCGCACCGGAGAATGCGGTAATCCTATTCGTAAGTCATGTTACTTGACCATGATGAACCTACGAACTATGAGGAAGCGATGATGAGCCCAGATTCTGCAAAATGGCTAGAGGCCATGAAATCTGAGATGGGATCCATGTATGAAAACAAAGTATGGACTTTGGTTGACTTGCCCGATGATCGGCAAGCCATTGAGAATAAATGGATATTTAAGAAGAAGGCTGACGCTGATGGTAATGTAACTGTCTATAAAGCTCGACCTGTTGCAAAAGGTTTTCGACAAGTTCAAGGGGTTGACTACGATGAGACTTTCTCACCCGTAGCGATGCTTAAGTCTGTCCAAATCATGTTAGCTATTGCTGCATTTCATGATTATGAAATTTGGCAAATGGATGTCAAGACTGCATTCTTGAATGGATTTCTAGATGAAGAGTTGTATATGATGCAGCCGGAAGGTTTTGTTGATCCAAAAGGTGCTAACAAAGTGTGCAAGCTCCAGCGTTCCATTTATGGACTGGTGCAAGCATCTCGGAGTTGGAATAAACGCTTTGATAGTGTGATCAAAGCATATGGTCTTATCTGAGACTTTTGGAGAAGCTTTGTATTTACAAGAAAGTGAGTGGGAGCTCTGTAGCATTTCTAGTTTTATATGTAGATGACATATTATTAATTGGAAATGATATAGAATTTCTGGAAAGCATAAAGGGATACTTGAATAAAAGTTTTTCAATGAAAAACCTTGGTGAAGCTGCTTACATATTGGGCATCAAGATCTATAGAGATAGATCAAGACACTTAATAGGACTTTCACAAAGCACATACCTTGACAAAATTTTGAAAAAGTTCAAAATGGATCAAGCAAAGAAAGGATTCTTGCCTGTGCTACAAGGTGTGAAGTTGAGTCAAACTCAATGCCCGACCACAATGAGAAGATAGAGAAAATGAAAAATGTTCCTATGCTTCAGCCATAGGCTCTATCATGTATGCAATGATGTGTACCACACCGACGTATGCTTAGCAATAAGCTTGGCGGGAAGGTACCAAAGTAATCCAGAGGGATCATCGGACAGCGTTCAAGAACATCTGAAATACCTGAAAAGGACTAAGGATATGTTTCTCATATATGGAGGTGACAAAGAGCTAGTCATAAATGGTTACGTCGATGCAAGCTTTGACACTGATCCGGACGATTCTAAATCGCAAACCGGATACGTGTTTTTATTAAACGGTGGAGCTGTAAGTTGGTGTAGTTCTAAACAAAGCGTCATGGCGGGATCTACATGTGAAGCGGAGTACATAGCTGCTTCTGAAGCAGCAAATGAAGGAGTCTGGATGAAGGTCATTTCCGATCTAGGTGTCATACCTAGTGCATCGGGACCAATGAAGATCTTCTATGACAATACTGGTGCAATTGCCTTGGCAAAGGAATCCAGATTTCACAAGAGGACCAAGCACATCAAGAGACGCTTCAATTCCATTCGGGACCAAGTCCAAGTGGGAGACATAGAGATTTGCAAACTACATACGGATCGGAATGTTGCAGACCCGTTGACTAAGCCTCTCTCACGAGCAAAACATGATCAACACCAAGACTCCATGGGTGTTAGAATCATTACTATGTAATCTAGATTATTGACTCTAGTGCAAGTGGGAGACTGAAGGAAATATGCCCTAGAGGCAATAATAAAGTTATTATTTATTTCCTCATATCATGATAAATGTTTATTATTCATGCTAGAATTGTATTAACTGGAAACATGATACATGTGTGAATACATAGACAAAACTATAGTCACTAGTATTCCTCTACTTGACTAGCTCATTAATCAAAGATGGTTATGTTTCCTAACCATAGACATGTGTTGTCATTTGATTAGTGGGATCACATCATTAGGAGAATGATGTGATTGACATGACCCATTCCGTTAGCCTAGCACTTGATCGTTTAGTATACTGCTATTGCTTTCTTCATGACTTATACAAAGTTCCTGCAACTATGAGATTGTGCAACTCCGTTTACGGAAGAACACTTTGTGTGCTACCAAACGTCACAACGAATCGGGTGATTATAAAGGTGCTCTCAGGTGTTTCGAAGGTACATGTTGGGTTGGCATAATTCGAGATTAGGTTTTGTCACTCCGATTGTCGGAGAGGTATCTCTGGGACCTCTCGGTAATACTCATCACCTAAGCCTTGCAAGCATTGTAACTAATGAGTTAGTTATGAGATGATGTATTACGGAACGAGTAAAGAGACTTGACCGGTAACGAGATTGAACTAGGTATTGGATACCGACGATCGAATCTTGGGCAAGTAACATACCGATGACAAAGGGAACAACGTATGTTGTTATGCGGTTTGACTGATAAAGATCTTCGTAGAATATGTAGGAACCAATATGGGCATCCAGGTCCCGCTATTGGTTATTGACCGAGAATAGTTCTAGGTCATGTCTACATAGTTCTCGAACCCGTAGGGTTCGCACGCTTAACGTTACGACGACAGTTTTATTATGAGTTTATAAGTTTTGATGTACCGAAGTTTGTTCGGAGTCCCGGATGTGATCACGGACATGACGATGAGTCTCAAAATGGTCGAGACATAAATATCAATATATTGGAAGCCTATATTTGGACATCGGAATCGTTCCGGGTGAAATACACATTTTACCGGAGTACCGGGAGGTTACCGGAACCCCCCGGGGGGTTATTGGGCCTACATGGGCCACGAGGGAGAAGAGGGAAGGAGCCAGGAGGGGGCCGCGCGCCCCTCCCCCTCCTAGTCCGAATAGGACAAGGGAAGGGGGGCGGCACCCCCCTTTCCTTCCCCTCTTCCTCCACTTTCCCCCCTTCTCCTACTCCTACTTGGAAAGAAGGGAGTCCTACTCCCGGTGGGAGTAGAACTCCCCCCTTGGCGCGCCCTCCTTGGCCGGCCGCCTCCTCCCCCTGGCTTCTTTATATACGGGGGCGGGGGGGCACTCCATAGACACACAAGTTGATCTACGGATCATTCCTTAGCCGTGTGCGGTGCCCCACTCCACCATATTCCTTAGTCGTGGAGTTTAGGCGAAGCCCTGCGCCGGTAGAACATCATCATCGTCACCACGCTGTCGTGCTGACGGAACTCATCTCCGGAGCTCGGCTAGATCGGAGGCCAGAGATCGTCATCGAGCTGAACGTGTGCTGAACTCGGAGGCTCCGTACGTTCGGTGCTTGGATCCGTCGGATCGTGAAGACGTACGACTACATCAACCGCGTTGTGCTAACGCTTCCGCTTACGATCTACGAGGGTACGTGGACGAACAATCTCCCCTCTCGTTGCTATGCCATCACCATGATCTTGCGTGTGCGTAGGAAATTTTTTGAAATTACTACATTCCCCAACACTTGGAATGTCGGGCTTGCGCGTGAACTATACCATGTCCAATGCTTCATCTGTTATTGTTTGGAAAGTAATTGCTGTTATTACATGACCCAAAAAAAATTATTTTGTGCCACATCAGTAGATGCACGGACATCACAACAGGCATGGTGACTGGATAAACACTTGAACCTAGCTATTATGAAGGAAATTTTGTATTGACAATAGTTTTAGATAGTAGGAGATGCCTAGCCTGCTCTGCCTCTGCTAGCTTATTTATGGCTTCTTCCATCTCTTCTTTGGCTTGGGTGAAGAGAGCATCTGATTGCTCTTTTCGCTTCTTCAGGAACTCAGCTACATTCTCAAGGGCTGCTGAATGCTTTCTTTCAGCCTTTACTAGAGCCACAAGGACACGGACCGCTGACGACTCCACCTAGCTTGTGTGTAATCTAGCATTATCTGGGAATTTGCACCTTGTGTCTAATCCAGCATCATTAGGGAACTGGCACCTTGTGTGTAATCCAGCCTCATTTTGGAAACATGATCTTGAGGTTGACCATACTTCCTTCCTCGCAGGAATTGCATACTGACATGAAGTTACTTCTTTCTTAGATCAATACACAGAGCAAACCAGATCCACTTAGTAGAAGCCAGATAAACAGGACTCGGAGAAGTGAATTCAAAAGGAAAAAAATAAAAACAGACTACAACGTGAGAACACCCGCTTCCTAAATCAAGCTAAAAATGAAAGCGTTAGGATGATTAAGACTCTTCTTATTACACATTGAAGAACACGAGGCTAAGAGAAACAAAAACTACAACATATACACATCGAAGAACACAAGGCTAAACAAAAGTAATTGAAAGGGTGTTACTTACCAAAGCACGTTTTACAGGTACTACGGTGCAGCTCCTCTTTAACTTCCCACGCTGCTCGAAGATGTCCCCAATATCCCGTGTTTGGTCTTCATTGCTCCTCTCCATGTTCACACCCGTGGTTTTAAAATCTCGACATGGCAAGAAAAATATACTACTAGTAATACTCACGCATCTTGTGGGGAACATTAAAGCACTCGTCTGCCATGTTAGAGCATCTCCAATAGAAGTGCAATGCGCGGCGCTTTAAAAAAGCATTTACAATGCTGAGATCGAGAAGTACAGATAGAGAGTAGAGACTAGAGAGTAGAGGATAGTTCTCAGCACAGATATAGCATAGATAGATAAAAAATAGATAGTTCAACTACTCCTCCTCGTCCGACTCCTCCTCGGTAATGTCCTCCTCCGACGTCTCAATGTAGGCGTGAAGATACTGATTGTCGTCGGATTCCCCGGGCGACGTTGCTCCTAGCCTCATGTTGAATTGAGGGTCCACTTTTCCCATACGCTTGTCCTCGCGATAGGCGGCTCGCTCCACCCTCCTCTTCTCCCTCTTCGCCCTCCTTTGCGCGTAGAACTCGCGCTCATTGATGATGTCCTGCAGGAAGCGTTGGTGCCACAGCGCCATGGCTTCCTCGTCCATCTCGGCGATGCCGAGACGGTGCTCCCGCCTCCGATTGTCGCGATGATCCTTGTCGGTGATAAGCCGCGGCAGAGGCACGAGCTCCTGCGCCCGCTCCCACGTCGGCACGTTGGGGAAGTTCAATGTTCTATGAGGCCGCCGGAGGCGCCACGCCGCCGCGTCGTACGCGCGGGTGGCCTCATTGGCAGTGTCGGAATAGCCGAGGCCAAGGCGCATCCCGCGGAACCGGATCTCGGCGGAGATGCCAGCGGAGGGGCACGCACAGATGCCGCGGTATCCCCAAGTTTCCCAGCGACGCGACGGCATGGTGGTGCGGGGGCGGCGAGGCGAGAAAGAGCGGGGAGAGAGCGGTGGCGAGGCAAAGAGCGGGGAGAGAGCGGTGGCAAGCCACAGAGCGGTGGGAGGGCGTTGGATTTTATAAAGCGCATCGAACGCCGCGTGCCAAAACTACTGAGGGAGTCCTGGATTAAGGGGTCCTCAGACAGCCGGACTGTTGGGCTATGAAGGTACAAGATAGAAGACTTATTCCCGTGTCCAGATGGGACACTCCTTTGCGTGGAAGGAAAGCTTGGCAATTCGGATATGTAGATTCCTTTCTCTGTAACCGACTTTGTGTAACCCTAGCCCCCTCCGGTGTCTATATAAACAGGAGGGTTTAGTCCGTAGAGGCAACAACAATCATAATCATAGGCTAGACTTCTAGGGTTTTAGCCATTACGATCTCATGGTAGATCAACTCTTGTAGTACTCATATTCATCAAGATCAATCAAGCAGGAAGTAGGGTATTACCTCCATAGAGAGGGCCTGAACCTAGGTAAACATTGTGTCCCCCGCCTCCTGTTACCATCAGCCTTAGACGCACAGTTCGGGACCCCCTACCCTAGATCCGCCGGTTTTGACACCGACATTGGTGCTTTCATTGAGAGTTCCACTGCGTCGTCACCAGAAGGCTTGATGGCTCCATCAATCATCTACAACAACACAGTCCAAGGGGAGATCTTCCTCCCCGGACAGATCTTCATGTTCGGCAGCTTCGCACTGCGGGCCAACTCGCTTGGCCATCTAGAGCAGATCGATAGCTATGCCCCTGGCCATCAGGTCAGATTTGGAAGCCTAAATTTTATGGCCGATATCCGTGGAGACTTAATCTTCGACGGATTTGAACCCATGACGGCTGCCCCCTGCCACCACGATAAACATGACCTAAATCTGTCATCTGGCCGCGCTCAGGAGATAGCGCCCAAAACCGCTCTGGCCCTAGATCCAGAGCAGATCGCGCCGTCCGAGGACGGGAAGCTCAACCCCGCCACGGAAGCCGTAGACTCAGCGGCATTCGAGCCGCACACAGACCCAACATCGAGTTAGGCTTGTGTCACTAGAACCTCGGATTCGTCTCCGGCCATAGGTTCTGGACCGCGTTTGTCCGTGTCCATCGAACCTGATGGGGCGCCGATCTTGGAGTTCAGCTCCACGGACATCTTCCAGCACTCACCTCTAGGCGATGTGTTAAACTCATTGAAATCCCTCTCCTTGTCGGGGAACTCTCGGCCGAACTATGTCCAGCTCGAATGGGAAGCGGACGACGAAGAACTTCGTTTCCCACCCACCACCCACTTTATAGCCACTGTCGACGACTTAACTGACATGCTTGATTACGACTCCAAAGACATCGACGGTATGGACAACGATGCCGAAGAGGAGCGGGAACCACCACCCATAGGGCGGTGGACAGCTACATCCTCATACGATATATACATGGTGGACACATCTAAAGAGAAGGAGGCCGACGGCGATAACGGTATGCCTGTCGATGAACCTCCCGAGCGTCGGCGTTAGAAGCGTCGACCTCGGTTCGGCAAAAGGAAAAATAGCAACATTGTCACGGACAACGATGATAATCTGAACAAAACTGAGGACCCCGCAGAACCAGCGTTGGAGCAGGACGCGCGAGAGGACGGCGAGCACAGTCCGGCGATGTTGTCTGACCCAAGCGATGCCGAAGATAGCAATTACCAACCTATCTCCGAAGAGGAGATCAGCCTGGGCGACGACGAATTCGTCATCCCAGAAGAACTCTTAGAACAAGAACGCCTCCATCAAAGGCTTATTGCCACTGCAAGGAGCCTGAAGAAGCAAAAGCAGCGGCTTAAAGCCGCACAACATACGCTCAATGACAGATGGAACGAAGTGCTAGACACTGAGGAAAAATACGGCGGTAATCGCCAAACAAAGGGCTATCCTAAGCGTAAGCTGCTGCCCGAATACGACGACAAGGCTATTGCACCTATACCGCCGAAAAACAATATGGCCGACAAGCCCGACCGACCACCTCATGGTCGAGACAGAGCGGCCAGCAATGCCGCACACAAGCCCGCACCCCCTCCCCGTAAAGGAAGGGGGGTTGCGGCTCAGGACCAGAAACACGATCTATGTGAGGACCTGGACAAAAAGGCCGGCAAAACCAGGTCCATCTATGGATCCAGGGAACGTGCTCCTACGCGGGACCATGATTATCAAACTAAATATGCCAGTCATTTACCAGTTCGGAACCAATACCGAACATTACAACCTTCGGACCCACGCCACGACACAGCCAAATACATGGGTGCCGCACACCCCCTGTGCTTCACCGATGAGGTGCTGGAACACGATTTTCCAGAAGGGTTTATACCCGTAAACATCGAGGCATATGATGGAACGACGGACACTGCGGTTTGGATAGAAGACTTTATTCTTCACATCCACATGGCTCACGGAGATGATCTCTACGCCATCAAATACTTACCCCTCGAGCTAAAAGAACCAGCTCGGCACTGGCTGAAAAGCCTCCCCGAAAACTCCATCGGAAGCTGGGAAGAACTTGAGGACGCTTTTCGGGCCAATTTCCAAGGGACCTATGTCCGCCCCCGGATGCGCATTTATCTAAGTCACATAATCCAACAACCCGGAGAATCAGCCCGTAAGCTTTGGAACCGGTTTCTCACTAAGAAGAACCAAATTGTCGACTGTCCGGACGCCGAAGCCTTAGCGGCCTTCAAACACAGTGTCCGGGACGAATGGCTAGCCAGACACCTTGGCCAGGAAAAGCCAAGGACAATGGCAGCCTTAACTACACTCATGACCCGCTTTTGCGCGGGCGAGGACAGCTGGTTAGCCCGTAGCAGCACTAGTGATCCCGGCACATCTGAGGTCAGGGATGGTAATGGAAAACCACGACGCAACAAAAACAAACGTCGGAACAATGAAGAAAGCCCAGACAATATAGCAGTAAACGTCAGATTCACGGGCTCCAGACCTGGTCAATGGAAGAAGCCATTTAAAGGCAATAAAGACGGTCCATCCAGCCTGGATAAAATTCTAGACAGGCCCTGCCAGATCCACGGTAACCCCGCTAAACCTGCGAACCATACCAATCGTAGTTGTTGGGTCTTCAAGCAGGCCGGCAAACTCAATGCCGAACACAAGGGGAAGGGACCTCAGAGCAAAGACGAGGATGAATCTCGCCAGCCGAACACGGGGGGACAGAAGAAATTTCCACCGGAGATCAAAACAGTGAACATGATCTATGTCACTCATATCCCAAAGAGGGACCACAAACGCGCACTCTGAGATGTCTATGCCGTCGAGCCCGTCGCCCCCAAATTCAACCCATGGTCAGCCTGTCCGATCACCTTTGATCGCAGGGATCATCCGACAAGTATCCGTCATGGGGGTTCGGCTGCCCTAGTGCTCGACCCAATAATCGACGGATACCACCTCACTCGAGTCCTTATGGACGGCGGCAGCAGTCTTAATATGATATATCAGGAGATTGTCCGCAAGATGGGGATAGACCCGTCAAGAATCAAGCCAAGCAGCAGTTCTTTTAAAGGAGTTATACCGGGCGTAGAAGCCCGCTGCACGGGCTCTTTAACATTGGAGGTTGTATTCGGCTCTCCCGATAACTTTCGAAGCGAAGAACTAATCTTTGACATAGCTCCGTTCCAAAGTGCCTATCATGCACTACTCGGAAGAACGGCCTTCGCCCGCTTTAATGCAGTCCTGCATTATGCATATCTAAAACTCAAAATGCGCGGACCAGTGGTGTCATTACGGTCAGCGGAAATACGGAGCGCTCTTTTCGTATAGAAGAATACACGGCGGCTGTAGCAGTCGAAGCACAAAATGGCCTATTCAAGCCGAGCAGCCCATCGGTCGTTAAGACCGTAGACACAGCTAAACGTATCCGACGCACACCTCAGTGAGGCAGCTCAGATAAACCCGAGCTCGATTAGTAGCTATGCCCCCACCAACCGCCCCATAAGGAGATAGAACATGTGCCATCTATACACAAATATACACTCAAAATTCCTTGGGTGGCGCCGCGGGCACACTGCACGCAAAAAGTCCATAGTTCGGCTCGACCCTATATGGACTCCAAAAGTTATATTTCACGGTTCATTGAAACGAACCAGCTTTACTTACGGCCACACGAGATGCTTTTACCTGGGTTTTATTTCCTTTTGCAGATGGCCATCACACTATACCCTTCAAGGACACTTCACAACAGAGAAAACGGCGCAGACGTGTAGCAGGGCCCCGCATTAAGGTTTCTTTTTTATATTAAGACCATGTGTAAACCTTTTTATCTCTTTTTGTTTTATACTTTCCTGGCATGTAAAATGTCCAAGAAAGATATCGGCATTACCTGTAAATATATGGCTCGCCGTACTAAAGTGGACATTATAGAAGCAGCTTGGTTTGTATTGCATTTTGAGATTTATGCTCTTACCACCTGCATTCTTTCCCCACGTCGGATTGCCATACGTGCCTTGATACCAGGGTCTATTACCAGGGGCTGTATTCAGCCCGGTATATATTGAAAAGTCCAAACACCTGTAGGGAGTGTTCGGCGTTGCGAGTTTGGCCTTATATGCATCAGCTCCGAATCATGTCTTTGGTCAATAGTTGGGTTGCTCGGCCCCTGTACTTACTACCTTACGTTCCGCTATATCGGCTAGGGTAGTAAAGGGAGAACTACTGCGATTGTTTCATGGCTCGTCTGGATGGGCACCTCAGTAGAGAAAGCCGAAAACTGACTGTCATGATGCGGCGAGAGCTGGTCAACCACTCGATGACTCATCGGAATCTTCGCGATTCCCTCCGTATTAAACGAAGGACCATTATTCTGGTCACGTATGTAAACACGCCATATTCGGATAAACACGAACATACCAGGGGCTATATCATAGACCCACCGTCAAACTCCTATGACTAAGTGAAAGTGTTAAAGCCCTATAGTCCGATTGCCTGGTTCGCCGCACTAACACCTCCTTAACGGACCAAGACGTTGGGTCAAGTGTGATCAAGTGCTTTTCCGAACACCCCCGCATTATACGCGAGGGGGCCAAAGCCGACGACTGGCAAACTTTCAAATTATATATATAAAAAAATGGCCGCACAGGTGGCACCAAAACTTTTCGGGCAAAAGTATAAAAACATAGCCTTAAAACATATAATAACATTGTTTTTACAATTTCAGTACACTTCACTCGAACATAATATCTTTCGAGCACTGACCCTCTATCAAGCGGGCACCTTCTAGGACATCTTCAAAGTAATGTTCTGGCATGTTAGGGTCCTTGCCTTCGGGTGGACTCTGCACTGCAATATCGGTGGCCTTCATCTTTGCCCAATACGTCTTGACACGGGCAAGGGCCATCCGTGCACCTTCTATGCATGTTGACCGCTTAACAGCGTCGATACGCGGCACCGCATCAACAAGTTGCCGCACCAAACCGAAATAACTATTCGGAATTGGCTCAGTCGGCCACAACCGGACTATGACGTCCTTCATGGCAGTTCCGGACATCTTGTGGAGCTCGGCCCACTGGGCCATCTGTTCATTCAATAGTGGACGCTTTGGCATGTCAAATTGCGACCAGAATAGCTTTTTTTGTCGCATGTCCTTCTTGTGCGTGGAAAAACTAATTCACATCGGCAACACTCTTCGGCAGGTCCAAAAAGGCGTCTGGAGAACTCCAGAGTTGATTAAGCGGGGCATAATTTGGATCGCCAAACTTAGTTTGCAATAAAAAGGGCTTACCAGCCGCGATCTCCCCAGCTTGTCGGATCTCCTCCCGAGCTGCTCTAGACTCAGACTGGGCTTCCCTCGCCTATTGTAAGGCCTTGTCAAGATCGGCCGCTTTGGCTTTGTTATCTTTCTCAAGAACTTGGCATCGGCTAGTGGCATCCTTCAGCTCAAGTGCCATAGTAGATATTCTCTCCTCGCACTGACGCTGAGCAGTCTGCTCAACTTTTAATTCGGCGGCTACCTTTTCGGCAGCCGCATTACTCATTCTGGCTTGCTCCTTGGCCCGGGCAAGTTCAGCCCGAAGGGTCTCAACTACGGCGGCACTATCTGCAGTTATGCATATACAAATTCTCAGTATCACGCTCATTTCATAATACTAGCATGTACTGAGTGCCCCAAAGACATACCTTGTGCCTCATCGAGCCGCCTATTAATAAGTGTGATGTCATCATCCGCTACATCAACTTTCTGCTTCAAATGTGCTACCTCTGTAGCTTGGGCAGTTGCCACGGATGTAACAGCATGTGTTTCAGTTGGTCAGGTCATTTCCTGGGCATATATTTTTGATCCTCTGATCGCCTCCCTTTGGATGCCAACCAGAGTCTCGGGGGCTACTACCTATACACAGGTGCAATTTGCATTTATAACATAACTAAAATTACACTACATACCTCGAAACCTCTTAGTAGGCTCGTAAAGGCTTCATTCAATCCACTTTTCGTGGACCGAACTCTTTCAACCACCGTACCCATCAAGGTACGATGTTCCTCTGAGACAGACGCATGTTGCAATATATCCATCAATGTATCCGGCGTCTACGGATCCGGAACAGGTTGCGTCATCCCTTAGAACTTCGATAGTCTGGGACTTTTGTTGCTGGTCCCCATGAGGGCCACACACCCTGGACCCTGAGCGGCCGAAGCATTACCTTCGGGCCCGGTCTTCACTGCCCCTCGCATCACTCGTTGATCGGGAAAGATCCTCCGGGACGACACCTCGGCATCGTCTGCCTTATCAGGCAGGGAGATCTGTGGAGGCGTCTCGCTCTCCATCATATCCGAAAGAAGATCCCCCGAAGAGGAGGACTGTTGAGGAGGGCTGCGTACCGGACTGCAAACATATATTTAAAATGTTACCCTCACAGTCAGGAAAGAACGGGATATGTTCAAAACACCCTGGTTCACTTACAATTCGGCTAAGGGCCTATCTTTGCGGAGTGACTGCATGTCAACGTCACCCCCTGTTTTTGAGTGTTCACATCATTAGGCTACTGTAGTAATCATTTTTTTATTGTTTTTGTTTCAATAAAGTGGCAAGTAAAGCCTTTGGGATCATGTTGGGTGATAGTTGATTTGATCTTGCTGAAAAACAGAAACTTTTGCGCTCACGAAAATAACTCTAATTTTTAACAAAAGAGTGATTTTGAGTTGATTCTTTTTTCCGACGATTAATATACAAATTTCTCACGTGGTCATATTTGTTTCATAATTTTTGGAGTAGCAGAAATATGGTTTGAGTAAAGATTACTACAGACTGTTCTGTTTTTAACAGATTCTGCTTTCAATGCATAGTTTGCTTGTTTCCTTGTTTCTATGGCTTATATTGCTCAATATAAATTGTGGAAATGATATGCTACAGTAGGCATTGTTTGGAAACAAGTATGAATCTTGTATTTTACAGTACCAAAAGTGAAATGGTTTGCTCTTTATCATACTAACCTATCTGACAAGGTTTCGTTAAGTTTTGTGTGATTGAAGTTTTCAAGTTTTGGGTGAGATGTCGATATGAGGAGAATAAGGAGTGACAAGATCCTAAGCCCAGGGATTCCCAAGGCACCCCCAAGGTAATATTCAAGGAAGATCCAAGCAACTAAGCTTGGGGATGCCCCGGATGGCATCCCCTCTTTCGTCTCCAACATTATCGGTAACCTCACTTGGAGCTATGTTTTCATTCGTCACATGATATGTGTTTTGCTTTGAGCGTCAATTTATTTTGCTAGAATTTTATTTCTGTTATTTATAATAATTTTTTTCATCTTTTATTTCAATAAAAGTGGCAATGATAGCCTTAGCCATGCTTATTTTGCAAGTATACATGTTGCTGTTTCAAAACAGAAAGTTTATCGCTGTTGCAAAAATTCCCTAGAAAAGTCAGAATATGATAAAATGTTGAAACTTTTTGCAAAATAATATCTGATAAATTTTCTTCAGTATTTAGTTTGTTTCATAAGTTTTGGAGTTAGGGAAGTATGATGAATCTTGCATTCTTTACAGACTATACTGTTTTGGAAGATTGCTGTTATGTTTGCATTGTTTGCATATGTTTGCTTGTTTGATGATTCTATTTGAGGATAGGACTATTGAATATGCAGAGGCATTTAGTATTCAATGTTGAATAATAATTTGAGCAATTTGCTACAGTATAGAGTGATAAGGTTTTGCATTGATTTATACTAATTTATCTCACAGGTTCTTGTTGAGTTTTGTGTGGATGAAGCTTTTGAGATTTAGGGAAACCATGATATCAGAAGAATTAAGGAGACACAAAAGCTCAAGCTTGGGGATGCCCAAGGCATCCCAAGTTAATATTCAAATAAGTCTCAAGCATCTAAGCTTGGGGATGCCCCGGTAGGCATCCCACCTTTCTTCTTCAACAATTATCGTTGAGTATCGGTTGAGCCTAAGTTCTTGCTTCTTCACATGAGTTGTTCTATTCTTGGAATGCCATTTTGTTTTGTTTTGCTTGCTGTTTTAATAAAATAATTAGACCTGAAAGTTTTTAAATAAAATAGAGTCCTCAAATAGGAGGCTAGGTAAGCGGCATTCACATCCCGTCAACGAAGCCCTTTTTTATCGAATTGCTCTAGTGCTTCACTTATATCCTATGAGTAAATTGTTGAATGAATTAAATATCATGAAGTTGAAATTACATGTTCATATCATGCCTATTAGTGGCTTCACATTGGGTTTTAGAAAGTGAAAGCTTTTGAAGCTTGACAATCACAATATTGGTCATACAAGCAATTCACGAATAATTAGTATAAGGAAGAGAACTTTCACATGCAAATACACTATCTTAGAAATCTTTTGTGATTGTGAGCCCCCATCAAAATATTATATGCCAAAATTGTTGACGTTGGACAAGGAAGACAACATAATGATTTATGTTTGTTCATATTCACATAGAAGTTATATTGTCATAGATCCTTCAACATGTGGTGCTTGCCCCCTATGTTTGCTAGCCAAAAATTCCGCACCAAGTAGAGATACTACTTGTGCATCCCAAAACCCTTAAACCCAAATCTTATTTTCAAGAGTCCACCATACCTACCTAAGGATTGAGCAAGATCCTTCAAGTAAGTTGTCATCGGTGCAATAAGGCAATGAAAATTGCTTCTAAAAGTGTGAGATCATTTAGTGTAAGAGAAAATTGAGGGTTGTACGAACTTGGATGGCAAAGAATAAAAGTGACAGACTGCCTAATAAAGGTTGCCATCTTAAGGGGCAATACAACATGATGTTCTTTTGCACTAAGGGATTGAGCATACAAACAAATAAGCGCATGGCAACCTCTGCTTCCCTCTGCGAAGGGCCTATCTTTTACTTTTCAGTATTTACTTTTATGCAAAGAGTCAAAGTTTTTCTCTCTCTTACTTTTTATTTTTAGCTTTTGGCAAGCATCATGTGGTGAGGAAAGATCTAGGCACATATGTCCAGTTGAATATGGTTAGCATGAGTTATTATTGTTGACATCACCCAAAGGTGAATACGTTAGGAGGCGAAATTATAAGCCCCTATCTTTCTATGTGTCCGGTTGAAAAGTTTTGCTCATGTGTATGCAGTGAGTGTTAGCAATCATAGAAGACTATAAGATGGTTGAGTATGTGGAGCTCTTACTTTGACTCTGTTGAGTAAGTTGAATTGCAATTGCTTGATGACTGAGAACATAGGTTGTTGAGTTTCAAGGGAGTTCATTGTTTGAACCTTAACATGTGAATTGGTTGCTACTATAGCATGAGAAGTTTTATAAGAAAGAATTGTTGTTATGATGCTAGAAAAAGTGATTGAAATTATCATTGATCAAACTTATGCACTTTGCTAGCATTCACACTTCATAAATTATTTCTTTTATTATTTACCTACTCGAGGACGAGTAGGAATTAAGCTTGGGGATGCTGATACGTCTGAACGTATCTATAATATATGAAGTATTCATGTTGTTATTTTGTCATTATTGGGTGTTTTAAAATCATTTTATAGTAACTTTATATCATTTTTTGGGACTAACCTATTGACCCAGTGCCCAGTGTCAGTTGTTGTTTTTTGCTTGTTTTTTACATCGAAGGAAATCAATACCAAACGGAGTCCAAACGCAACGAAACTCCACGAAGATTTTTTATGGACCAGAAGGAACCCAATGGGCCGAAGCTGCACCTGGGGGGTGCCCCGAGGGGGGCACAACCCACCAGGGTGCGCCAGGGCCCCCTGGCGCGCCCAGGTGGGTTGTGCCCACCTCGGTGGCCTCCCGCACACCCTCTTTACCCTATAAATTCACAAATATTTCAAAACCCATCGGGGTAGCCCTAGATCAGAAGTTCTGCCGCTGCAAGGCCTCTGTATCCACGAGATCAAATCTAGACCCCATTCCGGCACCCTACCGAAGGGGGGAGTCATCACCGATGGCCATCTTCATCATCCCGGTGGCCACCATGATGAGGAGGGAGTAGTCCACCCTCAGGGCTGAGGGTTTGTACCAGTAGCTATGTGTTTGATCTCTCTCTCTCTCTCTCTCTCTCTCTCGTAATCTATATGATGGGCTTTGTTAATAGAGTCGGATCATATAATGTTTCTCCCCTCTATACTCTTGGTATGATGAATTGGATCTTTACCCTACAAAGTTTTGTCTTGTCGAATTGAATATTCAGAGATGAGAACACATGATATATGTCTTTCAATATGAATTCTTGAGGTGACAATGAGGTATCCTATTGATTCACTTGATATGTGTTATGGCATTCAACTCGCGGATTCCCGCGGTGATATTGGGGTAATCTATGCATAGGGGTTGATGCACGTTTTTATCCGACGGAAACTTTGGGGTCTCTTTATAGTTCTTTGTGTGGATTGAGTATTATGAATATGAATTTGCTTTGGTGTTATTCTAGTACGAACTCTAGATAGATCGAATGGAAAAAATAGCTTTGTGTTATTTTAGTACAAACTCTTGAATAGACCGAACGGAAAGAATAGCTTTGAGGTGGTTTCGTGACCTACAAACAATTCCTATCTTTTGTTCTCCGCTAATAGGAACTCGGGAGTGATTCTTTATTGCACTTTGAGGGATAATCATATGATCCAACTATGTTAGCATTGTTGAGAGGTTGCACTAGCAAAAGTACGGACCCTAGGCCTCAAATTTAAGCATTGCAATACTGCTTTTGTGCCCGTTTACTATTTGTTACCTTGCTGTTTTTATTTATTCAGATTATAAAAATATATTCTACCATCCATATTACACTTTTATCACCATCTCTTCGCCGAACTAGTGCACCTATACAATTTGCCATTGTATTGGGTGTGTTGGGGACACAAGAGATTTCTTGTATTTGGTTGCAGGCTCATTTGAGAGAGACCATCTTCATCCTACACCTCTCACGAATTGATAAACCTTAGGTCATCCACTTGAGGGAAAATTGCTACTGTTCTACAAAGCTCTGCGCTTTGAGGCCCAACACGTGTCTACAAGAATAAAGTTGCATAGTAGACATCAGACATCATAGATCTCACCATATCTAAGAGCATCTCCAACAGCCGCGCTATACTAGCGCCGCGCCGGAAAAAACGCCATTTTAGCGCACAAGAACGCGTCGCACAGCTCACGAGCCAGCGCATAAAAAGCAGCTAAAACGAGTTAGGCGCTGGTGAATGCCCCATCCCGCTGTTGATTTCGAAGTCTACTTCATGCAGCACACTCTAGCTGCTGTGACTTCCCTTTTTCCTTCTTCTTCCACTTCATGCGCCAAGCGCCATCGCTTCTTCCGCCATGGATCGCACACCGGAGCCCCTCTCACCCGCTCTACAGCGCGACCCCGCCGCCGCCGCCGCCGCCGCCGCCGCCGCCAAGAAACCCTAAGCGGCGGCGTTAGCAGCGCTGCCCCCGCGACGCCGAGTTCCGCCATCGGTCGGCCTCGCGCGCAGTCTCTTCTTGCCGCCGCGGATGACCACGCCGACGAGCGGCGTTGCGCCGGCGCCGTCCCGTGCTACCGCCGCACCATTGGAGGCGAAAAAAAGAAAAATATCCGCGAAGAAGAAGGCGGCGGACGGCTCCGGCACCTCGAAGAAGAAGAAGCTTGCAGGGCGGCGGACGGCTCCGGCGTCTACCGGCGCCAAGAGCTCAACCGTTGAGCGGCGGCCGACGCGCACCACGTGCTCGATTTAAATGCCCCAAGGTGAAAAAAGTTCCAACTTTTATTTTCTTGTTATTTGTTCAATGCATCATCATATAGATAGCTTATATTTGCATTTGTAGTCTCAGCGATGATGCATACATGTCAACTATGGGTGTTGGGTCCAACAATTGCATTGGTCTCAAACCAATGAAATCCATTTGGACGACCATGAGTTTGAGGTGGACGAGGAGGGTGAGGGCATTGTCGAGCGCCGAAAGGAAGAGCGGCAATTACTCCACCACCGATGACAAGTTACTATGCAACACTTATTTGCATGTCTCCAAGGATCCATCCATTGGAGGTGATCAAAGTAGAGACGCGTATTGAGGCGAATGACAGAATACTATAATGCTAACAACAAGAGTGGAATTTACGCTCCGAGAGATCACCGGTCCCGATGGTCGACAATCAACTCGGATTGTCAAAAGTGGGCGGCCGCACAAAAGGCAGTTGACAAGCTTAACCCAAGTGGGACAAGCGAGGATGATAGAGTAAGTGCCATATCATACATGTTCATCATACTTTTTTGGTGTCCGAAGTGCTAACTTGTTTTGTTTTTTGTAGTACAACATTGCACAAAACTTGTTCGGAGAAGAGACGAGGACAACCAAGAAGGGAAGATCAAGAAAGGAAAGATCTTTACCTTGCCTCATTGCTATGAAGTGTTGAAGGATGATGAGAAATGGAGGAACCGTGAAGATTTGGATGATTTGCATTTGAGCAACAAGCGCAAGCGCACAATTGAGTTGAATGATGATGATGAGGAGGATGATGCCTCAAGTGAGGAGGGCATGAGAAGCCCCACACCCAACTCGGTTTCATACTCGAAACCCAAACGACCGGATGGGTGCAAGAAGGACAAAACCGAAAAGAAGAAGAGGAAAGGAGATGATGAGCTCACAAATGCTATGGAAGCTATTGTGAAGGCAAGAAAAGAAGCGAACGAGGTGAGGAAAATGGCAAGGAACCAAGATGCATGCCGAGGAGAGGAGGTTGGCGGCCGAGGAGAGGAGGGTGGCCGCGAGGAGAGGAAAGTGGCATTGGAGGAGAGGAAGGTTGCCATGGAGGAGCGAACTAGGTTGATGGAATGGGAAAAAAATTTGTTCTTCTTGGACACATCTTTGTTCAATGAAGCGCAAATGGAATATGTCAACCTTGCCCGTCAAGAAGTCTTGATTCAAAAAAGAGCCATGATCAACACAATGGGTGGCGGCATGGGTGGCGGCGGTGGCCTCGGCGGCATGGGTGGCTTGGGTGGCCTCGGCGACATGGGTGGCTTGGGTGGCTTCGGAGGCATGGGTGCACCTCCGGCCGCCATGGGAGGCATGGGTGGCTTTCGAGCACCCTCCAATGCTATGGGAGCCATGGGTGGCATTGGAGCACCCTCCAACGTTATGGGAGGCATGGGTGGCATGAGTTTTGCTTCTCTCATGGGAGGCATGGGCGCACCTCCGGCCGCCATGGGAGGCATGGGCGCACCTCCGGCCGCCATGGGAGGCATGGGTGCACCTCCGGCCATGCCTTTCGATGTGCCTCACGTCGGAGCTACAAGTGATGCGGTGCGTCATGAAGAGGAAGATTCATCGGCGGAAGAAGAGGAAGAATCGTCGGCGGAAGAAGAGGAAGAAGACGAAGAAGACGAGCAAGATGGTTGATGTGTTTTATATATGTCTTGAACTTTGTTGGTTGCACTTGTATTTTGAACTTGGTTTGAATTTGGACTTGGTTGGATGAACTTGTGGGCGACTTTTTATGTATTCATCATCAACTTGTTAAATTTCACATGTTCATTGCATTTTGATTGAATGTTTATAATTGGGTCCAAATGGCATATTTGGCGCTGCTGTATGTGGCGCTTGCTGCATTTTTTTGCGCTGTTGTTGAGCTGCGTCTTGCTATATATTGTACAGCAGCCGCTGGAGCCAGTATGTGTGGCCTTGTGCGCGCAAAAACCAGCCAGCCTGCAGCTGCAAACGCGATTTTTAAGGCGCAAGGTCACATGGCTGTTGGAGATGCTCTAATAAAGTATGGTTACTACGTTCGGACACACCATTATGCTGTGGTGTTCAAGGTGGCGTGAGTTGTGAAACAAATCCATATTTTTTAAAATGAAGTCCGAACTCGTAACTCAAATATTCGAATCCACGATCAGATCATAGAAACTTTATTTTCTTGTTACGATGATTCTCCACTTCACTCTGAAATTCTTTGAACTTTTCAAAATTTTCAGACTTGTGTTTCATCAAGTAGATATAACCATACCTACTCAAATCATCTGTGAAGGTTAGAAAATAACGATACACGCCGTGTGCTTCAACACTCATCGGACTGCATACATCGGTATGTATTATTTACAATAAGTCATTAGCTTGCTCCATTGTTCCGGAGAACGGAGTTTTAGTCATCTTGCCCATGAAGCATGTTCTCACGTATCAAGTGATTCCAAAGGTCCATCAGCATGGAGTTTCTTCATGCGCTTTAAACCAATATGACATAAACAACAGTGCCACAAGTATGTTGCACTATCATTATCAACTTTGCATCTTTGGCATCAATATTATGAATATGTGTATCACTACGATCGAGATTCAACAAGAATAGACCACTCATCAAGGGTGCATGACCATAAAAGATATTACTGCTATAAATAGAACAACCATTATTCTCTGATTTAAATGAATAACCATCTCACAATAAACAAGATCCAGATATAATATTCATGCTCAACGCGGGCACCAAATAACAATTATTGAGGTCTAAAACTAATCCCGAAGGTAGATGTAGACGTAGCATGCCAACGGCTACACATTGACCTTGGAACTATTTCCAACACGCATCATTACCTCGTCCTTAGCCAATCTTCATTTATTCTGCAGCTCCTATTTAGTTACAAATATGAGCAACCGAACCAGTATCAAACACCCAGGTGCTACTACGAGCATTAGTAAGGTACACATCAATAACATGTATATCAAATATACCTTTGTTCACTTTGCCATCCTTCTTATCCGCCAAGTATTTTGGGCAGTTCCGCTTCTAGTGACCATTCCCTTTGAAGTAGAAGCACTCAGTTTCAGGATTGGGTCTATCTTTGGGCTTCTTCCCGGGAGTGGCAACTTGCTTGTCATTCTTCTTGAAGTTTCCTTTCTTTTCCTTGCCCTTTTTCTTGAAACTAGTGGTCTTGTTAACCATCAACACTTGATGCTCCTTCTTTATTTCCACTTCCGCGGCCCTAAGCATTGCGAAGAGCTCGGGAATTGTTTTGTTCATCCATTGCATATTATAGTTCATCATGAAGCCTTTGTAGCTTGGTGGAAGTGATTGAAGAACTCTGTCAATAACACAATCAACTGGAAGATCAACTCCCAGCTGAGTTAAATGATTATAATACCCAGACATTTTGAGTATGTGTTCACTGACAGAACTATTCTCCTCCATCGTGCAGCTATAGAACTTGTTGGAGACTTCATATCTCTCAACCCGGGCATTTGCTTGAAATATTAACTTCAACTCTTGGAACATCTCATATGATCCATGACGTTCAAAACGTCTTTGAAGTCCCGGTCCTAAGCCGTAAAGCATGGCACACTGAACTATCGAGTAGTCATCAGATCGAGCTTGCCAGACGTTCATAACATCAGCTTCCGCTCCTGCAGCAGGCCTTTCACCTAGCGGTGCATCAAGGGCTTAATTCTTCTGTGCAGCAATGAGGATAATCCTCAAGTTACGGACCCAGTCCGTGTAGTTTCTACCATCATCTTTCGACTTAGATTTCTCTAGGAACGCATTAAAATTTAGGGGAACGGTAGCTCGGCCCGTTGCTCTACAACATAGATATGCAAAACTATAAGACTAAGTTCATGATAAATTAAGTTCAATTAATCAAATAACTAATGAACTCCCACTTAAATAAACATCCGTCTAGTTGTCTAAGTGATATGTGATCCAAATCAACCAACCCATGTCCGATCATCATGTGAGATGGGGTAGTCATCAATGGTGAACATTTCTATGTTGATCATATCTACTATATGATTCACGTTCGACCTTTCGGTCTCCACTATTCCGTGAACATGTCTGTACATGCTAGGCTCGTCAAGTTTAACCCAAGTATTATGTATGTTAAAATTGTCTTACACCCGTTTTATGTGAACGTAGAGTCTATCACACACGATCATCACATGGTGCTTCAAAACGATGAACTTTGGCAACGGTGCAGATTCGAGGAGAAAACTTTTATCTTGA
The DNA here is from genome assembly GCA_021437245.1 of Aegilops speltoides. Taxonomy (NCBI): domain Eukaryota; kingdom Viridiplantae; phylum Streptophyta; class Magnoliopsida; order Poales; family Poaceae; genus Aegilops; species Aegilops speltoides. The sequence continues at coordinate 104,317,296 of CM038146.1, forward strand.
AATTTAGTGAAGGGATGATCTTATAATGCTATCGCCGTTCTAAGAAAAATAAGATGCATAAAGGATAAGCATCACATGCAATCAGAATATGTGACATGATATGGCCATCATCATCTTGTGCTTTTGATCTCCATCTCCAAAGCAACGTCATGATCTCCATCCTCACGGGCTCGACACCTTGATCTCCCATCGTTGCGTCGAGGTCGTCACGCCAACTATTGCTTTTACAACTATTGCTAACGCATAGTGATAAAGTAAAGCAATTACATTGCGCTTGCACTTCATACAATAAAGAGACAACCCTAAGGCTCATGCCGGTTGTCGATATTACAAAACATGATCATCTCATACATCAACATACATCACATCATATCTTGACCATATCACATCAGAACATGCTCTGCAAAAACAAGTTAGACGTCCTCTACTTTGTTGTTGCAAGTTTTACGTGGCTGCTACGGGCTTCTAGCAAGAACCGTTCTTACCTACGCAAAAAAACACAACGGTGTTTTATCAAATTTGTTGTTTTAACCTTCTTCAAGGACCGGTCATAGTCAAATTTGATTCAGCTAAAGTAGGAGAAACAGACAACCGCCAGCCACCTTTATGCAAAACTAGTTGCATGTCTGTCGGTCGAACCGGTCTCATGTACGTGGACACGTAAGGTTGGTTCGGGCCACTTCATCCCACAATACCGCCGAATGAAAATAAGACGTTGGTGGTAAGCAGTATGACTATCACCGCCCACAACTCTTTGTGTTCTACTTGTGCATATCATCAACGCATAGAGCTGACTCAGATGCCACTATTGGGAAACGTTGCATGGAAATCAAAATAAATTATGCGCACACGCAAGATCTATCGATGAAGATGCATAGCAACGAGAGGGGGAGAGCATCTTCATACCCTTGAAGATCGCTAAGCGGAAATGTTTATCAACGCGGTTGATGTAGTCGTACACCTTCACGATCCGTCCCGATCAAGTACCGAGCGTACGGCACCTCTGTGTTCAGCACACGTTCAACTCGATGACGTCCTCGCCTTCTTTATCTAGCAAGACGGGCAAAGTAGTAGATGAGTTCCGGCAGCACGACGGCGTGGTGACGGTTGGTGATGAAGAATAATCTTGGCAGGGCTTCGCCAAGCACTACATAAACTAGATCGAGGATAAACTAGAGGGGGTGGGGTTGCCGGCACACGGCTTGGTGAATCTTGATGTGTCTTGGGTACTAGCCCTGCCCCTCTATTTATATGTTGATCCCTGGGGTCGAAACTTAGAGAAAAGGCCTCCTCAAAGTCGGTTTTACCCGAAAGGCAAGAGTCCTTCTCGGACTCCACTCCAGGGCTAGACGCCAGGGTTCTCGGCATCTGAGCCCAGACGCCGGGGACCCTCGCGTCTGGCCTCTGGTCTCCACAAAACTTCATTTTGTACTTTCCAAAAACCTTGTGGGCTTTAACCCTTAGCCCAAATAAAGTGTTCTCGCACCAGGTCATTTTGGTAAACATCTAAAACCCCTTCCGGTGAATTTTGGAACTCTTCCAGAGACCAAACACTATTATCCCACATATCAATCTTTACCTACGGACCATTCTGGAGCTCCTCGTCATGTCCTTGATCTCATCCGGGACCCCAAACAACATTTGGTCACCAACATACATAACTCATATAATACTATATCGTGAATGAACATTAAGCGTGCGGACCCTCCGGTTCGAGAACTATGTAGACATGACCGAGACACCTCTCCATTCAATAACCAATAGCGAAACCTGGATGCCCATATTGGCTCCTACATATTCTACGAAGATCTTTGTTGGTCGAACCTTATGATAACATATGTAATTCCCTTTGTCCATCGGTATGTAACTTGCCCGAGATTCGACCGTCGATATCTTCATACCTAGTTCAATCTTGTTATCATCAAGTCTCTTTACTCGTTTTGTAATACATTATCCTGTAACTAACTCATTAGTCACTTTGCTTGCAAGGCTTTTTACTATGTGTATTACCGGGAGGGCCCAGAGATACCTCTCCGATACTCGGAGTGACAAATCCTAATCTCGATCTATGCCAACTCAACAAACACCTTCGGAAATACCTGTAGAGCATCTTTATGATCACCCAGTTACATTGTGATGTTTGATAGCACACTAGGTATTCCTCCGGTATCCGGGAGTTGCACAATCTCATAGTTAAAGGAATATGTATTTCACATGAAGAAAGCAATAGCAATAAACTGAACGATCAATATGCTAATGGATGGGTCTTGTCCATCGCATCATCCTTCTAATGATGTGATCCTGTTATCAAATGACAACACATGTCTATGGTTAGGAAACCTTAACCATCTTTGATCAACAAGCTAGTCTAGTAGAGGCTTCTTTGGGACACGGTATTTGTTTATGTATTCACACATGTATTCAAGTTTCCGATCAATACAATTCTAACATGAATAATAAACTTTTATCATGAATAAGGAAATATAAAATAACAACTTTATTATTGCATCTAGGGCATATTTCCTTCAGTTTGTTATTATCCACTAAAATCGGAAGGGATACATTCGTAAAATAAAATAAAATAAAAACTCAGCTTTTTTCACATACTAAATATGATGTCCTCAACGCATTTGCGAGGCCTGCCGTGTTAGTTTGGAAAAGAGGTAATATCATTAGGAGTCGTAGAACTTGCATCACATGTGCAGTTTGGTGCTAGAACTTTGTAAATACGATTTTGTGATCAATTTTTCTTTTGAACACAGCTTTGTGATCACCTAACTTGACTCAAACGTGCAGATACGATCACAAATGTGTATGCGGGCCGTGTGTATGGCCCCACCTGTCATTGACTGATGGTGCTCGGCCAACACATTTTTGCATAAAAAACCCTCATCTTTTTTTATTTGTGGAAAAAATCCAAACACCGTGCTGCATTTTTGCACAAAACTTTCTCTCATTTTTTTATTTACTGAAAAACTCGCCCTTGTGCTGTTCCCAATGCCAACACAAAAATTAACACAAAATGGGAGCTGCCAGGTCTCAAACCAAAGACCAACGGATACAACATGCGCAGCTATAGCACTCTACCCTTCACATTTCAATGTTCAAACTAGATAGCAAAGCTATACGTACTAGGCGAAGATGCATGTGGAGCTTAAATCGGTTGGAGATACAGTGGCCCATTTTGCGTGTGTTCGCTTTTTTCTAGAAATTTGTACATGGTATTTAAATTATAATCTCAGTAATAGAAAAAATGTTTAAATATTCATGTGGTACAAATATTGTACACTCAAACGAAATAACTTACTTTTAAAAAACCATGTACTATTTTAAAATATTGCTATATTTGCAACAATATTTACGCATTATAATTTTTTTTATAATTTATAATAATACAAATATTTTAAAATTTAAAACATTATTTTAATTATCCAAACATTTTACTAAATATACGCACATTTGTACAGTTCAATGTTTATATAATTAAAAATTATAATACTTTACATTTTAAAATGTTGATATGATGTTCAATCATTTCTAATATTTAAATTATTATTTTTAATATAACTCATGAGTAAATTATATAGACAAGTGAATATTCATATTTAGTAATTTTTGTAGTGACCATTTTATATAATTTAAATATAAGCTACGAGCATATAATTTTCTTTAATTCATTAAAAATATTTAGTTAATATACATTAAAAATGTTTTTATTGACTAAGTATTTTTATATCACACACAGGTTTATGTTCAGATATTTTTGTTTATTAATCATCTCTTGTATGTATAATATTTTTAACACACAAATATTTGAATATCATTTTTATTATTTACGTTTTCCAAATATTTTGAAAAGGTATCTTAAGTGTTTTTACTTTTAAAATTTTATTAATTAAATTTTACGAATTATTTTTTTGGATAAAACACAGTTTTATATTAAAAAAATACTTACTAATCATTTTCTGTATGTATAATAGTTTTACACACAAATATCTGAATATAATTATACTACTTATGTTTTACAAATAACTTAAAAAGATAGCGCGTGTAAAATGGGCCGTTGTATCTGCAGCCCAGATAAGCTTCGCATGATCCTCGCTTAATATATACTATATAGCTTTGTTCCAATTTACCCATTCAAATGTGAATCGTGGAGTGGCTATGCGAGCAGCTGATCTAACATTGGGTCTCTTGTTTGAGTTTTGACGTAGCCCTTTGGTTTTACTTTTCGCATCATGAGCACAGTAGCCAGTGGGCGAATTTTCTGCAAATAAAAAAAATTCAAGCACTTTCTGTGCAAAAGTGCGTTGTGGTGGTCAGATTTTTTGAAAAAAAAAATCAAGGGTGTCTTATGCAAAAATGCATAGCCCGAGTGTCCTCACTCAGTGGGGCCATACACATGGATACGTCCACATATGACCATATTTACACGCTTCAAGTTATTAAGTGACCACAAAACCGTATTTTCAAAGTTCTACCATCAAACTGAACATGTGATGCAGGTTCTGTGACTCTCAGTAATATTACCTCTTTGGAAAATGTATAATATAAAAAGCATAGAGTTTCCCATGCGCCATTTTATTCTGAAGAAATCAAGAGATATAAAAGGCATACTGTTTCCCGTGCCATGTGATAGAAACAGAGTACGTACACAATATCTTCAGAAAGACGAAAGGATAATATGTAAGAAGAGGGGGAAAGGGCAGCAGGAGAGATCTTACATATGTACAGGCAGTTCTGTCAGTGGACTGCTTATTTGGACTAGTCCACGATGAAAACACAAAAGAAGAAGACGAAGCAATGACAAACAATTGTGCGCCGCCATGGCACGGGAGGGAGCTTTGACCTCCTGAGCTAACTAGCATGTGCAGTGCAGACAAACATGGTCGCCGCGACGTCTCATCTGTTGTGCAACGGGTTTGGGCCGGTCGGCACGACATGCTTGTCGTCGTCCTCGTCCTCATCGCCGTCGCCTGCCCACGCCGCTGCACCACCGGCTTTCTTCTTCCTCTGCTCCTTGCACCGTGCGGCATCGAAGGAGGCCGCCGTTGCGACGACGGCACGGCCGCGGCCGTTGCCCGCCGACGCCATCACGGACAACGATGGTACGCCCGCACCGTGGACGGTGACCACGACGACGAGGAGGAGCACGGCGAGCGCGACGAACGCGGCCGCGCTGGCAAGGGGCCTCCTCCCCATTGCACGTCGCGCGTACGTCGGAGAGTGTGGCCTGGGGCCAGCAGGACTGCAGGAGTGTTGCCTGCTCGCGGCAAATGCTAGTGGGGGAGAAGTTTCTGCTGAATCAAATCCTACTGAATCTATATTGGCCGGTCACAGGACATTTGGAGTTGCCAGTCGTCTTTATATGTTTATTTTCAGAGCAATGTTGCCACCCTCTACAAAAGTAAAACCACATCGATCATATAGTGTACTAAGCCAAACTGAAATTTTGATAAAACATGTAGTACGTGCAAGGTGAGTCATTGAGTACAGGGCTTACCTAATTATGCACTAAAAAATCTCAGAAAATGCATAGGTGTGAATCATGTTATAACATATTGGCACATACAAAACGAAAATTCTACACTTACGGAAAGAGTGCCACGGACTGATTTTACAGGGAGATGTGTCCTCTCCACCACAAATTCACCCCTCCTTGATTTTAGCTGACCCCACCCTTTGATTTTAACTGGGCCATGTCAGTCCGTAACTTCCTTTCCGTGCGAAATTGCCTGTAGATGTAGCAAAGCTCCATACAAAAATACTCGCCAAAAATTAGGCACACACAAACTCTTGTATAAAGGTATTAAAAATCGGTAATGCTATTTGGCTGACGTTGGGAAGGGGATGGCACACGAATGTTGTTTGCTCGCATTTTTAGTTGCTCGTTTTTGCTTAAAATTTCCTTCTTCCCAAAATCTGTCATGATGTTCATCAAGAAACTGTCAATCCCCGAACAACCAAAATTATGATCAAAACGTTCGCAAATATCACCCCTACCAGCGAACGTTCGCCAGATAAGAAAGTCCATTGCAAATTCAGACCTAATGGGTCCCCCTTAACATCATTTTTTTCTGTAATCCTGCCTCCGGCCTCAGTACATACTTCTAAGTGAATTTGCATCTTAGCGCCAGCGTTTAGTGTAGGCCAACATACTACTTTTATCATCAATTTTTCCAAGATCATGTGGCTTAAACAAAATCTCGTTCTATTCCCCTAATTTTGCTTCGTTCGGGATGAATTTTTTAAATACATTCACGAGTCTTTTGGGTACAAAGGAAAAAAAGGCGCAAACCCAAATCTCCACAAAATGAGTACTAACAAGAAACAGTAAAGAGAGATTGATGTTGGGAGGTCTACTTCCATCTACATGCCTTGTCAAGTTCACAGTCCTTACAAGAGGACTAGACCCATGATGGATGCAGTACATCAACACCAAAATCTTTGTGGCCAACACCTTTCATATGTGCCCACCCTTTTTAACCAGAAGGAAATAAATGATGTTCTCCTTCAACCACAAAAGGAGAAAAAAAAATTGTCCTACACAGGTAGTCGCCTTCGTTGTGTCACATTGCCTCCACTGTTGATGCCATCACTTAGGTACATGCTGAGTTATGCTTCATTTAATTCAAAAGCTTAGCTTGTATAGTGGTACATTTCTCGGTCGTACAAGGCCCATGTCACAAGGACAAACATTTCAATAACATGGCCGAGCTTGATGTGATGCCTTTTCCTTTCAAGAGAAACTGATTTTGTTATTTCCCTTTCAAAACGGTTGCTTTCATCTTCCTTTTCTGGAGGAATTGCTTTCATCTTTTTCAGCTGTTGATCTCCTTCTCTCGGCTTGAATGTAATGCAGGAGCAGCTAATCCACAGAATTTAGTGAGGATTGAACATTGCTATATTTTTTTTCTTTTAGAGATAACATCGCTAGAATTTTCTGGACAGATATTTTCTAGATTAATTATCATTGAGAGAGTGCAAAAATCTCAGGTCATGTGTGATCAGCGATATTTGCACGTTTTCTATAGTCGGTCGAAAACTCCAAGTTGTTTGTTAGCAACTTGATTTGTCCAATGGAAAAGACAGGAAAAAACGATGGCTACTAGTACACGTTAGTAGCAGAGAATGTGCTTCTGAGATTTTCATGGCGTTGGCGGGAGCAGAGATTTTTCAACCGCCAACGTTGACCGGTATTCAGGCCCTGGCAAAGTTGTCTTCAAAACTGTAGATATGAGGGTTTCGGATTTGCGTTCACAGGGCCATTTAAAAAAAATTAAGTGTCGGACGATTTTAAGGGGTCTGTTCGGGCCCGTTTTTTCAACTGGAACTTAAAAAACGGTTATTTTGCGGGTTTGACCGCTTATACAGGGTCTGTTAGAGATGCTCTTACAACCTCTATAGTGGGGAGTATCATATGTGTGGTAGCATGCAACACTTCATTTATTAGGCTATAGACACATCTTGCCTTGATATGTGTGATGTTACTCATACTACTACTCCCTCCTTTTCGGTTTATAAGGCTCAATTCAAAAATCTCACCAAACCAAGGTAGATGATGAGTGATGGAATACCTTTTGGAGTTTGCAAAAGCACCAAATTAATGCTCTTTTTTCCTAAAAAAGTATGTTTACCAATGCATTAATTGCAACGCATGCATGCATAAATTACATGCATTGGTCAATTTTCTCTTAATACTTGCATTCAATGACTTAATGCACCTTGAAATCTGAACATGTGATGGGAAACAACCAAATTGAGCATTATAAAATGGAAAAACTAAAAAAATTTGCAGACTAAAAAAAACTAAAATTTTGAGATAAGCCCTATAAACCGAAAAGGAGGGTGTAGTAACTAGCTATGTTACTCCCGCCGTCTAGGTGTGTAAGTTATCTTATGAAAACCAAATAATCTCAAAACACTTAGGTGCGGTGCATTAAATTCCACCTCGTTTCTTGTTTCTTGACATATCAACCAATAAGAGATGTGGGGTGTGCATGCTTTTAATCACTTGAGACTACAAACACGACACGCAGTGGTTAGTTCATTCCATGCAGTGCTATTAATTAGCAAATGAACATTAAGTTATCTCGTTTTCCCTCCTCCTTGGTCACGATGCACAACGTAAGATGATTTACTCACTTAGACGGAGGGAGTACCATTTTCTTCTCTTTCTTCGTTTACTGCTTGTCACATCATCTATTTTATCTAGATATGTTACTCCCACTATGGATAATTTAAAGCGTCAACTGTTCTCATCTTCTGTTCCTAGAGTTAGTTCGTTGCATAGCTTTTTGTCCCAGTGCGATTAATAGAGAAGCTGACGCATCAGTGTGCGTGCAGATGCCGGACAGCCGGACACGCAAAGGCTGGGAAATTGTCTACACTCTAGAAAAGTACTCGTACTGCTCTACTGTACTGTACCGATTTTTTTAGACATCAGCAACACTCCGTACATATCCCCCTCGTCGTCCGCACGGGCGACACGGGTGGCGATCTTCTCGTCTTGGGAAGATCTGTTCCCCACTAGCACACTGATGGCGGCGTCCACCGCGTGCTCAGACCATTGCCCCTTGCTCCTCGCGGATGCAGCGGCTCCTCGCTATCGCGCCAAGTTCAAGTTTGAAAGCTTCTGGCCGCAATTCCCGCACTTCCTCGACACGGTCGACCATGCTTGGAGCAGGCCACTACGCACCTCCTGTGCTTTCAAGCGGCTGTCCATCAAGATGGCGCGCACTGCAAAAGACCTGAAGATCTGTAGCTCCTCTCTTTTCAGCGATGCTAAGATACAGTTCCACATAGCAACAGAGATCATCCTGCGCCTCGACATAGCCCAGGAATCCCGCAGCCTCTCCGCACCGGGATTCAACCTTCGCCGACTACTCAAGCTCAGACTGCTTGGCCTCGCAGCGATCGAGCGAGCGCGCAGGCGTCAGGCCTCTCGACTCACTTGGCTCAAGCTAGGCGACACGGGAAGCAAATTTTTCCATGCAAAGTTTCGTTCGCGCCGAAGGAAGAACTACATCCACAGCCTTCTGATGAACGACGGGGTCGCCACGACGCGCGAAGACAAGGAAACAGCCATCTTCGAACACTTCAATTCCATCCTCGGCTCCAAAGGGACTCGACCAACAACCATCAACTGGAGCCAACTTCAACTGCCCACAATCAGAGGAGGTGGCCTAGATAACCCTTTCACAGAGGATGAGGTTTGGGAAGCGATCAAGGCCTCGCCGGCGGAAAAAGCTCCGGGGCCAGACGGCTTCATTGGAGTCTTCTTCCGTAGCTGCTAGCAAATCATCAAGCACGACATCATGAGAGCTTTCCATCAGTTCTACTGTATAGCCGGTGACGATCTTGCCGCGCTCAACTCCGCCCTAGTGGTTCTGATCCCAAAGAAGGACGGTGCAACAGCAGTTTCAGACTTCAGGCACATTAGTTTAGTCCACTCCATAGCTAAGCTGATCACCAAGGTCCTCTCCATGCGCCTCTCCAACGTCATCGACTCCATCATCTCGCCGGCACAATCTGCCTTCCTAGCAAAGAAGAGCACACACGACAGTTTCCTATATGTCCAAAGTGCAGTTAGAGCGCTACACAGGAAGAAGACACCGGCTCTGCTAATAAAACTAGACATCGCAAAAGCATTTGATAATGTCTCCTGGGAATACCTACTAGAACTTCTCCAAGCCCTAGGCTTCTCAGCTAGATGGCGCGACTGGATCACTATGCTTCTATCGACATCGACCTCCTCCTTCTTGCTTAACGGCGCGGAGGGCAGGAAAATTCTGCACTACAGAGGGCTCAGACAAGGTGACCGCTGTCACCACTCCTTTTCATCATTGCCATAGACCCTCTGCACCGGCTCCTCCAACGCGCCATGGAGCTTGGCGAGCTTGACTCGCTACCAGGCAGAGATTTGTCGCTGCGGGTGAGCCTATACGCAGACGACTCATCTTTGCCAACCCAGTGAAAGAAGAGATCGACACGCTCATGAGCATCATCCACAACTTCGGGCATGCTTCAGGACTTAAAGTGAATATGCTGAAATCTTCTGTTATTGCCATAAGATGTGACCACATTGACCTGCAGCAGGTGCTTCAAAACTTCGGAGGATAGCAAGAACACTTCCCCATGCGCTACCTTGGACTGCCAGTCACCATCTCCAGGCTACGGATTGTGCATCTGCAGTTCATCCTTGACAGAATCAGAGCTCGACTGGCAGGCTGGAAAGGACGTCTCTTGTCCATTGCAGGGAGGAGGGTTCTCGTCAGAAGCATGCTGAGTGCGCTACCAACCTTTGCCCTGACCGTTCTCAAGGTGCCAAAGAAGATTCTCGCCGAAGTGGACAAGATCAGACGACGTTTCCTATGGGCTCAAGACGAAGAGATCAGTGGCGGGAAGTGCAAAGTAAGCTGGCCGGTGGTGTGCACTCTGATCAACCATGGTGGCCTCGGCATCTCAAACCTGCGTCGATTCAGCCGTGCACTCAGGCTTAGGTGGCTCTGGTTCTCTTGGATCACACCCAACAGACCCTGGGTTGGGATGCAGCTACCATGTGATCAAGGCGACAAAGACCTTTTCAATGCCTCAACAACGGTGACACTGGGAGACGGGAAGACGTCGAGCTTCTGGGACAGCTCTTGGACCGGTGCTGGAGCCCTAAAGTTGGAGTTCTTGACCTCCACAAGCACTCAAGGAGAAAGAATAGGACAGTACATACAGCAATCCTAAATGACAACTGGATTCTGGACCTTGCCCATGGAAACACACAACACCTATGGCCGGAAGTGATCCAACTGAACAGATGGCTAATCTCGAGGAACCTGAATCTAAATGAGTAGCTGAGAGACACCATCCAATGGAAGCACACGGCCTCGGGTTCTTTCTCCACCAACTCGGCATACAACTGCCAATTACAAGGAATGATCAAGACGAGTTTCAGGAAGATGCCTTGGCAAGCTTGGGCACCGGCCCGGCTCAAGTTCACGGTCTGGCTCCTCCTCAAAAACAGGCTTTGGTGTAACGACCGACTGCAAAGGAGAGGATGGCCAAATGAGTATTTCTGCCAACTCTGCCTCAGAAACTTGGAAACCTCGCTCCACTTGTTTTGGCAGTGCCCCTTCTCATTAGCAATCTGGGAGCAAACTGCCAACATCGCGGATGCAACTCTCTGCACCCCACAGTTTGGCAGCACAAGAACAAGGCCGAGGACATCATTTCGGCGATGATCAACGAAGCCGCGCATGAACACAAGAAGGGAATCAATACAATGATCATTCTTTTACTGGGAAGCATCTGGCAGCAGCGCACCGAATGCACTTGCAGGCATAAGATAGCAAACCATACTGAAACTATAGCAACCATCACAAGAACCGTCGAGCTATGGCGTCAAGCGGGGGTGATGCACCTGGAGCACCCTTTCTGGGACCCCCCTGAGAGTTTTTCCTACAAGCATAGACAAGGGCTACTTGCTTTTTGTGTGTCTCTTTTCAGTTCTTCTTTTTCTCTCCTTGATCGCTAGATCAAACACCCCCTTCAATTGTTTTCCCGCCTGCTCCCTGCTATGATTTCAATATATGCCAGCCAGCAGATGGTCCGTTCAAAAAAAAAAGCGATCTTCTCGTCACCCCAGGGCGCTCCTCGTCTCGGATCTTCTCCCCGCCGTCGCCGAAGGATGCCGCCGCGAGAACCCCGCCTGGCCGCGGCGGCGGCAGGCCTGTGCTACATACTTGTTGAGATCCACTCATTCACGAGGTTACTGGCCGGCAGAAGCGGATCTTTGGGGCACATCATTGGTGATGAGACATGGCGGGAGGCTTCAGATCGTGCTTGCAGCTAGCCTGCAGCCTCCAATATTGCGGTCGTCGTTGCACACCGAGCACCAAACGGTTTGTAAAATACTTTCGCTCTAAGGTCAAATTTGTTAATTTTGCCACACCGTGCAGCATGGTTTCATGGCACTGTTTGGTGACGTTTGAAGGCTCGGCTGTTGTTGTCCTTGATGCTCGCCGGCCTGGATTGGAAGGCACAGTGCAGATCTCGCGGTTGCGCATCCCTGATCTAGGGGCTGCCGCGCACAAGATACGGCCATGTCGACCTATGGGCCGATGGGCATCGACAGGGCTCTCTCTGACGAGGTGGTACTCAGGGGCGGTTTGCTCCATTGGTCTTTACAGTGACCACTCTGAGTTGCGGTGGCAGACTTGCTGCGGATTGCAGTGGCCACTGAAAGGTCCCTGTGACCCGGTCCCAGTGGTTGACTTCGACGCTGAGATGCAAACTATGAAAGACGGCTTGACGCAAGGAATTGTTGTGCAGCAGGAGCGGTCCACATCGCATGCAGCTGCTAGGATCGTGGAAAAGTGGTGGAGACAACACATAAGTGACAGCGATGGTGGTGCTACTTGAGCACATGGTCTCGAGTTCCGGGGTGAAATCCTAGGTCTGGCCCGTGTTGGTTATACCTGGCAATGGCGATGTTGTTGCGTCGTTATCTTCGTGAAGGCATTGTTCAGATATGCTCGGACTGGTTCTTGGGGTGAAAACTTTGGCCTTGCATGGTTGAATCTGGTAACAGCGGCGCTTGAGTGCAGCTCCCTTCCTGAAGGCGTTGCTGTTAAAGAAATCTCATCGTCCGTGTGGTGTCATGAGATGGTTGGTGCGAATATGGTCATTGCTATAGTTTGACATGGATCTTGTCACTTTCAGTTTTTTCCTTGCCTAAGATTAGTTTCGGTCTTATATTACTTTGCTATTTGTTGGCGTGTTTTTGTGTGCGTGTGTTGGTTTGGATGTGTGCATCCTAACTATGCAGAGGCCGGGTGTGTGCTCTTTATGTTTGTATCCTCTTGATGCTCCATTTTGAGCCAATAAAATTCACCCTTTGTCGAATAACTACTGTGTTGTACCCATGTTTTGCTTCTTCCCTCTTGGTAGAGAGATGTGTCATGTAGTTTTATTTTCGGGAAACACCGATATACAAAATAACGTACAGATCGTCACACGACAGTCTGACATGTACTAAATGCTGGAGTCGCAAAGCTTTAAAATTGGCGAAATCACCCTGAACATCTTGGTTACACCTCGAAAAATATTCCATCCCCCCCTCTCACCTTCCATTGGCACTGCTTTTTTGGGCAGCATGCCAGTATGATTTGAAATTTCTATAGCAAAGCAGTGAATATTAGTATGCCAATGGTACTATACTCATCGTAACCTTTTCGTTTGATTTTTGTTGATCCTTTATTCGTTTTTCTGGATTTCCCTGGAAATGAAAATCAATCTATTTCCCTCTCTCACACTCTGAGTTGAATTCCCTAGGCCCCAATCTGCCTCCTCTCTCTTCTGCAAATGACATGTATCACTCTTTGCAATACATAAGTCGGCGATCGCACCACTGTGTCCCCATGTGCGTTGGCCATTTACTGGCAACCGAGCGCTGTGGAAGCAGCTTCCTTCGATCGATTTTCAGAAACCTTTTGAACCTTCTGCCCGTTTTTAGGAATGTTTCCAGCTTTTAACTTTTTCTCTTCCTCAGTTTTTCTGATTTTTCTTTCTGGTTTTTACTTTTCTTCTTTCTATTATATCCCCTTTTATATATGTTTTTCATTTTTATATTCCCTTTAAGTTTCCCTTTACTTTTTACTTTTATTTTATATCCCTTTTGAATTTGTGAATATTTTTTCAAACCTTGTACATTTTTGAATTCATGAACATTTTAAAATTCACAAACATATTTCAATTTTGTGAACTCTTTTCAATCAGCATTTTTTTTCCATATCAGTAGACATTTTTTGAATTTGGGAGTATTTTCGAATTCATGAACATTTTCAAGTTCATGAATTGTTTTGTAAATTCGTTAATATAATTTGAGTTCAAGATTTTAATTAATAATGGATAATTTTAAAATTTGTGGACAATTTTTGAATTTTGGAACCTTTACTAATTTTTGAAAATTTAAGTTCAAGAACTTTTTCAAATTTACCAACATTTTTTGAAATTGTGAATAGTTTTTTATTCATGAACCTTTTCAAACTCGTTATATTTTTCAGATTTGTGAACAATTGTAATTCGGGAACAATTTTTAAATTTGTGAGCATTTTAAGTTTGTGCACATTTATTTGAATTCAATGACACTTTATCAAACTCATGAACGTTTTTTGAATTCATGAAGAATTTTTCAGTTCAGGAATATTTTCAAGTTTGCAAAAAATTTATGTACAAGAACTAATTTTCATATTCTTGAATAGTTCTTGAGTTTCACAGCTTTTTTGGAATTTGGAAACATATTTAAAAAGTCGATGGTTCTTGCTGGGAAACTAGCGTGCTTATTTTTAGGCAAGCAGCCTCGCGTGTGGCGTTACTAGACCGAGCAAGTGCAGTGCGCGAGAGCGATGTGACATGTGGGCTGGTGCAACAATGAAGGAGGAAGAAAGCACGTGAGCAATGATTCCCGTATCACTTGGTACGTGCGGTACATACTGCGCGCAAATGATATGTATCTCGCGTCAAACACGAATGCCGTGGTATTATCGGGCTGGCCAATTTAGCAGAGAGGGGACCAAACTACTCGAGGAGTGATGGCCGATTTTAGGAACTTTCGTAGAAGGTTCTTGAATCGGTTTTTTGTTTCTTTACTATTTTTTCGGCATTTATCTATTTTTATTTACTTTTTCGGCATTTATCTATTTTTTCGGTATTATCGGGCTGGCCAATTTAGCAGAGAGGGGACCAAACTACTCGAGGAGTGATGGCCGATTTTAGGAACTTTCGTAGAAGGTTCTTGAATCGGTTTTTTGTTTCTTTACTATTTTTTCGGCATTTATCTATTTTTATTTACTTTTATATTATCGTTCTTTTTCAAAAAAATTTACCTTTTTTTTTCTATTTTTCTGTTATTTTGAAAACTTCACAAGTTTCAAAATTGTTTGATTTTCTAAAAAATGGTTTATTTTTAAAATTGTTCACATTTAAAAATAATAATTCGAATTAAAAAAATCAGAGTTTCAAAATATATTCAGCATCGGAAAATTGTTTGGATTTCCAAAATTTGTTCACATACAGGAAATGTTCACAATTCTTAGAACTTCTTTAAATTTTTAAAAAAAGTGTTCAAATTTTATTTTTTGTTTGCATTTTCCGAAAATTGTTGAAACTTTCAAAAAAAATGTTCACAATATTCAGAAAATGGCAAATCTCTAAAAGAAATTGGTTTCATGAACACTTTCAAACTAATGAAGAATTTTGAAATTCACAACCATTTTTGGAATCCATTAACTTTTCCTGATTTACACCAAAAAATTGAATTCATGAACTTTTTTGGATTTGTGAACTTTTTCAAATTCTTGAACAATTACCAAAATTTCAAATTCATTGAGCGGGCGAGGTGCCCTAATGGGTCGGCACATCATGCTAGCGTCCGAGCGAGGCGCCATAATGGAGCGGGGCTTTAGGCGATTGCTGCATTGCATATGTATGGCTTATAGCGATACATATCACGCCCACATATCACCTCCCTGTCTGTTCTCCCTGTGTATCTCTTTTTTTCCCACCCGAATGGCCAATCCCATATCTCTTTTGTTTTAATTATTCTTTCCTCTCTCCAAGGCCTCATTCCTACTTCTTCCTCTCATTATTGTTTTTCTGCTCCCTTCCTTCCTCATGGGCCTGGCCGACTTGGCCCATCTCCTAGGCTAGGCATGTAAACGGATTAGATTGGATAGTGCCTTTTCCCTTTTTTTTGTCGGATTAGAAGCAGAGCGGATAATGATCAGATGCGGATTAGAATGCAAATTAAATCGGACTACGAAAAAGGATCGTACCTGGACCGAAAACATTGAAAAAATATCGGATCACACGTGTGATGATACATGCTTTTATTTCCGCCATGCAGACAATATCAACATGCTATTTTATCCGACCACATAACACTAGAGAGTGGCCAAGCACTTAAAGTCATAAGTCATAAATCACACCAATGCACAACAATAAGAAATGCTGATAAAGTGATGATAGCAGTACACAAAGAGTCCAAAATTATAGCATGACACACGGAGTGATCGTACAATCTTGCTATGATGCTAATAGGGTTAGGGCTATACACTATTTATATGAGGTGATTATAATTTGTCTAGTAGGGTATTTGGGCTTGCCGATTGGGCTACATTTATCGGATAATCCTATTTGATAACCTCAGATAATCTATAAAAAATACTCCCTCCATCCCAAAATTATTGTCTTATATCTGTCTAAATATGAATGTCAAGTCACGCTTTAGTATATACGTCAGTATCTAGACAAATTTAAGACAAGAATTTTGTGACGAAGGGAGTACCATATAATCTGCATCTATCGTATATTATGGATACCATAACCGAAGGATATTTAGTTTACCATAATTTGTATCTACATCCATATCCATCGGATTCATGCAAGTGCATGCCAAATTGGATGCGTATGTGGATTCAAAACATAAATTATCTGTATCATTTACATACCTGCCCCGAGTGCTCCATCTTCTTCCTCCACGCACACCTATAGAAGAGAAACAACCATCAACTAGGTTGATTGTTGTCCCTCGATAATTCCCAAAAACTCCACCATTTCCAAAACTTGAAGGTACATTGACGTTCCTTACAATATGCTCTCTCATCTTACATTCTTAAGAGCATCTCCAACAGCCGCCTAACGCGCGGCGCGTTAAAAAATCAGTTTGCAGTGCGCCGGTCGCCTGCTTTGGCGCGGCGGGGAGCACGGGCTCCAGCGACCGAGGTAAATTTAGCGCACGAGCGTAGCTCCAGCAGGTGTGCTAAAATGCACAGTGCGTGCTCTCGCAATAACACTTTGAACTACAGTGCATATGCATAGATAGATAGATAGTAATAAAACGATACATAGATATTTCACAATACATAGATAAAACGATACATCGCATAGATAGATAAAAGAACTACGGTGCAACTAGATAAACACTACGGTGCAACTAGAACCTACTCCGAGTCGTCCTCCTCCTCATCATCATCCTCGCTGGTGGAGTGCTAGACCGTTCCTGGGATGGCTCCCTCTCCTCCTCCTCCCCCGCTGCCGTTGCCTAGCCCCCAGCCTCCCACCGGCGTTGATGCCCGCAGCCTCCTCTCACCACCCTCCGGCGCTGCCATCTGCCGTCTCCCGTCGACTCCCCAGTACGATGTCACTCCGCTTGACCCACTGCTACACCCTGCTCATAGATACATCAACGCCTCGGCGGTTGCGATGCGCTCCTTCCTCCATGCCGGAGACGCCATGGGCCTGGATTCTTAGGACCAACTGCACCGCTGCCTGGGCTCCCCCTGCACCTCCGCGCCCTCCGCCACTACTTTCCCTATCAACGTTCGCATAACCTCACACCGTTTCTGCTTCGATGAGATCCTCGCCACTGCCCTTCTTCAGGCTTGCATCGGTGGCCTTGCTGCTGACTTCCAGCTGCGCTCCGTTCACCACGAGCTCTTCTTTCTCCGCGTTGCGTCGGCCGATATCGTCGACATCCTTCTTCGCTATCTTCCCATCCATCATAGATGGTTCTCGCTCGCTTTCCTCCCCGCCACTCCTACACAAGAATCAGCCGTTTTGACCTCCTCATGTGCACCGCTCTCGGACCTCCTACACGTCAGCCACTTCCGCTCCTTTGACTTCACTGCCATGGCCCGACTGCGGCACATCTCCTCTGTGGCTG
Organism: Aegilops speltoides; assembly: GCA_021437245.1. Classification (NCBI taxonomy): domain Eukaryota; kingdom Viridiplantae; phylum Streptophyta; class Magnoliopsida; order Poales; family Poaceae; genus Aegilops; species Aegilops speltoides. The sequence continues at coordinate 104,335,012 of CM038146.1, forward strand.
GTCCACCCGCCGGTCAAGCCAACAGCTGCCGGATGTATGCTCGGATTATCCAGTTTCCTCTTCCGCTCTCCCCAAGCTTCTTCGAGCTCGTACTCTGTTGTCTCTTCGGTGGTGACTACGGCCATTTCAATGTTACGGAGGACGACGAGGTTGTGTTCTCTTTCACGGTCTCGTCCTTCGCCGTCGCCGCGCTCATCCAGGCGGAAGGCGACTTCATCGCCCCAGGCATCATGATCCGTGTCCCCAGCTGGCGGGCACATGCTGGACCACCGACGAGCTCGTCGATTCTGCCTCCAGACCGCCCCCAACGGTAGGCTCTCTAGCAAGCTCGTCATCGGAAACGCCCAAGGTTAGTCCGCTATGCCATGGTCACAGTTTTGGTCCTTCATCCATCGCAAGTTCAGAGTAGCGCTAGTGCCCTCCTGCCTCCCCTCCCCTCCCCCTCTACTCTAAATTTACTCCTATGGATTGCATTTATCTCAACAAAGGCAAAACCTAGTGCTTTTCTCGTTAAAACATCACTTGATTATTGTTTTGCTGGTGTACCTACGTTCTCGGTTTTGCACTTCCAGGAAAACATGTTCCTCACGATTGTGTCATCGGTTCAGGTTAGAGACGAAATTCTCCAACGGTCCCTCGTCCACCACCCTGGGCTGACCCTCTGCCTTGCGAACTCCAGGAATTCCGCGTGGGATCTAGGAAATTTGAATTTGAATGCCCTCTACAACCATGTGTCCACCAATGTCGCCCTGGCCCATGCTACCTCTTGAGCACTGCGTTGGTTTTCCCTTGAAGAGCAAAGGGTGATGCAGCAAAGTAGCGTAAGTATTTCCCTCAGTTTTTGAGAACCAAGGTATCAATCCAGTAGGAGGCTCCTCAAAAGTCCCACGCACCTACACAAACAAACAAGAACCTCGCAACCAACGCGATAAAGGGATTGTCAATCCCTTCACGGAAACTTGCAAAAGTGAGATCTGATAGAGATAATATAATAAGATAAATATTTTTGGTATTTTTATGATATATATTGGAAAGTAAAGATGCAAATAAAAGATAGATGGAAAACTTATATAATAAAAGATAGACCCGGGGGCCATATGTTTCACTAGTGGCTTCTCTCAAGATAGCATAAGTATTATGGTGGGTGAACAAATTACTGTCGAGCAATTGATAGAAAAGTGCATAGTTATGAGAATATCTAGGCATGATCATGTATATATCCATCACGTCCGCAACTAGTAGATCGAAACGATTCTGCATCTACTACTATTACTCCACACATCGACCGACTCCTGCCTGCATCTAGAGTATTAAGTTCATAAGAACAGAGTAACGCATTAAGAAAGATGACATGATGTAGAGGGATAAACTCAAGCAATATGATATAAACCCCATCTTTTTATCCTTCATGGCAACAATACAATACGTGCCTTGCTGCCCCTGTTGTCACTGGGAAAGGACATCGCAAGATTGAACCCAAAGCTAAGCACTTCTCCTATTGCAAGAAAGATCAATCTAGTAGGCCAAACCAAACTGATAATTCGAAGAGACTTGCAAAGATAACCAATCACACGTAAAAGAATTCAGAGAAGATTCAATTATTTCTCATAGATAAACTTGATCATAAACTCACAATTCATCGGATCTCGACAAACACACCACAAAAAGAGTTACATCAAATAGATCTCCAAGAAGATCGAGGAGAAATTTGTATTGAGATTCAAAGAGAGAGAAGAGGTCATCTAGCTAATAACTATGGACCCAAAGGTCTGTGGTAAACTACACACAACTCATCAGAGAGGCCTTGGAGATGATGTAGAGGCCCTCCATGGTAGATTCCCCCTCCGACGGAGCACCGGCGAAGGCTCCAAGATGGGATCTCGCGGATACAGAAGGTTGCGGCGGTGGAATTAGGTTTTCGTGGTGCTCATGGATGTTCTCAGGGTACGTGGATATATATAGGAGGAAGAAGTAGGTCGGTGGAACCACGAGGGGCCCACGAGGGTGGGGGGCGTGCCCACCCCCATAGGGCACGCCGGGCACCCTCGTGGCCGCCTCATTTGCTGCTTGACATCCACTCCAAGTCTCCTAGGTTGCGTTTGTTCCAAAAAGATCGCTCCCGAAGGTTTCATCCCGTTTGGACTCCGTTTGATATTCCTTTTCTTCGAAACACTGAAATAGGAAAAAAACAGCAATTCCGGCTGGGCCTCCGGTTAGTAGGTTAGTCCCAAAAATGATATAAAAGTGTAAAATAAAGCCCATAAACATCCAAAACAAGTAATATAATAGCATGGAACAATCAAAAATTATAGATACGTTGGAGACGTATCAGCCCACCACCCCTACCATGCTATTCATAACGGCCAAGTCTCCTCCATCCTCGGCCTACCCCACCCATCCCTCCCGACTCCTCCGCCTGTATCACGAAACGTGGCCAGCTCTATCTTTTTCCCTGCCCCCGTCTCATCTACCCCTATAGGTAAGGGTACCACTAAAATAAACCATGCTTTACCAGGACCGGACAGCACGCCCCCTGCCACGCATGCGCTCGCTGCTCGTCTACCCTCCGTGGCGCCCCTCCCATCGCATTTAATGCAATCTAATCGGTCGTCCACGCCCTCCATGGACCTTGTCCATGCACCGGTAGACTGGTCGTCCCCCGCGCATGTGGCTATGCATGTAAACCACGTCCAGCCCCTCCCTCACCTCCCCCCTGCAACCTACATGCAGCCCCCTCGAGTGCTCTCTGCGGACGCTGCTGGCTCTCCCTCCCACACCCCCCATATGGTCACGTCGGTGCGACATCATGCTCCGCCATGACGTACCTTGACGCTCTCCTGTTGACCCTGAAAACCTTGCGCCCTCCCGAGCCCACTCCACCGCTCGCCCGCCGTAGCTCTCTTTATCAACCCACCTCCGCCCGGCGTCCCCACATCCCCTCCAAGCCTCTGTGCTTTCGGTGTAGAGCTAGTGGCCACCTAGCGAGAGCTTGCCGTGACCCCCTCCGCTGCGCCCGCTGCGGCCGGAACGGCCACAAAGCCTTAGAGTACACCTCTCGCTCCCCGCTCGCCTTCCACCACCCGCCCTTCTGCCAGCTCAAGCCAACCGTGGCGTCCACCCATCCCGAGACCTCCGAAGCGGCCTTCGCCCGTAGGCCTGAGCGTGTGATCACCTTTGGTTCCCTCCGCGTCCTTCTCGACGAGCCTGTTGTCCTCTCTCCAGCTGTTTCCCTCCCCACCATGATGCGCCCCACACCATCGTCGGATGGCAACTCGGCTCCGCCCTCAATGCGCCTCGCCGCCATCTTCGCTCCCTGGCTCGATCGTCGGCTCCAGCTCCGCCCCCGCGGCTGGGTCCGGCGCCGCTCCTCCCGTGCCCCCCAACCCACACCTATACCGGACATCTTCGTCCCCCATGGCCTCATCCACGACGTCAACTGCTTCGCATTGACCCACATCAACACTGCCATGCTGGACGCCCACGAATTCCTCCGTCACCTGTTCGATGACCGCCTCTCCTCGGCCACCTTCCAATTTGCTGCAGCCTCGGGTTGCGCCGCTCTCCTCGTGTTCGACGATGAGGCCGGCCGTGCGGAGGCGATGCAGCTCTTCCCCAGGGATTACCTTGGGATCCACGTCAAGCTCTACCGGCCAGAGGACACGGACAATCGCTCCACCACCACGTACGATCGCCTCGTCGAGCTGGATGCCTCCGGCTACCCGCTCGAGCTTTGGCACCATCAAGGCGCCAACTTCATCTTCGGACACATGGGCCTCCTCTGCCGCGTCAACCGCCGCTGCCTGCACCTCGGAGACTTCACCACCATGCGCGCTTTCGTCTAGGTGGAGTCCGGAGTCAACATCCCGACCCAGTGCATTCTTCGCCTCCCTCCTGCCCTAGTCGTTGATGTGCGCCTCGCCATCATCAAAACATGGGCGATAGTCGACGGCTTCACCATCCCTCTCGACCACGAAGCCAACCAAGATGCCGATGCCGAGAACATCTCCCACGTCCATGGCGTGTGGCAGGGCCCCTCCACCGCTCCATGCCCATGCAATTGTGTGCACCACGACAACGAATGTCATGCCTCTCCCGTCGCCCTCGTCGCCACCCCACTCCACCCATGGTGCCGCCACTTCCGCCCCCCCCCCGCTGTTGTTTGACGAGGTGTAGGATCGAAAGTATGTCTAGAGGGGGGTGATTAGACTACTTGACCAAATAAAAACTTATCCTTTTCCCAATTTTACTCTTTGACAGATTTTAGCTAACTTAGCACAAGTCAAGCAATCTTAACACAATTCAAGCAAGCATGCAAAGAGTATATGAGCAACGGAAAGTAAAGCATGCGACTTGCAAGAATGTAAAGGGAAGGGTTTGGAGAATTCAAACGCAGTTGGAGACACAGATGTTTTTGTCGTGGTTCCGATAGGTGGTGCTATCGTACATCCACGTTGATGGAGACTTCAACCCACGAAGGGTAGCAGTTCTTGCAGTACGGAGGATCCACCCACGAAGGGTCCACGAAGAAGCAACCTTGTCTATCCCACCATGGCCGTCGCCCACGAAGGACTTGCCTCACTAGCGGTAGATCTTCACGAAGTAGGCGATCTCCTTGCCCTTACAAACTCCTTGGTTCAACTCCACAATCTTGTCGGAGGATCCCAAGTGACACCTAGCCAATCTAGGAGACACCACTCTCCAAGAAGTAACAAATGGTGTGTTGATGATGAACTCCTTGCTCTTGTGCTTCAAATGATAGTCTCCCCAACACTCAACTCTCTCTCACAGGATTTGGATTTGGTGGAAAGAAGATTTGAGTGGAAAGCAACTTGGGGAAGGCTAGAGATCAAGATTCATATGGTAGGAATGGAATATCTTGGTCTCAACACAAGTGTAGGTGGTTCTCTCTCAGAAAATGCAAGTTGGAAGTGTAGGTTTGTTCTGATGGCTCTCTCTACGAATGAAGAGGAGGTGGAGGGGTATATATAGCCTCCACACAAAATCTAACCCTTACACACAACTTGCCAATCTCGGTGGGACCGAATTGAGAAACTCGGTCGGACCGATTCAGCAAATCTAGTGACCGTTAGGATTTTCGGTGGGACCGACATGCAACTCGGTAGGACCGATATGGTTAGGGTTAGGGCATAACGTAATCTCGGTGAGACCGATTACACAAACTTGGTGGGATCGATTTTGGTAATAAGCTAACCAGAGAGTTGGTCAGGCAAACACGGTGGGACCGATTCGCTCATCTTGGTTGGACCGAAATGTTACAAAGAGGAACAAAGAGTTTGCATTGTAATCTCGGTAGTACCGATTACTCATCTCGGTGGTACCGAAACATTACGAAGGGAAACAGAGAGATTACAATCCCATCTCAGTGAGACTGAGATCCCTATCGGTGAGACCGATTTGCCTAGGGTTTGTGGCAGTGGCTATGACATCTGAACTTGGTGGCGCCGGATAGAAAGAATTGGTGGGGCCGAGTTTGACTTTTGGTTTAGGTCATATGTGATTGTGAGAAAGTAGTCGAGGGCTTTGGAGCATATCACTAAGCACTTTGAGCAAGTAAGCCATTAAGCAACACCTCATCCCTCCTTGATAGTATTGGCTTTTCCTATAGACTCAATGTGATCTTGGATCACTAACATATAAAATGTAGAGTCTTGAGCTTTGAGCTTGAGCCAATCCTTTTGTCCTTAGCATTTTGAGGGGTCCACTTTTCTCATCCATGCCATGCCAATCATTGAGCTTTCCTGAAATATTCATCTTGAAATAGCATTAGCTCAATGAGCTATATGTTGTTAGGAATTACCAAAACCACCTAGGGATAGTTACACTTTCAATCTCCCCCTTCTTGGTAACTGATGACAACATATAGATCAAAGCTTCGACAAATGATAAATAAGAGTGAATAACATTGTCGCTTTGAGAAGTATGTGAAATGTAAGAGCTCCCCCTAAATGTGTGCATAGTTTAAGATTTGCTTTGGACTGCAAATGCACAATGAGTTAGGATCATGAGTTAATCTTCCATGTCACATACATCTTGGTGGAGCGCTCAAAATGATAATAATTAAATACATGCACTCATCACCAAGCAAAGTGAATGATCATAGAGAGATAAAAGGATAATGTCATCCAACAAGCATTAAGGTAGCATATGATCAAACACATGATCATCCAAGTATCTCACAAAAGCATAAAGTATCTCAAACAAGCAAATAAAGTTCAACCACCAAAACAAGAGAGAATAAAAAGCAACACTCTCTCTCGAAGCCTATGATCTATACATTTTTCTCCCCCTTTGGCAACAAGTTACCAAAAAGTTCATAGAAAATGCATAGTACTAAATCGACTCTCAATCTTGGTCTTCAGGTGGTGGTGTAGAGATGGATCCTTGGACGAAGACTTCTGTTGATGTAGATGGAGCTGGTGGAGTAGGTGCTGGAGCTGGTTGCACAAAAGCTATAGCTGGTGCAGATGAAGTTGCTCTAGTGTCTGGAACAGGCACTGCAGCTGATCTCTGACTCCTGGGCCCTCTAGCACAAGCATCAGTAGTAGTCTTGCCCTTCCTCTCCTGCATGTAATCCTGAAGTTTCTCAACAACTGACTGTATCTCAGTGACCTTCACATCCAAGTCATATAACTTCTTCTCCATGATCCTCTCCAAGCTCTCCTGGTTTTGAGTCAGGGTAGCCAATCCCTTCTCAATCCTCAGAGTGGAGGCAATCAAGTAGCCAAGCTGATCTTGCTTGCTCTTCAAGAAGTACTGACATGCCTCATCAATGGTTGGCATCTTTGCAGCCTTTTTAGTCCTTGCCTTCTCCTTCTTTGCTTGTGCTTGCACAGAAGATGGTTCATTTTCATCCATAACCACTGTGTTGTCCTCAAAATCTGGATAGATGGGCATGTGTTCCTTGTCCAAGAGGTATGTGCCAGTGCCCATCTTGGAGTTGATTAGCTCCTGGATCTATGGGGCATACCCACAACTTCTCTTCTGATCTACAGCTGTCCTCTTGATAGTTTCCACTATGAGGCTCGTGACCTTGAACTTTTGAGGCACATCAAATATGTGAAGTAGGTTGATAGCATGGCCTCTGATCATCTTGTGATCACCTGACTTAGGCAAAAGAGTGTGCCTGAGGATCCAGTTGATTGTTGGCAATCCTGACAGAAGGTAATGTACTGATCCAAACTTGTGTGTCTCAACAACAGCATCTGGGATCTCTCTGTACATATGTGCCATGGAGTTATGATCCTTCTTCTTCTTGGCATAGACATCCAAGTCATCCTCATTCTCCTTAGGTGCATTGATCAATTTTGCCCATTCTTCAACTGTTGATTGGTACCTAGTACCTTCATACATCCAAACAATCCTTCCATCTGGGTAGAAATGAGTTGTGGAGTAGAACTGCATAATAAGCTCATCATTCCACTTTGTGAGCTTCTGCCCAACAAAGTCATCCACTCCACAAGCATTGAAACTGTCATACACTCCAGGATAATGCTCTTCATTCTTCCTAATGTACTTCCAGTCTACCCATCTCATATCACAGACTATAGGCTTCTTGTCAAGAAGCACTGTCTCATAGAAGTCTTGTTGTTCCTTTGTATGGAACCTGTAGTCCACAACAGTTCTCCTCCTGACTGCATAGGGATCAGTCAATCCCCACTGTCCGAGACCTACATCCTTCCTTAGCTTCATATCCTCAGCTGCAGGATGAACATCATTGTGATCTGGAATTTTGGGCTTCAACTTTCTCAAGACATGTTCCTCATCATCTTCTTCTTCAACAGCAGCTTCAGGCACTAGGGCCTTGTTCTTCTCTCGAGCAGGAATGTTCCTTGTATTCCTCTTGGGTGCAGATTTGGGCTTTGGAGCAGCTGCCTTAGGAGATTATTTGGGCTTTGATGAAGCAGCCCCTGACCTGATGGCATCACCCATAAGCTTTTGAGATTTAGGTGCTGGTGCAACAACCTCTTCTTCTTCTTCTTCCATCATGGAAGGCTTTCCAACAACCCTGGCCATGGTCTTCTTGACCCTTTCCTTCCTCTTCTTCCCTTCTGGAGCAGCCTCTTTGGGTTCAGATTCCAAAGATACTTGAGTGGAGGCTCTGGCTTTAGACATGGGAATTCTTTTTACAGGTGCTTTGATCCTCATACCAGGCTTAGTGGCAGCAGCTGTGCCATACTCCTTCTTGAGCACCTTCTTCTTGGAAGTGGCCTCATCCTCAACAGCCACAGTCTTCATCCTCAGAATCTGAGGTTCTCTTCTTTCTGGCCCTGGTGGCTGCCTTGGGCAAGTTGCTGGGTGTTCTTCTGCTTCCATCATCATAGCTGCTAGAGGGACTAGTGCCCTCACTCATCTGAACCTGCTCCTCAGACTTGTTCTGATTGTCACTCTGATCAGACATGTTGCAAACACTGACAGTAGACCCTGTGAATAGATATAGATGAGATAGATAGGATGAGCATCACAAAGTACAGAGGTTTTTGCAAAAGAATGAATCAAAAACTTAGTTTTAGTTTTCCACAGAAAGCATTTCGGATCTACCGATTTGTAAACTTGGTGATACCGAAGCAACTTTTGGAACCTAAACTAGTGAGCTCGGTCAGACCGAGTCATAGTTCGGTGGCACCGAGACTACTAGGGTTTCACAAAGTCCTGAACTCGGTCACACCGATTTGCAATTCTTAGTCAGACCGAGAATCACATGTGTAATGGCCTTAGCCGAATCGGTGGAACCGAGTTCTACAACTCGGTTGGTCCGAGATGGTTTCGGCGGAAACCTAACCCTAAATTTTCAAATCACAACTAATCTACGGAGTGTTTTCGCTGGATAAGATGATCTCAATCGTGGCAAGATTCATGGCAAAACAATGTGCTAGGAATTCGGAGTGGGATTAGCACAAGGATCAAGTCCATACCCTAGTTCGGTGATGGACTTGCTACGGCGGCAATCGCGGAGATGATTACCGTTGACGGCGGCGGAGACCAGCGGTGGGAGGCAGCTGGCGACGAGGAGGATGATCCGGAGACCCAGGGAGGCAGAGCAGGCTGAGCGCGGGCGAAAGACTTCGGAGAAATTTCCAAATTTTGGCCCGTGGGTATATATAGCCTGACCCTGTCAGTGTGATCGAGTGGAATAACTCGGTGGCACCGAGATGCATAACTGTAAGCAGTTACAACAACTCGGTGTGACCGAAAAGTTCAAATTGTTTGCACCGAGATTGAAAACCTAGATCGACTTAGTGATCTCGGTATGACCGAAATGGAGGAATCGGTCAGACCAAAACGCACAAAGAAGTTTTGGAAGTTTAAGTCTATGATGAATCGGGGACTTCGAGTGCTCCTCACACAGAGTGATTCGAATCTGACTTGATCAAACTTTGTGATGTAGCATGAATAGAGTTTGAGACAAGAAAAGCATAGATAGCTAGAGAGGGTTCTTAGGCATTCTTTTCCATCCACTTGGCAAAAGAAAAAGAAACCAAACAATCAAAACTACAAGTGGATGTCCTCGAATGAGTAAAATATGCAACCAACATGCTCACACAATAAAATGGCAAATGAAATATGTGGCAAAGCATGCACAACCAATTCTAGCATCTATCAAGCAATTGGCGATGACTAGGTCATCTACATATGAGTATATTGACTTAGGAGTCAAATGAGAACATTTGATCATAGGTCATACTCATCGTTTAAGCTCAAGTGGGGTTACCACTTTTACATAATGCATTGTTGTGTTCACACCATTAGAGTTTCTTTGACTCAATTCTTAGATTAAAGCTCCCCCTAGATGTGAGATCCCCCAAGAGGGATGAACTAACCTTGGGTTTTGTCGATGATGACTTCATGTAGGTGTTGAAGATGTGGATGCTCAATGTTGATGTAGATCGTTTGGAGCAATCCTTTGGAGTGAGTTGCACTTTCAATACCTACACGGGTTAGTCCCACAAGGAACAAACAAGGATATCCATAGACATAGAGTGATGCACACACAAGATAATGTATATGAAAGCATTAGGTTACCTTGTCCCTTGTCTTACCAACAAGAGGGTTCGTGACTCCTTGAACTAGTGCAAGATGTGGAAGTTGATTGCACTTGTTCTTGCCAAAATGATATGAGTGAAATATGTTGGCGGAGTCACCCTCAAGAACTCTCTAGTTCTTCTTCTTCGGGATCAACATCATCTTGATGGGAATCCTTGGAGTTGTAGTCGTACTTGATGAAGTAGAACTTCATGTAGTCTTGGGAACCCACTTGACCAAGGCCTTAGGAGCTTCTTCAAATGCACCAATCTCCTCTTGAAGCTTATCCTTGCCTTTTTTCTTGTGGTCTTGTGGTGGAAGATCATCTTGAGCTTGTGTCCCTTTAAAGGAAGTAGGATCATACTTCTCTTGTTGTGGAACAAACTTCGTCTTGGGGTATTGATCTTCTTCCCACTCAACTCCATTGTCATTGAACTTTCATTAAAAACCAACACCTTGGTTCTTCCGGTGCCTTCCTTCCTTGCGTACAATTTCCTTGAATTGCTTACTCCCGGCAAGGCTCTTTTTTTTGAAAATTAGGACAGTAGGAGAGCTTCCTACTGCATATATATATAAATAATGGGTGGTGTTACATGATGATTACAAGGGAGAGGGGGTGGTAGCGTGGGGGTGTGGGGTGGGGGGGAGGTGGTTAGGCAAGATTAGCAATAAAAGTGGCCACTAAGTGTTTATTATGTGGTGGCAGCCTATGACTAATATCAGAGAAGTCTTTCTTGAAGCGTGCCCTCCAGGAGGTGACCGTGGGGGTCACATGTCGAAAGTAGTTGTTACGTTCCTTCCAGAGACTCCATGTAGCAACGAGGAAGATGTCCATGATCATCTTGCTCCCGTGTCTCATCTTTAGATGTGAAATCAAATCCAATATGTTGCCCTGTGTTGGCCAATGAATTCCCAAGTATCGCCAACACGCTGAACTGAAAGTGCAATGAAAGAACAGGTGTTCCACAGTCTCTTCAACGTGTTGGTTGCAGAGGAGGCAATCCAAGTTATCGCCAATGTTGTAGTGTCGCCTGCTAAGCATGTTGCGCGTATTGAGTCTGTCAGAGAGCAAAAACCAACCAAATACCTTGATCTTAGGGATCGTTTTGGCATTCCAGAGCAATTTGAACCCCTCATGTGCCAGCACGTCTCGGAAGACAAAGTTGTAATAGGCAGAGGTCTTAAAGGACTGATCTCCCCAAACGCAAATCCATTGATCAGCAGAGTCATTTAGAACAACCTGAGAGACCTCCCGCTGGATTTGACGGAGCTCGTCATGGGCTTGCATGGAGAGAGGAAGGTGAAAGGTTGCAGCCAGATCCGTAGTTGACAAGAACGCCTGCACTGAAATATCAGCATTGGTGGCAAAGGAGAAAGCTCTGGGGAAGGATGATATGTAAATAGAGTTGTTCCACATATCCTTCTAGAACAGGGTCGCCGAACCGGAGTTGATTTTAACTTTTGTGACCCCACGGTAAGTTGGCATGAGCTTAACTAGGTCTTTCCACCAAAATGATCCAGTAGGGTCAGCTGCATGCGGAACGGTGTCATTATAGTAGCTGTGCCAGATTAGATTAACCCATGGTGTGTCGTGGTGATTGTAGAACTTGTGCAGCATTTTGAGAAGTAGGGCATCATTTTGGATACGCAGGTTTAGCACCCCAAGACCACCACATTTTTTGGGTCGGCAGATCATATCCCAAGCAGCCAGAGGTGTGCATTTCTCCCCAGCTTCGGTCTTCTTTTTCCACAAGCAATGCCTTCTGATTTTATCCAGTTGATCCAAAATCTTAGGCGGGAGCTTTAGGGTCCCCATGGGATAGATCGCCAGCACCGTGATTAGGGAGTTTACAAAGGCCAATTTCCCAGCATAAGACATAAGGGACATGGCAGCAGTAATTCTGCGTTCAGCTTTGCAAACCATCGGAGCCATATCAAGTACTGTCGGCTTGGTCGTGCCAAGAGGTAGGCCAAGATAGGTAAAGGGCATACTGGCAGTGGCACAACCAAAAATATCCGCTAATGATTGGCACTTGTCTTGTGATGTGTTGATCGGAATCATGGTTGACTTATGGAAGTTGATTTTTAGTCCGATCGAGGCCGCATAATCTGTCAGAATTTGTTTCATGCGAGAAACCTGTGCTTGGCAAGCCGGCATGACAATTATGGTGTCATCCGCGTACTGAATGACCGGATAATCCTCGCCATGTGAGGGTGGGATCGGATGATGCAAGAGATTGTTATCCAGAGCCTCATTAATGGCCATTTGAAGCAAGTCGGCTGCCAACACAAAGATCAAGCGACAAGGGGTCCCCTTGTCGGACTCCACACATGCATTGAAATTGGCGCCCGAGATTTCCATTTAGAAGAACTGAAGATTTCCCAGAGGCAAATATGCAATCTATCCACTGCAGCCATTTTTTGTTAAATCCCATGTTCTTCATGATTTGTAACATGGCCGAGTGCTCTATAGTGTCAAAAGCCTTAGCAAAGTCTAACTTCAGTAGGATGATTTCCCTTTTGGAGGCATGGCATTGGTGTATATATTCGAAAGCCCAGGCCAGACAGTCATGTATTGATCTACCACAAAGAAAACCATACTGGTTGCGGTGGACAATTTTAAGGATGATTTTCTGAAGCCGGTTGGCCAAGATTTTAGTGATCATCTTGAGACAACAGTTAAGGAGTGTGATGGGTCGATAATCATTAACGGTCTCAGGGGCATTTTTCTTGGGTATCAGTGTGATAAATCCATAGTTGAGGCTTTCCAAGTTCAGGTTGCCTGAGTGAAACTCATCACAGAGCTGATAAAAATCATATTTGATGATTGGCCAGCATGCTTTTAAGAATGCCCCGTTGAATCCATCAGGCCCAGGGGCACGATCCGGCGGCATGTCCTTGATTACAGCATCAATTTCTGCATGCGAGAAAGGAGAGGTGAGGCTATCAAAATACACCTGTGACCGAAGCAGCTTGGAGAGGTTGAAGCGCATTGGTTTAGGGTTAGCTTTCCCTAGGCGCTCTTTAAAAGCCTCAAAAAGGATGGACACTTTGCCCACATGATCGTCCACCGTCGTGCCGTCCATCGTTTTTAGGGTGGAGATACAATTTCTTCTGTAACTTTCAGTAGCCACCGCCTGGAAGAACTTCAAGTTCTCATCACCAAACTGAATCCATCTGATAGTGCAACGTTTTTTCCAGTAGTCCTTCTGATACTGCAAGAGTCTTATAATGTGGTTTTTAAGAATAACCAAAAATTTCTTTTCAGGAGTAGTGAGAACACGACGGTCTGCAATAGAGTCCAATTCAAGAATGGCTTTGTTGGTGTTATCAATGGCAACTTTGAGGCGGGAAATCTTTTTACTCCATTGGGAGAGCACATGATGAACAGCCTTAAGTTTCCGGCAAGGCTCTTGTAAGCACCTTTCTCTATAATTCCCTTCAATAAGCTATTTTCTTGCTCAAGAATCATTAGTGGAATCAAGAGAACTACTAGAAGCAACAATATTGGATTTAACATGATTATTGTTACTACTAGAGGAAAAATCTTTCTTGTTCTTGTTACTAGACTTGACTTGAGGCATGTAAGTGGATAAAAGTAAATGCTTGGCAATGTAAGAAGAACTTTTCTTACGAAGATCATCATTGATTGCCTTTAAGAACTCATGCTCTTGCTCAAGGTTGAGCTTTTCAAAACATAACTTCTCATGAGTCCTTAAAAGTTCTCGATGATCTTCTAAGATAGTTTCATGAGCTAACTTAAGAGTGTTTAGTTCTTTAGTTAGAAGCTCAATCTTCTCCTTATCATTGTCATTTGTTTTATCTTGATTAGCATGATTAATTGATGTTTCATCATAGTATTCATCACTAGAGTTGTCAACAAGTAAATCATCATCACCTAACAAGTCATCTTCATCACTAGTGAAATCAACATACTCGGGGTGTGATACCTTTGGGCCTTTAGCCATGAAGCATCTTCCAAGTCCTTCATTTGGTGAATCAAATATGTCGTAGGAGTTGGTTGACACAAGCGCTAGACCGGCAACACCTTCATCTTGAGTATATTCGGAGTCAGAGTGATAGCTTCTCTCGGAGTGATTGTCGGAGTCGGAGCCAGATACCCATTCACCAACATGAGCTTGATGTCTTCATTTTGTGTAGCTCCTTGATGACTTGTCCTTCCTTTTAGAATCCTTGCTTCTCCAGGATGTTCTTCGTTCATATCGATCATCTCTACTCCTTCTCTCTCTTGGTGGTGATTCTTCTCTTCTACTTCTCCTCTTAGGTGATTCTTCTCTTATTTTGTAGGGAGCCATACACTCATTGGAGTAGTGTCCGGGTCTTCCACAATTGTAGCAATTACGCTCTCGACTAGAAGATCTTTTGTCATTGTAGAACCTTGACTTGGAGCTTCTCTCTTTGCTTCTACTCTTGTAAAACTTGTTGAAGTTCTTCACCATTAGGCTCAATTCTTCATTGAAGGTTTGTTTCTCACTTGATGATGTGGGAGCTTCACATGAGGCTTTGTAAGCACCACATGACTTGTTGTGGAGCTCCTCCTTATCCTTGAGTGACATCTCCTAAGCAACAATTCTTCCAATGACTTCCGTTGGCTTGAGATCTTTGTAATTGGGCATCATTTGGATCAATGTGCACACGGTATCGTATTTTCTGTCCAAAGATCTTAGGATCTTCTTGATGATGAATTTGTCGGTCATCTCTTCACTTCCTAAGCCGGCAATCTCATTTGTGATAAGAGCAAGCCTAGAGTACATTTCAGCGACACCTTCACCATCCTTCATTTTGAACTTGTCAAGCTGACTTTGAAGCACATCCAACTTGGATTCCTTGACGGAGTCGGTACCTTCGTGCATATCAATCAAAGTATCCCAAATTTCCTTTGCATTCTCAAGATGACTGATTTTGTTGAATTCTTCGGAGCACAATCCGTTGAAGAGGATATCACAAGCTTGAGCGTTGTATTGCAGCATATTCAACTCTTCCGTGCTAGCTTCACGGTTCGGTTCTCTCCCATCAAAGAATTCACATTGCAAGCCAATACACACAATAGCCCAAACGGCGGGGTTATGTCCAAGAATATGCATTTTCATCTAATGCTTCCAACTAGCAAAATTAGTACCATCAAAGTAAGGACCTCTACGGTGATAGTTTCCCTCGCTAGACGCCATACTCTCCTAGGTTGTGAAACCAAGGCTATGACTACCAAAAGCTTTGGAAATCAAAGCAAATAGAGACCAAAGCTCTGATACCACTTGTAGGATCGAAAGTATGTCTAGAGGGGGGTGATTAGACTACTTGACCAAATAAAAACTTATCCTTTTCCCAATTTTAGTCTTTGGCAGATTTTAGCTAACTTAGCACAAGTCAAGCAATCTTAACACAATTCCAGCAAGCATGCAAAGACTATATGAGCAGCGGAAAGTAAAGCATGCAACTTGCAAAAATGTAAAGGGAAGGGTTTGGAGAGTTCAAACGCAATTGGAGACACGGATGTTTTTGTCGTGGTTCCGATAGGTGGTGCTATCGTACATCCACGTTGATGGAGACTTCAACCCACGAAGGGTAACGGTTGCACGAGTCCACGGAGGGCTCCACGCATGAAGGGTCCACAAAGAAGCAACCTTGTCTATCCCACCATGGCTATCGCCCACGAAGGACTTGCCTCACTAGCGATAGATATTCATGAAGTAGGCGATCTCCTTTCCCTTAGAAACTCCTTGGTTCAACTACACAATCTTGTTGGAGGCTCCCAAGTGACACCTAGCCAATCTAGGAGACACCACTCTCCAAGAAGTAACAAATGGTGTGTTGATGATGAACTCCTTGCTCTTGTGCTCCAAATGATAGTCTCCCCAACACTCAACTCTCTTTCACAGGATTTGGATTTGGTGGAAAGAAGATTTGAGTGGAAAGCAACTTGGGGAAGGCTAGAGATCAAGATTCATATGGTAGGAATGGAATATCTTGGTCTCAACACAAGTGTAGGTGGTTCTCTCTTAGAAAATGCAAGTTGGAAGTGTAGGTTTGTTCTGATGGCTCTCTCTACGAATGAAGAGGAGGTGCAGGGGTATATATAGCCTCCACACAAAATCCAACCATTACACACAACTTGCCAATCTCGGTGGGACCGAATTGAGAAACTCGGTCGGACCGATTCAGCAAATCTAGTGACTGTTAGGATTTTCGGTGGGATCGACATGCAACTCGGTAGAACCGATATGGTTAGGGTTAGGGCATAACGTAATCTCGGTGAGACCGATTACACAAACTCGGTGGGACCAATTTTCGTAATAAGCTAACCAGAGAGTTGGTCAGGCAAACTCGGTGGGACCAATTCGCTCATCTCGGTTGGACCGAAATGTTACGAAGAGGAACAGAGAGTTTGCATTGTAATATCGGTAGTACCGATTACTCATCTCGGTGGTACCGAAACATTACGAAGGGAAACAGAGAGATTACAATCCCATCTTGGTGAGACCGAGATCCCTATCGGTGAGACCGATTTGCCTAGGGTTTGTGGCAGTGGCTATGACATATGAACTCGGTGGCGCCGGATAGAAAGAATTGGTGGGGCCGAGTTTGACTTTTGGTTTAGGTCATATGTGGATGTGAGAAAGTACTTGAGGGCTTTGGAGCATATCACTAAGCACTTTGAGCAAGTAAGCCATTAAGCAACACCTCATCCCTCCTTGATAGTATTGGCTTTTCCTATAGACTCAATGTGATCTTGGATCACTAAAATATAAAATGTAGAGTCTTGAGCTTTGATCTTGAGCCAATCCTTTTGTCCTTAGCATTTTGTGGGTTCCACTTTTCTCATCCATGCCATGCCAATCATTGAGCTTTCCTGAAATATTCATCTTGAAATAGCATTAGCTCAATGAGCTATATGTTGTTAGGAATTACCAAAACCACCTAGGGATAGTTGCACTTTCACGAAGAGCTCGCCCCGCTCGTCGACCTCGACGACGGGATCATCGATGTCTACACTGACTCAGATTCCGACACCATCGTCGACGTTTCTGCGGCCTTCCACACCTCCAACCCATTCGCCTCCCTGGGTGCAGGCGATGATGCAGATGACTCTCTCCTCGGTACGCTCGCTGCACACCCCTCTCGATGTCGTTCTAAACCACGTTCCCCCTCCCCCATGTCTAACTCCCAGAGGCCCTTCCAGTGGTTTCAGACAAGGCAGATGACACGCATGTGGTGGTCGCCCGCCGTGCAAGGGCGCTTGACAAACGCGCCATCGACTCCTCCTTTGGCCTTCGCCATAGCAGTCGCCTCACCGGGAAAGAAGGGACTACCTTCCTCAACATGACAACCAAGGCCATCCATGCTCGAGCATGCAAGTTCGACACCTCGGCCGCCTCCAGCGGCCTTGCCGCCGCTATCGCTGCGGCCGGCCTGGATGACTCCCCGGAGGTGCCTTCTGAAGATACGGCGGCTCTGTCGCTCGTTGCTCTGCAGTGTGGTGCTACTGCTAAGGACGTGCGTGAGATCGTCGCGGTGCTCGCCCCTGAGCCATGATCTGCACTGCGCTTCCTCCTGGCATGTCGCCGTCGCCGTCATCCGCCCCCGCCTTTGCTTTCTATCAGTGTGTAGCCTGCACTTGTGCTAGCTTTTTTTGTGTTGCCGAACTGGGGCAACTGTGGGTCTTGCATGTGTTATCTCCATGCGTAGTTTGTGCTAGCCTCCTCTGTGTTAGGTCTACTATTAGTTCACTGTACCACACATGCCACCTTACTTTGATTAATATGCGACCGGTCTTTTGCTCGTCCCCCTGTTCCTTAGTTTCGGTGATGCTTTTTGTCTATCATGACTCGCTCCACCTACTCGTTTTGTTGCTGGAGTATTAGAGGACTAGGTCAGCCCCAAAAGTGTACAGATGTCCTTGCCGAGTTGATCGCAATCAAGCCGCATGCATGCTTCCTTCAAGAAACAAAACTGTCCATGCCTGATCCCGCTAAGCTTGGTTCGTTTCTCCCTAGACAGCTCGACCTAGTCAAACACAAAGATGCCACGGGCTCCGCCGGCGGCATTCTCTCGGCGGTCTCCTCTGCACATTTCACCACCTCTAGTGTCGCTCAAACCACTTTCACGCTCACAATTATGGCCTCCTCGACAATCTCCCCTGTGCCAGTCCTCATCTCAAACGTTTATGCTCCCACGGACCACACTCTCAAACCCTCCTTCCTTGCGGAATTAGCCTCTATCTCGCCCCCCCCCCCCCAAACACCCCCTGGATCATTTTAGGTGATTTCAACCTCATGAGACACACCCTGGACAAAAATAACGACGCTTTCCGGCAAAAAGAGGCCAACCTATTTAACCAATGCATTAACAACCTTGCCCTCATTGAACTCCCCCTCTTGGACAGAGCCTTCACTTGGTCCAACAAGTGTGACATCCTTATGTTAGAAAAATTGGACCAGGCATTCATCAACTCTACCTGGGATCTGGCATTCCCTGACTCCTCCATGTCTAGCCTAACACGCTATGTTTCCGACCATGTCCCCCTAATCATCTCCATTAGCACCTCCTTCCCCCGCCCTGCACTCTTTCATTTTGAGTTAGGTTGGGCCGAAAACCCGGCCTGCCGGGCCGTCGTCCAGGGTTCCTGGAACTCTGCACAACAATGCCCAAGCGCCCCCCTATCGCTATCCCACATGCTTAAAAAATGCCACTTCGCCCTTCGGGCTTGGTGTAAGGCTATCCCCCTATCTCGGTTCAGGAGACTGACTGCAAAGTTGTAATCAACCTACTAGCTGCTATTGAAGAGACCCGCTTCCTCTCCCAGTTGGAGCTTGCACTTCGCCGAGTTGTTATCAAAGTACTCCATTGGATCATTCACAAAAAAATGATCTACTAGCGACTCTGGTCAAAAATAAAGTCGGCTATCGACGGCGATGAGAACTCTAGATATTTCCATGCCTATGCTTCTCATCGACACCGACACAACAATATCCCCATGATCCTTCATAACAACCTTGAGTTCACCTCTCATGAGTCAAAGATCCAAATCCTCACCTCCTTCTTCACCTCTCAGCTTGGGGTATCCTCTCCCCCCATTTGAATTTCTCGCTCCAAAATCTTTACCCCTCCCTTACCCCATAACTCCTTCACCTTGACTCCCCGTTCTCGGGCCAGGAAATTTTATGATGCTTTTGCATATATGAACGCTCTAGCTAGTCCCGGCCCTGACGGATTCATCCCGGGTTTCTATCGAAAATTTTGGCCCCTCCTTAAGCACAAAATCTCTGACCTTTTCCTCATCTTCTATAATCTATACGCGGACATCTCGTGTCTCAACCATGCTTATAATATCCTCCTCCATAAAGGAGCCATCCCACCCTCTCCTGACGTGTTTTGCCCCATCTCCCTGAAAAACTGCCCGCCCAAAGCTCTCGCCAAGCTCCTTACAAATCGCCTCAAACCTGTTATCCCCCTGCTCATCCACCCTGATCAAACATGTTTCTTGTCTGGGCGAACAATCTCTGAAAACTTCCTATATGCTGCAGACGTGCTTCATGCCTGTCTAGGACCAAGGCCCCCACCCTCGTAATCAAAACGGACTTCTCAAAAGTGTTCGGCTCAGTCAGCTGGCCCTGACTTCTCGCCATCCTCAGAGCCCGGGGATTCTCCGATAAGTGGCTTGGCTGGATTGAAGCTCTCCTGCTCAACAGGGTGCCAGGCCCCTGGATCCAATGCAAGAAAGGGCTACGGCAAGGAGATCCCCTCTCCCCTTTCCTTTTTATCCTCATGGACGGCGTTCTCCAACGTATGATTATTGATGCCTGTGATCGAAACCTCCTTGCACACCCTGTCTCTCCTTCCATGCACTGCCTGGTCCTACAATACGCGGACGATATGCTAATTATCATCAAAGAAGAGCAAAGTGTCGTTGATCATCTCAAACTCATCCTTGACGATTTCTCCTTAGCTATGGGCCTTTCTATTAACTTTACAAAAACTACGATAGTTCCTATGAATGTGGACCCAGAGTTGGCCGCTGCTAAGGCCTCCTCCCTAGGCACTGCCATTGTCGCCTTCCCCCAAAAATATTTGGGCCTTCCCCTCTCCCCTCACAAACTACCACCCTCAGCCTTCCAACCGATCATCGATCGCTGCGACGTTTACCTTGCCGGCTGGGCCGCACTCATGTTATCCCGCGGGGGACGCCTCGTCCTTCTCTCAGCCGTTTTAGATAGTCTCCCTACCTATTGCCACCTCTTGAGCACTGTGTTGGTTTTCCCTTGAAGAGGAAAGGGTGATGCAACAAAGTAGCGTAAGTATTTCCCTCAGTTTTTGAGAACCAAGGTATAATTGCAGTAGGAGGCTCCTCACAAGTCCCTCGTACCTACACAAACAAACAAGAACCTCGCAACCAATGCGATAAAGGGGTTGTCAATCCCTTCACGGTAACTTGCAAAAGTGAGATCGGATAGAGATAATAAGATAAGTTAAATATTTTTGGTATTTTTATGATATAGATTGGAAAGTAAAGATTGCAAAATAAAGTAGATCAGAAACTTATATGATAAAAGATAGACCCGGGGGCCATAGGTTTCACTAGTGGCTTCTCTCAAGATAGCATAAGTATTACGGTGGTGAACAAATTACTATCGAGCAATTGATAGAAAAGTGCATAGTTTTGAGAATATCTAGGCATGATCATGTATATAGGCATCACGTCCACGACAAGTAGACCGACTCCTGCATGCATCTACAACTATTACTTCACACATCGACCGCTATCTAGCATGCATCTAGAGTATTAAGTTCATAAGAACAGACTAACGCATTAAGCAAGATGACATGATGTAGAGGGATAAACTCAAACAATATGATATAAACCCCATATTTTTATCCTCGATGGCAACAATACAATGTGTGCCTTGCTGCCCCTGCTGTCACTGGGAAAGGACACCGCAAGATTGAACCCAAAGCTAAGCACTTCTCCCATGGCAAGAAAGATCAATCTAGTAAGCCAAACCAAACTGATAATTCGAAGAGACTTGCAAAGATAACCAATCATACATAAAAGAATTCATAGGAGATTCAAATATTTCTCATAGATAAACTTGATCATAAACCCACAATTCATCGGATCTCGATAAGCACACCGCAAAAAGAGTTACATCGAATAGATCTCCAAGAAGATCAAGGAGAACTTTGTATTGAGATTCAAAGAGAGAGAAGAAGCCATCTAGCTAATAACTATGGACCCGAAGGTCTGTGGTAAACTACTCACAACTCATCGGAGAGGCTATGGTGTTGATGTAGAAGCCCTCCGTGGTCGATTCCCCCTCCGGCGGAGCACCGGCGAAGGCTCCAGGATGGGATCTCGCGGATATAGCAGGTTGCGGCAGCGGAAATAGGATTTCGTCGTGCTCCTGGATGTTTTCAGGGTACGTAGATATATATAGGCGAAGGAGGTAGGTCAGGGGAGCCACGAGGGGCCCACATGGGTGGGGGTGCGCCCACCCCCTAGGGCGCGCCCTCCTGCCTCGTGGCCGCCTCGGCTGCTTCCTGACGTCCACTCCAAGTCTCCTGGATTGCGTTTGTTCCAAAAAGATCGCTTCCGAAGGTTTCATTCTGTTTGGACTCCGTTTGATATTCCTTTTCTTCGAAACACTGAAATAAGCAAAAAAACAGCAATTCAGGTTGGGCCTCCAGTTAGTAGGTTAGTCCCAAAAATGATATAAAAGTGTAAACTAAAGCCCATAAACATCCAAAACAGGTAATATAATAGCATGGAATAATCAAAAAATTATAGATACGTTGGAGACGTATCACCTATTTTATGTCTTATTTTTCCTTACCTTTGAGTGTCATTGAGGAGATTGATAAGCTTGGGAGGGTTTTCTTCTGGTCTAACGATGACTCTTTCTCCAGCGCGAAGTGCCTGGTTGCGTGGGACCGAGTTTGTACACCTAAGTTAGTCGGTGGTCTTGGGGTTAAAAACTTGCGAGCACAAAAATTTTGCCTTATGTTGAGATTCGCTTTCAAATTCTTACACTCCCCCGCTTTCCCCTCGAAGGATCGGATCCTTCACCACTCACTGATACGTCTCCAACATATCTATAATTTTTATTATTCCATGTTGTTTTATTATCAATCTTGGATGTTTTATAATCATTATATAGTCATTTTATATCATTTTTTGGTACTAACCTATTGACATAGCGCCAAGTGCCAGTTGCTGTTTTCTGGTTGTTTTTTACATCACAGGAAATTAATATCAGAAGGAGTCCAAATGCCACGCCAATTTACGATGATTTTTTATGGGCCAGAAGGAACACAACGGGCCCTGGTTGCACTTGGGGGGAGTCCCGAGGCCGGGACAACCCACCAGGGCGCGCCAGGAGGCCCAGGCGTGCCCTGGTGGGTTGTGCCCACCTTGGGTGGCCCCTGGACCGACTCTTTGATCTATAAATACCCCAATATTCCAGAAACCCTAGGGGAGTCGAAGACATTTTCATCCAGCCACCGTAGAGTCCAGAACCACGAGATCCAACCTAGACACCATCACGGAGGGGTTCACCACTTCCATTGGTGCCTAGATGGCTTCCTATCTCTCTCTCTCTCTCTCTCTCTCTCTCTCTCTCTCTCTCTCTTATCAATACAATGGTCTCTTGGAGATCCATATGATGTAAGTCTTTTGGCGGTGTGTTCATTGGGATCTGATGAACTTCGAGTTTATGATCAGTTATATCTTTTTATATCCATGAAAGTTATTTGAGTTCTTTGATCTCTTATATGCATGATCTCTTAAAGCCTCGTAGTTCTTCTCCGATATTTGGGTTTTGGTTGGCCAACTTGATCTATTTATCTTGCAATGGGAAGAGGTTCCCGGTAGTGGGTTTGATCTTACGGTGCTTGATCCCAGTGACAGAAAGGGAACCGACACGTATGTATCGTTGCTACTAAGGATAAAAGGTGGGACCCATATCTGCCACAATAGATAAACGGATCTTGTCTACATCATGTCATCGTTCTTGTTGCATTACTTCGTTTTTCCATGAACTTAATACACTAGATGCATGCTGGATAGTGGTCGATGTGTGGAGTAATAGTAGTAGATGCAGGCAGGAGTCGGTCTACTAATCTTGGACGTGATGCCTATGTAATGATCATTGCCTGGATATCGTCAAGATTATTTGAAGTTCTATCAATTGCCCAACAGTAATTTGTTTACCCACCGTTTTTCTCGAGAGAAGCCACTAGTGAAACCTACGGCCCCCGGGTCTTCTTTCTCATATATTTGCCTTGCGGTCTACTTTTCCCTTGCTTTATTTTCAGATCTATCAAACTAAAAAAATACAAAAATACCTTGCTGCAATTTATTTGTTCCGCGATCTATTTATCCCATCTACAAATTTACCTCACGTCCTTTGCCTATCTTGAGGCTCCGTACCCCGAAAGGGATTGACAACCCCTTTAACACGTCGGGTTGCGAGGTGTTGTTCTTTGTGTGCATGGGCTGTTTACGTTGTGTTGCTTGGTTCTCCTACTGGTTCGATAACCTTGGTTTAATATCTGAGGGAAATACCTACCACCACTGTGTTGCATCATCCCTTCCTCTTTGGGGAAATACCGACGTAGCTTCAAGCGACATCAAAAGGAATTTCTAGCACCATTGTCGGGGAGAATCTTCAACATAACCAGGTTCCTAATCACAAATCCATCTCCTTGCAATTTACATTATTTGCCTCTCATTTTCCTCTCCCCCACTTCATAAATATTTGTCGTTTTATTCGCCTCACTTTTTCCGTTCGTCGTTTTCTTGTTGGATCTGTTTTTGAGTGCAATCTTGTTGTGTGGTCATCATGACTCAAGAGAACACCAAACTATGTGACTTCTCAAATACCAACAACAATGATTTTATTGGCACTCCGCTTGCTCCTCCCATCACTAGTGCGGAGACTTGTGATATCAATACTGCTTTGTTGAATCTTGTTGTGAAAGACCAATTTTTCGGTACTCCTAATGAGGATGTCGCGTCCCATCTTAATACCTTCGTGGAATTATGCGATATACAAAAGAAAAAATATGTGGACAATGATGTGGTCAAGATGAAATTATTTCCGTTTTCCTTGCGTGATTCCACAAAAATTTGGTTCTCTTCTTTGCCTCGCAATAGTATTGATTCTTGGAATAATTGCAAAGATGCTGTTATCACTAAGTATTTTCCTTCAACATAAAATATTTCCCTTAAAACCCAGATCATGAATTTCAAGCAACTTGAACATGAGCATGTTGCACAATCTTGGGAAAGGATAAAAATGATCCTAAGGAATTGCCCAACTCATGGGTTAAATCTTTGGATGATCATACAAAACTTTTATGCGGGGTTAAATTTTGTTTCTCGTAATCATTTAGATTCCGCCGTGGGTGGTACTTTTATGGAAATTACCTTGGGTGAAGCCACCAAATTGCTTGATAATATTATGGCAAATTATTCACAATGGCATACTGAAAGGGCTCCTACTGGTTGAAGAAATTTCTTCTTTAAGTGAAAAACTGGATGCTCTTATGAAATTGGTTGCTAGTAAAAGTGCTCCTATTGATTTTAATGATATGCCTTTGTATACTTTGATTGAGCAAAATAGTGATTCCATTGATGTGAATTTTATCTCTCGAAATAATTTCAATAAAAATGCTTATAGAGGTAATTTTAATCCTAGGCCTTTTCCTAGTAATTCCTCTAATAATTATGGTAATTCCTATGGAAATCAATCTTACAATAATAATAGGATAACCTCTGATCTTGAGAATATTATTAAAGAATTTATCAACACACAAAAGGTTTTCAACACTTCCATAGAAGAAAAGTTAAATAAGATTGATGATTTGTCTAGAAGTGTTGATAGGATTGCTCATGATGTGGAAAATCTCAAGATGAAATTTTTTGTGCCTAAAGTATATGAATCAATTAAAGCTCTTTATGTTTCCATGGATGAAAGTAATAAAAGAACTGGTATGCTTAGAGCTAAATGAGATTTTTTTAGAAAAAGCATTTTCTAGTGATTTCTTTCATAAAAATGATGAAGATCTTAAAATGATTGGTGTTTCTTCTATTGATTCCTTGTTTAGTAAAAATAAGATTGATGAAAAAGGGACTCGAGAAGAGTCAACTTTAGGTAGAAGGTGTCCCGATATTTCAGAGGGTGAAAATCTTGTTGAAAAAATTGATGAAAGTGGGTTTGAAGAGGTCAAAACTTTAACTAGTGATGTGCCCACTCTTTTGGATTACAAAGACTTTAATTATAATAGTTGCTCTTTGATTGATTTTATTTCTTTGTTGCAACCCATGATAAATTCACCCCATGCTTATGAACAAAATAAAGCTTTTACTAAACATATTGTTGATGCCATGATGAAAGCTTTTGAAGAAAAATTGGACTTAGAGGTTTCAATTCCTAGAAAATTGCATGATGAATGGGAACCTACTATCAATGTCAAGATTAAAAATTGTGGTTGTTTTGCTTTATGTGACTTGGGTGCTAGTGTTTCTACAATTCTGAAATCTTTATGTGATGTGCTTGGTCTTACTGATATTGAAGAATGCTCTTTAAATTTGCACTTAGCGGATTCAACTATTAAAAGCATATGGGAAGAATTAATGATGTTCTTATTCTTGCAAATATAAATTATGTGCCCATAGATTTTATTGTTCTTGATATTGGTTGCAATCAGTCTTGTCCAATTATTCTTGGTAGACCGTTTTTGCGCACTATCGGTGCAGTGATTGATATGAAAGAAGGAAATATTAAGTTCCAATTTCCTTTGAGGAAGGGTATGTAACACTTTCCTAGAACAAGAATTAAGCCACCATATGAATCAATCATGAGGGCATCTTATGGATCTAGCACCAAAAATGACAAAACTTAGATCCTTGCTTTATGCCTAGCTAAGGGCGTAAAACGATAGCGCTTGTTGGGAGGCAACCCAATGAATAAATTTTATTTTTGCCTTTTGCTTTCTGTTCTTGAGTGTTAGAACAATTATGCTACTGTTATGATTGTGTTTTTTGTGTTTTAATTAGTGTTTGTGCCAAGTAAAGCCTTTAGGATCTTCCGGGGTGATAGTTGTTTGATCTTGCTGAAAAATACAGAAACTTTGCGCTCACGAAAATAATTCTAATAAATCACAGAAAAGAGATTTTGCTTGATTCTTTTTGCAGTAGATTATTATACAATTATTCTGGTATTTCTAATTTGGTAAAATTTTTGGAGTTACAGAAGTATTCGAAAGTTCCAGATTACTATAGACTGTTCTGTTTTGACAGATTCTGTTTTCTTTGTGTTGTATGCTTATTTTGATGGCTCTATGGTTTTCTTTGATGAGTTTTTGCCATAGAAAAGTGGGAATACAGTAGATATAATACAAAAACAAAATAAGAATTGGTTTTACACAGCACTTATAGTAGAGGTTTGCTTTCTTTTACTAATGGAGCTCACAAGGGTTTTGTTGAGTTTTGTGTGATTGAAGTTTTCAAGTTTTGGGTTATCTTACGATGGATGAAAGAAGGTTAGAAGCTAAGCTTGGGGGTGCCCCGGCATCCCAAACTATTATCCAATAATGAGCAACCAACTAAGCTTGGGGATGCCCCCGAGTGGCATCCCCTCTTTCTTCTAACGACCATCAGTATTTTACTCGAGGCTATATTTTTATTCGTCACATGATATGTGTTTTGCTTGGAGCGTCTTGTATGATATGTATCTTTGCTTTTTTGCTTTAAGTCATCAATCCTTGCTGGACACACCTATTTGAGAGAGCCAAAATTATTTCATGACTTGTTAGAATTGCTCTCTAAGCTTCATTTAAATTTTTATGAGCAATGGACTTGCTCTAGTGCTTCACTTATATCTTTTTGAGCACGGCCTGCTTAGTATTTGTGAGGAAATGCTCTCTTGTTTCACTTAAATTTATTTGAGAGTTAGTAAAATTTTGAAGAAATTATCTCTTGCTTCACTTAAATTATTTTGAGAGAAAGAAAATATGTTATGCTCATGATCTTCACTTATATTTGTTTGAGCTTATGAAAAGCAACACATGAAAATTAGTCTCAAAGTGATAGATATCCAAGAAGGATAAAGAAAGAAAGAAAGAAAAATATGTCATGAAGATCATTGGACAAAATAAACTTGATTCTTAATAATAGTTTTGAGATATGATGATGTGATATGTGAGTCATGTTGGTGAGTAATTGTGCTCTAGTAAGAAAATTGGTGTTAAGGTATGTGATTCCCTATGCATGCATGAAAGTCAATAATCATGCAATGAAAACTATATCCTACTTGTGGTGCATTATTCGGTGTTAATTATGCTTAATGCTTGCTTATGAGATTATTTGTTTCTTGGTTGGTCACTTCTCAATCTTTTTGCTAACCTTCATTTTGCACCAAGTATGACCTCTACTTGTGCATCCAAAATCCTTTAAACCAGTTTTGCCACATGAGTCCACTATATCTACCTATATGTGGTATTCTTTTGCCGTTCTAAGCAAATTTGCATGTGCCATCTCTAATTTTCAAAATGAACTTCTCTTTTGTGTGTTTGTTTCGCTCGCAGAACGGTAACGGGTAGCTAATATTTTCCATCCTAGATGTGTTACCCTAACGATGAGTGTTTATTCACTTGTCATTGCACGAGAGTAAAGCAAAGGTATTAGGGATGCCCAGACCCGAAATGCAAAAATGAATTTACTTTACGTTGTCAAATAATAAATTCCTTCTAAAGTGTTGGTATGGAGGGCACCCGTGGATACGACTAGCCATGGAAAGTGAGAGTTATGGTGGAAAAAGAAATAAATTTTATTTTCTGTTTGGGAACCGCCTACGATATATCTAGCATGGAAAGTGTTGGGATGCTCCAAGTCGTTTTCATTGGTGGGATGGATACACCTCCCAAAATGTTTTTCCTCTTTTATTTTTCTCTTTGAGCTCTGGCACCTCTACAAATCCCTACTTCCCTTTGCGAAGGGCCTTTCTTTTACTTTGTGCAATTTTTATTTTTATTTTGAGTCTCCATCCTCTCTTATAAAAGCACCAACTAGGGGATAATATGATCGTACTTAAGTATTGGGTGTAGCTAATATTCAAGTGTGTTATATGAATGGATCAACGTTTGAGCATGATGGGCTAGGGATAACTAGTTTTAGCATTGATATTTTGAAAGACATGGTTGCTTGTTGATATGCTTGAGTATCTAAATTATTATGTCAAAACTAGACTATTGCTTTGAATCACATAAAAGTCCAAATGTCCATGCTATGAAGAAAAGAATATGATCTGACATAATAAAAAGCACTCCACATCAAAAATCTGTTTTATCACTTACCTACTCGAGGACGAGCAGGAGTTAAGCTTGGGGATGTTGATGCGTCTCAAACGTATCTATAATTTTTTATTATTCCATGATGTTTTATTATCAATCTTGGATGATTTATAATCATTATATAGTCATTTTATATCATTTTTTGGTACTAACCTATTGACATAGTGCCAAGTGCCAGTTGCTGTTTTCTGCATGTTTTTTACATCGCAGGAAATCAATATCAAAAGGAGTCTAAATGCCACGCCAATTTACGATGTTTTTTATGGGCCAGAAGGAACACAACGGTCCCTGGTTGCACCTGGGGGGAGTCCCGAGGACGGGACAACCCACCAGGGCGCGCCAGGAGGCCCAGGCGTGCCCTGGTAGGTTGTGCCCACCTCGGGTGCCCCCTGGACCGACTCTTTGCTCTATAAATACCCCAATATTCCAGAAACCCTAGGGGAGTCGACAAAATTTTCATCCAGCCGTCGCAGAGTCCAGAACCACGAGATCCAATCTAGACACCATCACAGAGGGGTTCACCACTTCCATTGGTGCCTCTCCGATGATGCGTGAGTAGTTCTTTGTAGACCATCGGGTCCGTAGTTAGTAGCTAGATGGCTTCCTCTCTCTCTCTCTCTCTCTCTCTCTCTCTCTCTCTCTCCCTCTTGATTATCAATACAATGGTCTGTTGGACATATGATGTAAGTCTTTTGACGGTGTGTTTGTTGGGATCTAATGAACTTCGAGTTTATGATCGGTTATATCTTTTTATATCCATGAAAGTATATTTGAGTTCTTTGATCTCTTATATGGGTGATCTCTTATAGCCTCGTATTTCTTCTCCGATATTTGGGTTTTGTTTGGCAAACTTGATCTATTTATCTTGCAATGGGAAGAGGTGCCCGGTAGTGGGTTCGATCTTACGGTTCTTGATCCCAGTGACAGAAAGGGAACCGACACGTATGTATCGTTGCTACTAAGGATAAAAAGATGGGATCCATATCTGCCGCAGTAGATAAATGAATCTTGTCTACATCATGTCATCGTTCTTATTGCATTACTCCGTTTTTCACTACTAGGGAAAAGGCTAGCAGCAGCGCGGGTTTTAGATGTATCAGTAGCGCGGGTACCCGCGCTACTAATATGGCGCTACAGCTAACTCATAGTAGTAGCGCATGAGCACCCGCGCTACTGCTACACAAGTGTAGCAGCAGCGCGGTTATGGGAAGCTCGCTACGGCTAGTACCGCTAGCGCTCTTTGGCCGGATGCGCCTCGCTATTGAGGCGCTTCTGCTAACTTTTGTACACTCACTCTGCTAATTTAAGTAGTTTTTTGGCATATTCGTTTTGTATTTGAACGGTTTGTAGAAGAATCTTTAGCACATAGAAATGTCATCATGATACACGTACAAATGCCTGCGAGACCACAAATGTAATCATAGCATGTACATACAAATAGTCTCTTCATAATCATCATCCAACACAAAGTGATATCTTGTCATCATCTCGAAAATAGCAATACATGCAAGTCTCGAATACTTGCAACTACAACAACCTCATCCATCTAAACAAAGGTATCGCAAGAAGTGCTATCACTTGAGTGAGGCGGAACCATGCAATACATGAGGTGGCGATTCTGAGTCCTCTCCGCTAGCGTGAACCTCAAGTAACTAGCTTCTCCTTCTTATGCCTTTTGAAGCCTTTATGGCTGGCGCCCGTGAACCCATTCACTTGCGCCGACACTCATGCCACTCGTTGTACACCCGGAACCTTCCCTTTGTACACGACATAGCATTTCCATCTCGCCATCAAGAAACTAGGTACCTGTTAGAGATGCATGTTCATGAAGAGGATGTACAATCATATATATGCCTCAAAATATACTAGAGAAACACCAAAAAAGAAAGGTTAGCAACTAGATGCAACATATACGATGCAAATTAATTAACTAGAGGTGCGCAGGTCATCGTGCGCAAACTAACAAAGTAGCATTACGCAAGTTCGGCGAGGACCGTGGACATCACAAAGTTTCATCGCTACAAAAAGTATACAAGTTCAACCGACACATATCATCATCATCGGCATCATAAATCACTAGAAGTTCCATCCTTCCATATCATCGAGGACGAACCCTAGCTGCTTGAATGGCGTGAGGTCTAGGCGTTGCATGCCTATGCGAGTTCGGACGTCGATTCGCGATATAGGGCCGTGGTGGAACATCCCTTCTCATCGGCGACTTCTTTCATGATGATCGTCGCAATGTCGCTTTGGATGCGAAAGAAGTCATCTCTAAGTTTATAATTCGCTTCTCCATGAGATTCTAGCCACTTGTGGATATGATCATCATTTCTGCTGTTAATCTGAAGCTTTGGTGATCCGTGTTGAACTGAATCATGAGATGGACGATGTAAAATCCATCCTTCTTGCTTGGTTTTGGGACATGGATGCAGGAGAAGTTAGTTTTATGCGCGAAACCCATCTTCTTGTTCCTTTGTTTCTTGATATGCACGTGGCCACCTCTAAAGCTGAAGCCTTGGAGAGCATCATCTAGAATATTCATTATGTGGGTGTAGTCCTTTTTCTCATAGTCTCTGGAAGGGTCGAAATACACGGCGTGGGAGACTTGCGGGTAAAGAACGATAAGGACGGCGCGCCCGTTGCTGCAGGGAAAATACACCTCAAATTATTCCCCATATGAGAGAGAAGGAATGATTGAAATGTACGAAAGGGTTGTCCGGAACTGACTTACTTTGGATGATAAGGCACGAGGACAATTTCCGGTCCTTATTCTGTACCATGAAGTTTTGGAGGTACTCCCTAGCAGTTTCACGCTCAAAGTCGCCGAGACTCAAGAAAGACTTCGTGCATGTAGTGCGGATCCGCCACACAGATTTGCGAGACTTCTTCACTCTTCATGGCGGAGCTCATATGTAGCGCAAAAAGGCGGACGATAGTAAAATCAAGCCGCCTTGTTAGAAACATCTCAAAGATATGGTCAAACCGCAGGAAGAACACCTCCATGGGCCGTGTGTTGACGTAGCACTTCCCTCGGGCACATGAGCGCGTATGTCGGATATCCCGGATCCTTTGAGGCTAGTAGGCTTTTCTCGGTCGGCGGCACATGGTCGTGCGATCTCCACGAGATCCCCGATAGTGCCTCTAGCGGTTTCGGCGGTAGCATCGGCTCGCCCGTGAGATGGAACATGACCGCACCTTTCACGGGTACACGCTCTTGAGAATGCATCGTCGCTGCTGTGTGCTCTCTTGTTGTTTGAGGCGATTACCTTCCCGATCTCTTCCTCTCCTTTTCTTGGGCACACCTTCCGACCCTTCCTTAACCCCTGCCCAAGTGTTCCCGGGCTAAATCTTGTACGACCCTCGCGCCTAGTTGAGCTGTGTTGGCGGCATCTTGAGCGTGTCTGTGAGGATTTCATGAAGAGACTTTTGCAATCCATGGTACGGCCCTGCCCGGGCATATCATCCATATCCTCATTAGCAAGTTGATAGCCCGATTCGTCATATGGTTGACTCATCATATCTATGTCACAGTCATACGCGTTTGTATTGAGGTAATCCATAGGGTCGACCTCCGTCTCATCATCCATTCTCTGTTCTCTGGAGAAATTACATCAGCCATACTATTGCACCCCTTCATCATGTCGTTCGCGCTCTCACCCGGCACTACTACAGAGCTGGTAATTGCGTAGGTGGGGTGGTGGTCTCCGCACATGCTTGTTGATGTGTGGTAGTTATTGGTGTGCTCTCGGCCGGCTCGAGATTTATAAGATTCTTGACCATAGCAGCACCCAACCCTTGCAGCGTCAATCATGGGTGGGGTCTCGTCGTCCACTCCCACATCTTTGTCTTGGAGGAGGCAAATCCTCGTGCCCCGATTTCACACTGGTCAAGCTAACCCTGAAGTGCCCAGCGGGGATCGGCTGGTTGTGGAATGTGCATTGAGAGGGGTCCATTATCATCCCCTTTCCCATGTCCACCTTCTGGCCTTTGAGCAAGTAGAGTATGGTGCATGGGGTTTCTTTCGCCTGCAAACACATATGTCTGTGGTGTAAAACAACCGAAAGGCAACAAAAATAGAATATTATCTCTATATATATATATATATGTTGGTGCGACATGTAATTACCGTGACGGCGTCGAGCTCAGCCAAAGACGAAGGCCCACCTAGCGCGCCTGAGACTGAGGACGGGCTGCTATGAGCGGGAGCGGCTGCGAGAGGAGGCCCGTTGCTTGAGCAAGTGATGGTGCGATGGTGTTGTTGTTCATGGAGTTGCTCGCGACGAAACCGGGCATCGAAATCATGTACCGTCTTATGCGGATTTTCCTTCGCCCGATTGATGATAATCGAACCAAGTTAGTAGCGAAATCATTTCGCAGCGATTCTGCTGCATTGATTTTCTTGTAGCAACTCATATTTGTCCTCGGCTGCTTTTTTCGCGTCCTCAGCTGCTTTTTTCTCGACCGCAAGCTTCACCTTTGCATTGATGTCCGCCTGACTAAACTTCTTTTTCTGCTTCTTGGCCTCCGGGCCGTCGTTGTAAAACACCTTCCACGTGGCGCCGTCTCTAGTGCACACGACCATATTGCGGCCGCTGGTCCAACGGGAGTCCCTTAAGTTCGTTCAAGGCCCAGTTGAGAGGGGTGTCCCACTTGGGCCTCATCGGAGAAGTAGGGCTTTCAGCTGCAAGCCGGTGTTGCTTCTCCAGTAGTCTAATCAATTTCCTCGTGATCTTGTCCGTGTAAAAACCTTTTCTCCTTGTCCCACTTGTAGCGGGCCTGATGAAGTCATGCTCCAAGGGTTGGTGAACTTCAGCGAAGGGTGCAGGAGACCAGCGGCTTCACGTTCCACGTCCTCCTTATCCCATATGGGCCTTTTAGCGAGGTAGCCACGGCTTCGGGCGATGCTTCCCGTGTTCCTTTGCTGAAGGCTTTTGAATTTCGCAGCCTTAGCCTTGGCTGCCTCGGTAGTGCAAGTGTCCTTGAACTTTTGAACTCCTCTTCCGTAAGTGTCGGATTTTCCTCCGAATCTTGGACAGGGGTTCATCAGCCTCAATAGCTCTTTTCACCCTCCCTTTCCAGGAGGCCAAATCATTCTGAACATTCCCATGGCGTGATTGTTAATCTTTTTCATCTTGGATCATCCACGGTTGTTCTATGTTATCATCGGTCGGGAACTTGAATCTCTTGTGCAACTTCATTAGGAGCAAGCTGCGTCAAATGTTCTTTACTCCTTAAGTCATCGTCGTTGATGCTCGCGCATTCCGTGGGATGCATCCTACTTGGTTCCCATAGCACTTGTGAGGTTCTTCCGGCTCTAACGGCTCAAACTTGCGGTGCCATATTTGTGATCACAAGTCGTCCAATCCCTAGTTTGTTAGGTTTTCGTATCCTCTGCTTCTTATGCTTCCTCTTTTCGGTATCGGCATCGGGGCGGTACCTTCCCTTGATACCTTCCCCACGGTCTCGGCGCCGCCATCGGTGCCGGCGCCCGTCGGTGCGGCGCCGTCGGTGTCGATGTCGGCGTCGATACCATCATCGAGGCCGACTTGCAAACCTTGCTTAGCAGTCAAATAGTCGAAGTACTCTTGTTCACCCTCATAATCCATCTCGCTCTACATCTTGGTGAAGGCCCGGTTTCTTCGTTGTTCGACATGTTTCCTATGATTAAGTGGCCTCATTTATTTCTAAAAGTATGAATAAATGAGAAATGACATAAAAGAAATCTATGTGCCAAGACTCGATATGCCAACTATGTAGCACAAATCATGCCTTTATTCACGGAAATTTCGGCATGACCTTTGCTAAAAATGGACATATCGGCGCTGAAATTCACCAAAGCGAAATGAATCAACATTCCGGCGTAACATAGGCCACTCGGATCATTTTCCAAACATGACATGTCCAAAACATGACATATGCACATATCACATGTCGAGTTCAAATTTTCATATAAATTCAGCTAATTTTGAAACCTAGCTAAATTCATAACTAAATAGATAACCTAATTAATTAACATGAAGAACCCTAGCAGAGAGGGGGGTTTACAGAGAGTGCAGGCGAGGAGGCAGGCCCGATGGCGACCGGCAGGGGAGAGGAGGAGGCGAGGCCGACGGGTCGGGCGAAGCGCCGCGCGCCGAGTCGAGCGAGCGGCGTGGTCGGGGCGAGCGCGGTCGAGTCGGGTCGAGGCGGGGTCGGGCGGCCTTGAGGCTAAGCCCGGCGCCCGCGGTCGAGGCGAGCGCTGGGCGGGTCGGGCGTGGCGGAGCGACGGGGGAGAGAGAGAGTGGGGATTTGGGGGGAAATGGCGGGATGAAGCTGGGCGAGTGAGAATTTTGGGTTAAGTGGATGTAGCAGTAGCGTGTTATGTCAAAACGCGCTACTACTATATTCTGTAGCTGCAGCAGTTTCAGAGAAACGCGCTACTACTATGATCTGTAGCGGCAGCGGTTTATGAGAAACACGCTACTACTAAGATCTAGCTGCAGCGGTTTTGTAGAAACGCGCTGCTACTGCCATCGCTACTGCCAGTTCTCCTTTTCTTTTCCTTTATTTTATCCCACTTTTATTTCGAGGCGTGAGCGAAGGGAGGCGATATATATTGCATCATTTGACGGTTAAATATGTATGCAAAATAGGAACATATATATTACACATCATTGGACCCATGCATAATAATGGCTAAGTGTGTATACAAAATAGGAACATATATATATTACACATCATTGGACCCATAACATACGTTTCCTCGGTCTTGGCGTTTTCATTTTTGAGTCAGCTTCTTTCCCTTCTTGTTAAGTCGAAGAATAATTGAGCCCCTCATTGTGACTTTGCCTTTTCCATGGAGTACGATTTTTCTTAGGTAATGTAGTATTGATTCTTCTTTTGGCGTATACTTCATCATCATCGTCATCTTCCCTCATTGGGTTGTTGTCTTGATCATAGTCTTCCTCGTTGGCGACTCCATCCATTCCAATGATGTTCCTTTTGCCTCTCCTCACGACAACACGGCTGGGATTGCGGGTCGATTATGAAGAAGCATTGTGTCACATGCTTAGCGTGTACCCATGGCTCGTTTTTTGCGATAGCGTTCACGGTAGCGCTCTTGGCGTCGGGTATAGTCATGGTAGTGAACATCCGGCTTTCTCTTCGACATTCTTAGCCCATCGACACGGAACATCGTCGTGTTGTGCAGTCCAGAGTAGTCAAGCTCCCAGATCTCCTCGACCCTTCCATAAAATCATTCAGTTGTGCCGTTGTCGCTGCCGGTCATGCATTCCATTGTCACCCCTGAGTTCTGATCATCACCTCCGTGTAGAACGTGTATCCGTTGATATCATATGCCTGATAGGTTACGAGGTTGGGCGAGGGGCCATGTGCTAAGGCGTATATGAGCAATCCGTCCTTAGAGCCCTCCTCCGGGGGATTAGCAATAATATGCTCTTTGAACCAATGCAGGAAAGTGGAGTTGTGCTCTCTAGTAACTTCAGCGTCCGTCTGCATACCCCGGTCACGATACTTCTTTGCGATAATTTCTTTGTGCGATGCCACGAAAGGATCTACCTCGTCTAGGTGTTGTAGCACTACCAAGTTTGCTCTGTCAAAGTCGCTCCGTCGATCTGAGTATGCCACGTGCGGTTCCTGCAACCGTTGCGATGACCATCTCCTTGAGCC
Source organism: Aegilops speltoides (assembly GCA_021437245.1). Lineage (NCBI taxonomy): Eukaryota > Viridiplantae > Streptophyta > Magnoliopsida > Poales > Poaceae > Aegilops > Aegilops speltoides. Next base: position 104,371,087 of record CM038146.1, read on the forward strand.
TCCCATCGTGCTTGTTAGCGGGCAAACCAACACTAACACCGGCGGCTGGTCTGCGCCATATAGAAAATTCTCACGAAAGAGATGCACTCTTGTGCCAAATAGCCACGGACGATGCTTCCATCGGGCGGGACATATTCTGAACGAATCCTTTGATGATCCCATTCATCCTCTCAAACGGCATCATGTTGTGCGAGAATGGCGGCCCAGTCTATTATGTCATCCATAATATGGACACACAGATGCACCATCACGTCGAAGAACGCGGGGGAAGTACATCTCAAGCTCATTCAGATATCTGCGATCTCTTCACTGTAGCCTTTGGAGCTGCTTCACACTGATCGACTTTCGAGAGATGACATCGAAAAAGTTGCGAGACCAATAAGCGTGTCACGGACGTGCTTGTCCATTATCCCTCTTAGGGCAACAGTAGTATCTGCGTCATCATCACATGCAGTCATGAGACTTCATCCCGCTGAACCTTTTCTTGTCCGTGTCTAGATATCTACTTATCTTGCCACGATAATCGGAACTAACTTTCACTCGGTAAGGCACTTAAAGAATTGATTGATCTCAGCCTGACTTAAGGTGAAGCAAGAGGGGGGGCAATAATCCTCTTTCTTTAATTTCTTGCCCTTCTTCTCCCGTGCCTCTATCTCCATCTCTATCTCGTCTGACATTTTACAGGGCGGCATGTGCAGATCTTCCCTGATTTTCAAATCTTGCAAGTCTTTTCTTGCCTTCGGCCCATCCTTGGTCTTATCCGGCATGTTCATCAGTGTTGCGAGCAAGCTCTCAAGGACATTCTTACAGATATGCATTTGATCAAGGCAATGAGGTGTATCGAGTTTGTGCCAGTACTTTAAGTCCCAGAACACAGACCTCGTCTTCCATACCTTCAGCAGCAGCTCCGGCGCCTTTCTCATCGTCTTTCCCGGCGCGGGGCACTCACTCCAGTTTTTCAATAGCTCATCGATTTCGGCACCGCTCCGCTTATGTGGAGGTCCTCGATGCTCAGCGTGACCATTGAATAGATCTCCACGGTTTCTCCACGGGTCGTCCTGTTCAAGCCATCTTCGATGCCCCATGTACACGATTTTCCCAGACCTGCCATCTTTCCTTGACGTTAGCTGCTGAGACGTTGTATCATCCATTCACCGCGTGCATCTGCAATATCCATGGCACACCTGGCCTGCCACATATCCGTAACCGAGATAGTCCTGCCTTTGTCGTGATCAGCGCTGCTCTCATGTTGAAATACTCACCTTTCTTTGGCGTCCCATGTCTTGGTCGGTGTTTTCCATAACGTGTCTAACTCCTCTTGAAGTAGCCCCGATACAAATTAATATTATTTCCTGGTTGTTTGGCCCTTGAATAAGCATGCTCATGTGAATGTACTTGATTTCATGCACAACCAGGGGAGGTTGTACATCCATACAAACACGGGCCATGTACAATGGTTGGTGTTACGGTTGCCAAGCAGTTCATGCCATCGGTACACGCGCCGAGCACGATGTTCCTTGCATCACATTCAAAATACCGATAGAACTGTTCAACGCTCTCCATCGGCTTCCATCCTTCCGTGTCTCGGCTTGGATCATCTCCATCGTCGGGCTTCTTCCTCTCCGCGTGCGGTGCATTAGCTTTGCTTCCTTGGGATCCACAAAATACCTCTGGAGACGGGGAGTGATCGGTAAGTACCATACAACTTTCTGGGGACATTTCTTCCCGGCCTTCTTGTATCGAGAAGCATTGCACACCGGACAGCTTGTTTTTTCCGCGTGCTCCTTCCGATAAATTATGCAATCGTTGATGCATGCATGGTGTCGGTGTCAAAACCGGCGGATCTCACCACTAGTAGTAGGGGTCCCGAACTTGAGATGCGTGTCGGTCCATTTGTTTTTAGGCGGATGGTAACAGGAGACAAGGGACACAATGTTTTACCACCAGTTCGGGCCCTCTCGATGGAGGTAAAACCCTCGTCCCATGCTTGATTAATATTGATGATATGGGTAGTACAAGAGTAGATCTACCGCGAGATCAAGGAGGCTAAACCCTAAAAGCTAGCCTATGGTATGATTGTTGTAATGTATGTTGTCCTACAGACTAAAGCCCTCCGGTTTATATAGACACCGGAGAGGGCTAGGGTTACACAGAGTCGGTTACAATGGTAGGAGATCTACACATCCGTATCGCCAAGCTTGCCTTCCACGCCAAGGAAAGTATCATCCGGACACGAGCCGGAGTCTTCAATCTTGCATCTTCGTAGTCTTGGAGTCCGGCGGATAATGATAGTCCGGCTGTCCGGACACCCCCTAGTCCAGGACTCCCTCAGTAGCCCGTGAACCAGTCTTCAATGACGATAAGTCCGGCGCGCACAATGTTCGGCATTGCAAGGCGGGTTCCTCCCTTGAATAATCCAGAGAAGATCATGAACACCAGGATAGTGTCCGGCTCTGCAAAATAAATTCCACATTCCACCATAGAGAGAATAAAATGTACACTTAGTTCAATCTGCTGACGTATTATGCGGCGTGACATCACACCGCCACCAGGCCTTTGTTTGAATTACTATACCACCTCAGCACGTTTAGCGAAGCGGTCTCCTTGGCACGTCTTGTCGAAGCAGAGGTCGTGTTCCCCTTATTCCGGGATTCTTATCAATACGTGCGTGGGTAACCCAACCGCGCCATTGATGATGGCGCTTGGGAGATAAGCGAGTTTTACCAGGCTGGTGGGGGACGCATAGTTTTGTCCGCCTATATATAAGGGATAAGGATTCACCTTCTCACCTACGCCTTCTTCCTCCTTTGCTTATCCATCCCCGCGAACTCAAGCTCCAACGCCCGAGCTCGCGCATCTCGCCTCGACCTTCTCTGAATATGTCCGGAGCGGGAGGTAAATGGTTGGCCTCCACCGCTAAGGAGGAGGCCATCACCAAGCTGCGCAGCGCCGGATACCTTTCCGGCGATATCGCTTTATCGGCTGCCCGACGAGGGCAGCTCATCCCTACCGGGCCTCATGAGAGGTCGTCTTCCTCCCCCACTTCCTCTGCGGACTGGGCTTTCCGCTCCATCCATTTGTCCCGGGGCTCATGTTTTACTACGGCCTGGATTTCCATGATCTGGCGCCGAACTTCATCCTCAACATCTCGGCGTTTATCGTCGTGTGCGAGGCCTTCCTCTGCATCCAGCCCCACTTCGGCCTGTGGCTCAAGACCTTCAACGTCAAGCCGAAGGTTGTGAAGGGAACGCAAGCGGAATGCGGAGGCGCCATGTTGGGCAAATTGCCCAACGTCCCTTGGCTGGAAGGGACCTTCGTGGACTCCGTCAAGGGGTGGCAATCGGGGTGGTTTTACATCACCGAGCCGCGCAAACCCACATGGGCGGCGGCTCCCGAGTTTAGATCTGGCATCCCCACGCAGCTCACCTCCTAGAAAGAGAAGGGCTTGCAGTGGGGGAATCCGGTGGAGGTGACGGGACTCCGAGCATGTATCAAGAAGATGGTGAGTAATAGGCTCAGGCTCGTCGACGTGGTCCAAGTCACGCTCATCCGGCGGATCCTCCCATGCCAAGAACGGGCATTTAATTTGTGGGAGTTCAATCCGGAACAGCACCAGGCGCTAAGCGGGCTCTTGATACAACATCTGAAGGCGCTGGAGGTGTTGTTCAAGGCGCCGAAGCCCCGCGTCCGCGACTTCAAGACCATGATTCAGCTCGCGATATCCAAGCGGCGAGGTAAGTGATTCAACCCCATTACGGGACACTTGTGATAATTAGATTGACTCTAGTGAGTTTTCATTCTGCCTCTTCCTTTGACAAGAATGGATGGAGAAGGCCAAGCTGCTCATCAGCCCGGCTCCCATGCCAGAAGACCCAATGGATACCCGCCATCAGAGCTGCTGGTTCCGGCACCGCACGTGGTGCCGGGAGAAGAAGGCCAAGAAGGTGGCCACGGGGACTCGAAAGAGTTCCGTCAATCAAGCGTCATCATCCGATGACGACGAGGACTCCTCCCGAAGGCGAGGAGGAGGAGTACTCTCTCCGGAGGAGGAGAGAAGAAAGGAAGGCTTCCCCATCGGGGAGGCGAAGGGTCAAGAGGGGAGAACTATCCCCGGACAGTTCGCCAACATCGGTGTTGGCGAGATGAGTGGCCTCAAGGGCCAAGTCCGACAAGATCGTAAGTATCCGGATCCTTGATGTGTAATTTCTTTTATGTCGCGTAGTATCCTTCTAACGCCGCATTCGCCCGTAGTCCGGCCAATGATGATCTCCCGACTCATCGGCGGGTCATTGGCCTCGTCGGATGTGAATTCCATCTGACCGCCTCCACCCGTGCGCCAGCGAGGACATCGAGTGGGATCGAAGAGGGACCCATCGGGAGGAGGCTCGAGGCGCCGTCGGGCAACCTCCGGACTTCGTGCCGCACTCTACATCGGAACCCGCGGTGGTTCCAGAGTCCGCAAGCGGCCCTTCAAAGAAGGGCAGGACTCGACGCCGGCGGCCTCCGTCCAACCGGGCGCCGGATAACCTGTTGGGCGCTTAAAGGCGCTTCCATCGAGTAGAACACCGCACTATCATGAGTGCGGTGATTGAAAAGGTTCAACTCGCTAAGAGCGGGCTGACCGAAACTGCAGCAGCCTTCTAACGAGCTTTGAGGTAAGAAGTTAAAATTATGTAATGTAATACCGCATAGATAGTAGCCCACGATGCTTAGTTCGGTGTTCGGAAAGAAAAGCGGACTAAGGATCTTAACAAGATATCTGTGAGGTTGCCTAAAATATGTCAATATGGGTTTGCAGGCTCTGCTGCTGACCTCTGCCGCACTAACGGCGGAGGTTGGCGTGTGAAGAAGGATCTTGGCGGTCCGAGCAAGAGCTCAGCCATGCAAAGAAGCAGCTCGAGGAAAAAGAAGGTGAGTAACACCTCTTTGAATAAGTACCTTCTGAGAAAAGGATCTTGGTTGCAAATAAAATTAACAAGGATAATATGTGTATTGCGGGGCCACTAACAAGGTGGCAGCCACGAAGGATCTTGTGTCCTCGGCCGAACACAATTGGCCGCATGAACAACTGAGCGAGAAAAGCAAGAGGCACGGGTGGCGGAAGTTCGGCAAGAGCTCCGGGCTCTCATGGAAAAGCATGAGAGTTTGGGCGCGACTCAAGACTTGAGAGTCCGAGCTTGCCTCGGCTCTCGAAAGTGCCAAGTCCACTAAGGCCTAGGCCCACAAGGCCCTTCGAAGTTGAGGACATAAAGAAGATAGCGGCGGGTAAGGCATTTTTCATGCAAAGCAAGCATGTTAGTGTGAACTACGACACTTACCCGAATCGGAGCTCTCCAAGGGCGTTTGCAGATCTGCTGCGTAAGCGTCGTCGATGCGCCGCATTCTATCGTGGCGAGGAGGGAGCTCGGCGGAGAAGGTCTTCGGTCTCGATACTCGAGGCCGGCCATCCGTGCCCCAAGCGACCAGGTGAAGCAGCTGGTCGAACTCCTAAAGGTAGCGAGGAGGCCATGAAGGGTCTCATAGTCCGGCTATGGCCCAACAGAGGCCATGCACAGGAGCTACTTTGGCCTCGTCGGCGGCTGGTGAATGCATGCCCAGGCTGGATGTAGTCAAGCGCTCCGCTTTGTATTGAAGGCGCCCGTCGGGCCTTGCCCGCATAAAGGTGTAATGGGGCAAATAGGATGCGAGAAGCTTCTCACGGACCCCCGCCCCGCCCGAGCAAGGAGTATCGCCGCCCGAGAAGTATTATAAAATTGTCTGAAGGGTGCTGCGATATTGCGATGAGTGCTCCCGGAATGTAATTTTTGAGTGAACTCGCATTTATATTTATCTGTGCGCTGAAAACTCCGTTCATATCGCCATGAGCAATGCTTGTTTAATTTAAAATATTACCTTCATGCGGCCGTTTATAAAATCGAGAGATGGCAAGTCGTTGGCTTCAGCCCCCAAGCCATGAGTCTTTGGGGTGTTCGGGATAAACATGAGCACTCTTGTTCCCATTGTTGGGTCCATCGAGGAGGCGCCAACACAACGAACAAGGCAACCGGACTTATAATGCTTGAACACTCTCCTTAGCCATAGCATTCTATAATTTTAAATTTGGTGAAGCCCCTAGTATTCGGAAGACCGAATCCGGGCGCTATCCACGCCGGGTCGGACATTATCCGAACTTCGCTCGAAGCGGCGTGAGTCTTTAGGGACCCGAAAGAACCTCTCGAACAGCGACCGGTCTCTCGCCTTATCATGTCGGTCCAGTTTAGCTTTCTCCAGAGGCGTTAGCCGGCTCAACCGGGCGCAATCGCGATGGTTCTCCCAGCCACCTTAGCCGCTATAGCGGGCGTAAGGCACCAAAACGTGGGGCCGGGCAAACCCAACTATTGACCCAAGACATGATTGAGCCGATTCATATAATGCTATAAGTTCGGGTGCCGCACTTGTGAAAGTGTTAGGACTTTATCACACCATAATTTGGGGAACGAAGCCCTAGACGTATTTAGCCGTACCAAAATATACGGTGCAAGATGTCATGTAATGAACATATATATAAAAGATAATGCAATTGCAATAAAGAGGTGCTGCATTATTTATGAAAGAAAGTCCGCTAGTACAGCGGACTGATACAAATAGTGCGGTAAGCAAGGGTTTTGGACTAAATAAACATGTCCCCTTCCAGGGATGAGCTGCGGACTTGGTGTATATAATCGAATTTAATGCTCGTAACTGAGACCACCTGAATGTTCGCCGCGGCCTTCTTTAGTCCCTGACTGTTGCATCATGAGTTCGGCAGGTTCGCCACCGGACAGGGCTTCTGGTTAACAGAGTCCTGTGTACATAAAAGAAGCAGAAAAATAACATAAAAAGGAAGGGGGCGCACTTGTGAGCCCCTGGTGTGGTCGAACCGCACTCTGGGTCCATTGTGATCGTGCCCCTTTCCCTGCGCTCATGGCATCTCCAAAGCGTAATGATGTACGCGGAATGTTATTCTTGCGATCATGCGCGGGCTGGGGTTAGGGCCACATTACTCTGCGTGCTCGGGCGATCGCGCCAGTGGTCTTGGTTGGTATTGCTCGGGCGCTTTGCTGTATCCGGCTTTTTAACCGCGGACTTGAGAATTGCCTTAGAAGGCTGCTCAGACTTTTGCGCGAGAGCATTGTATGTTCCTCCGTTCGGAGGGAGCGTTCCGTATTCCCATTGACCGTGATGACTCCACGAGGCCTGGCATCTTGAGCTTTAGGTATGCATAATGCGGCACGCGTTGAATTTTGCAAACGCGTTCGTCCGAAAGCGAGCGTGATAGCCGCCGCGAACGGGACTATGTCGAAGATTAACTCTTCGCCGGAATTATCCGGGATCCGAAGACCACTTCGGTGTGGTGAGCCTGTCAGATTGGCTTCCACACAGGATGACACCTTTAAAGGTTGTCTTTGTAGGTTTAATCCTTGATGGGTCTATGCCCATTTTGCGCCTTGTATCTGATAAAGCAGGTTCAGAGCTCTGCCGCCGTCCATCGGGACTCTCGTGAGTGAAATCCATCGACGATTGGGTCTAAGACCAATGCGGCGAATCCGCCATGGCGTATGCTGGTCGGATGGTCTCTTCGATCGAAAGTGATCGGACAAGAGGACCATGGATTGAACTTTAGGGCGATCGCTCCATCGCGTATCGTCCCTTAGCGTGCGTGTTTCCTCTCCCTCTTGGGTATGTGGGTCGCGTATATCATATTCACCGTCCGCACTTGTGGGGGAAACCTTCTATCCTCTCTTGTTCGTGGTCGGGTCTCTTCCTCGTCGTCGCTATTTAGCCCTTGTCATTGTTTTCGACAATTAACTTGCCTTCTGCTTGAACACCCAGCAATCTCTATTAGTGTGGTTAGCTGGCTTTTCAGAGGTGCCATGTATCTGGCATAAGCGGTCGAGTATTCGGTCCAGATTGGACGGACCCGGAGTGGTTCTTTTGAATGGCTTCTTCCACTGACCGGGTTTAGAGCCTCGGAATCTGGCATTGACTACCGTATCCTCCTTATCGTCGCCGTTAATGCGGCACTTGTTTTTGCTTCGTCGTGACCTGCCGTTGTTGTCCTTGGTATCCGGACTGCCAAAGTTTTTACGGAGATTGTTGCTGCAGGCTAGCCAGCTGTCCTCTCCCGCGCAAAAGCGGGTCATTAACGATGTGAGGGCTGCCATGGATTTCGGCTTTTCCTGCCCCAGGTGTCGGGCTAGCCATTCGTCCCGGATGTTATGTTTGAAGGCTGCAAGGGCCTCTGCATCCGGACGGTCGGCGATTTGATTTTTCTTTGTCAAGAACCGTGTCGAGAATTGTCTAGCCGATTAAATCGGCTGCTGAATGATGTGGCTTAGGTCATCGGCGTCGGTGGTCGCACATATGTGCCTTGGAAGTTATCAAGGAATGCGGCCTCCAGGTCTTCCCAACACCCAATTGACTCTGCGGGCAAGCTGTTAAGCCAATGCCGAGCTGGTCCTTTAAGCTTGAGTGGGAGGTACTTGATGGCGTGGAGATCGTCGCTGCGGGCCATATGGATGTGGAGAAGATAGTCTTCGATCCACACCGCGGGGTCTATTGTGCCATCGTAAGATTCGATGTTTACGGGTTTAAACCCTTGAGGATCGATGATCCATTACTTCGTCGATGAAGCATAACGGGTGTCTGGCGCCTCTATATTGAGCGATATCGCGGCGCAGCTCGAGAGAGCGCTGTCTCTGTGTGTTCGGCCCGGCGGGTTATTGTATCCGATGCGACGGTATTCGTCGTGGGTCGATGGGCGCCCGTGATCCATAGATGGATCTGGATTGCCTTGCCTTGTCCTCAATATGTCTCGCAAGTCGTGCGCATTCCTCTTGGCTTTGTACTTTTGGAGCGATGCGAGTGCGGTCTTGGTAGGGCCTGGATGCCTCTCATCACGACCACGGGGTGGTCGGTCGACCATATCATGCGCTGATGATGGAGGTATGTATGCTTCCTCCTCTAATCGGGGAGCAGCTTGCGTCTTAGGTAACTTGTGGAGGCGTTCGAGTTTATACTCTTGGCGCGAGGACCTCGGTCCATCGATCGGCCAGCAGGTCCTGATCAGCTTGAAGCTGTTGCTGCTTTTTCTTTAGGCTGTTTGCTGTGGCGATAAGCCTGCGCTTGAAGCGCTCTTGTTCGACGGGATCCTCAGGTACGGCGAATTCGTCATCGTTGAGGCTTGCCGTCTTGGAGGGAGGCATATAGTTATGATCCTCAACCTCTTCGTCTGCCGCCCCCTCATGAGGGCTTGCTTCTGCATCCTCCTGCGCTGAGTCTTGCTGGAGGGGATTGTCTTCGGCGCTCTCTGGAGTGTTATTATCTCCTGTGCCGGAATCTCCATTCTTGCTGTGGCGGGATTTAGAGCGGTGCCGCTGACGCCGGCATTTGGGCTGCTTCTTTAAAGAGTCTGCCTCCGCTGCTTCTTCGCCATCCCCGTCTTTTGGGGTGTCCACCATGTAAATGTCGTATGACGAGGTGGTCTTCCAGTGCCCTGTAGGCGCTGGTTCCTGTTCGTCTCCAGCATCGTCGTCCATGGCGTCGATGTCTTCGGAGTCGTAGTCTAGCATGTCGGTTAGATCGTCGACAGTGGCTACAAAGTGGGTGGTGGGTGGGCTCTGAATTTCTTCGTCGTCCGTATCCCAACCATCCTGGCCATAATCCGGCCAGGACTCTCCTGATAACGAGAGATGCTTTAGTGAATTCAAGATATCGCCGAAAGGCTTCGGATCATCTCCATCGTCGGGCTTCTTCCTCTCCGCGTGCCAGTGCATTAGCTTTGCTTCCTTGGGATCTACAAAATACCTCTGGAGACGGGGAGTGATCGGTAAGTACCATACAACTTTCTGGGGACATTTCTTCCCGGCCTTCTTGTATCGAGAAGCATTGCACATCGGACAACTTATTTTTTCCGTGTGCTCCTTCCGATAAATTATGCAATCGTTGATGCATGCATGGTATCTAACGTGTGGCAGATCAAGAGGGCACACAATCTTCTTGGCCTCATCAATACTAGTAGGACATAGATTACCCGCGGGAAGAACATCCTTTAGGTACTTGAGATGCTCATCGAGGCTAGTGTCAGTCCATTTGTTTTTAGCCTTCGTCTTCAGGAGTTGGAGTGTGAAACTCAACCGGTCACCTCGAGATTGCAACCATCATACAATGGAGTGTTGAGTCTACCACCAGTTGCTCCAGCTTAGCCTCCTCTCTAGAAGCAGCTCTCTCAGTACCCGTCTCCTTGCGAAGCAATGCTTGAACATGAGGGTCCCGCACAATTGAACTTAGTACCGACGAACTCTGCTGCGTGGAGTCCATGTCGTTCTCTCCGCCGCCATGTCTGGCCCCTTCTCCTCCGCCATGTCCGCCCCCTTCTCCGCCGCCATGTCTGGCCTCTTCCCCGCCGCCATTATCGATCATCTCTTCGTCTTGCCCCGTGTCATCATTGCCTGCCCCGTCGGCATCCTCAACATCGTCATCCTCATCTTCAATTATCCACCGAGTATAGCCATCCATGAAACCAGTCATGAGCAGGTGCGCTTCGACACAACCATCGTCATGGGGGTCGAGCCAAACTATTCCTTTGCATTTTCGACACGGACATAAAACCTCTGTCCGGTTATTTTCTTTCATGTCTTGCACCGCCGACCGCAACCACCTGTCCACCATCGTTCCACTGACCATCGTCAACTCTGCACGGTAATAATAAAAAATTGATTGTAAAATGCATGCATGCATCAAAGTCATAAAAAATTTGGCATGACCTTCCCTAAAAATATGACATATATGGATCTAGAGTTTGCGGAATTAGCGAAACGGAAATAAATCGACATTTCGCAAAACATAGGCAACTCAAAAGCACAATTTGGCAAGGTCGACTCATGCCACACACACAATTTCCACAAACATATCACACACACATAAACACATTTCCATTTTGCAAAAGCATGAAATTTTCATCACCTCTATCTCGATGGCCGGAGATGATGTTGTAGGGAGATCAAAAGTGCACAAAGCTCTTCTTGACAAAGATAGATCTAATTAGGGGGCAAATAGGTCACTTAACTAAATCCTACATCTACCTAGCTACCTAATTTGGAAGGAGACAACTTCAACTAGTGGAGGGGGAGGAAAAAGAGAAAGGAGATGCATTAATGGAGGTGGTGTGTAGTTATGTAGGAGTAATGAAGAGAGAGAAGGTGGATAGAGAAGAGAGAGAGTACTGGGGGAGAAGTACTGAGAAGAAGAAGAGTGAGAGTGGGAGCATGTGGTGGAGGGAAGAGAGGAGAGGGGGAGGTAGGGGGAAGGGAAAAGAGGAGGGGGAGGGGAGGGACGGGTGGGGGGTTGGTGGGGTTAGCATTAGCGTGGGAGAGAAAATGCGCTGCTGCTAAGTACTTAGCAGCAGCGCACTTTGCGGTAAGGCGCTACTGCTAATTGGGACAAAAAATTGTGGCAATTTGAAACTTACCAGCAGCGATCTCGAGGAAAGCGCGCTACTACTACGTACTTAGCAGTAGCGCTGTTATTGCGACCGCGCTACTGCTACTTAGAGTTAGGGGAACACCGTCGGTCGATATTTGTAGCAGCGCGTTTCTGGTCGAGCGCGCTACTGCTAAATCCTTATCAGCAGCGAGTTTACGTAACACGCGCTACAACTACTTAGCAGCAACGCTCTATTTTGAACCGCGCTGCTGCTAAGATTCTGTGTATAGGCTTTTCCCTAGTAGTGTTTCCATGAACTTAATACACTATGCATGCTGGATAGCGGTCGATGTGTGGAGTAATAGTAGTAGATGCAGGCAGGAGTCGGTCTACTACTATTGGACGTGATGCCTATGTAATGATCATTGCCTGGATATCGTCATGATTATTTGAAGTTCTATCAATAGCCCAACAGTAATTTGTTTACCCGCCATTTGCTATTTTTCTCGAGAGAAGCCACTAGTGAAACCTACGGCCCCCGGGTCTTCTTTCTCATATATTTGCCTTGCGATCTACTTTTTCCTTGCGTTCATTTTCAGATCTATTAAACTAAAAAAATGCAAAAATACCTTGCTGCAATTTATTTGTTCTGTGATCTATTTATCCCATCTAGAAATTTACCTCACGTCCTTTGCCTATCTTGAGGTGCCGTACCCCGAAAGGGATTGACAACCCCTTTAACACGTCGGGTTGCGAGGTGTTGTTCTTTGTGTGCAGGGCCTGTTTATGTTGTGTTTCTTGGTTCTCCTACTGGTTCGATAACCTTGGTTTCATATCCGAGGGAAATACCTACCACCATTGTGCTGCATCATCCCTTCCTCTTTGGGGAAATATCTGCATAGCTTCAAGCGACATCACTCACCGATGCATATAGGTCTAGGTAAAAAGAGCCCCCTTCCTAGGTAGAGCTATCTTCAAACACCTAAATGCTCTACGAGAGATATCACATGTGACCATTGGAGATGGCTCCTCCACCTTTTTTGGCTAGAACGTTGGGTTCTTCCTGAACCACTCTGTGTTGCTTTCCCTGCCCTCTTATCTCACCACACCAAACCAAATGCTTTTGTAGCTAAGATAAGGATGGATGGGATTGAACTGGGCTTGTGTAGCCGGCTAACCTTAACTGCTTCCAATGAACTTGTTTCTTTGAGATGTTTGTTGCGGGAGGTGTGTCTGACACGTGCTTCCGATGCCAGGACCTTACTTAATGGTGCCCCCTTCACCACCAAGGGTGCCTACGAGGCCCTTGCTACACAACTCGCCGACCCCACACTGGCTTGCATTTGGGACTCGCGAGTGCCGAGCCAGGTGTGGGTCTTTGGATGGCTCTTCTACCTCGACCGGCTCAACACTAGGGCTAATCTTCATCGGAAGACCATCATCGACTCCTCCTCATGAGCTGGATGTGCACCTGCGCCTGAAGACCGAGGCCGCCTGTTCTTCCACTGCCCAGCCTCTCGCAGCATCTGAGATGCCATTGGGTTCCTCCCATGCACCTCTCCCTTTGCAGCACTTTGGTCGCCACCTGGCCATGCGGGGCTCCCAGGGTCTATTTGGCCCTTCATTCTTATTCTCATCATCGGGAAAATTTGGGACGCGCAAAACGCAAAAACTTCTCACCAGGTCGATGTCTCGCCCAATGATGTAATTAAGTGAATAATTGCGGATCTCACGCTTTGGTCTCACCGCCTTAGAAAGGCTGAGGACAAGTCCCATGCCGGCCTGTGGCGGGACTTCTTTTCCTCTCGCCTTCTATAGTCTATAAACTCCTTCAATGCCTTTTGAAATATATTCAGTTGGGGAACCTTTCCCCCCAGGTGAAAGTGTAAAAAAAATCATCCTTGCTGGTGTTGTCCGAGGTATCGAGCCACACGTCATCCCAACGTTCATCGTCTGTCCCGAAGAATGACTTCCCACCTGCATTAACGAGATCGCACTGCGATATGGCCAGTGCCTTCCGCTGACGCCTGTCCGCCCGCTCCACGCGGCGCCTTGCCGTCCTCTCTGCCCAGAAGGCATTCTCGGTGGCAACGTCCTCCGGGTGGCGCCGATGCCACTCCTCCATGGCTTGCTCATCCTCCTCGGCAATGAGGAGGCAGCGCTGCCGCCAACGATGGTCCTCACGGTCCTGGTCTGTTATAAGACGAGGCGGAGGGACGAGAGCCTGCGCCTGCTCGCGCGTTTAGACGTCGTGGAAGTTCATCTGCGCGTGAGGCCTCCCTAGGCGCCATGCTGCCGCGTTCTATGCACAGGCGGCCTCGTGCGAGGTCTCGAACATGCCGAGGCCAAGGTGGACGTCGCCGGACCGGATCTCGGCGTAGTAGGCACCGATGGGGTGCTCGCAGACACTGCAGTAGCCTGAAGATCCCCGGCGGTGCGGCGGCATGGTGGCGCGGTGGTGGCGTGTCAGTGCCGGGGCAGGGAAGCGACGAGGAAGCGGCAGAGCGCGCGTGGCAATGTGGAGGGCAATGTGTGGCTGCGTGGCGAGCGCCACAATTTATAGGCGCGCCCAAATCGGTGCGCCAAATCTAGCGTGCGGCCGCCCGTTTTCTCCCAAGCATGCGCAATTATTTCCAGCGCGAGCTAGTTTCCCGCCTCCGCTGGAGCACACGAAAATGTCCCACGCGCGCTAAAAAGCCAATTTACCCCGTGCACATGTCTTTTGGCGCCGCTGTTGGAGATGCTCTAAGAAGTTGCTTCCCACTACTACCAATTCTTCAACATGCACACTATCCACATCAGCTTCATGCCACATCATTCTTCCGTTACCAGTGTACAGAACACACCACGACGACCGTTGCCGTCCCACGCTCTTCCATCGCGCGTGCACGGTATTGCAACTGCACATCACAGTTGAGTCCAACACAGGCAATACGTGCTAGGTTTACTAAAAAAGGGCAGTACGTGCCAGGACTCCTCTGGAATGAAGCGAACGCACGACGCTCAATTCAACTTCACCCGTTTCCATCAGTAAATCGCGGGCTCATTAAACAATGACCCCTCACTCCATCAAACACCAATCTTTTCTCCCTCTACAGCAGGGCCCGGCGCGGCGGCGGATGGGTATCGATCTTCTCCGCCATGACCGCTGCTGGCCTCCGCGGCTATTTGGTTTTCTATATCGGCTTACATTCACGTTGCTGGTGTGATGCCCTGCATGTTGAGCCGGCGGCTGCGGTGCCTGATCTTCCCCTCCATCTCTGTCTCTATTCTGCCCAAGATAGCCCCGGCGAAGCTTGTGAGGTTGGTTACACCGGAACCGGACCGGTCACTTGGGAGATTGCAGTCTGGGCCTGGCTTTTCCTGGAAGGACCACAGGGACTCTGTTGAAAGCGGCGTTTGGATTGGTTTGGAGTAGTGCTGCATCCATCCACCTCGGGGCATCTGTTGACACCGATGTTTGGAGGAATAATGCATCCATCTCCTCCGGTGAGCGTTCAATGGTGTGGTGTCGTAGCTGATTACTGCAGCAATGGTAGCCTTTTTTGCAAGCATAGTTCCTGCAGGTGGCTGTAGAGGGAAGCCATGCAAGGCACTATTTTCTATAGATCGGCGACGAGTGAATTGCAAAAAACCACCACATTTCGGGCTTCATCTGCGGAAAACCACCAGGTCGCTAATCATTTGCAAAAAAACACCGCACATTCAGTAAACATTTTGCAGTTTGCACTGAACAGGTGATTTGGCGTGGTTGAGGGCGTTTCCAACAGGTGGGGCCCAAAATCTGTCGACGTGGCATAATAGACGGCAGACGGCACCGTCTGCTTGAGACGACTTGGTCGGCTTGCGTCGGTCCAGCCGACCGTGCCGCCCCCACTCCACTTCTCACTCACTCTCTCCTTCGCTCTCCCTCACGCTCTCAACCTTGCTCTGCCTCCTCTCGTCTCCGGTCGCCGCCGGCCGCCATGGTGTCTTGGAGCGACGGCGAGAGCAGTGAGGACTCCAATGTGCAGTTCATCTCTTCCTACGACTCCCCTATTGAGGTTAGTTGGTTCCACCAGGACTGCATTTAGGGTTTTGATTTGGGCATTTTGGATTTAGGGTTTCAGCTCAATTTGAACCAGCACATTTGTGTTGCCCAAATCCCACCAACAATCGATGACCCGTTGTTCACTGGTGCTGCTGACGATTTGAGGGTGATGTGCGAGCATGGCAAGTGAGGGAAGAAATGTGTTGCATTCTAGGGGATAAGCACTAGGAAGAGGTTCATTGCATGTGCCCTAGAAGTAAGTTAGCAAATTAGTTGCAAACTGATACCTCTCCTGTGTAGTACAGCTCATCTGTTCTAGGGTTAACTGTTCATGTTCTAGGGTTTACTATTCATTGTTCATAGTTCCTATTCAAAGTTCATAGATACCGATTTTTGTTCATAGTCACTGTTCATGTTAGGGAACATGCTCACAGTAATTGTTGTTTAATTTTTCAGTTGAGTTGATCTAAATGAATCTTCACCTTAACTATAACCTTAACTTAACTAAATATGTAACATGTGACAAAATGTTTGAACTACTTTATTTTGTATTGCAGGGAGCTAATAACTGTGGATTAGTGCAGTGGGTAGATGAGGAGTGGCCGGATCATCTGCAGAATGCCCTCCACAAACTATGGCTTGTGTATGAGGAAAGCAACCAGGCTAATAAGATGGCATGCCTGGAGCATTCATTTACTGTCCATGATCTAACACAACAGAAAAAGAGCTGCAGGAGACTTATGAGAAGCTTGTTGAAGATGTGAACAACCTCTTGGATTCCCAGGATAATGTGACACAAGTAAATGATCTGAATGTTGCTGACAACATCATGGAAAAGGATGCTGAGATAAAAAATTGAAGGCAATTGTTGATCAATTGAAGTTCATTCATGTTGCTCAAGGCAATGTCATTAGGAATTTGAAGTTCAATCATCTGAAAGAGAAGGAAAAGATGAGCTCTGATAAGAGGACTTTGGAGTTTTGCTTTGCTGACCTAAAGAAAGAGAAGGAGAAGTTGGATTGTTACATTGCTGGGTTGATTAAAGAGAAGGAGAAGTTGAGCATTGAGAAGAGTACTTTGGAGTGTTCTGTTGCTGACCTGAAGAAAGCTGGTGAAAGTAACAAGAGGAAGCTGAAGGAAATCAAGGATATTTGTGCTGAAGAATAAACTGTGCTATCATAACCATGTGGGTCATTGTATTTAGTTACTAGCTTTGAACTATGGCTTTTAATGTGTTAAGTTTGAATCTGTTGAACTAAGATACTTTTGAAGCATTGATCTATGGCTTGTAATGTGTGCTAAGTTTGAATCTGTTGAACTAAGCTTTCAAGTATGTCATGGCATGTAATAAGTTGAGTTTGGATCCTTTGATGAAGGTGTTTGTAGTGTTATTTTTATGCTGGTTTGTGATGAAAGGTCTGTTTGTAGTTTGGATCCTTCATTTAGTGGTTGGTCGATGCCGAGACACCCTAAGTGACAAAAATGGTTCATTTAAGTGGTTGGTCGACGCTGAGCCACCCTAAATGACAAATTTGCTTCACTTAGGGGTTGGTCGATGCCGAGCCACCCTAAATGACAAATTTGCTGCACTTAGGGGTTGGTCGACGCCGAGCCACCCTAAGTGACAATTTTTCTTCACTTAGGGGTTGGTCGACGCCGAGCCACCCTAAGTGACAAATTTTCTTCACTTAGGGGTTGGTCGACGCCGAGCCACCCTAAGTGACAAATTTTCTTCACTTAGGGGTTGGTCGACGCCGAGCCACGCTAAGTGACAAATTTGCTTCACTTAGGGGTTGGTCGACGCCGAGCCACCCTATGTGACAAATTTGCTTCACTTAGGGGTTGGTCGATGCCGAGCCACCCTAAGTGACAAATTTGCTTCACTTAGGGGTTGGTCGACGCCGAGCCACCCTAAATGACAAATTTGCTGCACTTAGGCATCGGTCAACGCCAAGCCACCCTAAATGACAAATTTGCTGCACTTAGGGGTTGGTCGACGCCGAGCCACCCTAAATGACAAATTTGCTTCACTTAGGGGTTGGTCTCCGCCGAGCCACCCTAAATGACAAATTTGCTTCACTTACGGGTTGGTCGACGCCAAGCCACCCTAAATGACAAATTCATAAACATCATATTGTACATGACAGCCTCATCATCATCATAACTAGAAGATCATAAACAAGATCATCATCATCATAGTGTACACGAAAGCTTGATGAAAGGAAGTTTAAATGACAGCATCATAGAGAACATAATCATTATCATAGTCTACATGACATCCTCATGCATAAAAGTCTTGATCATAACCACAATTAGGTAACTTACATAGTGCCATCACAAACTAGCCAAAATAGGCTAAATTAAACTAGTTTCAACATGACAAACTCACAGAAGTTTTTAACATCACAAGCTGATCATTGTTTTCAGCATCACCATCATGAACTTACTTCTTCTTGCTGCCCTGAGAACAATTGAACCACTCAGACATCTTGTAAGAAGGTTTTCTTAGCCTTCCAGTACCTGAAGATCTAGGTGGTATGAAGATTTTCTTTGCCCTTGGCTTTGCAGCAGTAGAAGAACTTGGCCTTGTAGCTGCAGCACTAGATGAACCTGGCCTAGAAGCATCAACAGTAGATACAATTGCTCTCCTAGTTGCAGGAGGAGCTGATGGAGCTGCCCTAGGTGTTGGTGGAGCTGTACTTCTTGCCCTGGGAACTGCTGGAGCTGATGAAGCTGCCCTGGGTGCTGGTGGAGTAGTAGTTCTTGCCCTGGGTACTGCTGGAGCTGATGGAGCTGCCATTGGGGCTGATGGAGCTGCATTAACTCTTCTGTTTTCCTGCAGTGTAAATATACAAAGATTAGAACATATAATCATAAACTAAATTTTTTGAAGTTTGGACAATTAACCTGATGTTGGTTCCTTCTCATTGCAAGGGTTGGCTTAAGATTTTTATGGCAGCTAGTGTACCTATGCCCACTCAAATTGCAATTACTACAAGTGATTGATGCCAGCCCAGAAGTATCCTTGGTAGCTGGCTTCTCAAACTGATTGTTTCTCCTCTTTGTCTACTTCTTTCCTGGCTTGTCTTTGAAAACAGGTGGCTCTATGTCAGGGGTCCCAGTCTTTGGCCATAGATCAAGCCCAGGCACAGGATAGACAATTGGACTATAGGCTGCTTGGTACATTGGTTTCTTGAAGAAATCACTAACAAAATCTTCTAGATGCAATTTTGCCTTGTTAATTGCAGAAACACCATGCTTGCAAGGAACCCCAGTCATGTCCCATTGGCTACACCCACATGTATGCACTTGCAGATTTACTGCATAAGTGCTTTCTCCACTGCTAACATGGTATAGATCAGGTCCTGCTTTGATGGAGTGACAGTATCTGGCTTTATG
Source organism: Aegilops speltoides (assembly GCA_021437245.1). Classification (NCBI taxonomy): domain Eukaryota; kingdom Viridiplantae; phylum Streptophyta; class Magnoliopsida; order Poales; family Poaceae; genus Aegilops; species Aegilops speltoides. The sequence goes on from CM038146.1 coordinate 104,389,958, forward strand.
TTTTGCTTCTTCTAGCTTTTCAGCATATGTTGGGCATAGCCACTTTGTTGTCTCAGTCTTGGTCCTATTGGCATTGAACTTAACTAGAAATTTAATTATGATGCCATCAACCATGGTTTTAATTGGTATCCCTCTCACATCAAGTATCATTTTGTTGAAAACTTCACTAATATTGTTAACAACCAAATCAGTTTTACATTTTTTGTCCATGGCATGTTTAGCCCATGTATGCTTGGGTATCTTTCTAAGCCATTTCCAAGCTGCCTCACACTCTCTTTTCATGTCATCCATTGCTTGATCAAAACCATGCTCAGTATATGCACAACTAGCCTGATCCATGTACTTCTTTAACTCTTCACCTCTAAAGCCAGTTGTTTGAAAGTTCTGATAAATATGTCTAAGGAAAAATATTTGAGGGCAATTTGGGAAGACATTGTTTATGGCTTTAAGAAGGCCCTGTTTAAATAACTAATGTTTATAAAATAATATAACAACACACTATTTGACAGTACTAAGCATGCTAAATCTTTAGTACATATAAGAATGACGATGTGTGAGTTACCTTTTGTCTATCAGAAATGATAGTGTATGGGCCATACTTCCCTGACTCACCACCAAGAGCATACTTGAGTTGGGTTAGAAACCAGGACCAGCTGACAGTGTCTTCTTTGTCAACAATTGCAAATGCAATGGGAAAGATGTTGTTATTACCATCTCTTCCAGTTGCAGGCAATATTTGTTGCCCAATTGTCAACTTAACAAAGCAACCATCAACACCTAAATCAGAACATAACACATTAGTACTAGGACATCATAAAAGATACAAATTACACAAAGTAATGCAAGTACCTATGAAGGGTCTGCAACCATTTAGGAAGCATTCTTTGCAAGCATTAAGGCACATGAACAAGCCATGAAATCTAGGATTTATGCTAGGATGAGCCTTCAATTGCTTTGTTGTAACAATGCATCTACTTCCGGGATTGGTATCCAGCACAGCTTGGAGGTAATCCCGTATCCTTGTGTATTGTGCCCTTTGATCTCCTTGTACAACATTCTTAGCTGCTTTCCTTGCCTTGTAGGCCATGTGAATGGACACTTCTATTCCATGTTTTTTCTTCAAATTCTCCATTATTGCCTGGACTGGTGTGTTTATGTCTGACCTCAATTGTTCCTCACACTCATGTGCCAACCACCTTGCAGTCACTTTGGTGCTCTCTCCTACAGCAGGACAATTGTGGTACAAGTTCAATTTCTTTATGCAAAATGTCCTCTCATGTGCAATTTGGGAAGCAACAATGAAAAAAGGACAGTCATCTATACTGCAAACTACAATAACTATATCTGAGCAGTTCGTATGAAATGAGTAGTTTCTGTTTTGTGAGATGTGAAATGTAAGAACTGCCCTCCTAAACTGCTGGACATCTAGGAAACAAAGTTTCCTAACAAATTGTTCTTGTGGGTTTTCCCTCTTCTCATCATACCAAACCCTAAGTTTATTCTTTTTGGCCCTGCTCTTCCTACCATTTGGTAGCTTAAATGGTGGAAGCTGAGTCCCATCATTCTCTTCCTGACTTAAGTCACCTGGGTTGATCTCCCCATCAGATGAAGGTACCTAGTCTTGCTCTATGATTTGATCCAAGCTTGCATGAGATCTTGTTGTTGGACCCTTCCCCCTCCTCTGACTTCCTCTTGTGTTGCTGCTACCTCCTACACTGCTTCGTCCTCTCCTGCCCTCATCTACTGGCTCCTCATGTCCTGCCTCTTCCCCTCTTGCTTCATCCTCCCCCTCCTCCTCGTCTGGTCCATAAAGCTCTTCTACATCACTGTCTCCTTCAAAGTGATATAGTGGATCTTCTCTATGCCTCTTCATTGCCTCCAACCTAGATAATATGCCCTCATCATCTAGATCTTCATCCTCACTTTCACTGTCAGTGAACTCTTCAACAAGCAGCTGTGGGCATTTTCTTTTTGTTGCCTTGTACTTCTCTCTTTGTATCTTATTACTCCCGAACTTCTGAATCTCTTCATTTCTCTTCTGCTCCATCATCTGCTCAATTTGCTCTTGCTCTTGGTTTTTCACCATGAAATACTCATGCCTCTTATTACCATAGTCCAATGCAAACTCAGGTTCACTTGGGCCCTTTTGCTTCAACAAACAAGAGCTCTCTTGTGTGTTCATGACTTGGATTGGCTGTGATTGGGGCTTCAATGGACTGGGGAAAAGAACTCCTGGAGTGTCTACCTCATAAACAAGTGGTACACATAGTTCAGACGAAGGAACCTGCTCTTCATAAACATGACCAATGTTCAAATCAATTGGTGTAGGTGCATCACTTCTCATAACTGTAATGTTAACAACATTCTTTCCTTTACTAGCTATGTCATCCAACATTTCTTCCACCTTGTCATCATTAGTTATTTCTTCCATTCATGACACCCCAACTCCTGGTTCTCCAACATAATACATAAAATCCCTTGAACTATAGCTTTCAACCTCTATTAGGCCAATGAGATTCCAGAATGTTATGTCTAACAAACATATTGTTCTTTCCAAATTATCTATCTCTAGGAAATGGAACCTTACTTCCCATTCTTCATCATCCAAGCTACAAATTCAGTTAAAATTGTTGTTAAGTACTTAAATACAAGGTTCACACTTTAGTTAAAGTTGTTGTTAATTACAATACTAAAGTTACAATTAATTTAGTTGACAACAATAATAATAGTTTGACAGAGAGGATTTGAGCAATCAACTAACATATGACAGCAACAATCATGTAAAAGTACTCATGTTAAATATAATTTATGTGACACCAACAATCATGTGTCAGAGAGATTTGAGCAATCATGTGACTGTCCATTCACACTAGAATTACTGTCAGCAATGCTACAATACCTATTACACCACCATGGAACCCTAACCCTAGAAACCCTAACAAGTACTCAAACCCTAAAACTAGAACCCTAACCCTAGAATGCCAATTGGGAAAAATAGAAAGAAGGGGGAGGGATGACTTACTCCACACCACCGAAGGAGGAGGCAAAATGGTGGCTGCCCGTCGGATTAGCCTTCACCGCCTGGGCGAACGCAGTAGCCGCCGCGTATTCCAACGACTTCGTCGGCGCCGGCGGTTGGGGAGGAGGTAGCGTGTTGGAAGCATTAGAGCTCCCACATAACTCCGGTGGATCTCCCTCACAGCAGCCCAGAGCATCCCCATCGACAGCAGCTCGGTCGTCGCGGTCGACGCCGCCAGGTTTCGCCGTCGCCATGGACTAGATCTGGAGGGAGAGGTGGTGTGGTCAGGGCGGTCGGTCGATCTGTCCGTCACGAGCCGACCGCGTCGTTTACAGCAAACGACTCCGTTAGGCCAAGTCGACAGATTTTGGGCCCCACCTATCAGAAACGCCCTCAACCACGCCAAATCACCTGTTCAGTGCAAACTGTAAAATGTTTACTGAATGTATGGTGTTTTTTGCAAATGATTAGTGACCTGGTGGTTTTCCGCAGATGAAGCCCGAATTGTGGTGGTTTTTTGCAATTCACTCATCGGCAACGGGTACGTGAAGACGGCAAACTTCAGAGTACGATAACTAAAGGAACGGTGGTCTTCCTTCTGAATTTTTGTATTCTGTAGGCAAGAGCAACTAAAGGAGGCGAACTGCTCTCAACATTAATCAGCGGAGGTACTCCATGGTCCTTTTGTCCACTGTAGCTGGGTGTCCTCGGCACCTTGCCTGTGCTCCGATATTAATCTCAACGGTCATCGGTGAGCCATCCCTTTTGTCTTCTCCAGCTTCCCTATGACATCTATCTCCAACAAGTTTAATTTTTTATTTGCACGTTCCACCATATGGAAGTAAATATGCCGGCAGGTCATCCAACCTCATAGCCTGCTGTTAGCGCAAAGAGCATGAAGCTAGGTGGGATGAATTTGGAACCCTCTCATATATCAGGTTAGTCCAGATATCAGATCCCCCACCTAAATATAATCTGAACTTTATTTCGATTGAGTTAACACATGCACCTGCCATTCTGAATCCTAACTGGATTGGGTCAACACATGCAATTCGTAAAATTCTTGCAGATCCCATTTAGACTTGATGGCTATTTTTGTTCCTGCAGACTTAACTTAGACTCGAGTTTCCTATTTTCTTGCACATGGTTGTTTGTTAATGTTAAATATTACTCCATATAACATTTCAATGAAGTATGCAACAGGAACACACTTCATTTCTACATATATTCTATCATGTATTTCTCTTTTTTCTTATGCTCAGATAATCGTCCAAAGGCGTTTGACACATTGATTAAATTTCCATATTTAGTCTCCATATTAAGCTTATGTTTTTTGTTTAATACAAACATTTCTACCCCTATACCATTTTCTTCTAATAATTATGAACTTATATGATTAGGTAATCTATATATAAATGTACATCTATTATTGATATTATATTTGAATTTATATTTATTATATTGAATCCAAATTGCTTGCACTACGAATGCCGCAGCAACGCGCAGGGTATTGTCTAGTATTCCTAGTTTCCTTGTCCTCCCCCTTCACATTTTACCAAGAAATCTACCCTATCGTCGGCTGTGATAACAGTACAATCACGTGCTATATTGAACCTGGCTTACTTGATTAGGTAGCTCTACCTTGTCCTCCCCCTTTTCCATTTCCCTAAGAAATCAACCCTATCATCGGATCATGATAACAGTCTAAGCACATGCTATAGGTGGCCTAGCTTGGTTGATTAGTTAGCTCACCCTAGCGCAGATGGGGTAGCCTCACTGCGGGGAGTATCCTCAGCACAAATGGGGCCTCAGAGTGGGAATTGCAGTTACTTCTGTGTTAAAACCTAGTGGGCATGGCACAGTAAGTGTGGTGATGAAAGACCTCGTCACAATCCCCTTGTTCGTACCCCAAATAGTGGGTACTATACTAGCGGCCACAGGTGGCAACAAGACGGGATTGTGTCGTGTGGGTGAAGGTACAACATCTATAGTGTAAAACTATTCGAGTAACCATGGACGACACATGAATCTTTCTTGACATACACGATCTCTCTTGGTTATTCTCTCTTTGTTTTTTACACCTGTAAAATGTAGGGGGACTTGTTCCCTCTTTGTCCATGTTGCTAGAACCTATAAAGAGCAGTCGAGGTGAAGGAAATATGCCCTAGAGACAATAAGAAAGTTGTTATTTTATATTTCCTTATTCATGATAAAGGTTTATTATTCATGCTAGAATTGTATTGGTCGGAAACTCAATTACATGTGTGAATGCATAAACAAATACGTGTCCCTAGTAAGCCTCTACTAGACTAGCTCGTTGATCAAAGATGGTTAAGGTTTCCTAACCATGGACATGAGTTGTCATTTGATAATGGGATCACATCATTAGGAGAATGATGTGATGGACAGGACGCATCCGTTAGCTTAGCATAATGATTGTTCAATTTTATTGCTATTGCTTTCTTCATGTCAAATACATATTCCTTCGACTATGAGATTATGCAACTTCCGGGTACCGGAGGAATACCTTGTGTGCTATCAAACGTCACAATGTAACTGGGTGATCATAAAGATGCTTTACAGGTATCTCCGAAGGTGTTTGTTGAGTTGGCATAGATCGAGATTAGGATTTGTCACTCCGAGTATTAGACAGGTATCTCTAGGCCCTCTCGGTAATACACATCATAAGCTTGCAAGCAAATGACTAAGGAGTTAGTTACAAGGTGATGTATTACGAAATGAGTAAAGAGACTTGCCGGTAACGAGATTGAACTAGGTATAGAGATACCGATGATCGAATCTCGAGCAAGTAACATACCGATGGACAAAGGGAATTACGTATGTTGTCATAACGGTTCGACTGATAAAGATCTTAGTAGAATATGTAGGAGCCAATATTGGCATCCAGGTTCCGCTATTGGTTATTGACCAGAGAGATGTCTCGGTCATGTCTACATAGCTCTCGAACCTGTAGGGCCCGCACGCTTAACGTTCGTTGACGATATAGTATTATATGAGTTATGTGATTTGGTGACCGAATGTTGTTCGGAGTCCTGGATGAGATCGCAGACATGATGAGGAGTCTCGAAATGGTCGAGAGGTAAAGATTGATATATAGGATTATGGTATCCGGACACCGGAAGTGTTTTGGCGGGTACCGGTATTTATCGGGTCACCGGAAAGGAGTTTTACGCACCCCGGCAAAGATATGGGCCTTATGGGCCAAGAGAGGGAACGCACCAGCCCGCCCCCCGTAGCAGGCTGGCCTAGGAGGATAAGGAAAGAGGGGAAGGGAAAGGAAAGTGTGGAGTAGGACTCCCCCTTCCATTCCCTCTCCCCCTCTTTCGTTCTCCCTCGGTTATATATGGCAGGGTGCGCGGCTTGGGAGGAACTCCAAGTATGATTCCTCTTACTTGGGCGCCTCCTATGACTGCTCCTCCCTCCCTCCCACCTATATATGTGGGAGGGGGCGCCTAGCACACCCCAAATCAATTGTTAGCCGTGTACGGCACCCCCCTTCACCATTTACACCCCTCATCATATTTTCGTAGTGCTTAGGCGAAGTCCTGCGGAGATCACTTCACCATCACCGTCACCACGTCGTCGTGCTGACAGAACATCTTGCTGGATTAAAAAGGCGAGGGACGTCACCGAGCTGAACGTCTGTATAACGCGGAGGTGTCGTGCGTTCAATACTTGATCGGTTGAAGCGCGAATAAGTTCGACTACATCAATCGCGTTGTGAAACGCTTCCGCTTACGATCTACGAGGATACATAGACACACTCTTCCCTCGTTGCTATGCATCTCCATGGATAGATCATTGCTTGCGCGTAGAATTTTTTTTTGTTTTCCATGCAACGTTCCCCAACACGAGGACCCTCATATTGATGAAAGTTATGCTATAGATAAAACTTGTTTTCTGGTGTTGTTGAAAACTGTTGTTTATCCAATTACCGTTATATTACAAACAAAAGTTGTTGTTATGCAAATGCGCCATACAACTTTCCTTTGAAAGCACATGTGGTTAATAGGTCCACCTCTGAGGGAGGTATGTTAAGTACGAAATATACCAACGAAAAAAATGTACTTTAGAGTTCTACAAAGACGAGGGTGAAGACTACGACTACTACGAGGATCCAGATGAGTGAGGTCCCGTAGAATACATTGATTACGTGTGGCTGAGATGGAGTCGCTGCGCGTTTTTCCGCTGCTTTCTGGATGTAATAAAAGTCACAATAAATGTTGCTATGTATGCCTTGTTGCAAGGGATATTCAAACTTGTAATACTTTTAAATGCTTTATAATGACCATTTCGCTGTGATGTTAAGTTGATCCTGAATTGTTTTTAGAGGAAGTTGATCCTGGATTGAGAAATATACATAAGAGAGTATGAAAATTATTTTTGAGTTCTCACAGTTGATTTTTTTAATATGCATTGAATATTATTTAAATGTACGTCAAACTATTTTAAATACATAACAAACATTTTAAAGATATACTATTATTTTTAACAGGTAGTTTAATATTTTAAATCTTTAGAAAATCCAACATGCGGTTTTTGGTGACAAATCGACTGAAGAACACAACTAAAAACCAAAGAAGAAAACCGGTGAAGGGGGCGCACAACCCATCAACAAACTGGGCCGGCCTAGTAGGCTCTGACCTTTGTGTGTGACCTCAACTAGCTTGAGTCCTCCTATATTACGCATACGGGCGTCAGGTAGACAAGTTGCTAAAAAAAGGCATCAGGTAGACAAAGAAATACCCACGTCGGACAAAATGGGCAAAAAGTGTAATGGCACATTTACATCTATCTATTTTTGTGAGAAAATATATCTTAAAAATCCAAAAAATATTTGTACAGAATATACTTATAAAAGAAATTTAAATATATATAAAGCTTTTTGAAAACATTATACTAAAGAAATATTCACTTTGTGTTTAGGAAATGTTTGGTGCGTATTATAAAAATATTCACCATATATAGATAATTGTTTCCCATATATTTAAAACTGTTCAACGTACAATGAAAATGATTTTCCATTTGGGGACATATTCATGTATAGAAAAACTAGATTTATAAATTCACAGAAAAAACAAACATAAACAAAAAAGAACAGCAAAAAAACCAGAAGAAAAAACAAGGAAATGAAAAAAAACCGCGCATAGAACCTTAGTCTTCACACTACAAGATGGGGGGAGTATCTAATCAAAACCAGATTGGAGAGTACCAAAAACAAAACCGGAGCAAGAAAACGCAAACAACAAGCAGTTGCGGCGCACAAAAGCACTACAAAACCTGTTAATGGGCCAGCCCAATTCCATCATACGCAAGCATCATTGGAACAAAAAAAAACACAAGCTGAAAACTGGAAAAAGAAAACGCTGCGGTTGTTGCACACGAACAAAACAATACGAAACATGTTGCTTGGCTGGAACAATTTGGTCGGTTACGAGCGTCGCGCTCGCGCTGTCCATTTGACGCCTGCAGACGTGACATAGGAATCACCAACTAGCACGCTTCTATTGGTTTTCGTCCATGAACATAGAAACTTTAATTTCAAGGCTTATTGCCTTGTGAAGCATGCTTCTACTCTAGGTATTGGTCGTCATGTTTGGTTGGGCTTACAGTACGTGTAAAGATTCTTAAGTCCATTATCGTCTCTGCTGGCAAGTGAGAAATAGTTGTACAACCTATTTAACGACTGTTACGCAAGATACATGCATATTTGTAGAAACCTATTTTTCATCGAGCTGTACAGTGCGTTTTCTACAGGTTAACGAATACTTTTTTGAATTCATGATTATTTTCATATTCATGAATATTTTCAAAACTCGTTAACACCTTCCAAATTCGTGAACTTTTTTACTTTTTTGAACATTTTTCAAATTGATGAACACTTTCAAAATCATGAATATTTTTTGCAAACTCATGATTTTTTTATATATTTTCATGACTATTTTTTCAAATTCAGTAACTCTTTAAATTTCAGGATTTTTTTTTGAATTCATGTTTTTTAATTGACAAACCCCACTGAAATGAGAGGAACCCACAAAAGTAGAAAAAGTGGGTGAAAACACGATCGTACAATTTTCTTTTCTAGCTCGAGCACGCATGAAGGAGCGCTAAATTGACGCTTCCTCCCCGCGGAATGTGAGCGGCAATATGTCGCTTGTCACGAGTTCTAAGGCGCGCTAATTTACAGTGCACCACACATGGCCCTGCTCTCGCGTGCGAGTTCCCCTCCCCCTCCACCCCAGATCCATTTCTCTTGATCCCCCGGCCTCCGGCTTTTCAGGATTTTGTTTGTATTTTTGTTTTTAATTGACAAACCCCACTAAAATAAGAAACCCGCAAAAATAGAAAAAGCGGCTGGAAACACGAAAGTATAATTTTCTTTTCTAGCTCGAACATGCATGAAGGAGCATTGAATGGGTGTTTAAAGCACTAAATAGACGCTTCCTTCCCACGGAACGGGAGCGGTTATACCTTCCTTGGCGCGAGTTCTAAGGCGCTCTAATTTACAGTACACCGCACATGGTCCTGCCCTCTCGCGTGCGAACTCCCCTCCCCCTGCACCTCCAGATCCGTTTCTATCGATACCCTAGCCTCCGGCTGCTTCGTCCCACTACTGGCCTCCTTTGCGTGTTGCAACCTAGCCATGTCCTATTCAGCGGCCGGTCCTCTAGGCAGCTCGGCCAAACCCCCTCTTGTTGTGTGCGTTGTGTTGGCCGAAGGTGCATGGAGGTTGCTGGACTATGACGTGGGGGTGGATCGGGTCAAGGCGCGTGGGCCTGCCCCTAGGCTAGTGGTGCAGGCGGCTCTCCTAGTAGTGGCTACTACACGGCGGCGCATGCTTCCCTCCCTCTGCATCGTCAGCAGGTTCTCTACCTCAAATCCAAACACCCGCAGCAGTGCATCTTGACGGTGCCTCATGGTCCGGTGTAAGGGGTGTTGTTGTGACGCCCCTGATGCTCCTCTCCTGTGTTCGTGCGAACTGTTGTGGTGTCGGCTATGGTCGGTGATCAGCGGTGCTCCTTTTCTTCGTCACCCGCCGGATGTGACTCTCATTCCCACATATGTGGCCCAAGACGGCAACTTGCCTCCCATCCTCTAGTCTGCTCTGATCCAACAGTCTTCGAGGGTGGTTGGACTTGGCCGGGGAGAAATCCATGCTCGGCGGTTGCTGATGTGGACAATGAAGGAGCATGTGGGCGTCGTATCCTTCTTCGCGGCGTTGTCTTGGCATGGTCTATTCCCTTCTTGTGCACCAGGGCAAACCCTTGGTCCGGTTTGCCAGGCCAAGGCAGCGGCGGCATCACGATGTCGTCTCCTCCTTGGAGGCATTGCTCGGGTGTCTGTGAAGCCACCCGGAGCGGAAGATGGAGTTTAGCGGTGAGGCTTGGGGCGGTGCGCTCTACCGGTGGTCACAGTCATGGGCATGAGCCTTTGGGGCGCAATGTACTCCATCGTTGGTGTCTTCCTCGGGTATGGCTGGCTCCTGCTGTCCACTTGTTGTTCCTTGGCGCTTTTGATGAAGGGTGCATTGTTCCAGTTCGACTCGATATCATGGCCATGACTTCGCGGTTTTCGCCTTTGGCTGTGGCACAACCTTCCTGCTCTGTGTTCTATCTCTTTGCCATTTGTAGCTCGAGGTTGGCAAGGAGAGTTTAGCTAGCTTGTTCAAGGGCTGAGTACCCCTTGTTCTGCTCATTCACATACCTTCTGTGGTGTCCTCTTTCCATATTTACTCTATGGAGGTGTTTGGTTGATGAAGTGGCAATGCAAACACAAACGGAAAGAGGCGCCGCTGGAATCAGAGAAGTAACAACACAATCATTGTGTTGTTTGGCCCCTACTTGTATCGTTTTTAGTTTACTTGATAGTGTTTGGCTTGGCCCTGTAACCCGAATTCGACATACAGAACAGGTGCTTCACCAACACTGCAACTCTTTGGAGAGGATCGTGGAGTCGTCCTGGCTGAGGGATGGTTGTCTGGTCGTCCTTGGGTCCATCCTTGTCGGCGTCAACGAGGCTATTCACCGAGATCTAGGTCGTGGAATGAGCCCCGGCGATCGGCATGGCGAGAGATCGTGGCACTGGCCCACGGCATGGACGAGGCAGAGGAGAGGTGGAGGGGGTCGTGAGAAGGTAGTGGGAAGGCGGGGCGGGTGATGGTCGGCTATGGACCAGGAGTCAGAGGGGTTTCTGGCGGGAGGCAAAGGGGGTCGGATAGGTAAGGCAAGTTGATACCGGTGGGGGACGAGAGGTATCACGGATAAACGTGACGTGACTCGTTTACAATGGGAGTCGATTACGACACAACTTTACTAAGCGCAGGTAACGTTTTGGGATTGTGTTCTAATCGGGTGACGCATGAAAATTACCCAACCAATCACCTTCTATGTTGTTGTTACTGTTCTTTTCTGGCTTAATGAAAAGATACACAAGCTTTACGTATTCGTGAAAAAAGATAAAAACCTCATTCAATCGATTATCTCAACTACAAAAATGACTCGATCAGTCCACTACGAAACAGTATGGGGCGTGCATGCCTTGACCTTTTGCACCTTTTAAATGTTTCATTTTCCCTTTTTACATATTTCAAAAGGTTGTACTAAACATATAATTCACAAAAATACATTGTTATACAAATTTTGTAAACAATCATGTATTCTAAATATTCATTTGGTATTTAAGAATGTTATAATGTATTAATAATTGTTTGTAGCATATCTCAAAAAGGTACACTGTGAATTAAAAAAACTATTTGTCATGAATTAGAAAAATATTAATTGGAAAATTTTAAAAATCACCGGGTATTAGTGAAATGAACATTTTAAAAATATATGACGAATATTTTAGTACAGGATAAACATTGTCAATACAAAGCGGACATTTTTAAAATACAATATGAACACGATTTTAATACATGATGAACATTATACAGTGCAAATTTTAAAAACACAAGAATAATTTTGTAAACAACTAAATATTTTTTAATACAGCGTTAATATCTTTAGAATATGCAATGACCAATTTTTGGTACATGCATGATGAATATTTTAAAAATACACGTTTTAATACATAATGAACTTTTTTGTGATGTGCAATGAATATTTTCTAATACACATGAACCAGTTTTAAATACATGTTGAAGATTATTAATACACAATCAATATTTTCCATGCAAGATGACCCTTTTCAATACACAATGAACCTTTTTAATGCATAAAGAACTTACACAATGAACCTTTTAATGCACGACATTTTATAAATACATGATAAAAAAATGAATCAAAAGAGAAAAGGTGGAAAAGAAACAAACATGAAAAAGGAGAATGAAATAAGGAAAAGAAAAGGTGAAAGCAAAAAAAAAGCAAAAATAATAATTAAAAAACTAGAAATTATAGGACACGAAAATACCCTGTGGAAAACCGTACAGGGAAAATAGACTTTTTTTAGGATCCACAGGAAAAATAGGCAAGAAAAAACAGGAACCAAATCGATTTTCTGCGCTTACTGGGTCATGGCCAGATTGCTAGGGCCAGAGGCAGTCAGCCATATAATGCGTCTCAAAAAATAAAATCAGTGATATATAACATTTGCGGAAAATTGTGAAATCAGTAATTAAGGGGTATCTCTTGCAAAGATCACTCTCATTTTCTCTGATGTTGAGAACTGTCGCATTGCATGTGTGCCACTTGTCGCAGTCTCAGAGGTTTTTTTTTGTAAATTCATTTAAAAAACATTTATCTCTTAAACCATGCGACCACATTACGAACAGTTTACACCGTTGGATTTATCGCGCTGAGAACTTCAAAACTAGATCCCATGTTAATAGGTTTCCAAAACTCAAAGAAACGCCTGGAACCCGGGACCAGAGTTGTGCTTATTTCACCTTCTCGGAAAGCATAGTTGCGCTTTGCCCTTCTTCAAAAGCACACTTGGTCTTCTTATGGTAAAAAGCATCGCTTGCCCCAAAAAGCATGAAAAGTAGGAAATAACAAGCAACCCCCCCCCCCCTCCAAACCACCAACTCCCCTCAAAAATCCGGAAAACGCATGCAAAACCAAATGTGTCCCCGCGGAGTAAGCCCAGCGTGCGACACTAGCTGGGCACAACACAAGAGTGCTCGTGCGTGTTCACTAGGAAGCCACCACAGGGGGTACCCTTTACTTTGTTAGTCGCGAAATATCCATGTGCTGGTCATCGCGACACATAGTCAAGGCTTCGCATAGAGATCTCACCCGAGCGAAGGAGCTGGACTGACCCACTTTTTCTTTTTCTTTTTCATTATTTTTCTATTTTCAATTTCTTTTTACTTCCTTTTTCTTTCTTCTTAATTTTTTCTTCTGCAAGTTCATTTTTCTTTTTGATTTGTTTTGCAATTTTTGAATCCGTTCTGATATTTCCAAAATTTTCGTGATTTTTACAACTTTTTGAATTTTATAAAAAAATTCCTGTCTCAAAAAATCATAAATTTTAAAAAAATTCTATATTTTTACAAAAATGTTCGTGTTTTCAAAGAAATATTCAAAATTTCGAAAAACATACTTTTTAAAAACTTGTTCAAATTGTAAAAAAATCTAATATAAATATTTTCTCCCATATTCAAAAAATTATTGGAAATTTCAATTATAATCACATTTTTTTCTAGGAATAAATTTCAAATCGCGCTACAGTGCTGTGCTGCTAATGGGCCTCCCAGTCTGAGTCGCTTGTGTGTGTTGTGTCGCTACTTGCCGCGCCGAGCTACATATAGAAGGTCCCATCATTTACGCACCCTTTCGGCCTTTGGGCCTGCTTAGATAGGTCATTTTCTCGTGATTTTTTCCTTCAGCCACTTGGTTTTCAACAGTTTCCTTTTCTTTTCTCTTGGCATTCCAGCTGACTAGGTTTTTCTAGGTTTCTGTCTTCTTGTCTTTTCCGTTACTTTCCTTTTTTATATTATTGTATGTAATTTAACGTTTATGTGTTATATTTTTTATTTTCCTTTATCTAACATAACGATTTTTTTACAGAAATTCCTGAGTATTTCTTAAAACATTCATGATTATGTTCAAAATTGTAACATTTTTAAAATTTAACTTCATTTTACGAAATTCATGAACACTTATTTAAAATATGGAACATTTACTCAATGTCAAATCTTTTTTGAATTAATGATTTTTTTTAAAAAAATCCATGCACATTTTTTAGTTGCAAGAATATTTTTCAAATTCATGTGTTTTTAACCCTTTTGTTATTGTTTTTAAATGAATAACTTATTGTCAAAAATCCCGATAAGAACACAATGACGAGCATAAACTATTTATTGTTCCAACCTTTGTCGAGTGGTGCATGTTTTCACTTATATTCCAGGGTTGCATGTGGAATAGGAGGACTCAATGACAATGCCTCAGCTTGGCATGATGCCAACCAAGCATGGGGCAACGGGACGACCTTTGGGCACGGGGTGACGACTACAGAGCTCATGGCGAAGGCTAGGGAGCTTGTGTCCTAGGCGACGATGGGGAGCTCGACAAATAGACGAGGCTACATCAACTTTGCCTCCATTGTCTCGTCATCATTATCATCCTCGTTGACGACCTCGGCCACGGATCCATCGCTGATGACGCATGCCAAGGGAAGATGCCCGACAAAGCTAGGGTTTGCATGACGCGTTGCGACATAGAGACCTTTCTATACTAGGCATGAACGCAGTTGTCCCCCTCTCCATATCTAGCTTGGATCCTCTTTGTTTATCGGTCAACATGAACACCGTTACTGCTAAGCATTGCTAACTCTTTGATGAGCGCAAGAGAAGGGTAGCTATCTTCCTTAGAAAATGTATGAGAAAGTGGTATCTTGGTATAGATATGCGACATGAGGATGTATGAATGACTATGTTATGTTAATTTGTTAATCTAGTCATCGCATTTTAAATTAGGTAAAAAACTATGTCATACACATATAACATGTTGATACATGCACACAATATAAAAAATTCGGTGCATACACAAATAAACAACCTCTCATCACACCTCGGACAACAAGTTTGCCAAATGGCTACAATGCTCGGAAACAGGTTCCCTGCACAACAACTTCTCTCAGCAGATAACCGATGGCCTGCTCTTTTTTGTATGACATAGCCCAACCAAACACCCTCTATGAATGTTATCTCATGACCATCAAGACCAATGGAGCTCACGCAGGAAGAATGTGGTTTTATGACAGCGCGGGTTGTCGACCCTAATCTTTTGTATTTTTCGTGTGTGTCAACATTTTGTATTTTCTTTGCATATTTTCCTGATCCGTCAATGGTGGCGGGGATAAAGGTGTCAAGTTTGTTTTGCAAGTTCTTCTCTCATTTCCTTCTTTTGTGATTTTGGTCTTCTTATGCGAAATTACAACAACGATACAACAATTTGGTAGTCGGTCTTGAAAAAGGTGTGAGCTTGGTTACAATGTGTTCAATGATTCTGAAAGATCGAGGATGTCGCCTAGAGGTGGAGTGAATAGGCACTTTAAAATAATTACGGTTTAGGCTTGAAAAAATGGGGAATAAACCCGGTTAATTTTTGAAACACAAAACCTACAACAATTAGGCTCACCTATGTGCACCAACAACTTATGCTAAGCAAGATAAACAACTAAGTGATAGCAAAATATATGACAAGAAACAATATGGCTATCACAAAGTAAAGTGCATAAGTAAAGGTCTCGGGTAAGAGATAACCAAGGCACGCGGAGACGACGATGTATCCCGAAGTTCACACCCTCGCGGATGCTAATCTCCGTTTGGAGTGGTGTGGAGGCACAATGCTCCTCAAGAAGCCACTAGGGCCACCGTAATCTTCTCACACCGTCACACAATGCAAGATGCCGTGATTTCACTAAGGGACCCTTGAGGGCGGTCACCGAACCCATACAAATGGCAACCCTTGGGGGCGGTCACCGAACCCGTACACTTTGGCAACCCTTGGGGGCGGTCAGCGGAACCCGTCAAATTGCTTGGGATGATCTCCACAACCTAATTGGAGACCCCGACACTTGCTCAGAGCTTTACACCATAATGATTAAGCTCCGAACACCACCAACCGTCTAGGGCACCCAAGAACCCAAGAGGAACAAGCTCAAGGGTACCAAGCACCCAAGCATAATAAGCTTCTCAACTTGTAACTTCCACGTCACTACAGGAAACAACTAATTTGCCGTCAGGGGGCGTCTTTGCCATCAGCTTTTCGTCAGGCAGACGGCAAAGAAAGGCTTTGCCGTCATCAACAGACGGCAAAGAAACACTAACGGCAAAATAGACTTTGCCGTCTGCGAAAAAAACACAGACGTCAAAGAGCTCACTTTGCCGTTTGTGTTTTTTAGGCAGACGACCAAGTGAGTTATTTGTCGTCTGTGTTTTGTTTTGCAGACGGCAAAGAGGAATCACAACACGCGGATCGATCACGCGGATCAATGACATGGCAAGATCTAAGACGTACATCCCTACCCACCAGGCCGTCTAGACGCACACCCCACCCACCCATGATGCACGCGCCCCCAGGGCAGCACCCACGCGCCCCACGCCCTGCCTCCCTTATCCCCATCCCGCACCGCACGTCTCTTTCTGTCTCTCTCATTTCTCTCCTCTCCCTCCCTCTCTCTCTCTCTCTCTCTCTCTCTCGTTTCTGTCCTCGATCCAAATCGAATACGCTGGCTGGCGCCCGCCACCACCTTGACCCTCGCCCCGGCCAGCACCTCGCCCCTCGGTTCTGGCCTCGCTGGCCACCACTTCGCTCGACGGCCGCGGCCAATGCCCCGTTCACCCCCAGCGCTGCCGGCCCCGGCCGCTTCCCCTATCGCCACCGTAGGCCCGCCGGCACCCACCACCACCTCGCTGGCCGCCATCTCGCCGGCAGGCCCCAGCCTTGCAGGTCGTCATCTCGCCCATCGGCCCTGGCCTCGTTGCCCGTCGGCCCCGGCCTGGTCGCTCGTTGCCCCCGTCGGCCTTCAGGCCCCGTCGCTCGTCGCCCCCGGCGGCCCCCGAGCCCCATCGCTCGTCGCCCCCGGCAGCCTCCGCGTCCCGTCGTCCTCGCCGGCCTCCAGTGGCTCCGGCCCCGTCACCCCCGCAGGCCCCACCGACCTCGACCCCTGGCACCGACCGCGGCCTCAAGGAGCGGCGACAGCTCCTCAGGCATCCATGGTGGCATCGGTGTGCTCTGTTTTTGGAGAAAGAAATTAAGGAGAAGGGAGAGGGGCGCGGCTGCTGGTTGCTGTTGCTCCGGCGACCACGGGCATAGGGGATGTTCGCAGGGGAGGCGCTAGCTTGGATCGAACTCAAAATGACTGCACGTGCTGGATCTCGGGCTGCTATTGTGAAATATTTTGTGTAAATAGAGTAATGATGTATTCTGTTTTGCCTTGGATCACCAAGTGATTGATGTATTCTTTGTAAATATAGTACTCCCTCCGTACCAAAATAAGTGACTCAAGTTTGTACTAGGTTTAGTACAAAGTTAGTACAAACTCGAGTCACTTATTTTGGGACGGAGGGAGTAATTTTGTACTGTGAAATTTGTTCATTCATTGTTGATTCGTCAAACAAAGTGTCGATGGATACTCTGGTGTTCGTCCTTGTCCGTTTAGTTCCTTGTAGCCTCTGCAATTGGATTGTTGTTCCAGATTATTTTAATAGACAAAATTCTTTGCCGTCTATGATTTTATGAGGCTGACGGCAAAGGAGCTCTCCTTTGCCATCTGTTACTAAATCGGCTGATAGCAAACGAGCTTTTCTTTGCCGTTTGTTATTAAATCGCCTGAAGGCAAAGACTTTGCCGTCTTCCCGATAAAAAGTTGACGACAAAGTACACTTTGCCGACTTAGTCTTTGCCGTCACTCTTTGCCGTCAGCTAGCTGACGACAAAGTCTTTGCCGTCTATATTTCAACCTTTGCCGTCTGTACTTGCCTGACGACAAACTGTGTGACTCTTGTAGTGCATATCACCGTGGAGAACTCAAACCGATGCACCAAATGCAATGGCAAGGGCACACAGAGTGCCCAAGTCCTTCTCTCCCAAATCCTGCCAAAGCAACTAATGCTAGGGAGGAAAGTGAGAGGAAGAATAAGAAGGAGAACACCAAGAACTCCAAGATCTAGATCCAAGGGGTTCCCCTCACATAGAGGAGAAAGTGATTGGTGGAAATGTGGATCTAGATCTCCTCTCTCTTTCCCCCCAAAAACTAGCAAGAATCCATGGAGGGATTGAGAGATAGCAAGCTTGAAGAAGGTCAACAATGGGGGAAGAACACGAGCTCAAAGGATAAGGTTCATTGGGGAAGAAGACCCCCTTTTATAGGTGGGGAAAAATCCAACAGTTATGCTTACAGCCCGCACAGAGCGGTACTACTGCTCATGGGAGCGGTACTACCGCTAGGGCGGTGGAAGCCCTTTGAAAAACAACAACGAGGAGGCAAAATGCCAGTAGAACTGCCGGAACGGTACTACCGCTCGTCCTCACGGTACTACCGCTAGGGATAGCGGTACTACCCCTAAGGGTAGCGGTACTACTGCTTGCGAGCGGTACTAAACAAATACATCCGTGCCTACCACCGATGGACTTAATACGAGATTTTGGTCTGGAGCGGAAGTAGCCATGGTAGTAGCCGCGGTAGTACTGCTCTGGAGCGCTAGTAAAAAAATTACATCCGCTCCAAGCGGTAGTCGCGGTAGTAGCCGTGGTAGTACCGCTCCAGCCTTTTAAGGACACAAAAACTGCCACAACTTTTGCAAACAGACTCCGAATTCAACGAAACCAAGTTTGTTGGAAAGCTAACGACATGGGCTAACATAATCTTGATATAATAACAATAAGAATAAAAAGAGAAAAGGCCCATAAGAAAATGGTGAGAACCCTTCCTTGAATAAGACCGGTAAAACCTCCAACACCGAAAACACAATAGGGGAAGCATATGAAATCCGTTTTTGATGTACTAGAGCTTGTCATGAAGATAACCACAAGCTCTGAAACCTCAAAAATATAAAGTACAAATACGAATCAAGAAAGATGATGCAAGGATGCAATGGTTTGAGATCTCGGCGAACGATACGATGAAGCTACTCACTTGAGAGCCCCCCTTGATAGTACGGCTATCGATCCTATAACCCGGTCTCCAAAATATCACCATGAGACCGGTAAAATAGAAAACCTATCAAGGGCAAACCTTTGCCTTGCATAGAAGTCCACTTGAGCTAGATGATGACGATCTTGACTCCCTCAAGTTGGACCACCTTTCTTGATTGCCATCGCTCTATGAAGACTAGTTGATTGCTCCCCCGCACTCCACTATGGGTGAGCCACTCTTTGGCACATCTTCACAAGTCCATTGATACCACAATGGACGGCAAGCTTCAAGGATGATCTCTTCGTGCTCCACTTGAACTTGCACACCGCAAACTTGATGAAGATCACCACTTGATGTCATCCTCCATGGGTTGTATGATATCTTCCTCTTGATGCAAACCCATGAAAAAAAACCTAACTCCACATAGAACTCACATGTAGATCATGGGTTAGTACACAAAGTGTAATGTACAATGCTTACCGTACCATGGAATCACTTAATCCATCTCGGTACATCTTCTACGCTTTGTGAGTTGATCAATTTGATTCACTCTTGACTTAGTCTTGATCAACCTTGAACCTTTCCAACTCTCTTCATTTGGATGATGCCTTGAAGGTAAGCATGAATGATCACACAATCTTCTTCTTCAAGACATGCGTGCAATAAGCTCAACTCACACATGACCAATCTTTGGATAATTCCTTAATAGCACCTTGGTCAACACATAAACTCCTTGAACCTTTCCAACTCTCTTCATTTGGATGATGCCTTGGTAAACATGAATGATCACACAATCTTCTTCTTCAAGACATGCGTGAAATAAGCTCAACTCTCACATGACTAATCTTTGGATAATTCCTTAATAGCACCTTGGTCAACACATAAACTCCTTGAAACCAACACATGGACATCAAGAAATGCCTATGGACAAATCCTTCAAATATAACTCAATGCAACCATTAGTCCATAGAGAATGTCATCAATTACCAAAACCACACATGGGGGCACCGCATGTCCTTTCAGATTCTATGTTTCTACCTATTGTACTTGGTGGACAACGTGGCTCATCAAAATGTTTGGGGCCATTGCTGCTTGAACATACTAGTTTGATCTTCTGTAACTTCTTCACCAAATAGGCAGATGAATGTTGAGATAAACAATGTGAAGTTATAATAGTTTCGTTTTGAGTTGATCTAGTGGATCACAATTAATGTCTCATCTACCATATCCTTCTTCTAAAAGATCTCATCTGCTAGTCAAAGAACTAGAAAATTGGTTCCGAAAATGTGTTATCCACCAAACATTTTGACAAATAACAAACCCAAAGGCAACAAAAGAGCAATCTAGACAAACATCTGGTAAAAGCAAAAGGTTGACACCAAGTTTTACATACAAGTCCTCATAATGAAAGTCCATTGGAAACAATGCGACAAATGACCAGAAAAGCATTAAGCATACGACTCATATTCCATTGGCATTCTGGCAAGGACTATAACATCAAGATCGTCTAGACAATGGGAATCAATTCCTAAGTTGCCGAGATTCGATTGGATGCTCATCTATTTTTCACAATTCCATAATTACATAGGTCTTATAGTGTCCAACAGTTTTTTTTAATCACAACAACCAACTATTTTCATTCTCTTAATGGGAAAGTAAATAAACAAATCACATAGTTCTTATAGTGTCCAACAGTTTCTTTAAAAAAATCACAACAACCAGCTATTTTCAATCTCTTACTAAAGCAAATAAATAAATAAACAACATAGTTCTTATAGTGTAAGTTTCTCTAAAATTGACAACAACCACATAATGGAACAAAAGTATAAAATTGCTACTATATTTTTATATTTCAATAAACATTTTTTTTGAGAAACACAGTACAAACGCATATACTCACATACATGTACATACAGTCACCTCCATAAACGCTCTCACGCACACGCTACCCCTATGAGCACCTTCGGAAAACTGAGTCGATGGGTCTTGAGGTTGATGAAGACACCACGGACACCTCGCTATTGACGAAAACGTCCCTTCCCACCGAAAGAACACTCTGCCTTTACGAGACACACAAGTTTCAAACCTGTGGTCTGATTCCTGGTGAGCTGGGAGTACAACCATCCTCCTAACCAACCAATCACATATTGGCCCTCCGGTAAACATATTTAAAAACCACAAGTGAGAGTGAAACGACGACGACCGAAAAATTTACTGTTTGTATTACAACAATGGTAGGTTTCAGCGGAAAAACAGTGTGACAAACAATACCTGGTTAGTAGCGAGAATAAGACACCCCATAGTTGATGGGCGACGCTACGCGTCCGCCGGCCGATTTTCTGATTTTATCCGTCGCCTTCACGGCCGTTGAATGCCCGACCTGATAGCCACCCGATCTACTACATGTGCCCCGCATGTACTAGTTATTTTCCGCAACAACCGCTCTGTTGCAGAAACAATAGCACTTTTGCCCCCGGCCCCCTACAGATCTGCGCCATGCGCGGTTTCTCAACAAGAACAATTCCTGTAACAATGCTTTTGTTGCAAGATCTGGTCTTCTCTTATTTCCTGCAACAAGACCTTTATTGTGAAACCTCATCTTCTACAATTTTCTGCAACAAGACTCATGTTGCAAAACCTCTTCTTCTTTAGTTTTCTGCAACAAGATCCTTAGAAAAATTGCAACAACATGTCTCGCTGCGTCTAATTTTTTGCAACAAAATTTTTTACGCGTAGAATTTTCTGTAACATCTTCCACGCGTCAATTTTTCTGCAATGAGATCCTTATTGCAAAAATTGCAACAACATCTTTCGTTGCGTCTAATTTCCTGCAACAAGACCCTTGTTGCAAAAATTAAAACAACATCTCCGCCACATCTAATTTTTTGCAACGGGACCCATATTGCAAAAATTGCAAAATTACATATTTGTTTCTCTGAAACTACAAACTGGATAATTGCAACAAATGCCGCGTTTCAGAAACATGGACGATGTTGCCGAAACTTTTGCAACAAAAGTCTTGTTGCAGAAATTTTTTAGATTTTCTTGCAACAAAGATCATGTAGTAGGAACTGTTGCTGACAGTTGCGGCCGAGTTTGAGGAGGTGGCAGCCATGGACACCGGTGCTCCTCCAGGACAGCAGCGTCGTGGAACAGCAGGCGGTGGCGGACGCGGCTCCAGGGTGGTGTGCCTCGCTGAGCAGATGATGAAGTCTGACGGCTTCTAGCGCCTGCTCGGCGGGCACGTAGCAGCTGGTAGCTGGCTCCTTTCCTCTTATCCGCATGAAGAATGAGACAACAAAATGGAAGAGACGGGAAACAAGATGAGTGAAGGAGAAACATTGGTAGAATTAGAGGAGACGTGGGCAGCCCCATAGGGGACACGCGTCATGCGTGGGAAGTGGCGGATGAAACGACGTGATCCGCCGGGTGTTTAGAAGAGTTTTCCATAGTTGATTAACAAAACAGTCATCCAGTCGCTAAAGTCGCTAGGGATATAGATTGTCTGGCGTAGGCAGACGGTATTGCTCATGACGCGAGGCAGCTCACGTAAGTCTTTGGTCATGCTTGAGGTTTAGAAGGACTAGACCGCGAGTCTCACGAATTACTGTAAGCAACACACCAATAATGGCTCTTTCCATACAAAATGTACTCCCGGTACCAAGTGGATTGGCTGCCTGATTTATCTAGTCATTTGCTAGTTTATCTTATTGTCTTGGTTCATTGGACTTTTGAAGTTCTAGTTTTGTTAGCATTTGAGCTGACGATTTCTTTAAGAATCGTTGTGAAGCAACGTGCGTGGTACTAGCAGTATATAGCAAGCGCGTGCCGATCGAGGATTTTCAGGGCAATGCCAATGCTAGCCATGGACGCGGCCACCGGCATGGACAGCGGCGGCGTTCTCCTGCTCCTTCTCGTCCTGCTCGCCGGTGTCGTCGCGACTTTCGTTCGGTCGTGTCGGTCGTCGGGTGATGGTGGAACCGCACCGAGCCCACCGTCGCTCCCGCTGCTGGGCCACCTCCACCTGATCAAGAAGCCGCTGCACCGCTCGCTGGCCAAGCTGGCCGCCTCGGCGCACGGCGGGGCCTTGAGGCCGCTCGTATCGCTGAGGCTGGGGACGCGCCCGGCGCTCCTCGTGTCGACGCATGCCGCCGCCGAGGAGTGCTTCACGGCGCATGACGCCGCCCTGGCGGGGCGGCCGCGGCTGCTCGTGGGGAAGCACCTCGGCTACAACTACACGGCGCTCACCTGGGCCTCCCACAGCGCCCACTCGGGCGTCCTGCGTCGGTTCCTCGCCGGCAAGCTCTTCTCAGCGCCCCGCCTCGATGAACGGACGGCCGACCGACGTGCCGAGGTCACGTCCCTCGTGGTCAATCTGCTCCAGGACTCAGCGGCAGCAGGCGGCAGCGGCGCGGCGGTCACCATCCGCCCTAGGCTCTTTGAACTGGTGCTGAACGTGATGCTGCGCGCGGTGACGGCGCACGGGCACTCCGGCGAATTGGGCAGGTTCCAGGAGTTCGTCGAGGAGTCGTTTAAGGTGGTCGGCGCACCCAGCGTCGGGGACTTCTTCCCGGCGCTGCGGTGGATCGACCGGCTACGCGGCATCGACGCGGCGCATGCGAAGCTGCAGGCGAGGCGTGATGCTTTCGTCGGAGGCCTCGTCGACGACCACAGACGAAGGCGCAGCAAGGCCGGTGGTGGGCACAACACGACCAGCGTCATCGACGAGCTCTTGGCGCTACAAGAAGCCGATCCCGAGTACTACACCGACAACGTCCTCAAAGGCATCGTCTTGGTGAGTAGTAGCACCGCAATTGCTTCATCCAACATGAATATTGCTTCAACTTAATTTGCAACCAACCAATCCAGGTACTGTTCAGCACCGGGACTGACACGACGGCGCTGACCATCGAGTGGACGATGGCGCTGCTGCTGACGCACCCGGAGGCGCTGCAGAAGGCGAGGGACGAGATAGACGCCAACGTCGGCACGGGACGGCTTGTCGAGGAGTCCGACATGGCCAACCTCCCCTACCTGCAATGCGTCCTCAAGGAGAGCCTCCGGTTGTGCCCCGTCGGCCCGCTCATCCCGGCGCACGAGGCCATGGAGGACTGCACGGTCGGCGACTTCAAGGTCCGGCGCGGCACCATGATCCTCGTGAACTCGTGGGCGATCAACCGGGACGTCGACCTCTGGGACTCCCCGACGGAGTTCATGCCACAGAGGTTCCTCGACACGGCCAAGCCCGCGCCCATGATGCCGTTCGGGCTTGGCCGGAGACGGTGCCCCGCGGAAGGGTTGGCGATGCGCCTTCTTGGCCTGACGCTCGCGGCGCTCGTGCAGTGCTTCGAGTGGGATGCCGGGGAAGGTCGTGCCATTGACATGGACGAAGGTACCGGTCTAAGCATGCCTATGGCCACGCCGTTGGCTGTTGTGTGCCGGCCCCGGGAATTTGTCAAGGATTTTCTATCTGCTTCCACTTGATGTATATTATGGACTAAGGGATGGATATTATGAAGGAAAAATAAATAAATGATTTGATGTTAGGGCACCTCCACGCCATCCCCTGAAATATAAGAGCCGACCATCCAATGATATTCTCTAAATGTCGGTCAGGTCCGATTAATTTCATTTCAAATGCATATCAGTATGAGAGCAAGTTAAATTGTGACTTACATAGCACCCGGTCACAATCAAAAAGGGACGGATAATCATAGTTTTTGCATGTGTATGTTCACAAAAGTCCATGTAAAAAAAGGGGAACTTTTGCCCTGCTAACCGGCTATCCGAGCCTCCTCGATCACACTGCCGCCGCCTCCTCCCCACCATTCGACTCCTTCTTGGTCGCCTCCTGCTTGACCGCCTCCATCTCGTCCGCCAAGCGCTTCAACATCTTGACATGGATGGCGTGCACGATCGTCGTCGCATCGTCATCCAACTCATCCATCCTCATGGTCAACATCTTTGTATCCTCCTCAAACCTCTCCGTCATCTTGGCCGCCACCCCTTCTTGCTTCTCTTTCTCCTCTTCTTACTCATTTTTTCGGGACCCTCTTCTAACCTTCTTGGGCGGCTCTATGGTTTGGTTGGTTATGTCGGCGCTAAATCCAGCGGATCTCCGGCAGGGGGGGTCCCGAGCTGTTGGTCTAGGAACAACGGTAACATGGGGGAAACAGGAGATGATGTTTACCTAGGTTCGGACCCCTCGAAGAGGTAAAGCCCTACATCCTGCTTTTTTTATATCGACGTGATGGAGTATCAAGTGCAAAATGATCTACCTCGAGCTCGTATGATTGTGTTATGAACCCTAAGGCTGCTAATCGTGCCTCTAGAGACTAAACCCCACGGCTTATATATGCACCGGGGGTACCTAGGCTGTACATATGCTCGGTTGCCAATCATGCCGGCTAATGAGCTATCCTTGACTTACACGCCAACTCTTCAGAGATTTCCATCTTGATCACGCCAAGGTTCATAGCTTCCGGAGTCTTTCCTTGTGGAGATCGGTGGGCCGTGAGCTCGGCCCATGGACTGTGGATCCTATAGGTTAGTACCCTTTAGTCCAGGACACTGTCAATGGTCCATGGACTTGTCTTCGAAGCTGAGGACGACAGCCCCATCCTCGGACCAATGAGTTTGGCATGGCAGACGAGTTTTTCCTTTATCAGCTCGTGCTTAAATATGAAGATTTATAAATTATCAGGTCTCCTTTCACAGTTGACCCTTGCGACCATATATTTGAAACCTTATCCTCGTCAAGGGAAGTACTGTATCCTTTTTTTTCAAAGGCCTCCCTCTTCGCCTGAAGTCTTAAGTTAACTTAGCCTTGAAAACTTGACACGTATGCATAACCAATGACGGGGTCCAAACCCCTGACAGTTTTTTTTGAACCGTCATCTCCTATCGTGGGCTTGAAGCAGTTATCATGAAAATGTTTCGCGGCTCGAGGCCGCCACTCATTGGCACGTCTTATTAATGTAGAGACCATGCCCCGGTTTACGGGATATCGTCAACACATTGATTTTCTGATGCGCGTATAATGACGCAATGCGTTGGAAACAGGCGCTTTATGCGGCGCGGCATTTTTTGTTATATTAGTCTCTGCATTTTCTGTTATCCCTGAGATATGAACAATTTAGCTAAAGATTATTATTGAAAGCTCAGTGAAGAGATTGTATTTCCGAATTGTATGTCAACAATGCGTAACATTCATGTGATATAAACTTTTGTGTGGATATGTGTTGTGTCGTGCCTCCACTGCATGTAAAATGTTAAATATTTTAATTTATTTCAAAAAAAGTATAGCACTCCACATAAAAGTAAGCACAAAGTTTATCTTGCAAGATAGCAAGTAGAGTAAAAACCAACATCTTCCATGATAATAGACATCACACAAGTGTGATTCATGTAAGAAGCTCTGGAAAGCTGATACTTTCCTAGAGGAACAACAAGTAGCACCGGAGGAATCAGTATTGCCCAGAATCGACATGTACTCAACTGAAGTACTATCTTGGACACTAATGGAATAGCATGACTTGTATGATCGCCATACTGACTTTTAATACTACAATTAGTACCCATGGTCAAAGTATGGAAAAACGATACTTCGATAGACGAACAAAAATTGGCACTATACTAAATTTCCATTGTAATAATAGTGAAATTGTAGCATTCTTGAGAAAACAAGACTTATTTGCAAATTATTAATACTCCCAACCGCCAGAGATCCAAGAAGATGACTTGGTTAGCGCGCGGTTGCTAAAGCATTTAATTTTGCACTTTCATTACATACATTAGCTCTGTCTGTCTGTCCATATGTCCACAAGCTAGCATTTCTCGTCATAGTGTATCAATCAAGCAACAGTACATTATTTACCTACCAGGCAATAATAAGCAGACATGATACTATGCTTGCTAGCTAGCACCACTATATATTTGACAAGTATGGAGAGCTAGCTGAAGCTCCCCCTCGCGCCTAGTTGTTTGCCAATACTCGAAGTACTAACACACAGATACATATGCATCTAGTTGTCTGCCAATACTACGCATTTGAAGAGACAGAGAGAGTATGATGTACAAGGGTGAAATTAAATATATAACACATCGACACTAGTACTGTAGTATAGGGCTACTACATGCATACAACTACAGAAAAATGGAGGAGAAAGAGCTAGTGAAGTGTGGTAAACGTAAATCTGCTAGTGTGGGAATAGGAGACGTTGGGAAAGAAGTGTCTCTGTACGCGCAAAGTTAGGCAACAATGATTTCCGGTCATACGACCAACTGGAGGGACTGCATGTATCGCAGAGCACGTTGATGCAACACACCGCAGTGCTGTTGTCGACCACTATGCCGCCCTCTAAGATGCGCCTGCACATCCACCACCGCCTGGAACACCATCACCTCGAAGCATTGCCACCCATGCCGCACCTGCCTTCGACCTAGCGCATCGACCTCAGCGCGGCTCTCCGCGTTGTGGCGGACCAGCACAACACCTCCATGTGCGTCGTTCATTTTATTGACCGTCGGACCCAATAAATCCCGAAATTCGAGAAAAAAATAAAATGCTAAAAGGGGATCAGGTTGCGGCTTTTTTGCTGAAGAGTTACCGAAGTTTTTAGAAATTACGTTGGTTATTCCTAAGAATTCAAAAAGTTACGACAACCCACTATAGTTTATGGATTTCCTGAATAACTTATTTCGAGGGGTATTTGGCCTTTAGAATTCATATTTACACTGTGTTTCTTTGTATAATGACTTGTAGAAATTGGTACTTTACATTCCATGATTTATCAGTAGTTTATTGCCATTTTCTAGCTTTGTATTTTTTTTCTTGCGCACAAATCACTATTTTTTATGCATATAAAATTACTGAGATAATCTTGGGGAACTTTGCATTTCTTTACACATTGTCCATACACATATTACTAACAATAAATTCATTATTGGATATACCACATAGATTAGCGAAATAACTCGAAATGGTCGTAAAATTCGTGATTCGTGTTTCAACATGATAAGTTTGCTTCGAACCTATGATTACAACAAAGTCCTAGACTTGGATGTTTACAATAAATGGCCCATAGTAACTCTCTAAATAAGGTCTCGTCCTATTTGCACCACAAGATGTCACATGCCCGAATAACTTAGGGAGAAATAATGGAGATGATGCTGCCAATGGGACTTTGTATTGCACTAAGGGACCATTTTGATGCACCTCGTGCCAGTCAGTTATCTAAACCACTAGCAAGCCGGCAAGATACCAACAAAACTCTCTCGGGCAATGCGATTAGACATCCTATTCTTGAAAATAGAGGTAAAAGAAAAGCAACCTACACCAAGCATGACAAAATCTTGCATCAGTCTCAATAATAGGAAAGCATGGCTTGTTAAACCACATGGTGAATAATGTCTATCTTGTAATGAGTATGGCTTATGATGTGTTTGTTAGTGGAATTCCTTCTAATTCTAAATTAGAGAAAGAGAGGTTTTATACTTATACATTTACAAAATACATCATGAATTTGTATAGCTAAGAAGAGTGTGTAAAACACATGTGGTCGGGAGTCCTCAGTGCACCAAAGACTCTATGGTCACAATAACAGGAAATGAAACCACCGTCCTGGAAACTGATACAGTAAAAAAACCTACGGAGGTTCGTGTAAATGCAATAGATATATCTATGGTTGATCAAGAAAAAACATCCATGAAGGACTAGCCTAAACACCATTAGCAGAGAATATTGGAAAATTGACACTAGAACTAGAAGGTCTACTTCTACTTGCTAGTATGGATATTCTTGGAGAAAATATCTGATGAAACTGGAGACAACAAATTTGAGTTATACGATGTAACATGCTCCAATAGCCCTCTCACTAAGTAACATGAAATGGAATATGATTGAAAAATTGTTGCTTTCATGGAGAACGGACTTGATAGTACTTTGTCCGATTAATCTCTTGATTATTTGTTATTCCTGAGTTATGAACATTTTAGCTAGATGCTTGTTATTGAAGATATTTCATTCTCGACTTATGTGTCAAGAATGCTTAATATTGCAGTAATATAAATTTTGGGTATACATATACATTGTGTTATATCCCATGTTAAATGTTGAATATGTTAAATTTTAAAAAGAATGTGTGGTCCTCCACATAAAGGAAGCAAATGTCTATCTTGCAAGGTAGCAAGTCACTAAAAGCTAAGATCTTCCATGAAAGTAAACATCACACAAGTGTGATTCATGTATAACAAGCTCTGGAAAGCTGATACTTCCCTAGAGGAACAACAATTAGCGCTGAAGGAATCAATGTTGTATCCAAATGGACGTGTAGTCAACTGAAGTATAATCTTGGATAGTAATGGAATAGCATGACTCATCTGGTCGCCATACTGATTTTCACTAATAGAATTAGTACTACAGTACTAACTCACCATATTTAGGCAGTGCTAAGTCATGTGATCGCAAATACTGAAAAATGATATTGTATTTCGCTAGAGGAAAAACAACTGGCACTGTCTAAATAGTATACTAAAATTCCATTTTAATAATAATGATAACTATTGCAATAAATTGATCGACTGTTCCTTTCCAGAGTTGAAGAATGCTAATTCCATAGAAACAAGACATATTAGCAATATCGGTTCTAATTGTCGGACCGATTGATATCTAGGAACATAACTAGGCTGATGTGTGGTTGCTGAGGGCATAAATTTTTCACTTTGATTACAAGCATTAGTTGTGTTTGTCCTTGTGGTCAGAAGCTAGTATATATCTTGGTAGTTGTTAGGAATCATACTGCTGATTTATTGCTTCCCATCAGACCACTTGGTGGCCATTGGATTAGTACAATAATATGGGTTTGGTCAGTACGAAGGGATGCTAGGCTATTTGTTAGATTTCTTTGTAACGGACTGCTACTGCAATGCATGCATGTATAAGGTCCTTCTTTTGCTAGATTTATTCAATTAACCAACACTTGCAATATTCACAAATTTTCCGAGTAAGAAACTAGGGGGATCTTCATCAAGTACAAGATATATTATTCTGATAAATAAAGCTAGCTAACTTATGTGCAACACCATTAACTTCTCTCGAGCAATGTTTGTATTCAACAGTCCCAATTTGCATCGTCGAGTTCAGAAAATCCACATAAACCGCTGCGGCCAAGTCCCACTATTGTGATTGGCCTTTCTAGAAACTGATCACCTCCACAGAGTTAGATTCTGCATGTAATCAATTGATTCAAAGGGGGTTTCCAAAAGTGGAGTCCATCCTTCATGGCTAGTGCCTCCATGGTCGCCGCATCTGCTGCATATGCATTGAATGTGCAGTTCCACCCAACGAAAGATCCATTGGCATCCCTAAAAATCGATGTCGTTGCTCCTGTGCCCAAGTCAACATAAAATGAAGCGTCCACACACTTAACTTGAAGTACTATGGGAGTATCTTGGGACATCTTTGGTTTGTTACCGAGTGATAACCCACAAGTATAGGGGATCGCAACATTTTTCGAGGGTAGAGTATTCAACCCAAATTTATTGATTCGACACAAGGGGAGCCAAAGAATATTCTCAAGTATTAGCAGCTGAGTTTTCAATTCAACCACACCTGGAAACTTAGTATCTGCAGCAAAGTATTTAGTAGCAAAGTAATATGATAGTGGTGGTAACAGTAACGGAAGTAAAGACAGCAAAAGTAATGTTTTTGGTATTTTGTAGTGATTGTAACAGTAGCAACGGAAAAGTAAATAAGCGAGAACCAGTATATGGAAAACTCGTAGGCACCGGATTAGTGATGGATAATTATGCCGGATGTGGTTCGTCATGTAACAGTCATAACATAGGGTGACACAGAACTAGCTCCAGTTCATCAATGTAATGTAGGCATGTATTCCGTATATAGTCATACGTGCTTATGGAAAAGAACTTGCATGACATCTTTTGTCCTACCCTCCCGTGGTAGCGGGGTCCTATTAGAAACTAAGGGATATTAAGGCCTTCTTTTAATAGAGAACCGGAACAAAGCATTAGCACATAGTGAATACATGAACTCCTCAAACTATGGTCATCACCGGGAGTGGTCCCGATTATTGTCACTTCGGGGTTGCCGGATCATAACCACATAGTAGGTGACTATAGACTTGAAAGATAGGATCAAGAACACACATATATTCATGAAAACATAATAGGTTCAGATCTGAAATCATGGCACTCGGGCCCTAGTGACAAGCATTAAGCATAGCAAAGTCATAGCAACATCAATCTCAGAACATAGTGGATACTAGGGACCAAACCCTAACAAAACTAACTCGATTACATGATAAATCTCATCCAACCCATCACCGTCCAGCAAGCCTACGATGCAATTACTCACACACGGCGGTGAGCATCATGAAATTGGTGATGGAGGATGGTTGATGATGACGACGTCGGCGAATCCCCCTCTCCGGAGCCCCGAACGGACTCCAGATCAGCCCTCCCGAGAGAGATTAGGGCTTGGCGGCGGCTCCGTATCGTAAAACGCGATGATTTCTTCTCTCTGATTTTTTCTCCCCGAAAGCCAATATATGGAGTTTGAGTTGGCGTCGGAGGGCCACCAGGGGGCCCATGAGGTAGGGGGGCGCGCCCACGGGGGGCGCGCCCCCACCCTCGTGGACAGGGTGTGGGCCCCCTGGTCTTCATCTTTGGCAAGGATTTTTTATTATTTTTTCTAAGGTGTTCCATGGAGTTTCAGGTCATTCCGAGAACTTTCATTTTCTGCACATAAAACAACACCATGGCAATTCTGCTGAAAACAGCGTCAGTCCGGGTTAGTTCCATTGAAATCATACAAGTTAGAGTCCAAAACAAGGGCAAAAGTGTTTGGAAAAGTAGATACGACGGAGACGTATCAACTCCCCCAAGCTTAAACCCTTGCTTGTCCTGAAGCAATTCAGTTGACAAACTGAAAGAGAAAAATAAAAACTTTTACAAACTCTGTTTGCTCTTGTTGTTGTAAACATGAAAAGCCAGCATTTAAGTTTCAGCAAATATTATGAACTAACCATACTCACAATAACACATAGGTCTCACAATTATTTATATCAATAGCATAATCAGCTAGCGAGCTATAATAACAAAACTCGGATGACAACACTTTCTCAAAATAATTATAACATGATATAACAAAATGGTATCTCGCTAGCCCTTTCTGAGACCGCAAAACATAAATGCAGAGAACCTTTAAAGATCAAGGACTGACTAAACATTGTAATTCATGGTAAAAGAAATCCAGTCAAGTCATACCCAATATAAATCAATTATAATGAATGCAAACGACAGTGTGCTCTCCAGTGGGTGCTTTTAATAAGAAGGATGATGACTCAACATAAAAGTAAATGGATAGACCCTTCGCAGAGGGAAGCACGGATTTGTAGAGGTGCCGGAGCTCGGTTTTGAAATAGAGATAAATTATATTTTGAGCAGCATACTTTCATTGTCAACATAACAACTGAGGGAGTCCTGGACTAGGGGGTGTCCGGATAGCCGGACTATCATCATCGGCCGGACTCCAAGACTATGAAGATACAAGATTGAAGACTTCGTCCCGTGTCCGGATGGGACTTTCCTTGGCGTGGAAGGCAAGCTTGGCGATACGGATATGTAGATCTCCTACCATTGTAACCGACTCTGTGTAACCCTAGCCCTCTCCGGTGTCTATATAAACCGAAGGGTTTTAGTCCATAGGACAACACAACCATTACAACAATCATACCATAGGCTAGCTTCTAGGGTTTAGCCTCCTTGATCTCGTGGTAGATCCACTCTTGTACTACCCATATCATCAATATCAATCAAGCAGGAGTAGGGTTTTACCTCCATCGAGAGGGCCCGAACTTGGGTAAAAACATCGTGTCCCTTGTCTCCTGTTACCATCCGCCTAGACGCACGATTCGGGACCCCCTACCCGAGATCCGCCGGTTTTGACACCGACATTGGTGCTTTCATTGAGAGTTCCTCTGTGTCGTCACCGATAGGCTTGATGGCTTCTTCAATCAACAACAACACAGTCCAGGGTGAGACTTTTCTCCTCGGACAGATCTTCGTATTCGGCGGCTTCGCGCTGCGGGCCAATTCACTTGGCCATCTGGAGAAGATTGAAAGCTACGCCCTTGGCCATCAGGTCAGATTCGGAAGCCTAAACTTCACGGCTGACGTCCGCGGAGACTTGATCTTCGACGGATTCGAGCCGCAGCCAAGCATGCCGCACTGTCACGATGGGCACGATCTAACTCTGCCACCGGACAGTACCCTGGAGGCCGCAAACGAGTCCGCTCCGACCCATAGTCCGGAGTCGACCACGCAGATCGAGGACAGGTGGCTAGACACCGCCTCGGGAGCTGCAACTTCCACGGCGATGGAGCCGAACACTGACCTTGTCCCTTATAAAGCTCGTGACTCCCAGGTGCCAGACTCCCTGCCGGACTCCGAGCCTCCTGCGCCCCTGCCAATCGAATCCGATTGGGCGCCGATCATGGAGTTCACTGCCACGGACATCTTTCAACACTCACCCTTTGGCGACATCCTAAATTCGCTAAAGCATCTCTCGCTATCCGGAGAGCCCTGGCCGGACTACGGCCAGGATGGTTGGGATGCGGACGACGAAGAAATTCAAAGCCCACCCACCACCCACTTTGTAGCCACCGCCGATTTATCTAACCGACATGCTAGACTACGACTCCGAAGACATCGACGGTATGGACGACGATGCCGGAGACGATCAAGAACCAGCACCTACAGGGCACTGGAAGACCACCTCGTCATACGACATATACATGGTGGACACCCCAAAGGATGGGGACGCGAAGAAGTAGCGGAGGCAGATTCCTTAAAGAAATAGCACAAGCGCCGACGTCAGCGGCGCCGCTCTAAATCCCGCCACAGCAAGAATGGAGATTCCGGCACAGGAGATAATAACACCCCAGAAAGTGCCGAAGACAACCCCCTCCAGCAAGATTCAGCGCAGGAGGATGCAGAAGCCAGCCCTCACGAGAGACCGGCAGATGAAGAGGTCGAGGATGATAATTACATACCTCCCTCCGGAGACGAGGCAAGCCTCGACGACGACGAATTCGTCATGCCTGAGGATCCCGTCGAACAAGAGCGTTTCAAACGCAGGCTAATGGCCATGGCGAATAGCCTAAAGAAAAAGCAGCAACAGCTTCAAGCTGATCAAAGACCTGCTGGCCGACAGATGGACCGAGGTCCTCGCGGCCGAAGAGTATGAACTCGAATGCCCCTCCAAAACCTACCCAAAACGCAAGTTGCTCCCCCGACTAGAGGAGGAAGCATACGAACCTTCATCACCAGCGCACAATACGGCAGACCGACCACCTCGTGGCCGCGACAGAGAGGCATCTAGGCCCTCCACCAGGACCGTACCCCGGCACCGCTCGAAAAGTACGAAGCCGCGGGGGAACGCGCCGGACTTGTGGGATATATTGGAGGACAAGGCAAGACAATCCAGATCTATCTATGGATCACGTGGGCGCCCCACGACCCATGACGAATACCGTCGCGCCGGATACAGCAACTCCGGTCGGGCCGAACACAGTAGACAACGCTCTCTCGAGCTACGTCGTGATATTGCTCAATATAGAGGCGCCACACACCCACTATGCTTCACAGACAAAGTAATGAATCATCAAATCCCTGAAGGGTTTAAACCCGTGAACATTGAATCCTACGATGGCACAATAGACCCCGCGGTTTGGATCGAGGATTATCTCCTTCATATCCATATGGCCCGCGGCGACGATCTCCACGCCATCAAATACCTCCCACTCAAGCTTAAAGGACCAGCTCGGCATTGGCTTAACAGCTTGCCCGCAGAGTCAATTGGGTGTTGGGAGGACCTGGAAGCCGCATTCCTCGACAACTTCCAGGGCACATATGTGCGGCCACCAGACGCCGATGACCTAAGCCACATAATTTAGCAGCCAGACGAATCGGCCAGACAGTTCTGGACATGGTTCTTAACAAAGAAAAATCAAATCGTCGACTGTCCGGATGTAGAGGCCCTCGCAGCCTTCAAACATAACATCCGCGACGAGTGGCTGGCCCGGCACCTAGGACAGGAAAAGCCGAAATCCATGGCAGCCCTCACATCACTCATGACCCTCTTCTGTGCGGGAGAGGACAGCTGGCTAGCTCGCAGCAACAACCTCAGCAAAAATGCTGGCAGTCCGGATACTAAGGACCACAATGGCAGGTCGCATCAAAACAAAAACAAACGCCGCGTTAACGGCGATAACAATGAGGATACGGCAGTCAACGCCGGATTCAGAGGCTCTAAACCCGGTCAGCGGAAGAAGCCATTCAAAAGAACCACTCTGGGTCCGTCCAATTTGGACCGAATACTCGACCGCTCTTGCCAGATACACGGCACCCCCGAAAAGCCAGCTAATCACACCAACAGAGATTGTTGGGTATTCAAGCAGCAGCAAGTTAATTGCGAAAACAATGACAAGGGCTGCACAACGACGACGAGGAAGAGACCCGCCGCCAAGAGTAGAGGATGAAGGGTTTCCCCCACAAGTGCGGACGGTAAACATGATATACGCAACCCATATACCCAAGAGGGAGCGGAAGCGTGCACTTAGAGACGTATATGCGATGGAGCCAGTCGCCCCGAAGTTCAATCCATGGTCCTCTTGCCCGATCACTTTCGATCGAAGAGACCACCCGACCAGTATCCGCCATGGCAGATTCGCCACATTGGTTTTAGACCCAATCGTTGATGGATTTCACCTAACCAGAGTCCTGATGGATGGCGGCAGCATCCTGAACCTGCTTTATCAGGATACAGTGCGCAAGATGGGCATAGACCCCTCAAGGATTAAACCTACAAAGACGACCTTCAAAGGCGTCATACCAGGTGTTGAGGCCAATTATGCGAGCTCGACCACACCGAAGTGGTCTTCGGATCCCCGGATAATTTTCGAAGCGAGGAGTTAATCTTCGACATAGTCCCGTTCCACATTGGCTATCACGCCCTGCTCGGACGAACCGCGTTCGCAAAGTTCAACGTGGTGCCGCATTATGCATACCTTAAGCTCAAGATGCCAGGCCCTCGTGGAGTCATCACGGTCAACGAAAATACTGAATGATCCCTCCGAACGGAGGAACACACAGCGGCTCTCGCGGCAGAAGTACAAAGCAGCCTTTTAAGGCAATTTTTGAGTCCGGCCATTAAACAACCGGACATGGCCAAACGCGCCCGGAGTAACATCAACCAAGACCACCTGGCACGTTTCGAGCACGCGTAGCAATGTGGCCCCAACCCCAGCCCTTGCCTGATTGCACGACCAACTCTCCGCGTACATCATTACACTCTGGAGATACCATGGGCATAGGGGGAGGGGCACGACCACGACAGGCCCAGAGTGCGGATCAACCACACCAGGGGCTCCCAAGTGTGTCGCCTTTTTATTTTTATTTTTCTTCTTTTTATAAACAGGACTCCGTTCACCAGAGGCCCTGTCCGGTGGCGAACCTGCCGAACTCACGATGCAATAGCCAGGGAGGGACAAAGGCTGCGAAGAACACTCAGGTGGTCTCTATTATGAGCATTAAATTTGTTAAATACACCAGTCCGCAGCCTACCCCTGGAGGGGGACATATTTAAATAGTCAAATCCCTTGCTTACCGCACTATTTGTATCGTTCCGCACTCATGGCAGAATTCTTTGAATAAACAATGCATTACTTTTTGCCTATAATTGCATTACTTTTTATACATATATGTTCATTAATGACATCTTGCACCCGTATATTTTGGTACGGCAGAATACACCAGGGGCTTGTGTTCCCCGCATTATGGTGTGATAAGTTCGAACACTTTCACAAGTGCGGCATCCCGAACTTATAGCATTATATGCATCGGCTCTGAATCATGTCTTGGGTCAATAGTTGGGTTTGCCCGGCTCCCATGTTTTGGTACCTTACGTTCCGTTCCATCGGCTAAGGTAGCACTGTGAGAACCACTGCGATTGCGCCCCGGTTGAGCCGGAGGCGCCTCGGAGAAAGCTAAAACCGATGTCATGATAAGGCAAGAGACGGTCGCTGTTCGAGAGGTCCTTTCGAGTCCCTAAAGACTTATGCCGCTTCGAGCGAAGAACCGGATAGTGTCCGGCCAAGGCGTGGATAGCGCCCCGAACTCGGTCTTCCGAATACTAGGGGCTTCGCCGAAATTTAAAATTATAGAATTCTATGGCTTAGTGAGAGTGTTCAAGCATTATAAGTCCGGTTGCCTTGTTCGCTGTGTTGAGCGCCTCCCTAGATGGACCCAAAAATAGAAACAAGAGTGCTCATGTTTATCCCGAACACCCCAGCACTCGTGGCATGGGGGCTGAAGCCGACGACTTGCCATCTCTCAGATTTAATAAACGGCCGCACAGAGGGTAATATTTTAAATCAATAAGCGTTGCTTAGCGCATATGAACAAAGTTTTCAGCGCACAGGATAACACATTGCGAGTTTACTCAATAATTACATCTCTGGGGCACTCATCCGCAATCTTGCGGGCACCCTTCAGGACACTCTTATAGTACATTTCGGGCGTTCGATACTCCTTGCCCGCCGGCGGCGCGTCCGTGATAAGCCTCTCAGCATCCAGCCTGCCCCAGTGCACCTTTGCGCAGGCAAGGGCCCGATGGGCACCTTCAATACAGGCGGAGCGCTTGATGACTTCCACCCAGGGGCACGCATCCACCAGCCACCGCACGAGGCCGAAGTAGCTCCCAGGCATGGCCTCTCCAGGCCACAGCCGGACTATGAGGCCCTTCATGGCCTGCTCGGCTACCTTGTGGAGCTCGACCAGCTGCTTTAGCAGGTCGCTAGGGGGCACCGGGTGTCCGGCCTCAGCATACTGAGACCAGAAGACCTTCTCCGTTGAGCTCCCCTCCTCGGCCCGGTAGAATGCGGCGGCATCAGACACGCTGCGAGGGAGATCTGCAAATGCCCCTGGAGAGCTTCGAATTCGGGTAAGTAACAGGTAATTTACGTTCACATGCTTGCTTTGCATGAAAAATGCCTTACCCGCCGCTATTTTCTTCACTTCCTCAATCTCCTGGAGGGCCTTGTGGGCCTCAGCCTTAGCGGCTTTGGCACTTTCAAGAGGCGAGGCAAGCTCGGATTCTCGAGTCTTCGAGTCGCGCTCCAAACTCTCATGCTTTTCCATGAGAGCCTGGAGCTCTTGCCGCACCTCCGCCACCCGCGCCTCCTGCTTCTCTCGCTCCGCCCGTTCCGCGGCCGCATTGCGTTCGGCCGCGGACACGGCCTCCTTCAGGGTTGCCACCTCGTTCGTGGCCCCTGCAGTACCCACGTTATCCTTGTTATTTCCATTGCAACCAAAATCCTTTTCTGTAAGGTACAAATTTAAAAGTGGTATTACTCACCTTCTTTGTCCTCGAGCTGCTTCTTGGCAAGGCCGAGCTCGTTCTTGGACCGCTCGAGGCTCTGCTTCAAAGCACCAACCTCCGCAGTCAGTGCGGCAGAGGTCAGCAGCACAGCCTGCAAACGCATATTGACATAATTCTTAGCACTCCTGCGCATATCTTTTTTAGATCCTCAATCCGGTTTTTCTTTCCAAACACCGAACCGAGCATCAGGGCTACTGTCTATGCGGTACTACATTACAGATTTTAAACTTCTTACCTCAAAGACTGTTAGAAGGCTACTGCAGGCTTCGGTCAGCCCGCTCTTGGCGAGCTGAACCTTCTGAGTCACCGCACTCATGATAGTGCGGTGTTCTTCCTCGATGGAAGCGCCGTTGAGCGCCTCCAACAAGTTGTCCGGCGCCTATGATTGGACGGAGGCCGCCGGCGTCACGGTCTTGCCCTTCTTGCGAAGGGGCCGCCTGCCGGACTCCGGAACCACTGCAGGTTCTAGCATGGAGTCCGGCGCAAAGTCCGGGAGGCTGCCTTGTGGCACCTCCGGAGCCTCCTCCTGATGGGTCCCTTCCTGGGATCCCACCTCGGCGTCCTCAGCGTCGCGAGGGGTGGAGGCAGTCGGAATGGAATCCACATCCGACGGAGCCAACGACCCGCTCGATGAAGCGGGAAGATCATCATCGGCCGGACTACAGATAGTGTGCGGCATTAGAGGGACACCATGTGACACAAAAGAGAAATTTTAAATCGTTCAGGAATCCGGATACTTACGATCTTGCCGGAGGCCTGGCCCTTGAGGGCCACTCTTCGTTGCCAACGTTGGCGTTGGCGGAGCTGTCCGGGGGAATAGTCCTTCCCCTCTTGGACCCTCCGGCCTCCCCTGTTGGGGAAGATTTCCTCTTCCTCTCTCCCTCCTCTGGGAGAGAGTCCTCTTTCTCCTCCTCGTCCTTGGGGGAGGAGTCCGCCTCGGAGCCATCGGACGATGAGTCCGATATCACCTGGCGCTGGGAACTTCTTCGGGTTCCCGTGGACTTCTTCTTGGCCTTCTTCTCCGGCACCACATAAAGTGCCGGGACCAGCAACCTCGTTAAACGGGCGTCCGCTGGGTCTTTGGGAAGGGGAGCCGGACAGTCTACCTGTCCGGACGTCCTTTGCCAGTCCTGTTAAAGGCATCGGGAGTTTTAGATCCCACAATAGAGTCAAACTATGAAAGAAAATAAGTGTCCCATAGAGGATAACAAAGCTCACCTCACCGGCCGGGCGCTTGGTGCTGAATCCGCGATCTTCAGTCGCGGACGCGGGGGCTTCTCCGCCCTTGAACAGCACCCTCCAGACGGCTTCGTATGTTGTGTCGAAGAGCCCGCTCAGAGTCCGGTGCTGTGCCGGATCGAACTCCCACAGCTGCTCCAAACTGCCCCATAGCAAGCCCTTCTCTTTCTAGGAGGTGAGCTGCATGGGGATACCAGATCTGAATTCGGGGGCCGCTGCCCATTTAGGGTCACGCGGCTCGGTGATGTAGAACCACCCCGATTGCCATCCCTTGATGGACTCCACGAAAGCCCCCTCGAGCCAAGTGACGTTGGGCATTTTGCCCACCATGGCGCCTCCGCACTCCGCTTGGACGCCCTTCACTACCTTCGGCTTGACATTGAAGGTCTTGAGCCACAAGCCGAAGTGGGGCTGGATGCAGAGGAAGGCCTCGCATACGACGATAAACGCCGAGATGTTGTGGATGAAGTTTGGCGCCAGATCATGGGAGTCCAGGCTGTAGTAGAACATGAGCCCCCGGACGAAGGGATGAAGTGGGAAGCCCAGTCCACGGAGGAAGTGGGGAAGGAATACGACCCTCTCATGGGGCCTGGAGGTGGGGATGAGCTGCCCCTCGTCGGGCAGCCGATGCGCGATGTTGCTGGAGAGGTATCCGGCGCTGCGCAGCTTTTCGACGTACCCCTCCGTGACGGAGGAGGCCAACCACTTGCCTCCCGCTCCGGACATGGTTGGAGAAGGTTGAGGCGAGATGTGCGCGGAGATGGATAAGCAAAGGAGGAAGAAGGCGTAGGTAAAAAAGGTGGTCCTTATCCCCTTATATATGGGCAGACGAAGACTATGCGTCCCCACTAGCCTGGTAAAACTCGCTTGTCTCCCAAGCGCCACCATCAATGGCGCGGTTGGGTTACCCACGTTCGTATTGATGGGAATCCCGGAATAAGGGGAACACAATCTCTGCTTCGACAAGACGTGCCAAGGAAACCGCTTCGCTAAACGCGCTGAGGTGGTATAATAAAAAACAATTCCAGTAGAGGCTTGGTAGTGGCGTGACGTCATGCTACAAAATACGTCAGCAGATTGAGCTTGTGTACATATTATTCTCTCTACGGCGGAATGTGGAATTTATTTTGCAGAGCCGGGCACTATCCTGGTGTTCACAATCTTCTATGAATTATTCGGAGGAGGAACCCGGCTTGCAATGCCGAACAATATGCGCGCCAGACTCATCGTCATTGAAGCCTAGTTCAGGGGCTACCGAGGAGTCTGGACTAGGGGTGTCCGGATAGCCGACTATCATCATCGGCCGACTCCAAGACTATGAAGATACAAGATTGAAGACTTCGTCCGTGTCCGGATGGGACTTTCCTTGGCGTGGAAGGCAAGCTTGGCGATCTGGATATGTAGATCTCCTACCATTGTAACCGACTGTAACCCTAGCCCTCTCCGGTGTCTATATAAACCGGAGGGTTTTAGTCCATAGGACAACACAACCATTACAACAATCATACCATAGGCTAGCTTCTAGGGTTTAGCCTCCTTGATCTCGTGGTAGATCCACTCTTGTACTACCCATATCATCAATATCAATCAAGCAGGAGTAGGGTTTTACCTCCATCGAGAGGGCTCGAACCTGGGTAAAAACATCGTGTCCCTTGTCTCCTGTTACCATCCGCCTAGACGCACAGTTCGGGACCCCCTACCCGAGATCCGCCGGTTTTGACACCGACAACAACTAAAAGACGACGATATCTTCCATGCTAAACAAATTATAGGCGGTTCCCAAACAGAATGGTAAAATTTATACTCCCCCTCCTCCACAAGCATCAATCCATGGCTTGCTCGAAACAACGAGTGCCTCCAACATTCAATGGGTCCCAGGGGGAGTTTTGTTTGCAATTATTTTGATTTAGTTTGCATAAAGCATGGGACTGGGCATCCCGGCTATCAGCCATTTTCTCGTGAATGAGGAGCGGAGTCCACTCCTCTTGAGAATAACTCGCCTAACACGGAAGATAAGGGCAGCTCTAGTTGTCATATGAGCTATTCGAGCATGCAAAACAAAA
This sequence comes from Aegilops speltoides, assembly GCA_021437245.1. Classification (NCBI taxonomy): domain Eukaryota; kingdom Viridiplantae; phylum Streptophyta; class Magnoliopsida; order Poales; family Poaceae; genus Aegilops; species Aegilops speltoides. The sequence continues at coordinate 104,431,842 of CM038146.1, forward strand.
TGTTTATTTGAAGGTTTAGAGTTTGGCACATACAAATTTACCTGGAACGACAGGTAAATACCGCATATAGGTAGGTATAGTGGACTCATATGGAACAACTTTGGGATTTAAGGAGTTTGGATGCACAAGCAATATTCCCGCTTAGTACAGGTGAAGGCTAGCAAAAGACTGGGAAGCGACTAACTGAGAGAGTGACAACAGTCGTAAACATGCATTAGAATTAATTTACACTGAATACAAGCATGAGTAGGATATAATCTACCATGAACATAAATATCATGAAGGCTATGTTGATTTGATTCAACTACATGCGTGAACATGTGCCAAGTCTAGTCACTCAATTCATTTAAAGGAGGATACCATCCCATCATACCACATCATAATCATTCTAATAGCATGTTGGCACGCAAGGTAAACCATTATAACTCATAGCTAATCAAGCATGACACAAGCAACTATAATCTCTAAATGTCATTGCAAATATGTTTACTTCATAATAGCTGACTCAGGAACGATGAATCATCATATTTACAAAAACAAGAGAGGTCGAATTCATACCATCTTTTCTCTTCCCAATAAGTCCATCATAAATCATCATTATTGCCTTTCACTTGCACGACCAAACGATGTGTATAATAATAAGAGTGCACGTGCATTGGACTAAGCTGGAATCTGCAAGCATTCAACTCAAGAGAGAAGACAAGTAATATGGGCTCTAAGTTAAATAATCAATCATGCATATAAGAGCCACTAAACATTTTCAATATGGTCTTCTCGACCCCCAAAAGAAAGAAAAGAAAATAAAAACTATTTACACGGGAAAGCTCCCAACAAGCAAAAGAAGAACGGGAAATATTTTTGGATTTTCTTTTTAATTACTACAGCAAAGAAATAAACTACTACTATTTTTTTTGGTTTTTCTTAAGTTTATCAAACACACAACAAGAAAGCTAGAAAAAGAAATTTAAACTAGCATGGATATTACACTGAAAGAGTATGAGCACCGACATCTAGCAATGAGTGTGTGTGAACATGAATGCAATGTCGGTAGGAAATACGTACTCCCCCTAGCTTAGGATTTTGGCCTAAGTTGGTCTATTGCCAGGGATAGCCTGGCGGATACCATAGGTGTAGCTGGGGTCATACTGTGACGAAGAAGGCTCCGGCTGCCACTGGCTGGCAACCTCCTCTGGGTCCCAAGAATAAACAGATAGTCGTGGAGGCTCATCTTGTGGCTCTGGTTCCAGGGCTGGTGCCGGATTCCGATAGGCTTGAACAGCTGACCACGAAACGATGTGAGGACCTGCAGATAAGTTAAACAAAGAGGGAGCAGGCAAAGTAATAGTCTCAGGGTGATGTTTATCAAAGTATAATTTATATTTGAGCTCCCCTTTCCAACTCTTAACAAGAAAGTCATGCGCTATCATACTCTTATTATCTAAATAAGCACGGGGCAACGTTATTTCTTCTTTCTCCTCATGCCTAATAGGTATTTCAAAATGTTTAGCTAGACGTGAAGCATAAATGCCTCCAAAGATGGGGCCCTTAGTACGGTTCAGACTTAACCGTCTAGCAACAATTCGACCCATACTAACAGAGTTATTGCGGTATAAACCATGGAACAAAATAATAATATCAGGGATACTAAGGTTCCCACAGTTCCCGCGTCCAATCAAGCAACGACTAGCAAATAAGGCAAAGTAGCGTAAAACAGGAAAGTGTATGCTAGTGATCCTTGCATCAGAAACCTTCCTGGTTTCTCCCACAGTGATAGTGTTAATAAAAGCTTCTACTTCGTTACGGTGTGGTTCATCCAAGGTGCCCTCAAAGGGTATTTTGCAAACCTCGCAAAATTCAGCTAATGTCATCTCTTTAACAATGTCATATAAATGAAACTCTACCGTTGGGGTGATTTCTTAGGGAAAAAGTATAAGTTTTGCACAAAAGTATTTGTGAGTAGGAGATACCGATGACGTTGGTCACGGAGGAAGTCGGTGAGGCCAGCATTCTCAATCAATAAATAGAAATCTTCATAAATCCCGGCTCTCCTCAAGAAGTCATCGGAAGGCCATTCACACGACCGGACCTCCGTGGTGCGAGGCAAATTAAATTTGGGCTTCTGCTCTTCTTCCTTTTGTTTTTCCTTAGAGCTTCGGCTAGACGAGCCCCCCAAAAGTCTCTTCATTATTTCTGAAACAATCTGAAATTTTTAGTAACTTCAAATAAAAGTGAACCAACTTAAATAAAATTGGTAGCAACAACTCCCATAAGTGCCTAGAGCCTATATAAAGCATTGGAACTACTTGGAACCATATAAATTTGACATGCAAGCTCAAAAACATGGTCACCTATGCAGCACAAATTTGCAATGAATAAAGCACTAGAACAAAACTAATTGGACCAATGGAGGAGTCACATACCAAGGAACAATCTATCCAAGCAGTTTTGCAAGAGGTGCTTTGAGCAAGGAGATCAAAAATCACACCAACGGGGGCTGGAACTCGTGCTTGAGTTGGTTTTTTGTGTTTGTGTGAGGCAGAGGAAGAAGATGGGTGCAGGGATAAGTGGAGGAGGGCCACCATGGGCCCACGAGGTAATTTTTGCACAGTAAATTCTCAAATATTCCCGAAAAAATCATATTAAATTGGCATGGCATTCTGAGGACTTCTATTTTCGGGATATTTTTATTTTGCACGGATAAGTCAGGAGACAGACAGAAAGATACTATTTTACTTTATTTCTACTAAATAACAGAAAATATAAAAAGGGTACAGAAGGTTGTGCTTCTAGTTTCATCCATCTCGTGATCATCAAAATGAACCCACTAACAAGGTTGATCAAGTCTTGTTAACAAACTCATTCCGAATAATCACGGATCCGGAGAAATTTCGAATAACACTATGTTACCTCAACGGGGATATGAAAATCCCCAACAATAAGAATATCATACTTTTTCTTGACAGTAGGGAGAGGAAACTCAAAACCTCCAAATATAATCGATGGAATTTTTCCAATAGAGTTGATACTATAAACTTGAGGTTTTTCCTCAGAAAATGTATCGTGTGCTCATTGCCATTAACATGAAAAGTGACATTGCCTTTGTTGCAATCAATAACAGCCCCTGCAGTATTAAGGAAAGGTCTTCCAAGAATAATAGAAATACTATCATCCTCGGGAATATCAAGAATAACAAAGTCCGTTAAAATAGTAACGTTCAAGAACTAACAGCACATCCTCACAAATACCGACAGGTATAGCAGTTGATTTATCAGCCATTTGCAAAGATATTTCAGTAGGTGTCAACTTATTCAAGTCAAGTCTACGATATAAAGAGAGAGGCATAACACTAACACCGGCTTCCAAGATCACATAAAGCGGTTTTAACATAATTTCTCTTAATGGAGCATGGTATAGTAGGCACTCCGGGATCTCCAAGTTTCTTTGGTATTCCACCCTTAAAAGTATAATTAGCAAGCATGGTGGAAATTTCAGCTTCCGGTATCTTTCTTTTATTAGTAATGATATCCTTCATATACTTAGCATAAGGATTTGTTTTGAGCACATCAGTTAATCGCATACGCAAAAAGATGGGTCTAATTATTTCAGCAAAGCGCTCAAAATCCTCATCATCCTTTTTCTTGGATGGTTTCGGAGGAAAAGGCATGGGTTTCTGAACCCATGGTTCCCTTTCTTTACCATGTTTCCTAGCAATGAAGTCTCTTTTATCATAACATTGATTCTTTGATTGTGGGTTATCAAGATCAACAGCAGGTTCAACTTCTACATCATTATCATTATTAGGTTGAGCATCAACATGAACATTATCATTAACATTATCACTAGGTTCATGTTCATCACCTGATTGTGTTTCAGCATCAGAAATAGAGATATCATTTGGATTCTCAGGTGGTTCAGCAATAGGTTCACTAGAAGTTTGCAAAGTCCTATCATTTTTATTTTTCTTCCTTTTAGAAGAACTAGGTATATCAATATTATTTCTCTGAGAATCTTGATCGATTCTCTTAGGATGGCCTTCAGGATCCAAAGGTTCCCGAGTCATTCTACCAGTTCTAGTAGCCACTCTAACAGCATAATCATTTTTCTTACTATTCATTTCATCAAGCACTTTTTTCTGAGCTTTAAGTACTTGTTCTACTTGAGTGGTAACCATAGAGGCATGTTTGCTAACAAGTTTAAGTTCACCTCTAATATCAGCCATGTAATCACCCAAGCGTTTAATCATAAAGGTATTCTGTTTTAATTGTCTACCAAAATAAGCACTAAAGTTATCTTGCTTAAACATAAAGTCATCAAACTCATCCAAGCACTGACTAGCAATTTTAGTAGGAGGGACTTCAGCTTTATCATATCTATAGAGAGAATTTACCTTCACTACCTGTGTCGGGATATCGGGAGGTTCTTCAGTGAATAAGTAATTGAGATCATATACTTCTTCAATAGGCGGTAGATTTAGACCATGTATTTCTTCAATAGGAGGTAAATTCTTAACATCTTCAGCTTTAATACCTTTTTCTTTCATAGATTTCTTTGCTTCTTGCATATCTTCAGGACTGAGAAATAGAACACCTCTCTTCTTCGGAGTTGGTTTAGTAATAGGCTCAGTAATTGGCTGTGGAGCTGGCTCAGGAGGTGGCTCGGGAGGTGCCCAATTATTTTCATTTGTCAACATATTATTCAATAGAATTTCAGCTTCATCCGGTGTTCTTTCCTTGAAAAGAGAACCAACACAACTATCCAGGTAATTTCTGGAAGCATCAGTTAGTTCATTATAAAAGATATCAAGTATTTCAGGTTTCTTAAGAGGATGATCAGGCAAAGCATTAAGTAACTTGAGAAGCCTCCCCAAGCTTGTGGGAGACTCTCTTCTTCAATTTGAACAAAGTTGTATATTTCCCTCAAAGCAGCTTGTTTCTTATGACAGGGAAATATTTAGCAGAGAAGTAATAAATCATATCCTGGGGACTTTGCACACAACCAGGATCAAGAGAATTAAACCATATCTTAGCATCACCCTTTAATGAGAACGGAAATATTTTGAGTAAATAAAGGTAGCGCGATCTCTCATCATTAGTAAACAGGGCGGCTATATCATTTAACTCAGTGAGATGTGCCACAAAAGTTTCAGATTCATAGCCATAGAAAAGACCAGATTCAACCAAAGTAATTATATCCGGATCAACAGAAAAATCATAATAATCCTTATCGGGAACACAAATAGGTGAAGTAGAAGCAGGGTCGGGTCTCATTCTATCTCTAAGAGATTCTTTACTCCATTTAATTAGCAACCTCTTAAGTTCATATCTATCCTGGCAAGCAAAAATAGCTACAGAAGATCAGCATCAAAAAGATAACCCTCAGGAATAGCAGGCATATTCTCATCATCACTATCATCATCGTATTTAGATTCAATAATTTCTCTTTCTCTAGACCTAGCAATTTGCTCATCAAGAAATTCACCAAGGGGCATAGTATTGTCAAGCATAGAAGTAGTTTCATCATAAGTATCATGCATAGTAGAAGTGGCATCATCAATAACATGCGACATATCAGAATTCATAGCAGTAGTAGGTTTAGGTGTCGCTAGCTTACTCATAATAGAAGGAGAATCTAGTGCAAGGCTAGATGGCAGTTCCTTACCTCCCCTCGTAGTTGAGGGCAAAATAGTAGTTCGATCATCTTTCAAGTTCTTCATAGTGTCCAGCAGATATAAATCCCAGGTGACTCAAAGAATAGAGCTATGCTCCCGGCAACGGCGCCTTTAAAAAAGGTCTTGATAACCCACAAGTATAGGGGATCGCAACATTTTTCGAGGGTAGAGTATTCAACCCAAATTTATTGATTCGACACAAGGGGAGCCAAAGAATATTCTCATGTATTAGCAACTGAGTTGTCAATTCAACCACACCTGGAAACTTAGTATCTGCAGCAAAGTATTTAGTAGCAAAGTAATATGATAGTGGTGGTAACAGAATGAAGTAAAGACAAACAAAAGTAATGTTTTTGGTATTTTGTAGTGATTGTAACAAGAGTAACGGAAAAGTAAATAAGCGAGAACCAGATATGGAAAACTTCGTAGGCACCGGATTAGTGATGGATAATTATGCGGATGTGGTTCGTCACGTAATGATCATAACATAGGGTGACACAGAACTAGCTCCAGTTCATCAATGTAATGTAGGCATGTATTCCGATATAGTCATACGTGCTTATGGAAAAGAACTTGCATGACATCTTTTGTCCTACCCTCCCGTGGCAGCGGGGTCCTATTAGAAACTAAGGGATATTAAGGCCTCCTTTTAATAGAGAATCGGAACAAAGCATTAGCACATAGTGAATACATGAACTCCTCAAACTATGGTCATCACCGCGAGTGGTCCCGATTATTGTCACTTCGGGGTTGCCAGATCATAACAGATTGTAGGTGACTATAGACTTGCAAGATAGGATCAAGAACACACATATATTCATGAAAACATAATAGGTTCAGATCTGAAATCATGGCACTCGGGCCCTAGTGACAAGCATTAAGCATAGCAAAGTCATAGCAACATCAATCTCAGAACATAGTGGATACTAGGGATCAAACCCTAACAAAACTAACTCGATTACATGATAAATCTCATCCAACCCATCACCGTCCAGCAAGCCTACGATGCAATTACTCACACACGGCGGTGAGCATCATGAAATTGGTGATGGAGGATGGTTGATGATGACGACGTCGACGAATCCCCCTCTCCGGAGCCCCGAACGGACTCCAGATCAGCCCTCCCGAGAGAGATTAGGGCTTGGCGGCGGCTCCGTATCGTAAAACGTGATGATTTCTTCTCTCTGATTTTTTTCTCCCAGAAAGCCAATATATGGAGTTGGAGTTGGCATCGGAGGGCCACCAGGGGGCCCACGAGGTAGGGGGCGCCCCCCTTCTCGTGGACAGGGTGTGGGCCCCCTGGTCTTCATCTTTGGCGAGGATTTTCTATTATTTTTTCTAAGGTGTTCCGTGGAGTTTCAGGTCATTCTGAGAACTTTCATTTTCTGCACATAAAACAACACCATGGCAATTCTGCTGAAAACAGCGTCAGTCCGGGTTAGTTCCATTCAAATCATATAAGTTAGAGCCCAAAACAAGGGCAAAAGTGTTTGGAGAAGTAGATACGACGGAGACGTATCACCGAGGCATTATGTCTGCTTAATGAAGCTGCATCAGCTGTTATAGCATGCACTGAGACCGGCCAGCGGCCAGCCGACGGTACCCTCTCATCATGGATAGTTGTCTTTGAAGCCACCAGAGATACCAACACCCCACGTCTACCACGGCTTGCACTTCAACATGACTCATACCTTGCATTGCAACAACAGGGGAGCTGAGTGCTACATCTCGAGCTTGCGTTGGTTTTCCCCGAAGAGGAGAGGATGATGCAGACAATAGCGTAAGTATTTCCCTTAGTTTTTGTGAACCAAGGTATCAATCCAGTAGGAGGTCATGCGCAAGTCCCTCGTACCTGCACAACACGATAGTGAGATCTGATATGATGAGAATAGACCCGGGGGCCATAGGTTTCACTAGTGGCTTCTCTCAAGAGCATAAGTATTCTACGGTGGGTGAACAAATTACTGTTGAGCAATTGATAGAATTGAGCATAATTATGAGGTTATCTAGGTATGATCATGTATATAGGCATCACGTCTGTGACAAGTAGATCGAAACGATTCTGCATCTACTACTATTACTCTACTCATCGACCGCTATCCAGCATGCATCTAGAGTATTAAGTTAAAAACAGAGTAACGCCTTAAGCAAGATGACATGATGTAGAGGATAAATTCATGCAATATGATAAAACCCCATCTTGTTATCCTCGATGGCAACAATACAATACGTGCCTTGCAACTCTTTACATCATTGAGTAAGGACACCGCAAGATTGAACCCAAAGCCATGCACTTCTCCCATTGCAAGAACTACCAATCTAGTTGGCCAAAGCAAGCGGATAATTCAAGAGACTTGCAAAGATAACTCAATCATACATAAAAGAATTCAGAGAAGAATCAAATATTATTCATAGATAAGTTGGATCATAAACCCACAATTCATCGGTCTCAACAAACACACCGCAAAAAGAAGATTACATCGAATAGATCTCCACGAGAGAGGGGGAGAACATTGTATTGAGATCCAAAAAGAGAGAAGAAGCCATCTAGCTACTAGCTATGGACCCAAAGTCTGACGTAAACTACTCACACTTCATCGGACGGGCTATGGTGATGATGTAGAAGCCCTTCGTGGTGGATGCCCCCTCCGGCGGAGCTCCGGAACAGGCCCCAAGATGGGATCTCGTGGATACAGAAGGTTGCGGCGGTGGAATTAGGTTTTTGGCTCCCTCTCTTGTCTATTGGGGATACGTAGGTATATATAGGAGGAAGGAGTGCGTCGGTGGAGCTTCGAGGGGCCCACGAGGCAGGGGGCGCGCCCAGGGGGAGGGCGCGCCCTCCACCCTCGTGACCGCCTCGTGGCTTTCTTGACGGAGGGTCCAAGTCTCCTAGATCTTATGTGATGAGTAAATCACGTTCCCGAAGGTTTCATTCCGTTTGGACTCCGTTTGATATTCCGTTTCTTCGAAACACTGAAATAGGCAAAAAACAGCAATTCTGGGCTGGGCCTCCGCTTAATAGGTTTGTCCCAAAAATAATATAAAAGTGGAAAATAAAGCCCAATATGGCCCAAAACAGTAGATAAAGTAGCATGGAGTAATCAAAAATTATATATACGTTGGAGACGTATCAAGCATCCCCAAGCTTAATTCTTGCTCGTCCTCGAGTAGGTAAATGATAAAAAAAAGAATTTTTGATGCGGAGTGATACTTTGGTATAATTTCAATGTAAATCCTCTTAATCATGGCATGAACGTTCAGATCCGAAAGATTCAAGATAAAATTTCATATTGACATAAAAATAATAATACTTCAAGCATACTAATCAAACAATTATGTCATCTCAAAATAACATAGCCAAAGAAAGTTCATCCCTACAAAATCATATAGTTAGGCTATGCTTCATTTTCGTCACACAAAGGTGTTCCCAACTTCTATACCCCCCGATGACAAGCCAAGAAATTGTTTCATACTCAAATAATCTCAACTCTTTCAACCTTCACGCAATACATGAGCGCGAGCCATGGATATAGCACTATGGGTGGAATAGAATATGATGATGGGGATTGTGTGGAGAAGACAAAAAAGGAGAAAGTCTCATATTGACGATGATAATCAACGGGCTATGGAGATGCCCATCAATTGATGTCAACATGAGGAGTAGGGATTGCCATGCAACAGATGCACTAGAGCTATGAATGCTCAACAAAAGAAAACTAGTGGGTGTGCATCCAACTCGCTTGCTCACGAAGACCTAGGGCATTTTGAGGAAGCCCATCATTGGAATGTACAAGCCAAGTTCTATAATGAAAAATTCCCACTAGTATAAACAAGACAATTTATGAGACTCACTATGTGAAAAACATGGTGCTACTTTGAAGCACAAGTATATGAGACTCACTACATGAAGAATAAGGTGCTACTTTGAAGAACAAGTGTGGTAAAAGGATAGTAACATTGCCCCTTCTCTCTTTTTCTCTCATTTTTTTGGGCCTTCTCTTTTTTTATTGGCCTTTCTCTCATTTTTTTATATTTTTTATTTCATCCGGAGTCTCATCCCGACTTGTGGGGGAATCATAGTCTCCATCATCCTTTTCCTCACTAGGGCAATGCTCTAATAATGATGATCAACACGCTTTCATTTTTCTTACAACTTGATATTACAACTCGATATCTAGAACAAAGATATGACTCTATATGAATGCCTCCGGCGGTGTACCGGGATGGTGCAATGAATCAAGAGTGACATGTATGAAAAATAATGCATGGTGGATTTTCCACAGATGTCAACTACATGATCATGCAATGGCAATATGACAAAAGTAAAGTATGTCATTATGAACGGAACGGTGGAAAGTTGCATGGCAATATATCTCGGAATGGCTATGGAAATGCCATAATAGGTAGGTATGGTGGCTGTTTTGAGGAAGATATAAGGAGGTTTATGTGTGAAAGATCGTATCATATCACGGGGTTTGGATGCACCGCGAAGTTTGCACCAACTCTCAAGGTGAGAAAGGGCAATGCACGGTACCGAAGAGGCTAGCAGAGGCGGAAAGGTGAGAACGCGTATAATCCATGGACTCAACATTAGTCAAAATAACTCATATACTTATTGCAAAAATTTAGAAGTCACCAAAAATCAAGTACTACGCGCATGCTCCTAGGGGGATAGATTGGTAGGAAAAGACCATCGCTCGTCCCCGACCGCCACTCATAAGGATGCACAAGCCAGGTACACTTCATGTTTCAAATTTGTTACACAACTTTAACCATACGTGCATGCTACGGGACTTGCTAACTTCAACACAAGTATTTCTCAAATTCACAACTATTCAATTAACACGACTTTGATATTATCACCTCCATATCTCAAAACAATTATCTAGCATCAAACTTAATTTAATTCACTCAAAAAGAAAATTTCACATATCTTGAACACCAAGTATATTAACATTAAGCAAATTACCATGCTATTAGGGACCCTCAAAATAATCTAAGTGAAGCATGAGAGATCAAGTTTATTTAAAAGAAATCCACCACCGTGCTCAAAAGATCTAAGTGAAGCACTAGAGCAAAAATTATCACGCTCAAAAAGATATAAGTGAAGCACTATGAGCAAACTATCAAGCTCAAAAGATATAAGTGAAGAACATAGAGTATTCTAACAAATTTCAGTTCATGTATGGCTCTCTCAAAAGGTGTGTACAGCAAGGATGATTGTGGTAAACTAACAAGCAAAGACGAAAATAATACAAGACGCTCCAAGCAAAACACATATCATGTTGGTGAATAAAAATATAGCTCCAATTAAATTACCGATGGAAGTGGACGAAAGAGGGGATGCCTTCCGGGGCATCCCCAAGCTTTGACTTTTTGGTGTCCTTGGATTATCTTGGGGGTGCCATGGGCATCCCCAAGATTAGGCTCTTGCCACTTCTTGTTCCATAATCCATCAAAAGAATTCACCCAAAACTTGAAAACTTCACAACACAAAACTCAACAGAAATCTCGTGAGCTCCGTTAGAGAAAGAAAACAAAAGACTACTTCAAGGTACTGTAATGAAGTCATTCTTTATTTATATTGGTGTTAAACCTACTTTATTCCAACTTCTTTATGGTTTATAAACTAATTTACTATCCATAGATTCATCAAAATAAGCAAACAACACACGAAAAACAGAATCTGTCAAAAACAGAACAGTCTATAGTAATCTGTAACTAACGCAAACTTCTGGAACTCTAAAAATTCTACCAAAATAGGAAATACTGGAAAGTTTATTTATTGATCAGCAGCAAAAAGAATCAACGCAAAAGCACTCTCCAGTAAAAAATGGCAGCTAATCTCGTGAGCGCTAAGGTTTCTGTTTTTCAGCAGAATCAAATCAACTATCATCGTAGGTTATCCTATAGGTCCTACTTGGCACAAACACTAATCAAAACATAAAACCACACCCAAACAGAAGGTATATGGATTATTTATTGCTAAACAGAACCAAAAAAAATTGGGTTGCCTCCCAACAAGCGCTATCGTTTAACACCCCTAGCTAGGCATAAAAGCAAGGATAGATTTGGGTATTGCCATCTTTGGTAGGCAATCCATAAGTGGCTCTCATGATAGATTCATATGGTAATTTTATTTTCTTTATAGGGAAGTGTTCCATACCCTTTTTTAAGGGAAATTGGAATATAATATTCCCTTCCTTCATATCGATAATTGCACCAATCGTTCTAAGGAAAGGTCTACCAAGAATAATATGACATGAAGGATTGCAATCTATATCAAGAACGATAAAATCTACGGGCACATAATTCCTATTTGCAACAATAAGAACATCATTAATTCTTCCCATAGGCCTTTTAATAGTGGAATCCGCAAGATGCAAGTTTAGAGAGCAATCATCAAAATCACGGAAATCTAGCAAATCACATAAAGTTTTGGGAATAGTAGAGACACTAGCACCCAAATAGCATAAAGCATGAAACTCAAAGTCTTTAATTTTAATTTTAATAGTAGGTTCCCACTCATCATGGAATTTTCTAGGGATGGAAACTTTCAACTCAAGCTTTTCTTCATAGGATTGCATCAAGGCATCAACAATGTGTTCGGTAAAGGCCTTATTTTGACTATAAGCATGAGGAGAATTTAACAGGGATTGCAACAAGGAAATACAATCAATCAAAGAGAAATTTTCATAATTAAATTCCTTGAGATCTAAAATAGTGGGTTTAGCAATATCTAGATTTTTATTTCTTTCAATCCCACTTTTATCAATTTCACCATCAAGATCTAAAGACTCAGAATTCTTAAAACGCCTTCTAGGTAAAGGAAGATCATATTAAGATTCATCAAGATTCATATTGCAAAACAAGGATTTAATGGGGGACACATCAATAACTTTTAGATCTTCATCTTGATCTTCATAGGGATTAGAAGAACACGCTTTAATAAAGGCATCTTTGGAAGCACGCATCCTAGCGGTTCTTTCTTTGCACTTATCAATGGAAATTCTCATGGCTTTGAGAGACTCATTGATATCATGCTTAGGAGGAATAGATATAAGCTTTAAAGAATCAATTTCAAGAGAAATTCTATCAATGTTCCTAACCAAATCATCAACTTTAAGCAATTTGTCTTCAAGCAAAGCATTAAAATTCTTTTGTGAATTCATAAACTCTTTAACACTACTCTCAAATTCAGAGGGCATCTTATTAAAATTTCCATAAGAGTTGTTGTAAGAATTTCCATAATTATTAGAAGGATTACTAGGATAAGGCCTACGATTAAAATTCCCTCTATAAGCGTTGTTTCCAAAACTATTCCTACCAACAAAATTTACATCCATAGATTCATTATTATTCCCAAGCAAAGTAGATAAAGGCATATCATTAGGATCAAGAGGAGTATTTTAAGGAGCAAACATCTTCATAAGTTCATCCATCTTTTCACTCAAAACATTGATTTCTTCTATAGCATGCACTTTTTTACTAGAAGATCTTTCGGTGTGCCATTGAGAATAATTAGCCATAATATTATAAAGCAATTTGGTAGCATCCCCTAATGTAATTTCCATAAAAGTGCCTCCCGCGGCCGAATCTAAAAGATTTCTAGAAGCAAAATTCAATCCGGCATAAAATTTTTGTAGGATCATCCATAAATTCAAACCATGAGTAGGACAATTGCGAAGCATCAATTTCATTCTTTCCCAAGATTGGGCAACATGCTCATGATCAAGTTGTTTAAAATTCATAATATCGTTCCTAAGAGTGATGATCTTAGCGGGAGGAAAATACTTAGAGATAAAAGCATCTTTGCACTTGTTCCAAGAATCAATACTATTTTTAGGCAGAGACGAAAACCAAATTTTAGCACGATCTCTAAGTGAAAATCGAAATAACTTTAATTTGACAATATTGTTATCCGTATCTTTTTTCTTTTGCATATCACACAAATCAACAAAATTGTTTAGATGACTAGTGGCATCTTCACTAGGAAGGCCGGCGAATTGATCTTTCATAACAAGATTCAGCAAAGCGGTATTGATTTCACAAGACTCATCATTATTAAGAGGAGCAATCGGAGTACTAAGGAAATCATTATTATTGGTATTCGAGAAATCACACAATTTGGTATTATCTTGCGCCATGGCAACAAGTAATCCAACACACAAGCAAACAAAAGGACGGGAAAAAGGCAACGGAAAGAGAGGAGAAGATTGGGAAGGAGAAGGCGAATAAAACGGCAAGGGTGAAGTGGGGGAGAGGAAAACGAGAGGCAAATGGCAAATAATGTAATGCGAGAGATAGGGATTGTGATGGGTACTTGGTATGTTGACTTTTGCGTAAGCCTCCCCGGCAACGGCGCCAGAAATTCTTCTTGCTACGTCTCGAGCTTGCGTTGGTTTTCCCCGAAGAGGAGAGGATGATGCAGCATAGTAGCGTAAGTATTTCCCTCAGTTTTTGAGAACCAAGGTATCAATCCAGTAGGAGGTCACGCGCAAGTCCCTCGTACCTGCACAACACGATAGCAACTCGCAACCAACGCTTAGGGGTTGTCAATCCCTTCACGGTCACTTACGAGAGTGAGATCTGATAGCGATAATATTTTTGGTATTTTTGATAGATAGATGCAAAGTAAAAAGTAAAGGCAAAGTAAAAACAAAGCAAGTAAATAAAGTGATATAGATTGATATGATGAGAATAGACCCGGGGGCCATAGGTTTCACTAGTGGCTTCTCTCAAGAGCATAAGTATTCTATGGTGGGTGAACAAATTACTGTTGAGCAATTGATAGAATTGAGCATAATTATGAGGTTATCTAGGTATGATCATGTATATAGGCATCACGTCCGTGACAAGTAGATCGAAACGATTCTACATCTACTACTATTACTCCACTCATCGACCGCTATCCAGCATGCATCTAGAGTATTAAGTTAAAAAACAGAGTAACGCCTTAAGCAAGATGACATGATGTAGAGGGATAAATTCATGCAATATGATAAAAAAAACCCATCTTGTTATCCTCGATGACAACAATACAATACGTGCCTTGCAACTCTTTACATCCTTGAGTAAGGACACCGCAAGATTGAACCCAAAGCCATGCACTTCTCCCATTGCAAGAACTACCAATCTAGTTGGCCAAACCAAACGGATAATTCAAAGAGACTTGCAAAGATAACTCAATCATACATAAAAGAATTCAGAGAAGAATCAAATATTATTCATAGATAAGTTGGATCATAAACCCACAATTCATCGGTCTCAACAAACACACCGGAAAAAGAAGATTACATCGAATAGATCTCCATGAGAGCGGGGGGGAACATTGTATTGAGATCCAAAAAGAGAGAAGAAGCCATCTAGCTACTAGCTATGGACCCGAAGGTCTGAAGTAAACTACTCACACTTCATCGGAGGGGCTATGGTGATGATGTATAAGCCCTCCATGGTGGATGCCCCCTCCGGCGGAGCTCCGGAACAGGCCCCAAGATGGGATCTCGTGGATACAGAAGGTTGCAGCGGTGGAATTAGGTTTTTGGCTCCCTCTCTGGTCTATTGGGGATACGTAGGTATATAAAGGAGGAAGGAGTACATCGGTGGAGCTTCGAGGGGCCCACGAGGCAGGGGGGCGCCCAGGGGGGAGGGCGCGCCCTCCACCCTCGTGACCGCCTCATGGCTTTCTTGACGGAGGGTCCAAGTCTCCTGGATCTTATCTGATGAGTAAATCACGTTCCCGAAGGTTTCATTCCGTTTGGACTCTGTTTGATATTCCGTTTCTTCGAAACACTGAAATAGGCAAAAAACAGCAATTCTGGGATGTGCCTCCGGTTAATAGGTTAGTCCCAAAAATAATATAAAAGTGGAAAATAAAGCCCAATATGGTCCAAAACAGTAGATAAAGTAGCATGTAGTAATCAAAAATTATAGATACGTTGGAGACGTATCACTGAGGATGTGCTTGAGTACATCAGAACCTGCAAGATTAGTAGCCAATTCCATTTGCACAATATCCTCGAGCAAGTTTGCGCTAGAGATGCATAGCTCGCTCATGGTGCTAATGACACTTTTTCATGGTACAGAAGATGAACATGTTATGCTGGAGGAGAAGGGGGCACAACCCGTTGGGGCTTCGTGTAGGCATGTACAACACACTTATAGGCGCCTTGCCATCCAAAGAAACCACACAATCAAGCATGTAGGTGGAGATATCAAAACAAGATTATGGGGTGTAAAGAATGAAGTGCGGGAAATGAGAGAGGGTTAAGATGCAGGAGAAGAAGCTTGGAGGAAGAGAAGGCCGAAGGGAGAGGGTTGGTGGTGAAAGTAAAAAATATATGTTTTTTCGCACAAGAAAAATATATATTTGATGTCGTGTGTGTGTGTGGGCGGTGAGCAGGCGGCCCAGGAAGGTATGTCGTCTTGCTCCAGGATGTGGGATTTTATCTGAGTCGGATTCATTTGATGGACGAAAGCGTGATTGTTTTTGTTCTTTATGAAATACTGAAACTATAGGCAGGAAAGCAAAAATTTCAAAAGCAGTACCCTATCGTTGCCACCCCAAGTGAAAATATACTTTTTGTTGTTAGGGTAAACAAAAAGGACTTTTCATCACTGGCCCAAATAAAAACTGATCCTATTGTTAGCATTCGTATATGATTATTCTCGAGCCATGGCCCACCTCTGCAGCAGCGCAATCTAGGAGAAAAGGAAGCAGACTTAGATGATAAAGTGCAAAGTTGTGCTCGGGCTTATAATAGCACTTCAAATTTTATACATTTTTATGACAAGTCTAGCGAGGGCTCTTGTTTAGCGCCATTAGCCTCGGCTGGGTCGACCCAAACAGTGCGCACTCGCTTAGTTCGTTCGCTCAGTCGACAGTAAACTGTTGACCTGACTGTTGTCAAGTTGACTTTTCGAGGGGTATTAGGTCTCCTCAAAGATTTCAAACTCCTTGTAAATGTGAATTCCAATAGGCATGCAGTTCTCCTGCAGATTCTCCAAAAAAGAAACTATTAGATAGATCAAGATCCAGAAGATGACTTCGCTAACACGATGTTGGTAAAGAGAGTTAATTTTGCACTCTAAATAAAGACATCAGTTGTGTTTGTCCTTGTGGTCAGAAGCTAGAATTTCTCTTTTCAATATGGATCAATAAAGCAGTATTACAATTTTACCTACCAACAAATAATAGGCGCACAACAACTTATCGCCCAACGGCATATCTAAGCTTTATAACTTTACAAAGAAGAACATACTGACATTATTATGGTGTTTTTTGTTAGTGAAACGGAACCAATAATTATAGATGTTTTCATAGAAATTTCTGGTCTCTATACATATGATTGTATTATTTGTATCACATAATATAGATATCTCCAAAAATGTAAACTAAATATAATCTCGCTACCGTACTAGCTGTCATAATCATCAAAACGGTTGCGATCAATTGATCAGATCTTTCTTTCTGAGTTGAAGACTGGCAATTCTTTAGAAAACCTGACATATTTAGAAATATTAACTCCAACCATCAGATCGATCTGGATCCAGGAAGATGACATGGCTAATGCATGGTTGCTAAGGACATTATTTTTGCACTTTGATTACATACATTAGTTGTGCTTTTCCTTATCATTAGAAGCTAGCATTTCTCTTTACAAAATGGATCAATGAAGCAGCAGTACATCACTAGCTCTGTCTGTCCATATGGCCACAAGCTTGCGTCTGTCTGCAAAGTAGATCAGTGAAGCATTAGTACATTGTTTACCTACGAGGCAATAATGAGCAGACGTGATACTATGTGAGCTAGCTAGCACCACTATATACTTATATGACAAGTATGGAGATCTAGCTGAAGCTCCCCCTCGCGCCTAGTTGTTTGCCGATACTCAAAGTAACACGTAGATACGTATGCATCTAGTTGTTTGCCAATACTCGAAGTACCACACAGATAAGTACGCATGTGAAGAGATAGAGGCAGAGAGAGTAGGATGTACAAGGGTGAAACTAAATAAATAACACTTTGAGACTAGTACTGTAGTATAGGGCTACTACTACAGAAAAAATGGAGGATAAAGAGCTAGTCAAGTGTGGTAATCATAAATCTGCTAGTGGGGAATAGAAGACATTGGGAAAGAAGTATGTGTGTGTGCGCAAAGTTAGGCAACGATAGTCTTCGATCATACGACCAACTGGAGGGACCGCATGCATCGCAGAGCACGGTGATGCGACACACCGCGGTGCTGTTGTCGACCACTATGCCAGCCTCTCAGATGCGCCTGCACATCTACCACTGCCTGGAACAACGTTACTGCTAAGCATCGCTAACTCTTTGATCAGCGCAAGAGAAGGGTAGTTATCTTCCTTAGAAAATGTATGAGAAAGTGGTATCCTTGTATAGATATGCGACATGAAGATGTATGAACGACTAATGTTTTGTTTGGTAATTTGTTGATCTAGTCATCACATTTTAAATTAGGTACAAAACTATGTCACACACATATACTATGTATATACATGCATACAGTATAAAATATTCGGTGAATAGCCACTAGTTTAGGTTGTTATCATTAAATCAATAAATAAACAACATCTCATCACACCTCAGACAACAAGTTTACCAAATGGCTACAATGCTCAGAAACAGGTTCCCTGCACAACAACTTCTCTCAGCAGATAACCGATGGCCTGCTCTTTTTTGTAGGACATGGCCCAACCAAACACCCTCTATGAATGTTATTGTGCGGCCATCATGACCAATGGAGCTCACGCAGGAAGAATGTGGTTTTATGATACCGTAGGTTGTTGTTTCCCGATCTTTTGTATTTTTGGTGTGTATCAGCCTTTTGTATTTTCTGTGCATATTTTCCTGATCCGTGAGTGGTGGCGGGGATAGAAGTGTCAAATTTGTTTTCCAAGTTCTTCTCTCATTTCCTTCTTTTGTGCTTTTGGTCTTCTTATGTGAAATTACACAACAATACAAACGTTTGGTAGTCGGTCTTGAAAAGGTTGTGAGCCTGGTTACAATGTGTTCAATGATTCTATGTTCCCACCTATTGTGGTTGGTGGACAATGTGGCTCATCAAAATATGCTTGGGGTCATTGTTGCTTGAACATATTAATTTGATCTTCTGTAATTTCTTCACCCAATAGGCAGATGAATGTTGAGATAAACAATGTGAAGTTATAATAGTTTCGTTTTGAGTTGATCGAGTGGATCACAATTAATGTCTCATCTACTATATCCTTCTTGTAAAAGATCTTATCCGCTAGTCAAACAACTAGAAGATTAGTTCTGAAAATGTGTTATCCACCAAACATTTTGACAAATAACAAACCCAAAGGCAACAAAAGAGCAATCTGGACAAACATTTGGTAAAATCAAAAGCCTGACACCAAGTTTTACATACTCCCTCCGTTTCTTTTTAGTCTGCATATAAGGTTTAGTCAAAGTCAAATTTTGTAAAGTTTGACTAACTTATAGAAAAAAATATTAACATCTACAGTATGAAAGTTATATGTTATGAAAATTTATTTCATCATGCATCTAATAGCACTGTTTCATAGTGTGAGTGATGATATCTTTTTTTACAAAGTTAGTCAAACTTCACAAAGTTTGACTTTGACCAAATCTTATATGCAAACTAAAAAGAAACGGAGGGAGTACAAGTCCCCATAATAAAAATCCATTGGAAACAATGCGACAAATGACCAGAAAAGCATTAAGCACATAGGCTCATATTCCATTGGCATTCTGGCAAGGACTATAATATCAAGATCGTCTAGATAATGGGAATCAATCCCTACGTTGCTGAGATTCGATTGGGTGCTCATCTTTTATTCACACATCCATAAATACATAGGTCTTATAGTGTCCAACAGTTTCTTTTAAAATCACAACAACCAACTATTTTCATTCTCTTAATGACACAGTAAATAAACAAATCACATAGTTCTTATAGTGTCCAACAGTTTCTTAAAAAAACACAACAACCAGCTATTTTCAATCTCTTACTGAAGCAAAAAAACATAAATAAACAACATAGTTCTTATAGTGTAAGTTTCTCTAAAATTGACAACAACAACATAATGGAACAAAAATATAAAAATGCTAGTGTAATTTATATTTCAATAAACATTTTTTTTTTGAGAAACACAGTACAAACACAGATACTCACATACGTGCACATACACTCATGTTCATAAACGCTCTCACGCAGCCTATGAGCACATTCGGGAGACTGAGCCGGTGGGTCTTGAGGTTGACGAAGACACCGCGGACACCTCGCTATTAACGGAAACGTCCCCTCCCACCGAAAGAACACTCTGCCTTTATGAGACACACAAGTTTCAAACCTGTGGTCTGATTCCTAATGAGCTAGGAGTACAACCATCCTCCTAACCAATCAATTACATATTGATTCTCCGATAAACATATTTAAAAACCATGAGTGAAACAACAACAACGGTGATGATTTTTTTTACCGTTTCTATTGCAACAATAGTGGGTTTCAGCGGAAAAACAGTATGACAAAGAAAACCTGGTTACTAGCGACAATAAGACACCCCGTAGTTGATTAACAAAACGGTCATCCAGTCGCTAAGTCGCAAGGGATATAGCGGAGTAGATTGCCTGGCGTAGACAGACGGTATTGCTCATGACGTGAGGCAGCTCTCGTAAGTCTTTGGTCATGCTTGAGGTTTAGAAGGACTAGAGCGCGAGTCTCACTAATTACTGTAAGCAACACACCAATAATGACTCTTTCCATACAAAATGTTACGTACTCCTACTAAGCAGTGGTTCTCCTACCAAGTCTTTGGTCATTTGCTAGTTTCTCTTGTTGTTTTAGTACATTGGACTTTTGAAGTTCTAGTTTTGTTCGCATTTGAGCTGGCGATTATATATTAGTACACAGTAAGAATTGTGAAGAGCAACGTGCGTCCTACACTCCTACTAGTATAGTACAGTATATAGCAAGCGCTGAGGCTTTTCAAGGCAATGCCAACGCTAGCCATGGACGCGGCCACCGGCATGGACAGCGGCGGCGTTCTCATGCTCCTTCTCGTCCTCCTCACCGGTGTCATCGCGACTTTGGTTCGATCGTATCGGTCGACGGATGGTGCAACCGCACCGAGCCCACCGTCGCTCCCGCTGCTGGGTCACCTCCACCTGATCAAGAAGCCGCTGCACCGCTCGCTGGCCACGCTGGCCGCCTCAGCGCACGGCGGGGCCCTGACGCCGCTCGTATCGCTGAGGCTGGGGGCGCGCCCCGCGCTCCTCGTGTCGACGCACGCCGCCGCCGAGGAGTGCTTCACGGCGCACGACGCCGCCCTGGCGGGACGGCCGCGGCTGCTCGTGGGGAAGCACCTCGGGTACAACTACACCGCGCTCACCTGGGCCTCCCACAGCGCCCACTCAGGCGTCCTGCGTCGGTTCCTCGCCGGCAAGCTCTTCTCGGCGCCCCGCCTCGATGAACGCACGGCCGACCGCCGTGCAGAGCTCACGTCCCTCGTGGACAATCTGCTCCGGCACGCAGCGGCAGCAGGCGGCGGCGGCGCGGCGGTCACCCTCCGCCCCAGGCTCTTTGAGCTGGTGCTGAACGTGATACTGCGCGCGGTGACCGCGCACGGGCACTCCGGCGATTTGGCAGGTTCCAGGAGTTCGTCGAGGAGTCGTTTAAGGTGGTCGGCGCGCCCAGCGTCGGGGACTTCTTCCCGGCGCTGCGGTGGGTCGACCGCCTACGCGGCATCGACGCGGCGCATGCGAGGCTGCAGGCGAGGCGTGATGCGTTCGTCGGAGGCCTCGTCGATGACCACAGACGAAGGCGCAGCAAGGCCGGTTGTGGACACAACACGACCAGCGTCATCGACGAGCTCTTGGCGCTACAAGAAGCCGATCCCGAGTACTACACTGGCAACGTCCTCAAAGGAATTGTCCTGGTGAGCAATAGCACCGTAATTCCTTCATATCGTATATAGCTGCAACATACTCCCTCCGTTCCATAGTAGTATAAAAGTGTTAATGTCGAAAATGCTCTTATATTATGGGACAAAGGAAGTAATATCCAACCAACCAATCCAGGTACTGTTCAGCAATCAGCACCGGAACTGACACAACCGCGCTGACCATCGAGTGGACGATGGCGCCGCTGCTGACGCACCCGGAGGCGCTGCGGAAGGCGAGGGACGAGATAGACGCCAACGTCGGCACGGGACGGCTTGTCGACGATGTTAGCATAATCTTGATTGTTAGGTTTGGATAGTAGTGTTTGTGTTAGACTAAGTATTAGACGTGTAGGATTAGCAGCCGTGGCTAAGTAGTACTCCTACGTACTAGTATAGTAGTCCGGCTAGGATTTATACTTTGTCTTGTACGTGTCCGAGTATAGGAGAAGGAGTTGTGTCTAGTCGGTTAGCTCGCTTGGAGTCGTAGTCGTTGGTTGCTCTGGTTGGATGTGTATATATATACATGACCGGGGCTGAGATAGTGGGATATTGTGAAGAAGAAAACAGAAAATAAAAAGAGGGAAAAGAAAGGCACGACACGTGCCTTTGGCCAAAGTTTTTCGCGTCTGCGAGTTCGTCGTGATTTGATGTGATCGATCCTATGGGCGAAGTTCCAACAATTGGTATCTAGAGCAAGGTCGATTTGAAGCCGTGCTTGCCCCGGGGTGGCGACCCGACTAGCGCCTCGGGGCGGGCGATATGGTCGCTGGGTGGTGCAGCGACGAGGAGGAGCGGGCGATGAAGTCGCTGGGTGGTGCAGCGACGAGGTGGATCAGACGATTGTCGTTCCGTGCAGCGACATGGAGGGAGACGGCGGGCTGTCGTCAGCAAGGCGGTGGAAGGTGATCGTTGACGGGAGAGGTGGTGCCGGAGTGCGGTGCCGGAAGTTCTTCAAGATCGTCGTCCGTGGGAGTTTGATGAGTCAAGGAGTCGTGCGGGTTAGCACGGTCGGTCGGTCGTCGTCGTCATGTCCAAGTGCTTGTCTCTGTGAGCATCTGTTGAAGATGAAGCGTGTCACGGTCGATGGGCTGTCTGGTGTGGTGTAGCACCAAGGGCGAAGACGTGAAGTGGAGATCAAGCTCAAGCGTATAATGGGACGAGGACCAGTGAAGGGGAGCCTCTTCCATGAGGACCTGTCTCTACATGGGACGGTGTGTGTCCGTTGGCATGTATTGCGTTAGGGGTGACCGATGGTGTTACCTGGCAGCGTGACTGGGAGTCTGGATCATACGTTGAGGAGCATCGTCAAGTCGCGGATCTACAACAAGTCAATATCGGGAGAAGCACGAGGAAGGTGACAAGTCAAGATTAGGGAGAGATTGTTAGCATAATCTTGATTGTTAGGTTTGGATAGTAGTGTTTGTGTTAGACTAAGTATTAGACGTGTAGGATTAGCAGCCGTGGCTAAGTAGTACTCCTACGTACTAGTATAGTAGTCCGGCTAGGATTTATACATTGTCTTGTACGTGTCCGAGTATAGGAGAAGGAGTTGTGTCTAGTCGGTTAGCTCGCTTGGAGTCGTACTCGTTGGTTGCTCTGGTTGGATGTGTATATATATACATGACCGGGGCTGAGATAGTGGGATATTGTGAAGAAGAAAACAGAAAATAAAAAGAGGGAAAAGAAAGGCACGACACGTGCCTTTGGCCAAAGTTTTTCGCGTCTGCGTGTTCGTCGTGATTTGATGTGATCGATCTTATGGGTGAAGTTCCAACAGACGAGTCCGACATGGCCAACCTCCCCTACCTGCAATGCGTCGTGAAGGAGAGCCTCCGGTTGTGCCCCGTCGGCCCGCTCATCCCGGCGCACGAGGCCATGGAGGACTGCACGGTGGGCGGCTTGAGGGTCCGGCGCGGCACCATGATCCTCGTGAACTCGTGGGCGATCAACCGGGACGCCGACCTCTGGGACTCCCCGATGGAGTTCATGCCAGAGAGGTTCTTGGACACGGCCAAGCCCGCTCCCATGATGCTGTTCGGGCTTGGCCGGAGGCGGTGCCCCGCCGAAGGGCTGGCGATGCGCCTGCTTGGCCTGACGCTTGCGGCGCTCGTGCAGTACTTCGAGTGGGATGCTGGGGAAGGTCGTGCCATTGACATGGCCGAAGGTACCGGTCTAAGCATGCCTATGGCCACGCCGTTGGCTGTTGTGTGCCGGCCCCGGGAATTTGTCAAGGATTTTCTATCTGCTTCCACTTGATGTATCATGTATGGACTAAGGGATGGATATTATGAAGGAAAAATAAATAAATGATTTGATGTGAATCCTACGTTAGGGCACCTCCACGCCATCCCCTGAAATGTAAGAGCCGACCATCCAATGATATTTCCTAAATGTCCGGTCAGGTCCGATCAATTTCATTTCAAATGCATATCAATATAAGAGCAAGTTAAATTGTGGCTTACATAGCACCCGATCACAATAAAAAAGGGACGGATATTCATAGTTTTTGCATGCGCATGTTCACAAAAGTCCATGTAAAAAAAGGGGAATTTTTGCCGAGTGCGGACGTCCTGCACGCAGCGGCAGCTGCACGCAGCGCATCGACGGCCGTGCTGCGCGAGGTGATCCATGCAAAAGAATCTGTCAAAGTGAGTAAAGCAGACATACATCCTTGGTACCAGCAAATACATCGCCCACATCGGTCTGGTGGGCTCGCCCAGGTACAGTTTTCTTTTGAGAACCGCCCTCAATTATGTGACGGTTTACATCAGATTGCACTAGGGCAATCAGAGAATCAGGGATTACATCAAACTGATTAACATCAGAGGCACTCTTAAGGCCCTCCTGAGCACACCAATGAGCAGCCTTATTGGCCTCTCTTCTCACGTAGCTGATGCGCAAACCCTGAAAGTTTTGGAGATATGATTTGATTTCGCCAATTACTGGACTCCCCATCGACCAACATTTTGTCTCCATCCATTCCTCTGTGTCAGTTTGGCAATCCGTTTTGACGGCAACCTGCGTCCAGCCCTTCTCCATAGCTAGATGCACAGCTTCTCTCATTCCTAGGAGTTTAGCAACATACGGGTCAGTCACCCCCCTTAGCCTGCGACTTCTGGCGAGAACGAGACCTCCCTGATCTCTGGCCACAAGTCCAATGGCTGAAGTTCCCCCATTCACATCAACAACAACATCTGTGTTCATTTTAACCCATCCAGTCTCTGGTGGTATCCAGTCCACATTCTTCCTCTGCTGTCCTGCAGACGGAGTGGCCGGAATATGCAAAGCATGAATGAGTTCTCTTACTAAAACCATCGACTTACCAGGCTGGTACTTAACCTCCTCATGGGTATACTTATTCCTGCCAGACCATATTGCCCACATAACTGATATAATGATGGCGGCTCGGTCATTGCAGACAAACCCCGGATCTAGCAAATCCCGTGACCAAGTAGCAGGATGTAGCTGGGGTAGCTTGAAGTCGAAAAAAAATTCTCAGCTTCTCTCCAAAACAGTTTTGCATGATCGCACATCACCAGAGAGTGGTGAAGTGATTCCTCTTGGTGACCGCACATTGGGCAAGTGGAATCCTCCCCTATATGCCTCCTACATAGCTCCTCCTTCGCTGGCAGAGATAGTAATGTGAGGTTTCTTGCATGCATGTCGAAACGTGGTCGGAAACAAGCCTCTCTCTCTGTCGTCTCCTGCAAAAGCAGAGGAGCGATTAAACGCTGCCCTCTGCGCTGCGCATGTACAGTGCTATATGCAGCAGCGTGTCAGTCTCATCTATCAGTGTGGTCCATCAAAATCCAACAATACGCAGCATATCGCTCTCCCACTTTCATATATACTCCAAGTAGCATGCTCGTCTGCAATGCATCGCGACGCGCTGTGCACCGTCGATGCGCTGCGTGCAGCGATGCACTTCTCAAATTTTGCCCTGCTAACCGGCTATCCGAGCCTCCTCGACCACACTGCCACCGCCTCCTCCCCACCATTCGGCTCCTTCTTGGTCGCCTCCTTCTTGACCACCTCCATCTTGTCCGCCAAGCGCTTCAACATCTTGACATGGATGGTGTGCACGATCGTCGTCGCATCGTCATCCAACTCATCCATCCTCATGGTCAACATCTTTGTATCCTCCGAAGCGGCCGCGAGCTCATCCCTTCTCTGTTCGAGCTTCGTCTTCTTCTATTCGAGGTTGAGCTTCTTCCCGGTCATCGCCATCAAGATGTTAAACCTCTCGGCCTTCTTTTCCTCCTTCACGTCGGAACGCTTGAAACATGTTTTCTTCTTCTACGCCAAGATGTCCTCAAACCTCTCCGTCATCTTGGCCGCCACCCCTTCTTGCTTCTCTTTCTCCTCTTCTTACTCATTTTTTCGGGACCCTCTTCTAACCTTTCTGGGCGGCTGTATGGTTGGGTTGGTTATGTTGGCGCTAAATCCGGCGGATCTCTGGTAGGGGGTCCTGAGCTGTTGGTCTAGGAACAATGGTAACATGGGGGAAACAGGAGACGATGTTTACCTAGGTTCGGACCCCTCGAAGAGGTAAGCCCTACGTCCTGCTTTTTTTTATTGACGTGATGGAGTATCAAGTACAAAATGATCTACCTCGAGCTCGTATGATTGTGTTATGAACCCTAAGGCTGCTAATCGTGCCTCTAGAGACTAAACCACACGGCTTATATATGCATCGGGGGTACCTAGGCTGTACATATGCTCGGTTGCCAATCATGCCGGCTAATGAGCTATCCTTGACTTACACGCCAAGTCTTCAGAGGTTTCCATCTTGATCACGCCAAGGTTCATAGCTTGCGGAGTCCTTCCTTGTGGAGATCGGTGGGACGTGAGCTCGGCCCATGGACTGTGGATCCTATAGGTTAGTACCCTTTAGTCCAGCACACCGTCAGTAGTCCATGGACTTGTGTTCGAAGCTGAGGACGACAGCCCCATCCTCGGACCAATAAGTTTGGCTTGGCAGGCAAGTTTTTCCTTTATCAGCTCATGCTCAAATATGAAGATTTATAAATTATCAGGTTTCCTTTCACAGTTGACCCTTGCGACCATATATTTGAAACCTTATCCTCGGCAAGGGAAGTACTGGATCCTTTCTTTACAAAGGCCTCCCTCTTTGCCCGAAGTCTTAAGTTAGCTTAGCCTTGAAAACTTGACACGTATGCATAACCAATGACGGGGTCCAAACCCCTGATAGTTTTTTTGAACCGTCATCTCCTATCGTGGGCTTGAAGCAGTTATCATGAAAATGTTTCACGGCTCGAGGCCGCCACTCATTGGCACATCTTATCAATGTAGAGACCATGCCCCAGTTTACGGGATATCGTCAACACATTGATTTTCTGATGCGCGTATAATGACGCAATGCATTGGAAACAGGCGCTTTATGCGGCGCGGCATTTTTTGTTATATTAGTCTCTGCATTTTTTGTTATGCCTGAGATATGAACAATTTAGCTAAAGATTATTATTGAAAGCTCAGTGAAGAGATTGTATTTCCGAATTATATGTCAACAATGCGTAACATTCATGTGATATAAACTTTTGTGTGGATATGTGTTGTCGTGCCTCAACTGCATGTAAAATGTTAAATATTTTAATTTATTTCAAAAAAAGTGTAGCACTCCACATAAAAGTAAGCACAAAGTCTATCTTGCAAGATAGCAAGTAGAGTAAAAACCAACATCTTCCATAATAATAGACATCACACAAGTGTGATTCATGTAAGAAGCTCTGGAAAGTTGATACTTTCCTAGAGGAACAACAAGTAGCACGGGAGGAATCATTATTGCCCAGAATCGACATGTACTCAACTGAAGTACTACCTTGGACAGGAACGGAATAGCATGACTTGTATGGTCGCCATACTGACTTTTAATACTACAATTAGTACCCATGGTCAAAGTATGGAAAAACGATACTTCGATAGACGAACAAAAATTGGCACTATACTAAATTTCCATTGTAATAATAGTGAAAATTATAGCATTCTTGAGAAAACAAGACTTATTTGCAAATTATTAATACTCCCAACCGCCAGAGATCCAAGAAGATTACTTGGTTGGCGCGCGGTTGCTAAAGCATTTAATTTTGCACTTTCATTACATACATTAGCTCTGTCTCTCTGTCCATATGTCCACAAGCTAGCATTTCTCTTCATAG
The DNA here is from genome assembly GCA_021437245.1 of Aegilops speltoides. Lineage (NCBI taxonomy): Eukaryota > Viridiplantae > Streptophyta > Magnoliopsida > Poales > Poaceae > Aegilops > Aegilops speltoides. The sequence goes on from CM038146.1 coordinate 104,459,634, forward strand.
TGTATCAATCAAACAACAGTACATTATTTACCTACCAGGAAATAATAAGCAGACATGATATTATGCTTGCTAGATAGCACCACTATATATTTGACAAGTATGGAGAGCTAGCTGAAGCTTCCCCTCGCGCCTAGTTGTTTGCCAATACTCGAAGTACTAACACATAGATACATATGCATCTAGTTGTTTGCCAATACTACGCATTTGAAGAGACAGAGAGAGTATGATGTACAAGGGTGAAATTAAATATATAACACTTCGAGACTAGTACTGTAGTATAGGGCTACTACATGCGTACAACTACAGAAAAATGGAGGAGAAAGAGCTAGTGAAGTGTGGTAAACGTAAATCTGTAAGTGCGGGAATAGGAGACGTTGGGTGTCGGTGTCAAAACCGGCGGATCTCGGGTAGGGGGTCCCGATCTGTGCGTCAAGGCTGATGGTAACATGAAGCAAGGGACACAAATGTTTACCTAGGTTCGGGCCCTCTCGATGGAGGTAAAGCCCTACTTCTTGCTTGATTAATATTGATGATATGGGTAGTACAAGAGTAGATCTACCACGAGATCGTAGAGGCTAAACCCTAAGAGCTAGCCTATGATGGTATGATTGTAATTGTGATCGGCCTTCTAAGGACCAACCTCTCCGGTTTATATAGACACCGGAGAGGGCTAGGGTTTACATGGAGTCGGTTATAAGGAAGAAATATAATATCTGGATTGCCAAGCTTGCCTTCCACGCCAAGGAAAGTCCCATCCGGACACGGGCCGAAGTCTTGAGTCTTGTATCTTCACGCTTCAATAGTCCGGACGTTGTACACAGTCCGGCTGTCCGGATACCCCCTAATTCAGGACTCCCTCAGTAGCCCCTGAACCAGGCTTCAATGAGGATGAGTCCGGCGAGCAGTATCGTCTTCGGCATTGCAGGGCGGGTTCCTTCTCCGAATACTCTAAGGTAATTATCGAACACTCAAACCATGTCCGGATCCACAAGATGATCTTCGTATGCCACTGTAGAGAGAATGTTGTTTCACAAATGCAATCTGCTGACAACTTTTTAGGCAACACGACGTGTCACCACGGTCAGGTCATTATTCGAACCATCTTTCCACAACCAGCCACAGCGCATATTGCGAGACGGTTTCCTTGACACGTCTTGTCAAAGCAGAGATCGTGTCCCCTCATTATGGGATTCTCATCAATACGGGTACGGTTAATCCCACCACATCATTAATCGTGGCGCTTGGGAAGCAAGCGATTCCCAACGGGCAAGTGGGGAGGCGCACCGCTTTCGTCGCCTCTATAAAGGGATAAGATTTCCTCATTTTTACCCACGCCTTCTTCGTTCTCTGCCCACTCTTGCCCCCTCGAGCTCCAGCACCCAAGCCCAAGTCTCCTCTGCATAGCTAGACATGTCCGGAGCAGGAGGCAAGTGGGTGGCTTCCACCGTCGAGGAAAAGCACCTCACAGATCTTCGGGCGGCTGGATACTTGGCCGCAGACATAGCGCACCGGCTACCGGACGGTGGGTAGGTCATTCCGACGAACCCCACGAGAGAGTCGTGTTCGTCGCCCATTTCGTCCGTGGACTAGGATTTCCACTCCATCCCTTTGTCCGCGGGCTCATGTTCTACTATGGGCTAGATTTCCACAATATAGCCCAGAATTTCGTCCTCAACATCTCGGCGTTCATCGTTGTTTGCGAGGCTTTCCTCCGCATCCGGCCTCACTTTGGCCTGTGGCTGCAAATCTTCTGCGGGAAGCCGAAGATTGTACGTGGCCAACAAGCGGATTGCGGAGGGGCCATGGTGGGCAAGATGCCTAACGTCACCTGGCTGGACGGCTCCTTTGTGGAGACCGTAAAAGGATGGCAATCGAAGTGGTTCTACATCGCCGAGCCATGTGGCGTCAACTGGGCGGCGGCCCCTGAGTTCCGATCCGGAATCCCTATGCGGCTCACCTCCTGGGAAAAGAAGAGCCTGTCCTGGGGCGATTCCACGGAGCTGGCCGGACTCAAGACATGCACCAAAAGCATGAAGGACAAGAACATCAAACTTGTCAATGTGGTCCATGTCATGCTTGTTCGCCGGATACTGCCCTGCCAAAGGCGGGCGGTAAATCTGTGGGAGTTTGTCCCGGCCGAACACCACACACTCCGGAAGCTCTACGGCATGACGCACAATGGCGCATGGAAGGTGTTGTTCAAGGCCTCTGAAGTACCTCCTCCCACATCCGAGGACCGCGGACTTCATGCAGCGTGGCCCCCGAATCCGGTGAGTTTTGGGACCACCACCGGGTTTGGTTTTTTCCCAATACATTCATGGGGTAGTTTTAAGCATTTATATATATATTTGCCTCAGGATTATGTGAAGACAGCGGAGCAGATTGACTGTCCGGCTCCATTGCCGGAAGATCCAGCGGATGCTCTCCTGACGGAGATGTTAGTCCCAGAACCGTACAAGGTGCCGGAGAAGAAGGCCGAAAAGAAGGCCCCGAGGACCAGGAAGGGTCTCCGGCGTAAGGTTGCGTCCAAATCCTCGTCCAAAGACGACGAGGCGGACTCCTCCCATGAAGGGGAGGAGGAAGAAGAAGAAGACGCCCCATCCGAGAAGGATGAGGGGCCCGACGAAGCGGGCCAGGGGGCCAAAAAAGGCCCTCGGCGCAAGGCCGTTATTCCTCTGTCGTCCGATGATGACGAGACTCATTCCTCCCATGGAGGCAGGGGGAATCAAGAAGAAATACCACCTCCCCGCACTAGGGGGGAGAAGAAGAGAAAAGCCACCCCGGAGGGGGAGGCTGGGGCGTCCAAGAAGGGGAAGGTGACCCTTCCGGACTATTCCGCCACGGCCGCTTACAGCGAGGAGGGGTGGCTGCCCCGGGGGAAGCCCCCGGTGCGATCGTAAATGTCCACATCCTAACATGGTTTCACTCCATAATTTTTATACTTATAGTGCCGAACATATATGCAGTCCGGCCAGGGCTCACCCCGAGGAATCCTCCTCCGGGTCCCTGAGTGATTCGGTGATAAATTCGCTCCCGACGGCCACTACCCCTCCTCACGCGGATGACACGGAGGTGTTGTCCCGAAGGCTCTCAGAGCAGGGGGAGGTGACTCTAGAGACGCCCCACGGCGGGATTCCAGATGTCGGGCATGCGGGGTTCAAGATCCCCACGGATCGCGTCGACGAGAGCCGCAACAAGGCGGCCTCCCGACCGAACACTGCCCCGGAACCTCCAACGGTTCTGGACTTGGGTAGGCTGCCCCTCGTTAGGGAGGGCGAGCCGCCCGTGCCGAGTAATTCCGTCGCATCAATGGTGTCGGATAGTCTGGTGGAAGCGCTTCGAGGCACTTCCATGGAAGAAGAGCACCGTACTCTTATGAGTGCGGTGATTCAAAAGGTCGTGTTCGCCAAAAGCGGACTAACCGAAGCCTGCACAAGCCTCCTGACGGACTTTGAGGTAAGTAATAAAATTGTATAAGATTACCACCCGATAGGTAGTAGCCCCTGATACTCTGTTTGGTGTTTAGAAAGAAAAGCCAAACGGAGTGTCAATTATAATCCGCAGGAGTCTAATAATAAGTATTGTTGTGAATAAGCAGGTTGTGCTGCTTGCTGCTGCTGCCCGTACTGCCGAGGTTGCCAAACTGAAGCGGCACCTGGAGCAGGCGCAGGGAGAGCTCGTTCTCACGAAGAGGCAGCTCGAAGAGAACAAGGGTAAGTAATTCCCGCTCTTATGCATTTAAGGATAGGCAGAATTGATGAGTCTAACACCTAAGTGTTGTGAACGTGTAACAGGGGCCACCGCCGAATTGGCGTCCCTGAAGGAGGCATTGTCCGAGGCCGAAAACAAGGCGGCTTCGGAGTGTAAGGAGCGCAAAAAGAAAATTGCTAGAGTGGGCGAGGTACAGCAGGAGCTTCAGGACCTCGGCAAGAAGTGCGAGTCTGTGGAGCATGGGCTGAAGGCGAAGGAGGCCGAGCTTGCGAAGGCCCTTGTGAATTTGAAAGATGCGAAGGCCGAAGCCAAGAAAGCACAGCAGGAGATCCAGGAGGCCAAAAAGATAGAAGCGGGTAAGAAATTCGTTATGCAAAGCAAACATGTGGAGGAGGCGTTTCTTTTACTTACTCGAATATGGAGCTCTCCAGGGGCATTTGCAGATCTGCCATGCAGTGTCTCAGACGCTGCGGAGTTCTACCGTGCCCAGGAGGGGAGCTCAACGAAGAAGCTGTTCTGGTCCCAGTATGCTGGGGCCGATCATCCGATGCCTCTGAGCGACCAACTAAAGCAGTTGATCGAACTCCACAGCCAAACTGGCTATGAAGGACTTCATAGTCCGGATGTGGCCTGGTGAGCTCCTGCCCAGTAGCTACTTTGGCCTGATCAAGTGGATGGTGGATGCCTGCCTGCGGCTTGAAGTGATCAAGCGATCTGTTTGCATCGAAGGTGCCCGCCGAGCTCTTGCCCGCGTCAAGGTGCATTGGGGCAAGTTGGATGCGGAGAAGCTGGTCAAAGACGGGCCGCCGGAGGGTAAAACGCATCGCCATCCCTAAATGTACTACGATGGCGTGATGAAGGGTGCTCGTCTCATTGCCAATGAGTGTACCAAGGACGCCATATTTGAATGAATTCACTTCTGTCATGTTTGTAATTAAAGACAAAGTTACTTGCGCTATGTAGCGCTTTTGTTATTTAAAATATTACCTTCTGTGCGGCTATTTATAAAATCCTGAAAGTAGGCCAGTCGTCGACTTCTGCCCCCACGTGACTAGCACTGGGGTGTTCGTGGAAAATCCGAACACTCTTTACCCAAATGTTTGATCCCTTAAAGAGGTGTCCGGCGCATCGAACAAGGTAATCGGACTATGCGGCTTTATAACTTTCACTTAGCCATAGAAGTCTACAATTTTAAATTTCGGCGAAGCCCCTAGAATCCGGAAGGCCGAATTGGGGCGCTATACACACCTAGATCGGACAAAGCCGATTTATCGCCTAAAGCGGAAAATCTTTAAGGATTTTAAAACCTCTCGAACAGCGACCACCTCTCACCACATCATGCCGGTCAGTTTCGTCTTTCTCTACTGAGGTGCTCATCCGGAAGAACCGGGACACAATCGCAGTAGTTCTCCCTGCGCTACCTTAGCCGATATAACGGAACGTAAGGCACCAAAACAAGGGAGCCTGGCTATCCCAACTGTGGACCCAAGATATGATTCGGAGCTGATGCATATAGTGCTATAAGTTCGGGGTGCCGCACTGTTGAAAGTGTTCGGACTTTGGTTGCCATATAGCGGGGCGCCATAAGAAGCCCCTGGCAAACCGGCCGCACCAAGGTGTACGGATGCAATATCAAATAAACATTTATAAGAGAAAAATGCTCAAATAAAAAATAAGCTGACGCTATATATAATCTCCCATTGACGAAAAATACATTTAAGCATACATTTACAATGGGTGCGTTAAGCAGAGAAAAAATAGGACTATTTGACATGTCCTATCCAGGGGAAGGCCGTGTTCAGGTAGAAAAAGCAGGTATAATGATTGTAAATAGATTCCAGCTAGGTATTTCCTTCTATGCACAACGTCTATTGCCTCCTTGGATGTCTCTTCCCTATAAGTCCAGCAATTCGGCTCTTTTGAGGATGCTGCGCCAACGAGGTGTCCTGAATGGTAAGAGGGAAAGAGTATGGAAGTATTTGGCGGTTACCCGCACTATTAACTGAGTCACTGATGCGCCTCTGTCTATGCCCATGGTATTTTAAGTGCGTAATTGTGTGCACGTGGCACGAATGCTGCTTTGATGGGGCTTAAGCAGAGGCCGGACTCCTAGTCGCGCTCTTGGCGTGCCTGACGATCCTGTTGCGGGGTGCTTCGGACTCGCTTGACTATGCTCGAAGTTGTTGTTGCTAGATTGGTTTGTTGGAGAAGGCCGCATTGTACTTCTTCCGCAAGGGCTCCATTATGTTCTTCTGTTCGTAGGGAGCGGTCCATATTTCCGTTCACCATTATGACCCCGCGCGGTCCTGGCATCTTGACCTTGAGATATGCGTAGTGTGGTACCGCATTGAATCTGGCGAAAGCAGTTCGTCCGAGCAGTGCGTGGTAACCACTGCGGAAGGGGACGATATCGAAGATTAACTCTTCGCTTCGGAAGTTATCCGGAGATCCGAAGACCACTTCCAATGTTATAGAGCCCATACAGCGGGCCTCTACTCCAGGAATTAAAACTTTAAAGGTGGTTTTAGTGGGCTTGATCCTTGAAGGGTCAATGCCCATTTTGCGCACTATGTCCTGGTAAAGCAGGTTCAGGCTGCTACCGCCGTCCATAAGGACGCGCGTGAGGTGGAATCCGTCAATGATTGGGTCTAGGACCAATGCGGCTGAGCCACCGTGACGGATACTAGTAGGGTGATCGCTACGGTCGAAAGTGATCGGCCAAGCTGACCATGGGTTGAATTTGGGGGCGACTGGCTCCATCGCATAGACGTCCCTTAGTGCCCGCTTTCTTTCCCGCTTGGGGATGTGCGTGGCGTAGATCATGTTGACCGTTTTCACCTGGGGGGAATTTCTTTTGTCCCCCCATGTTCGGACGTCGGGGCTCCTCATCGCCATCGCTGTGCAGCCCCTTGTCCTTGTCTTCAGCGTTTATCTTGCCGGCCTGTTTGAATACCCAGCAATCTCTATTGGTGTGGTTGGCTGGCTTGTCCGGGTGCCATGAATTTGGCACGAGCGCTCCAGTATGCGGTCCCGACTGGACGGTCCCTGATTATTTCTTTTGAACGACTTCTTCCGCTGACCGGGCTTGGACCCACTGAATCCGGTGTTAACTGCCGTGTCTTCAGTGTTGTCGCCGTTGTTCCGTCGCTTATGTCTGTTACGCCGTGGCTTGCCGTTATTGTCGCGGCCATCCGAATTGCTAGACTGTGGCGTAGTGCTGCTGCGAGCCAACCAACTGTCCTCACCCGCGCAAAAGCGGGTCATTAATGTTGTGAGAGCTGCCATGGACTTGGGTTTTTCCTGGCCGAGGTGTCGAGCGAGCCACTCGTCAAGGATATTATGCTTGAAAGCCGCTAGGGCTTCGGCGGCTGCACAGTCAACTATTTGGTTCTTTTTGGTTAGGAACCGAGTCCAGAATTTCCTGGCTCACTCTTCAAGCTGTTGAGTGATGTGGCTCAAGTCATCGACATCAGGTGGTCGCACATATGTGCCCTGGAAGTTGTCGAGGAATGCGTCCTCCAGGTTTTCCCAACTGCCAATGGAATTTGCTGGCAGGCTGTTAAGCCAGTGCCAGGCTGGTCCTTTGAGCTTAAGTGGAAGATACTTGATGGCGTGTAGATCGTCTCCGCGGGCCATGTGAATGTGGAGAAGGAAATCTTCGATCCATACTGCGGGGTCTGTTGTGCCATCGTATGATTCGATGTTTACGGGTTTAAACCCTTCTGGGAATTCATGATCCACTACTTCGTCAGTGAAGCAGAGGGGGTGTGCGGCGCCTCTGTGCCGGGCTATGTGGCTACGCAGGTCGAATTGCTCTGGATGGCTATATTCGGCCCGGACAGACTTGTTGAAGGTGTGTCCGGCGTGACGGTCCTCGTCGCGTGCCGAGGCGCGCCCCCGCGATCCGTAGATCGATCTTGGCTGTCCCATTTTGTTGTCCCGGGCCGTAGTATGTTGGCGTGGGGGTGTTGGCTGGTATGCGGACTGGTATGCCGTTTTATCTCGGCCACGAGGTGGCCGGTCAGCCGTATGGTGCTTGAGTCCGTATTCCTCGGCTGCCAGGACTTCCGTCCATCTATCTGTGAGCAGATCTTGATCAGCTTGGAGTTGCTGATGTTTCTTTTTCAGGCTTCTCGCAGTGGCTATAAGCCGACACTTGAAGCGCTCCTGCTCTATGGGATCCTCAAGCACGCCGAAATCGTCGTTGCCGAGGCTAATCTCATCTTCCAAGGGGGGCATGTAGCTGTCCTCCTCCGGGTATTCGTCCGTCGCCTATTCTTTTGGGTTGACCTGCTCATCCTCCTGTTCGGCCTGCTCGAAGGCGGGCTGATCAGGGTTGTATTCTTCTTCGGCACCATTCGGATTGTTTTTGTCTCCTGGGCTGGTATTGGTGTGGCGGGGCTTGGAGTGGCGCCGACGGCGTCCATTCTTTGCTTTCCCCCAGGTTTTATCCTCCGTTGCCTCATCGCCATTTGTTTCCTTTGGAGTGTCTACCATATATATATCATAAGAAGAGGTGGCTATTCACCACCCAGTGTGCGGTGGTTCATGTTCTTCTCCCGCATCCTCGTCCATACCGTCGATGTCTTCGGAGTCGAAGTTCAGTACCTCGGTTAAGTCATCGACCGTGGCAATGAAGTGGGTGGTGGGTGGGCAATGAATTCCTTCGTCGTCTGCCTCCCACTCGAGCCAGACATAGTTTGGCAAAGAGCCTCCTGACAAAGAGAGAGACTTTAATGAGTCTAGCATGTCGCCAAAGGGCGAGTGCTGGAAGATGTCCGCAGCGGTGAACTCCATTACCAGAGCCCATCCTGGCACGACGGGCTCGGGAGTGTGCAAACTGGAACCAACATCCGGATACGAATCCAGGGGTTCGGAGTCACGGGCCACCGCAGAGGTAAGACCTGTGTTCGGCTCCACCGCCGATGAGGGCGCGACCTGGGGGGCGGGGTCCATCCCTCCGTCCTTAGGCAGCGCAGCCTGCTCTGGATCTAGGTCCGGAGAAACTACGGGGACGATACCCCGAGCTTCGTCCGATGGCAGGTCTAAGCCGTGCTCGCCGAGACTGTCCGGTGCTCCTGGCATGGGCCCAAATCCGTCGAAGATCAAGTCTCCGCGGATGTCCGCCGTGTAGTTCAGGTTTCTAAAACTAACCTGGTGGCTAGGGGCGTAGCTGTCTGAAAGGATCGATATGGTTGACTAGAGGGGGGTGAATAGGCAACTAACAATTTTTAAGATTTTCTTTACCAAATTAAACTTTGCAACAAAATAGGTTGTCTAGATGTGCAACTAAGTGAGCAACCTATATGATGCAAAAACAACTAGCACATAAGCAAGCAATGGATGTAACACAAGTAGGCTTGCAAAAGTAAAGGCACGAAATAACCAAGAGTGGAGCCGGTGGAGACGAGGATGTGTTACTGAAGTTCCTTCCTTTTAAGGGGAAGTACTTCTCCGTTAGAGCGGTGTTACTTCTCCGTTAGAGCGGTGTGGAGGCACAATGCTCCCCAAGAAGCCACTAGGGCCACCATATTCTCCTCACGCCCTCACACAATGCGAGATGCCGTGATTCCACTATTGGTGCCCTTGAAGGCGGCGACCGAACCTTTACAAACAAGGTTGGGGCAATCTCCACAACAATTGGAGGCTCCCAACAACACCACGAAGCTTCACCACAATGGAGTATGGCTTCGAGGTGACCTCAACCATCTAGGGTGCTCAAACACCCAAGAGTAACAAGATCCGCTAGGGATAAGTGGGGGGAATCAAATATCCTGTGGTGGAAGCGTAGATCGGGCCCTTGTCACCCAATCCTGAGCAAATCAACAAGTTTGATTGGCTAGGGAGAGAGATCGGCGAAAATGGAGCTTGGAGCAACAATGGAGCTTAGAGGTGGAAGAGGTAGTCAACTAGAGGTAGAAGACACCCCTTATATAGTCGTGGGAAATATCCAACCGTTATCCACATGCTCAGCCCGTGACACGCGGCACTACCGCTCCAGGGGTGCGGTACTACCGTGGCAGATCACGGTACTTCCGCGACCGCAACAGAGGCCGGGACTTACCTGACTAGGGGGCAGTACTACCGCTTGCGCGGTACTACCGCTCCCCCTTGCGGTACTACCGCAAGGCAGGAAAGTCACCGCTTTGGAAAGCGCGCGATGAAATAAATTACATCCGTGCCTACTTCATTGAACATGTGGTGGTACAAAAATCCGATCTTGGTACTACCGCTCATGGCGCTGATACTACCGTTGAGGGCGCGGATGTAAAAAATTACATCCGCGCCTACTACCGTGACGCTGCGGTACTAGGTAGGAGGGCCACGGTACTACGACTCCTGGGGAGCGGTACTACCGTGGGCCCCGCGGTACTACCGCGCTGGACGAGCGGTACTACCGTGGGTGGCGCGGATGTAAAAAATTACATCCGCCCCTACTACCGTACCGGAGCGGCACTAGGCCTGGGAGCCGCGGTACTACAGCTCCAGAGGAGCGGTACTACCGTGACCCACAGCGGTACTACCGTGACCCACAGCGGTACTACCGCTGGTACTTGCGGTACTACCGCAAGTACAGCAGTAGTCGTCAGATTTCAGCACAACCAAGATAACGACGAGAAGCTCCAAAGTGCAGGGAAAGGTAGGACAAGTGTACGTGTTGATTCCACCCAAACCTTTCCGACGCGGACCCCCTCTTAATAGTACGGCTCTCCTACGACTCAAATCCACCAAAGAGAAACATAGAACAACGCCGACTTCAATATTCTCCGAGGGGCACCGAATCGTCTCGTGCCTAGTGATGAAGTATCTGAGAAACTCATGGCACATGATTAGTCCGCAAAAGCATTGTCATCAATCACCAAAACACCTAAGGGATAAATATGCCCTTACAATCTCTCCCTTTTTGGTGGATTGATGACAACACGGGATTTGCACATAGATAAGAAAATTTAGAGCAAGGGCAAAACCCCACCTCTCTAAAATATAGACGGGCTTCCCCTAGATGTGTGCACTTTAGATGAATGCTTTGGACTGCATAGCACACAGACTAGGATCAACACTCCCCCTATATTTTAGAGACCAAGGCACGAAAATAAACATAGCATAGCATAAAGATAGCACAATATAACACAAGCTCGCTAGGATAGATAGAGTGCATATGTCTTACACCATATGAAGTAAAGTAACCGAGGTTCAAACGAGAAAGCAGCAAATAGTTCAACCGAGAAAGCAGCAAACACGCGACACACACGACTCGCAAACTCGCAAATCCCTACACTCTCTCCCCCTTTGGCATCGAGACGCCAAAAAGGCAGAGAGGACACCTACACACATGAGGTGGTCAAGCAGGGAACTCGTCCCAACCCTCTCCGTCGGTCTCCTCGGCAGCTGGGATTGTCTCCTCGACATCCTCCTCAGACTCAGTCCAACTGTAGCCTTGCTTCTCCATCCACTCATCCTCTGGAGTGATGCGCTCCTCAGACCCGCCAGACACTTCCTCACCATAGAGCTGCATGATCTTGTTGTCTCGGCGACGACTCTCCTTGGATGCCACGTGAGCCCTGTACTGCCCCTTGGCTTGCATGCAGAAAAGAGTCTTCATCTTGTCCTTTAGCTTCTTGGCCCATGATGGCATAGTGGCACTCTGGGAAGGCCTAGCAGCACGGCCCTCAGCAACTTCCTCGGCGCCAGCATCCTCCTCATCAACAGCAGCGTTAGGAGCAGTCGCCTCGGCACGAGTAGTGGTGTTGGCCCAGTTGGATTTGATACGCAGACAGATGGGCTCATGGCGAATCCAGTCTGGAGAAAGGAACTCCTCACCAGGGAACATCTTCTCCCAAGTCTTCGAGATCAGCAGAAACAGATAGGGCCCATAGATAGGCACCTTGCGGTTGAACACTGCAAACCGGAGCTCACACCACATGATGTGTGAGACATCAAGTGGCTGAGACTGAGACGAGCGAGCCTCCTTGCAAATAAGCATCATGTCCACCATATAGGCATGAACCTTGTCTTTGTCACCGATGCGAGGGAACAAGGAGTGGCGGAAGATGCGATACATGATATCCAGAAAGGAGTTGAGCACCAACGTTGTCTTGCCATTGGCGAGCGCCTTCTCAACCATGAACGGAGCAAGCTTGTCCTTGTTGGCAGACTCAGCATTGCCATGGGGGCGAACACCCACTGGAGTGTTGAGCCCATCATCAGGAACATGGAGCAGATCCATGAACTCCTTCCAGGTAGCAGACAGTTGACGGCCATTGGTCATCCAGGTCATCCTCCGTTCCTCATTGGAGTGAAAGTAAACTAAGGCAAAGAACTGACAGATAAGCTCAGGGTCATAGTCAAGGTGGAAGGATATCACATGCTCAATGCCAAACTGCTCCACCAAGTCCAGAGCCTCTCCAAAGTAGTTACGGAACTTGTCCTTCCTCATGTGATGCATATCAATCCACTTCACCTTCACGTAGGTATTCTGCTTGTTCTTGATGACATCCAGATAGATGTTGGTCTATTGCTTGTTCCAGAACAGCTCACAGCCTCTGACAGTGGAACGCGGGTGCACATAAGGGTGAAGCTGCCTGAGACGGACATACTCAGTTGGGGCTATCTCATCCATGCCCTTAGCAGGCTCCTTGTGCTTGCTAGCTGAGGTCTTGACATTGCGCTTGGAGGCAGACGATCCCTCTGGTACTTCACCTGGGTTGCGTAGACGCTTGGAGCCAGTGTCACGACTGGGATTGGACCGGCGAGAGCCACCACCTGAGACACACACGCAAAGCACCAAAGACGCGAAGAAGATCAATGCAAAGGCCACGATAAAGCACAAGAAACACATAGAAGGAGAAAGTTGGCATGCGATAGATGTGAGCCACGGTAGAATGCTTGCGCCTCGCGGTACTAAAATATTAGTACCGCTCAAATCTTGATAGTACCGTGCGAGGTCACAGTAGTACCGAGGTTGGGCGAAGTAAAATTTAGTACCGCATGAATCTTGGTAGTACCGCTCCCGAAGGGCGGTAGTACCGTGCAAGCGGTAGTACCGCGCCAGACGGGCGGTAGTACCGCGTCGCGTCAGATCCAACCGGCGGTTTGAATCTGAAAAGAACCGTGAAACCACGGCGGTGCTACGGTGATCAGATCTAGCGCAAGACAACAATACAAGTATAAACCCTATGCAATACCACGCTCCTTCATCCTACTCTTGCAGAGATTAAGCCTATGAATCTCAAGAACACACAAGCCTCCCCCAAAACCTAGAAACACCAAACACAATCAACACGGAGAGGGAGTTGGGGAAAAACCTTGGTCCATAGCAAGAGCACGTGGTGGGGAACGATCCCACCGGTCGGAATCACGGGAGGGCAGCCGGTGGAGGAGATCCGGCGACGAACGCCGGTTCCGTTCTTGAGCGAGGGAGAGAAGGAGGCGACGTGGAGAGAGGACTGCGAATGGGTATGGGGAGTTAGAACTCCCCCTGCCCGTCCTTATCCCCACGCCCTCAAACCGGCGCGATAGTACCGCGTATCATCGCGGTAGTACCGCTCCGGCGGAAGTACCGCACCGAGGCGGTAGTACCACTCAACCAGGCGGCAGTAAAAAATTACTGCCGCGTGGTGACGGTAGTACCGTGCTCCCGCAAGCGGTAGTACCGTGGCAGGCTGCGGTAGTACCGCAGCTGGCCGCGGTAGTACCGTGAACTCAAGTCGCCGCAAGTTTCAACACGAGAAGAAAGCCTTTGCATGGAAACTTTTCACACACAAGAAACCACAAGAACACGCACAAACCAGAGGTAGAGAGACAACAAGAAACTACCAAGCGACAAAGCCTCTCGAAGAGAGAGGACGGTGGCCGAAGCCACCTATGTTTGAGTTGGATGGTATGGCACCGCGAAGAATTATCCTTGGGCCCATGACCAAAACTCGTCTTTGAAGCACAAGTACCATCAAAAATGGCTAATGTGAAAGAGGTGATCGATTTATGCATAATGGGGGGGAGGGAGAGTTCATTGAGAGAAAAACACTCCCCCTATGTCCATGCCTACACCTAAACTAGACAACAAGTTGAGTGTGATGGGGGGTACACGGGTTCAAGTCACATTGCTCAAATCAATGATATTTAGCTCATGCCTTAACTCGCGAAATCTTGCTTCATCCAAGGGCTTCGTGAAAATATCTGCAAGGTTATCATGAGTGTTGACATACTTGAGCTCGATCTCCCCACACCTAATGTGATCCCAGCTGATGAAGTGATACCGAATCTCAATGTGCTTCGTCTTGAAGTGTTGCACTGGGTTGAGAGAAATCTTGATGGCACTTTCATTATCACACAAAAGAGGCACTTTGTCACAAATGACATCGTACTCCTTTAAAGTTTGCCTCATCCATAGGAGTTGAGCACAACAACTACCGGCCGCCACATACTCTGCTTCGGTGGACGAGAGAGACACACAACTTTGCTTCTTGGAAGACCAACTTACCAAAGAGCAACCAAGAAATTGGCACCCTCCGGAAGTGGACTTCCTATCCACTTTGTCTCCCGCCCAATCGGAATCCATGAAACCTTCAAGCTTGAAGTTTGCTCCTCTTGGGTACCATAAGCCAAAGTTTGGGGTATGAGCCAAATATCGAAAGATTCGCTTGACCGCCACATAGTGACTCTCCTTTGGTGCGGCTTGAAACCATGCACACATCTCCACACTCAACATGATATCCGGTCTAGATGCACAAAGGTAAAGCAAGGAGCCAATCATGGAGCGATATACCTTTTGATCCACCGCTTTACCATTGGGATTGATGTCAAGTTGGCACTTGGTAGGCATTGGTGTAGTAGCCGTTTTGACATCACTTAGCTTGAATCTTTTAAGCATGTCTTGAGTGTATTTGGCTTGGTTGATGAAGGTTCCTTCTCTTCTTTGTTTGATGTCAAAACCAAGGAAGAACTTCAACTCTCCCATCGAAGACATCTTGAACTTGGAGGTCATGAGAGAGGCAAATTCCTCATTGAAAGCTTTGTTAGGAGAACCAAAGATAATATCATCAACATATAGTTGGCATACAAACAACTCCCCGTTGACCTTCTTAGTAAAAAGAGTGGGATCGGTTTGTCCTACTTCAAATCCACGATCTTGTAGAAACTCGGTAAGGTGGTCATACCACACACGTGGGGCTTGTTTAAGTCCATAGAGTGCCCTATCGAGTTGATACACATGATCCGGGAAGTAGGGGTCCTCGAACCCGGGGGGTTGCTTGACATAGACCAACTCATTAATAGGACCATTAAGAAAAGCACTTTTCACATCCATTTGTTGCAACTTAAAGTTGTGATGGGAAGCATAAGCAATCAACAAACGAATGGATTCAAGACGAGCAACGGGAGCAAAGGTTTCACCGTAGTCGATACCCTCGACTTGGGAGTAGCCTTGTGCTACCAATCTCGACTTGTTGTGAATGATGTTCCCATGAGCATCTTGCTTGTTCTTGAAGATCCACTTGGTTCCAATGACGTTGTGCTTCCCCGATGGTCTTGGCACCAATCTCCACACATTGTTGTACTCGAAGTTGTTGAGTTCTTCATGCATGGCATTGAGCCAATCCGAGACTTCGAGCGCCTCATAGACCTTTTGGGGTTCAACACAAGAGACAAACGCGTGATGTTCACAATAGTTTGCTAATTGTCTACGAGTGCTTACCCCCTTTCTTAGGCTTCCAACCACGTTTTCCATGAGATGGCCTTGGGTGGTGAGCTTGGAAGCAATCTTCGCGGCACGACGCTCTAATTCCTCCTTGGGTGTGGAAGGAGGAGGGTTAACTTGATCATCTTGAGCGCCGTCATGAGCTTGTTCTTGATCTTGAGCTTGCTCATGATCTTGAACTTGCTCGAGGGGGAGAACTTGACCTTGGGCATCATTTAGAGGTTCACCACCATCTTGAGGTTGATCTTGTCCTTGGTCTTGTTCATGAGGGTGAGGGCCTTCACTTTGTTCTTCGGAAGCGTGTGGGTCTTGGGGAGGTGATGGCTCCACTTGAGTGGAGCATTGTCCTTCTTCTTCGGCCACAAGGGGTTCCTCAATGGGTAGGATTTGACCAATACCCATTCTTCTTATGGCTTGGGGAGAAATTTCATCACCTACATCACAAGTACCACTTTGCTCCACTTGGGAGCCATTATTTTCGTCAAACTCCTCAATGAGTCCGGTGGACTTGTTGAGGACATGGTAAGCATGAGAGTTTGTAGCATAACCAACAAATATGCCCTCATGAGCTCTAGCCTCAAATTTAGACAAACGAACACCTTTCTTGAGAATGAAACACTTACAACCGAACACCCGGAAGTACTTGAGGTTGGGCTTGTTGCCGGTGAGTATCTCATAAGGAGTCTTGTTCAAGCCTTTGCGAAGATAGAGCCGATTGGATGCATGACATGCGGTGTTGAAGGCTTTGGCCCAAAAGTTGTATGGAGACTTGAACTCTACCATCATGGTCCTAGCCGCATCCATCAACGTCCGGTTCTTCCTCTCCGCAACACCATTTTGTTGAGGGGTGTATGGAGCGGCATATTGGTGCTTGATCCCCTCATCACTAAGAAACTCATCCAAGGTGTAGTTCTTGAACTCGGTACCGTTGTCACTTCTTATTGTCAAGATCTTTGCATTGTGTTGACGTTGAGCTTCATTTGCAAAGTCGATGACGGTTTGTTGAGTCTCACTCTTCCTCTTGAAGAAGTATACCCAAGTGTATCTTGAGTAGTCATCCACAATCACCAAGCAATACTGTCTACCTCTAAGACTATCAAAAGATGGAGGCCCAAAGAGATCCATGTGAAGGAGCTCCAAGGGTCTCTTCGAGTAGATGATGGTTGATGGAGGGTGAGTGACGGTGTCCTGGACTAGGGGGGTACTCACCATGTCGTCTCCCGATCAGTTGGATTGGGCCGAGGATCCCCATGGCCATATACTCATGGGCCAGTTCGGATAGTTGCCGCATACAAGGAAGATTCCACAAGACTTGGCGATCAAGACAAGGACTCCACCCCCACTGGCGTATTCGGCTAGGACTCTTGTTATCCTAGGCCTCTGGTGCATTATATAAACCAAGGCCAGGCTAGTCGATAGATATACAACAACAATCATACCATAGGCTAGCTTCTAGGGTTTAGCCTCCTTGATCTCGTGGTAGATCTACTCTTGTAATACCCACATCATCAATATCAATCAAGCAGGACGTAGGGTTTTACCTCCATCAAGAGGGCCCGAACCTGGGTAAAAACATCGTGTCCCTTGTCTCCTATTACCATTGATCCTAAGACGCACTGCTTGGGACCCCCTACCCGAGATACGCCGGTTTTGACACCGACATTGGTGCTTTCATTGAGAGTTCCGTTGTGTGATCGGCGAAAGGATCAATGGCTCGACTGCAGGTCAACTGCGACTTCGGCTTCTTCGTCACCAGCTCGACTGGTCACCTTGGCTTGACCGAGGACTGCGCCCTACCTCCGATCGTCATGTTCGGATGAAGGCCTTCATCAAAACCAACTCCGATCTGCATCAAGATCATGGAGGAGTCATCAATGGAGCTCGGGGGCTCAACGTCAACATTGCCCTCCGACGACCGTGCTGTTTTTCTGGACAACAAACTTGTATCCGCCGCCACCACCTCCTAGAGTGTCGCTTAAACAATTACTTCGGTGGAATTATGCGGAATTAAGTCTACAACAGCCCTGCAAAAATTTCGTCGAGTTCCGATGAAGGAATCTCCGGCAATCTCCGATATACCGGAGCCCTGTTGAATCTGGACGAGAATCCGGACGAGTTTAGGGCGTGGTATCCAGCGTCTAGCTCGGATGTCCTTTAGAGGATCCAACCGTTGATTTGCTGCAGAATTACCTTATCTACCACCTGCCAAAAATTCAGCTCGATCCGACCGTCCAAACTCCGGAAAACTTCCGATTAGTGCATCACTTTTTGGATCTGTTTTCTGCGCGAAAACAAATCCGACCCGAGTTCGTCTTTTTTATGAATGGGATTTCGGACATCCTTTTTTAAGGAAGTTTTTGTATGGGGTATTGTGTTTTGTTCCCGAACACATCCCACTAACTTTAAGATCTTTTGAACATGATCTTCAACATCATGCTGGTGCCAAACCAGTCCGGCAATATTGCTCCACGGCTGCCGACCTGCGCTAGACACGTCGTCACCTTGTTGAGTCAAGCTCAACTTCTTCGGATCATCATCTTGGCAAGCCGAACAAGAGTCCGGCATCGCGAAGGATAAATCATCACCAACATCGCCGCCCCACAGACTACACAGAGCGGGCATACCGGCATCGCCGCACGGTCGCTTCATCAAGCCGGCATCGACCACGTCACGACCTACATCGGCAGGGCCGCACTATTGCTTCTTCAAGCTGGTGTCCATCACGCCGACCTACTTCGACATCTCGGCTAGACCGGGGGCTTCGCCATCCCTTCATCAACCTACTCCGGACACTTCGGCGTCACTAGCCGACCAGGCATGGGTGCGCGGATCGAGTCCCAATTTTGGGAATCACCTTCCTTCGGATTGCTACAACAAATAAACCAGGTGCTATTAATCCTAGTATTTCTTTTTGCTTGTTTGGGTTAATTTTCCCAAGGAATTATTACTCTGGTTTGTCCACCATATGCACACAGGTCTATCAAAATGTGGCCGCATTATCGACGGTCGCATGATGGTTCGGTCAGTTTCCGTACATAGTCCGGCGAACGCCGCATCCGGAACTCGGACCGACCTGTGAATCCAGGCTTTGCCACTCCTTTATTGCATTACGCCGACGACCTGCATTGACATCGATTTCGGCGCCAGGAAAATGATCCAGCCGGACTATATCCTTTGACGTCATCTCGGCTGGACGGGGGGCTTCGTCAACACTTCATTACCCCATGCCAGGGACTTCGGCATCACTCTGCCGTCCTGCATGGACCATGCTATGTCACCACTTCACAGTGCCGAGCTCTTTGCTCCGCCACCTCGGGACCGGCGTGGGGGATAGAACCTTGTCCCGCATCAAGCTCGGACCACATCGTCAATACCGAACACATTAACCAGCTAAGTTGCCTTCATGCTCAAAGTTTTAAAATTTCTAACATGTGTTCGGTTCGACCAAGCATTATACCTTCTCGGAAAAAAGTTGCTTGTAAAAATCTTCCTTGTCGAAACTTTGTTCGCACACACTTGACGCACTACCCGTGCTCATTATACCTGGGGGCTTCTTTAACAGAAGTTTATTAATTCGGGCTTTATGCCCAATACATGTGTCACACTTCCACATGTACCTTTTATTCACCATTATATGCATCGATATGACTTAAGTTTTGGCCAAGCTAGGTTGCCTGGCTCCTGTGCTTATGCCTACGTTCCCGATTGTTTGGCTAGGTGGTAAAGGGAGCACCTTTGCGATTGTTACTGCCGGGTCAGCCGGGTTTGTACCTCAGACTGGGTGAAGCCGAAAGCTAGCGTTCTTAAGGGAATACTCGGTCGGTGAACTAAAAGATGATTTCTTACCTATTTATTTACCTGCCCCCAGATGTTTTTCTGCTCTTTTCGCAGTCAGGACATGCACTTTAGGGCATGCCTCCCAGGGAAAGGAACCCCTAACGGAACTATTCTCCCTTGAAGATGTTTCTTACTAACCATGTAATATAACATAACTAGTTGGGCACTTGTCTGATAAAGCACCAATGACCCCTACGCCTGGTCTCCATGCATGCCCCGGTTTTTATAACCGCGAGGGTATTCGGACACACTCCGGACTATTGGGTCTAGAGGTTGAAGCGAAAAGGTCCGCTACGACAAACGATCTACAATCCGGCTAGAAGGCATTCTACATGTCACCTTACATTATATAGTCAACTTTTACCCAAGTCACTTGGGGTCTCTTATGTTTATTTGAGCCGTTTCATACTAAGTGTTTCTCTTCCTAGCCGTTGCAAAGTTTTTATTATTATTTATCACTCCTTTTTTCGACACAAGTGTGCGGTCACTAGCCGAGGAGTCTAATTTCTCTCTCAAAGCCGCTAGAGTTTAGTTTGCTAAACTGGCCTAGCCGTAGGCTGACCCGCTTGAAGTTTTGAGATAGGATGTGTCATGTTAAAGCACGGCAGAAGCACCTTTTTTTCTAAAGTCCAATTTTCGGATTAGCACCGAACACTTGATCTAGTTCGGACATTAATCTTTTGAATAAGTTTTTTTTGGCTTTTCGAGCCCATGGCACTTTTAAACTATTTGTGTGTTTTCAGCACAAGTCTCGCAGTGCAACGCCGGACACCTTTTCAGATTCGGCAAAAACATTCTTGGATATTGCTATATATGCATCAGTTTCGAATTGTGTCTTCGGTCAATACTTGGGTTGCCCGGCTCCCGCGCTTGCCTCCGACATTCCGCTTTCTTCGGCTAGGTGTGCAAAGAGAGAACCACTGCGATTGTGCTTCCAGCTCGCATGGTCAAGCACCTCGGTGGAGAAAGCCGAAAACTGACTGTCACAATAGGTGTAAACTGGTTAGTGATCCAATGACTATATTAAATGACGGGCCATTCATTGGCCAAAGTGTTTCCGGCTTGACCTCGACTGTCGCCGAACACTATCGGGGGCTATTAACTGGCCTCCCAAACTAAATCCTCGATATTTTGCTCTTACATTGGAGCAGAGGTTTCATGATCATGCTTAGCATGAAAACCCAAAGAAAGGAACCGATAGCGGGACTATTTTCTCTGGAAGAAATTTCTTCTGTTAAACAGTAAATATAACATGTCTCTCCGCGTACCTTTGTTTATAAAACCGTATGGCCAGATTGCCTTGTTTGTTGTAAATCTTTGCCCTCATAAAGGCTTTATAAAGTAGGACAAACACTCCTCGGCTATTGGCCGAGGAGGTGGAAGCCGATGGTCGGTCAACAAAGTTTTGTACAATGCGGAACCGAGCATTAATGACGTAAAGTACTTGGATACATAGAGTCATTACACATAATTTGTGATTTTACTATGGATATCAATCCTTAATTCGGCCTCCCGTGCCCACATTAAGGCTCGGGGGCTACTGGGCTTCGGGCTTATTATTTACAAATATTAAAGGGGCACATCAATCCCCTGATCTGGTGTTGCCACCCGACCAGTGTCTCGGGGTTCTTGCATTGCTGTTCTATGCGTAAAATTTTAAGTGCTGTCTGAGTTTCGAGGAGATTTTGATCCTCGGGTTGGTCGGCCGCACCCAACCCGAGTCTCGAGGACTGAGCACGCCGCTTTTTGTGTCCTGAAGTATTCTGCCGAGCTAGGACTTGATGCTTAGACCGATTTTGCAAATCAACCTGAGTCTCAGTGGCTACGGGGATCAGCGGTCTTATGTTATCCTTCATGTGCATCTCGGGTTTTAGACCGATACCCACCTTGAGGGCTACTGGCTATATATCTCGTCAGAGAATAAGTTGCCTCAATAAAAAACGTTGACCAAAAATCAGCCCATGACCGAGGTGCTTAACCACCTCGGAAGCAATCCGGCATAAAGCTCGGGTGCTAGTGGCTGGCTCCATAGAGGGCATTTCCGGCATTAAGCTCAGCTAAATTCCTTCAAATTTCTTTGAACCAAGGTGATCTACGACACCTCGGATACAGTCCGACGTTGGAGCTCGGATACATAGTCCGGCGTTAGGGCTGGGAAGCAGTCCGGCATTGGTGCTCGGCTGCAAAAGATACCTCGAATGCAGTCTGGTGTTGGAGCTCGGACGCAAAAGGACGTTGCCGCTCGGGAACAACTTCAAACCCGAGGTGTGGCATAAAAATAGCAAGGCATTGATAAAGGCCGGAAACTTAAAGGGGCTCCTCGGATACCCGACTTATAAACTCGTCGAATGCATTTCGGCGATCCTCAAGATCGAAGATGAGAAGATTTGTTGAACCAGTCTTCAAGACCGACGAACGAAGATGAAGAACAGTTCGGAAGAATCGAGTAGCGTCCCCAACTTGAAGACCGGTTCAGGGGGCTACTGACGGTGTCCTGGACTAGGGGGGTACTCACCATGTCATCCCCCGATCAGTTGGATTGGGCCGAGGATCCCCATGGCCGTATACTCATGGGCCAGTCCGGACAGTTGCCGCATACAAGGAAGATTCCACAAGACTTGGCGATCAAGACAAGGACTCCTCCCCCACCGGCGTATTTGGCTAGGACTCTTGTTATCCTAGGCCTCTGGTGCATTATATAAACCAAGGCCAGGCTAGTCGATAGATATACAACAACAATCATACCATAGGCTAGCTTCTAGGGTTTAGCCTCCTTGATCTCGTGGTAGATCTACTCTTGTAATACCCACATCATCAATATCAATCAAGCAGGACGTAGGGTTTTACCTCCATCAAGAGGGCCCGAACCTGGGTAAAAACATCGTGTCCCTTGTCTCTTGTTACCATTGATCCTAAGACGCACTGCTTGGGACCCCCTACCCGAGATCCGCCGGTTTTGACACCGACAGTGAGCCTTTTCATGAAGCTTTCCTTTGATACATGCACTGCAAGCACGATCTTTGGCAAAACTAACATTTGTTAGTCCACGGACATGGTCCCCCTTGAGAAGACTTTGCAAAGATCTCATATTGATGTGGGCTAAACAGCGATGCCAAAGCCATCCCATGTCAACTTTAGTCATTAGGCATGTCGCGGTCTTAGTGGGTCGCTCCGAAAAGTTAATCACATATAGACCGTTCTCGACATGCCCAACAAAGGCTACTTTAAGAGTCTTGCTCCACAAGAGGGCCACGGTATCAATGTCAAAGAATGTAGCAAAACCCATGAGTGCAAGTTGACGAAAGAAAAGTAAATTGTATGCAAGGGACTCAACAAGCATGACTTTCTCGATCGTTAGATCATGAGAAATGACAACCTTGACGAGACCCAATACCTTAGAATGTGATGCATCACCCCACTCGACATTGGTGGGCATAGATGGAATCTCTTGCACGTCCACCACCAAGTCCTTGCTCCCGGTCATATGATTTGTTGCTCCACTATCAAGCAACCATGATCCCCCACCGGAAGCAAACACCTACAAGAGATCAATGCTTGGTTTTAGGTACCCATTTAGTAATGGGTCCTTTGATGTTAGTAACAAGGGTCTTGGGAACCCAAATAGACCATTCAATGTACTCATAAGGAGAACCAACAAATTTAGCATAAACATGTCCATCACTAGCACAGCACAACACATATGACGGGTTAAAGTCACCGGCTTTGTTTGAGGACATGCTTTTGCCCTTTTGGATGTCAACTCCCTTCACTTTTTCCTTCTTCTCCTTAGGAGCACCCTCTCTGTCTTTTACAAATGTTTGCTTGAGAGGAGGAGGACGTTTGGTCTTGTTGTTCTTCTTCTTCTTGCTCTTGGACTTGGGTGCAAACCCAATTCCTTCCTTGGCCACAACTTCCTTTTGATTGCTCAAAAGGTCATTGAGGTTCTTCTCACCTTGAATGCATGTCACAAGGCCTTTCTCAAGTTGATCCTTCAACTTGGCATTCTCCTCCACAAGATGCACATGCTCACAACACGGGTTAGTAGCACATGCATTATCAATTAATACCATGTGAGGAAAGGTGGCCTTTTCCTTGATTATCTTAACTTTTGGAGTTGAGCATGAGACTCCTTGAGGTTAGCGTGAGCACCCTTCAAGACCTTGTGGGCCTTGTCAAGTATCTCAAACTCCTCTTTGAGTCTATCATGATCAACCCCAAGTTTAGCCTTCTCGGAGGTTAGCACACGAGACACGACAAGAGCATGATCAAGATCTTTCTTTAACTTAGCATGGTCATCATTGTGTGACTCCTCAAGAGTCAAATGATGCACACGCTCTTCCTCAAGAGCATTAGAGAGATCCGATATCTCATCGGCATAGCACGACTATGACTTTCCATCTTAGAGATGGTTTCTTCATGAGCCTCGATCATGTCATTGGCCTCACCAAGTTGTTCCAAGAGAGCAACATAGTGCTTCTTGGACTTACCCTTGAGCTTACTCATAGAAGACTCAAATTCATTCACTTCCTCATTAGACTAACATGTTCATCAATGCAATCCTCCAAGGAGGGATTAGTAATGATGGTGGTTGTGATGTTGGGGGTTACCTTGTTTGAAGCTTTAGCCATGAGGCACTTGGCGGTGATGTTTTCATTGGGTGAATCAAAAAGAGACACCGGGGGAGTAGTAGCAATGGCAACGGATGCCATGGCCATAGCTTCTCCACTTTCATCATCATCGTCATCCTCTTGGTATTCTTCTTGAACCACCAACCCACGAGTTGGAGTCCTCTTGGCGAAGTTGTTCTTGTTGGGGAAGGACTTGGCTTTGTCTTTTTGAATGAATTTACCACCATTGTCTTCCGGCTTCTTGTAAGGACAATCCGCAACGAAATGGCTCACATTGCCACAGTTGAAACAAGTTCTAACTCATTGCTTTCCCTTGACGCCACTTGAGTTGTTCTTGTTGAAGTTGGGTCTTGTATTCTTCTTGCTCCAGAATTGTCTTGAAGCAAGGGCCATGTGCTCATGATAATCATACTTGGTGTCTTCGGGATTGCTCTCCTCATCTTCCACTTCTTCCTCTTCTTCCATGATGACCTTGGCCTTCAAAGCAAGATTGGGCTTCTTTGCCCTTTGAGAACGGAGCACCACATTGTCGGCGGTCTTGTCCAAGATGCTCATTGCAACGAACTCATCCAACACTTCCCTTGAGGTCATGGAGTGGAAGTCCAGTCTTTGACGAATGACGGAGGACATGGCCTTGTTGTAGGGCATCATGGCCTTGAGGAACTTGCGCTTGATCCAATTGTCATCCGTGCCCTTGCTTCCATGATCTCGGAGTGAGACCGCGAGTTTGGTCACTCTTCAAAAGAGCTCACGAGGTTCTTCATCTTCTTTCATTGCAAACTCATCGACTTCATCTTGCACCACTTCATAGTTGGAGCGTTGGATGCTAGCACTTCCTCGATAGAGAGACTGAACACATTTCCATGCTTCTTTCGCCATGGCATGGGGTCGAAGATGAGGGAGATATTCGGGAAGGATTGCATCTTGGATGATGAAGAGAGCACTCTCATTGAATTGATTGTCCACGGCTTCTCGAGGGGTGAAGTTGCTTGGGTCATGAGGATAGAAACCTTCTTCAATGATTCTCCAAAGGTTAGTGTTCACATGTTTTAAATGACGCTTAAAGCGATAGACCCAAGAATCAAAATCTTCATGTTTCTCATATTTAGGAGGAGGACCGGCATGATTCAAATGAGTGGAGGGGATTGACCCTCCATAAATTGGGGGTTCCACATGGGCAAAGATGCCGGTACCATTTCTACCACTAATAGAAGGACTCTTTTCAATGTTAGCTTCCCCCTTGTCGGAGGTAGCATCCGTCACCTTGTAGGTGGGATCACCCACTTTCAACGGCGAGGTAGATTGTTTAAGTACTTCTAGGAATTCTTTAAACATGTCCTTGACCTCGGTCGTCATGGAGGTTTTCATGTTTCCAAAGCCACATTGAATTCCTCACGAGAGATCGAGTTACCCCCATCTCCCGTAGATGATATCGGATTCGCACCGGAGTGCTCTCCCACCTCATCTACGACATCAACCATACTCTTCGGACAGTAAAGTCCTTAAAAAGAGATGAGGCTCTGATACCAATTGAAAGGATCGATATGGTTGACTAGAGGGGGGTGAATAGGCAACTAACAATTTTTAAGCTTTTCTTTACGAAATTAAACTTTGCAACAAAATAGGTTGTCTAGATGTGCAACTAAGTGAGCAACCTATATGATGCAAAAACAACTAGCACATAAGCAAGCAATGGATGTAACACAACTAGGCTTGCAAAAGTAAAGGCACGAAATAACCAAGAGTGGAGCCGGTGGAGACGAGGATGTGTTACCGAAGTTACTTCCTTTTAAGGGGAAGTACGTCTCCGTTAGAGCGGTGTGGAGGCACAATGCTCCCCAAGAAGCCACTAGGGCCACCGTATTCTCCTCACGCCCTCACACAATGCGAGATGCCATGATTCCACTATTGGTGCCCTTGAAGGCGGCGACCGAACCTTTACAAACAAGGTTGGGGCAATCTCCACAACAATTGGAGGCTCCCAACAACACCACGAAGCTTCACCACAATGGAGTATGGCTTCGAGGTGACCTCAACCGTCTAGGGTGCTCAAACACCCAAGAGTAACGAGATCCGCTAGGGATAGGTGGGGGGAATCAAATATCCTGTGGTGGAAGTGTAGATCAGGCCCTTGTCACCCAATCCCGAGCAAATCAACAAGTTTGATTGGCTAGGGAGAGAGATCGGGCGAAAATGGAGCTTGGAGCAACAATGGAGCTTAGAGGTGGAAGAGGTAGTCAACTAGAGGTAGAAGACACCCCTTATATAGTCGTGGGAAATATCCAACCGTTATCCACATGCTCAGCCCACGACACGCGGCACTACCGCTCCAGGGCACGGTACTACCGCGAGGCGGCGCGGTACTACTGTGGCAGATCACGGTACTTCCGCGACTGCAGCAGAGGCCGGGACTTACCTAACTAGGGGGTAGTACTACCGCTTGCGCGGTACTACCGCTCCCCCTTGCGGTACTACCGCAAGGCAGGAAAGTCATTGCCAGGGAAGGGCGCGGATGAAAAAAATTACATCCGTGCCTACTTCCGTTGAACATGAGGTGGTACAAAAATCCGCGGTACTACCGCTCGCGAGGCGCGGTACTACCGTTGAGGGCGTGGATGTAAAAAATTACATCCGCGCCTACCACCATGACGCTGCGGTACTAGGTAGGAGGGCCACGGTACTACGACTCCTGGGGAGCGGTACTACCGTGGGCCCCCGCGGTACTACCGCGCTGGACGAGCGGTACTACCGTGGGTGGCGCGGATGTAAAAAATTACATCCGCCCCTACTACCATACCGGAGTGGCACTAGGCCTGGGAGCCGCGGTACTACAGCTCCAGAGGAGCGGTACTACCGTGACCCACAGCGGTACTACCGCTGGTACTTGCGGTACTACCGCAAGTACAGCAGTAGTCGTCAGATTTCAGCACAACCAAGATAACGACAAGAAGCTCCAAAGTGCAGGGAAAGGTAGGACAAGTGTACGTGTTGATTCCACCCAAACCTTTCCGACGCGGACCCCCTCTTAATAGTACGGCTCTCCTACGACTCAAATCCACCAAAGAGAAACGTAGAACAACGCCGACTTCAATAGTCTTCGAGGGGCACCGAATCGTCTTGTGCCTAGTGATGAAGTATCTGAGAAACTCAAGGCACACGATTAGTCCGCAAAAGCATTGTCATCAATCACCAAAACACCTAAGGGATAAATATGCCGTTACACTGTTGATCTGCTCCAGATGGCCAAGCGAGTTGGCCCGCAGTGCGAAGCCGCCGAACACGAAGATCTGTCTGGGGAGGAAAGTCTCGCCCTGGACAGCGTCGTTGAAGATGACTGGAGGGGCCATCGAGCCTGACGACGACGGCACAGAGGAACTCTCAATGAAAGCGCCAATGTCGGTGTCAAAACCGGCGGATCTCGGGTAGGGGGTCCCGATCTGTGCGTCAAGGCTGATGGTAACAGGAAGCAAGGGACACAGATGTTTACCCAGGTTCGGGCCCTCTCGATGGAGGTAAAACCCTACTTCCTTCTTGATTAATATTGATGATATGGGTAGTACAAGAGTAAATCTACCACGAGATCGTCGAGGCTAAACCCTAAGAGCTAGCCTATGATGGTATGATTGTAATTGTGATCGGCCTTCTAAGGACCAACCTCTCCAGTTTATATAGACACCAGAGAGGGCTAGGGTTTACATGGAGTCAGTTACAAGGAAGGAAATATAATATCCGGATCGCCAAGCTTGCCTTCTACACCAAGGAAAGTCCCATCCGGACACAGGCCGAAGTCTTGAGTCTTGTATCTTCACGCTTCAATAGTCCGGAAGTTGTACACAGTCCGGCTGTCCGGATACCCCCTAATCCAGGACTCCTTCATTGGGAAAGAAGTATCTCTGTACGCGCAAAGTTAGGCAACAATGATTTCCGGTCATACGACCAACTGGAGGGATTGCATGTATCGCAGAGCACGTTGATGCAACACACCACAGTGTTGTTGTCGAACCACTATGCTGCCCTCTCAGATGCACCTGCACATCCACCACCGCCTGGAACACCATCACCTCGAAGCATTGCCACACATGCCGCACCAGCCTTCGACCTAGCGCATCGACCTCAGCGCGGCTCTCCGCGTTGTGGCGGACCAGCACAACACCTCCATGTGCATCATCCATTTTATTGATTGTCGGACCCAATAAATCCCGAAATTCGAGAAAAAAAAACTAAAATGCTAAAAGGGGATCTGGTTGCGCCTTTTTTGCTGAAGAGTTACCAAAGTTTTTAGAAATTACGTTTAAACCCACTATAGTTTATGGATTTCCTGAATAACTTATTTCGAGGGGTATTTGGCCTTTAGAATTCATATTTACACTGTGTTTCTTTGTATAATGACTTGTAGAAATTGGTACTTTACATTCCATGATTTATCAGTAGTTTATTGCTATTTTCTAGCTTTGTATTTTTTTTTCTTGCGCACAAATCACTATTTTTTGATGCATATAAAATTAGTGAGATAATCTTGGGGAACTTTGCATTTCTTTACACATTGTCCATACACATATTACTAACAATAAATTCATTATTGGATATACCACATAGATGAGCGAAATAACTCGAAATGGTCGTAAAAATCGTGATTCGTGTTTCAACATGATAACTTTGCTTCGGACCTATGATTACAACAAAGTCCAAGACTTGGATGTTCACAATAAATGGCCCATAGTAACTCTCTAAATAAGGTCTCATCCTATTTGCATCACAAGATGTCAAATGCCTGAATAACTTAGGGAGAATTAATGGAGATGATGCTGCCAATGGGACTTTGTATTGCACTAAGGGACCATTTTGATGCACCTCGTGCCAGTCAGTTATCTAAACCACTAGCAAGCCGGCAAGATACCAACAAAACTCTCTCGGGCAATGCGATTAGACATCCTATTCATGAAAATAGAGGTAAAAGAAAAGCAACCTACACCAAGCATGACAAAATCTTGCATCAGTCTCAATAATAGGAAAGCATGGCTTGTTAAACCGCATGGTGAATAATGTCTATCTTGTAATGAGTATGGCTTATGCTGTGTTTGTTAGTGGAATTCCTTCTAATTCTAAATTAGAGAAAGAGAGGTTTTATACTTATACATTTATAAAATACATCATGAATTTGTAGAGCTAAGAAGAGTATGTAAAACACATGTGGTCGGGAGTCCTTAGTGCACCAAAGACTCTGTGATCACAATAACACAAAATGAAACCACCGTCGTGGAAATTGATACAGTAAAAAAACCTATGAAGGTTCGTGTAAATGCAATAGATGTATCTATGGTTGATCAAGAAAAAACATCCATGAAGGACTAGCCTAAACACCATTAGCAGAGAAGATTGGAAATTGACACTAGAACTAGAAGGTCTACTTCTACTTGCTAGTATGGATATTCTTGGAGAAAATCTCTAATGAAACTGGAGACAACAAATTTGAGTTATACGATGTGACATGCTCCAATAGCCCTCTCACTAAGTAACAGGAAGTGGAATATGATTGAAAAATTGTTGCTTTCATGGAGAACAGACTTGATAGTACTTGGTCCGATTAATCTCTTGATTATTTGTTATTCCTGAGTTATGAACATTTTAGCTAGATGCTTGTTATTGAAGATATTTCATTCTCGACTTATATGTCAAGAATGCTTAATATTGCAGTAATATAGATTTTGGGTATACATATACATTGTGTTATATCCCATGTTAAATGTTGAATATGTTAAATTTTAAAAAGAATGTGTGGTCCTCCACATAAAGGAAGCAAATGTATATCTTGCAAGGTAGCAAGTCACTAAAAGCTAAGATCTTCCATGAAAGTAGACATCACACAAGTGTGATTCATGTATAACAAGCTCTTGAAAGGTGATACTTCCCTAGAGGAACAACAATTAGCACCGAAGGAATCAATGTTGTATCCAAATGGATGTGTACTCAACTGAAGTATAATCTTGGATAGTAATGATATAGCATGACTCATGTGGTCGCCATACTGATTTTCACTAATACAATTAGTACTACAGTACTAACTCGCCATATTTAGGCAGTGCTAAGTCATGTGATCGCAAATACTGAAAAATGATATTGTATTTCACTAGAGGTAAAACAACTGGCACTGTCTAAATAGTATACTAAAATTCCATTTTAATGATAATGAAAATTATTGCAATAAATTGATCGACTGTTCCTTTCCAGAGTTGAAGAATGCTAATTCCATAGAAACAAGACATATTAGCAATATCAGTTCTAATTGTCGGATTGATTGATATCTAGGAACATAACTAGGCTGATGTGTGGTTGCTGAGGGCATAAATTTTTCACTTTGATTACAAGCATTAGTTGTGTTTGTCCTTGTGGTCAGAAGCTAGTATATATCTTGGGTAGTTGTTAGGAATCATACTGCTGATTTATTGCTTCCCATCAGACCACTTGGTGTCCATTGGATTAGTACAATAATATGGGTTTGATCAGTACGAAGGGATGCTAGGCTATTTGTTAGATTTCTTTGTAACAGACTGCTTTAGCCGTAACTGCTACTGCAATGCATGCATGTAGTAAGGTCCTTCTTTTGCTAGATTTATTCAATTAACCAACACTTGCAATATTCACAAATTTTCCGAGTAAGAAACTAGGGGGATCTTCATCAAGTACAAGATATATTATTCTGATAACTAAAGCTAGCTAACTCATGGGAAACACCATTAACTTCTCTCGAGCAATGTTTGTATTCAACAGTCCCAATTTGCATTGTCGAGTCCAGAAATCCACATAAACCGCTGCCGCCAAGTCCCACTATTGTGATTGGCCTTTCTAGAAACTGATCACCTCCACAGAGTTAGATTCTACCTGTAATCAATTGATTCAAAGGGGGTTTCCAAAAGTGGAGTCCATCCTTCATGGCTAGTGCCTCCATGGTCGCCGCATCTGCTGCATATGCATTGAATGTGCAGTTGCACCCAAAGAAAGATCCATTGGCATCCCTCAAAATCGATGTCGTCGCTCCTGTGCCCAAGTCAACATAAAATGAAGCGTCCACACACTTAACTTGAAGTACTATGGGAGTATCTTGGGACATCTTTGGTTTGTTACCAAGGCATTATGTCTGCTTAATGAAGCTGCATTAGCTGTTATAGCATGCACCGAGACCGGCCAGCAGCCAGCCGACGGTACCCTCTCATCATGGATAGTTGTCTTTGAAGCCACCAGAGATACCAACTCCCCACGGCTACCACGGCTTGTACTTCAACATGACTCATACCTTGCATTGCAACAACGGGGGAGCTGAGGATGTGCTTGAGTACATCAGAACCTGCAAGATTGGTAGCCAATTCCATTTGCACAATATCCTCGAGCAAGTTTGCGCTAGAGATGCATAGCTCGCTCATGGTGCCAACGACACTTT
Source organism: Aegilops speltoides (assembly GCA_021437245.1). Lineage (NCBI taxonomy): Eukaryota > Viridiplantae > Streptophyta > Magnoliopsida > Poales > Poaceae > Aegilops > Aegilops speltoides. Next base: position 104,490,940 of record CM038146.1, read on the forward strand.
TTCATGGTACAGAAGATGAACATGTTGTGCTGGAGGAGAAGGGGGCACAGCCCATTGGGGCTTCGTGTAGGCATGTACAACACACTTGTAGGCGCCTTGCCATCCAAAGAAACCACACAATCAAGCATGTAGGTGGAGATATCAAAACAAGATTATGGGGTGTAAAGAATGAAGTGCGGGAAATGAGAGAGGGTTAAAATGCAGGAGAAGAAGCTTGGAGGAAGAGAAGGCCGAAGAGAGAGGGTTGGTGGTGTAAGTACAAAATATATGTTTTTTTAGACAAGCAATATATATATATATATATATATTTGATGTCGTGTGTGTGTGTGGGCGGTGAGCAGGCGGCCCGGGAAGGTATGTCGTCTTGCTCCAGGATGTAGGATTTTATCCGAGTCGAGATGCATTTGATGGACGAAAGCGTGATTGTTTTTGTTCTTTATGAAATTCTGAAACTATAGGCAGGAAACCAAAAATTTCAAAAGCAGTACCCTATCGTTGCCACCCCAAGTGAAAATATACTTTTTGTTGTTACGGTAAACAAAAAGGACTTTTCATCGCTGGCCCAAATAAAAACTGATCCTATCGTTAGCATTCATATATGATTATTCTCGATCCATGGCCCACCTCTGCAGCAGCGCAATCAAGGAAAAAAGAAAGCAGACTCATATGATAAAGTGCAAAGTTGTGCTCGGGCTTATAATAGCACTTCAAATTTTATACATTTTTATGACAAGTCTAGCGAGGGCTCTTGTTTAGCGCCATTAGCCTCGGCTGGGTCGACCCAAACAGTGCGCACTCGCTTAGTTCGTTCGCTCAGTTGACAGTAAACTGTTGACCTGACTGTTGTCAAGCTGACTTTTCGAGGGGTATTAGGTCTCCTCAAAGATTTCAAACTCCTTGTAAATGTGAATTCCAATAGGCATGCAGTTCTCCTGCATATTCTCCAAAAAAAAACTATTAGATAGATCAAGATCCAGAAGATGACTTGGCTAACGCGATGTTGGTAAAGAAAGTTAATTTTGCACTCTAATTAAAGACATCAGTTGTGTTTGTCCTTGTGGTCAGAAGCTAGCATTTCTCTTTTCAATATGGATCAATAAAGCAGTATTACAATTTTACCTACCAACAAATAATAGGCGCACAACAACCTATATATCGTCCAACGGCATATCTAAGCTTTATAACTTTACAAAGAAGAACATACTGACATTATTATGGTGTTTTTTGTTAGTGAAACGGAACCAATAATTATAGATGTTTTCATAGAAATTTCTGGTCTCTATACATATGATTGTATTATTTGTATCACATAATATAGATATCTCTAAAAATGTAAACTAAATATAATGCCCTCGCTACCGTACTAGCTGTCATAATCATCAAAATGGTTGCGATCAATTGATCGGATCTTTCTTTCTGAGTTGAAGACTGGCAATTCTTTAGAAAACCTAACATATTTACAAATATTAACTCCAACCGTCAGATCGATCTGGATCCAGGAAGATGACTTGGCTAATGCATGGTCGCTAAGGACATTAATTTTGCACTTTGATTACATACATTAGCTGTGCTTTTCCTTATCATTAGAAGCTAGCATTTCTCTTTACAAAATGGATCAATGAAGCAGCAGTACATCACTAGCTCTGTCTGTCCATATGGCCACAAGCTTGCGTCTCTCTGCAAAGTATATGTGAAGCAGTAGTACATTGTTTACCTACCAGGCAATAATGAGCAGACATGATACTATGGGAGCTAGCTAGCACCACTATATATATGGCAAGTATGCAGAGCTAGCTGGAGCTCCCCCTCGCGCCTAGTTGTTTGCCGATACTCAAAGTAACACATAGATACATATGCATCTAGTTGTTTGCCAATACTCGAAGTAACACACAGATAAGTACGCATCTGAAGAGATAGAGGCAGAGAGAGTAGGATGTACAAGGGTGAAATTAAATAAATAACACTTTGAGACTAGTACTGTAGTATAGGGCTAGTACTACAGAAAAATGAAGGAGAAAGAGCTAGTCAAGTGTGGTAATCATAAATCTGCTAGTGCGGGAATAGAAGACATTGGGAAAGAAGTATCTGTGTATGCGCAAAGCTAGGCAACGATAGTCTTCGATCACACGACCAACTGGAGGGAATGCATGCATTGCAGAGCACGGTGATGCGACACACCGCGGCGCTGTTGTCGACCACTATGCCGGCCTCTCAGATGCGCCTGCGCATCCACCACTGACTGGAACACCATCACCTCGAATCATTGCCACCCATGCCGCACCTGGCTTCGACCTAGAGCATCGACCTCTGCGCGGCTCTGCGCGTTGTGCCGGGCCAGCACAACGGGTCTCCAAGTCCGTCGTCCATTTTATTGACCGTCGGGCCCAATAAATCCAGAAATTTGAGAAAATTTTAAAATGCTAAAAGGGTGAATCTAATTGCGGCTTTTTTGCTGAAGAGTTGCCATTTTTTATAAATTACGTTGGTTACTCCTAAACATTCAAAAAGTTGTGAAAACCCCACTATAGTTTATGGATTTCCCTAACAACTTATTTTCATGGGTGTTTGGCCTTCAGGATTCATATTTACACTGTGTTTCTTTGTACAATGACGTGTAGAAATTTGTACTTTACGTTCCATGATTTATCAATGGTTTATTGCTATTTTCTAGCTTTGTATTTTTTTTCTTGCGCACAAATCACTATGTTTTTTACACATATAAAATTACTAAGATAATCTTGGCGAACTTTATATTGCTTTACACATTGTTCATACACATATTACTAATAATAAATTCATTATTGGATATACCACGTAGATGAGCGAAATAACTCGAAATGGTCGTAAAAATTATGATTCGTGCTTCAACATGATAACTTTGCTTTGAACCTATGATTACAAAAAAGTCCTAGGCTTGGATATTCACAATAAATGACCCATAATAACTCTCTAAAGAAGGTCACGTACTATTTGCATCACAAGATGTCACATGGACGAATAAGTCAGGGAGAATTAATGGAGATGATGGTGCCAATGGGGCTTTTTATTGCACTAAGGGACCATTTTGATACACCTTGTGTCAGTCAGTAATCTAAGCCACTAGCAAGCCGGCAAGATACCAACAAAACTCTCTCGGGCAATGCGATTAGACATTCTATTCATGAAAGTAGAGGTACAAGAAAAGCAACCTACACCAAGCATGACAAAATCTTGCATCATTCTCAAGAAAAGGAAAGCATGGCTTGTTAAACCACATGGTGAATAATGTCTATCTTGTAATGAGTAAGGCTCACGTTGTGTTGTTAGTGAAATTCCTTATAATTCTAAACTAGAGAAAGAGCGGTTTATACTTTATATATTTATAAAAATATATCATGAATTTTGTAGAGCTAAGCAAAGTGCATGAAACACACGTGGTAGGGAGTCCTCAGTGCACCAAAGACTCTATGGTCATAATAACCGGAAATGAAACCACCGTCATAGAAATTGATACAGTAGAAAAAACCTATTAAGGTTTGTGTAAACGCAATAGATACACCTATGGTTGGTCAAGCAAAAAAATTTATGAAGGACTGGACTAAACTCCATTAGCATAGAGGATTGGGAAATCGACACTAGAACTAGAAGGTCTACTTCTACTTGCTAGTACGGATATTCTTGGAGAAAATCTCTGATAAAATTGGAGACAACAAATTTGAGTTATACGATGTAACATGCTCCAAGAGCCCTCTCACTAAGTTGCAGGAAATGGAATATGATTGAAAAATTGTTGCTTTCATGGAGAAGGTTCTTGATAGTACTTGGTCCGATTAGTCTCTTGATTTTTTGTTATTCCTGAGTTATGAACGTTATAGCTAGATGCTTGTTATTGAAGAGATTTTATTCCAGACTTATATGTCAAGAATGCTTAATATTGCAGTAATATAAAATTTGGGTATACATATACATTGTGTTGTATCCCTCCACATGTAAAATGTAGAATATGTTAAATTTTAAAAAGAATGTGTGGTCCTCCACATAAAGGAAGCAAATGTCTATCTTGCAAGGTTGGAGGTCACTAAACGCTAAGATCTTCCATGAAAGTAGACATCACACAAGTGTGATTTCATGTATAACAAGCTCTGGAAAGCTGATACCTCCCTAGAGGAACAACAATTGGCACCGAAGGAATCAATGTTGTATCCAAATTGACGTGTACACAACTGAAATATAACCTTGGATAGTAATGGAATAGCATGACTTACGTAGTCGCCATACTGATTTTCACTAATAGAATTAGTACTGCAGTACTAACTCGCCATATTTAGGCAGTGCTAAGTCCTGTGATTGCAAATACTGAAAAATGATATTATATTTCGCTAGAGGAAAAGCAATTGGCACTGCCTAAATAGTGTACTAAAATGCCATTTTAATAATAATGAAAATTATTGCAATAAATTGATCGACTGTTTCTTTCCAGAGTTGAAGAATACTAATTCTATAGAAACAAGACATATTAGCAATATTAATTCTAATTGTCAGATTGATCGATATCTAGGAACGTAACTAGGCTGATGTGTGGTTGCTGAGGGCATAAATTTTGCACTTTGATTACAAGCATTAGTTGTGTCTGTCCTTGTGGTCAGAAGCTAGTATATCTTTGGTAGTTGGTAGGAATCATACTGCCGATATATTGCTTCCCATCAAACCACTTGGTGGCCATTGGATTAGTACAATAATATGGGTTGGATGAGTACGAAGGGAGGTTAGGCTGTTTGTTAGATGTCATTGTAACAGACTGCTTTAGCCGTAACTACTACCGCAATGCACGCATGTAGTAAGGTCCTTCTTTTGTTAGGTTTATTCAATTAACCAACACTTGCATCATTCACAAATTTTCCAAGTAAGCATCTAGGGAATCATCATTGAGTACGAGATATATTGTTTCGATAACTAAACCTAGCTAACTCATGGGAAACACTATTAACTTCTCTCAAGCAATGTTTGTATTCAACAGTCCCAATTTGCATCGCTGTGTCCAGAAAATCCACATAATTAAACCGCTGCCGCCAAGTCCCACCATTGTGATTGGCCTTTACAAAAATTGATCACCTCCGTAGAGTTAGATTCTGCTTGTAATCTATTCATTTAAAGGGGTTTCCAAAGTGTTGTCCATCCTTCACGACTAGTGCCTCCATGGTCGCCGCATCTACTGCATATGCATAGAATGTGCAGTTCCACCCAACGAAAGATCCATTGGCATCTCTCAAAATTGATGTCGTCGCTCCCGTGCCCAAGTAAACATAAAATGAAGCGTCCACACTTAACTTCAGGTACTATGGGAGTATCTTGTGCCATCTTTGGTTTGTAACCGAGGCATTATGTCTGCTTAATGAAGCTGCATTAGTTGTTATAGCATGCACCAAGACCGGCTAGTGGCCAGCCGACGGTACCCTCTCATCATGGATAGCTATCTTTGAAGCCACCAGAGATACCAACACCCCATGGCTACCACGGCTTGTACTTCAACATGACTCATACCTTGCATTGCAACAATGGGGGAGCCGAGGATGTGCTTGAATACTTTAGAATCTACAAGATTAGTAGCCAATTCCATTTGCACAATATCCTCGAGCAAGTTTGCACTAGAGATGCATATCTCACTCATGGTGCCAATGACACTTTTTTCATGGTACCGTAACAAACACGTTGATCTTTCAAAAAAAAAAAGACAAACATGGGGTGTTGTTGGAGAAGGGGGCACGACCCATTGGGGATTCGTGTAGGCATGTACGCACACTTATAGGCACCTTGCCATCTAAAAAAACCCACACAATCAAGCATGCAGGTAGAGATATCGAAACAAGATTATGGGTGTAAGTGTAAGAATGAAGTGAGGGAAATGAGAGAGGGTTGAGATGTAGGAGAAGAAGCTTGGAGGAGGAGAAGGTCGAAGACAGGGGTTGGTGGTGAAAGTAAAAAATTGTTTTTTTAGACAAGTAAAAATATATTTGATATTGTGTGTGTGTGTGTGTGTGTGTGTGTGTGTGTGTGTGTGTGTGTGTGTGTGTGTGTGTGTGTGTGTGTGGCGATGAGCAAGCGGCCCAGGAAGGTATGTCGTCTTGCTCGAGGATGTGGGATTTTATCCGAGTCAGGATGCATTTGATGGACGGAAGTGTGATTGTTTTTATTTTTTAATGAAACTAGCACACATGCCCATGCGTAGCAACGGGAAAAAGAATTATATGCATTAGTAAAATAGCAAATATGCCCGTGCGTTGCAACGGGGAAAACAAATCCTTGTATGCACGTAGTAGCCCATTCATGTTGTCACTTCTCCTCTTCATGACCATCGCCGATGGTTGTCAGTCATCCACCAATTAATGATGACCATGATCAATCCCTAGGTGAGCTTTGTCATCACACTTTAACACACCGTTTTTGTGAGCCCCTCCCTTTGTCACATTGTCAACCAATTCAAGACGAATGTGGTAAAAAATCATACGGAAGAAATGTTCCTCCCTTTATTTCCCAAGTAAAGGCTGAATAATGGGTCATCATCATCGTGCGGTGGTGACGGGTGCCAGCAGCTCTAGCGCGGCGGGTTTCCTTTCTCTCATATTGGCCCATAATGTCTTTATACCCTCTTTATTCCTATGTTTCCTCTTCTATAACTTTCCTTCCTGTCCCGTCGATTTTTCAGTAGGCTTATTGACTTCAAATCATAAAAGTATATAAGTTGATCTAATGTAGTATAATGAAGCAAGGTGGGACTATTTCATAATTGAACAAATCATCCTTTTTATGCACAACCACGATGTAGCTCAATTGGACTTGGGATTTTCCAGCGCCTATTTTTGCCTACTTACGTCGGGCGGATCAGATGGGCTGAGGATTAGGCAGATTGGGCCCAATGCAGTGACCAAGTTAGTTCGTAAATATATTTTTGGTACCATTAGTACCACCTTCGAATGTGGTAATGACGTACGGACGGACAAACATTTGAAATGTAAGAACGGACGAAAATTTAAAAAGAAGAAGTAATAGCCCTTTCATTAGTAGGTATATATATCACCCTGGGTGAGGAATAGTTATTCTTCACCCCCTCACTAGTTTGACGTCAATGCACCGTATTTTTAGGTTTCATAAATTTTGACTTATTTCATACGTAAAAAGAGAACGTAAGAAAATATATACTCACCATAAAAAATATTTTATGTTCCGTAATATTACAAACGTAAAAACATAGTGTAAAACATACATAAAATGTGATATTTCTGGTCTTATAACTTTTTTTTGTTTTCTTATACCAAATTTTATGTAGTGAATCAACATGAATGTAATTATTTGTATTCCAAATGTAATTTATTTATGAAGCAATTGTAAGATTACCCCGGATGAAGAATAACTTATTCTGCATCCTGGGTGATATTTCTGGTCTTATAACTTTTTTTTGTTTTCTTGTTGACCTGACTGTTGTCAAGTTGACTTTTCGAGGGGTATTAGGTCTCCTCAAAGATTTCAAACTCCATTGTAAGAGAATATTAGGAAATCAGCACTAGAACTAGAAGGTCTACTTGTACTGGCTAATGTGGATATTCCTATGTAAATCTTTGATGAAACTGAAAACGAAAAATTTGAGCTATATTATGTAATAGGCTTGAATAGCCCTCTCACCAAGGAGCGGGAAAAGGAACATACTCAAGATGTTGTTGCTTTCATGGAGGAGTATTTGATGGTACTTGGTCATATTAGTCTTTACATTTATTGTTATCCCTGAGATATGAACATTTTAGCTAAAGATTATTATTGAAAGCTCAATGAAGAGATTGTATTCCCAAGTTATATGTCAAGAATGCATAACATTCAATTGATATCCAATTTTGGTGTGGATATGTGCTGTGTCATATCACTCCACTGCATGTAAAATGTTAAATATTTTAATATATTAAAAAATGTGTAGTACCCCACATAAAGGAAGCATAACTCAATCTTGCAAGATAGCAAGTCCACTAAAACGAATATCTTCCATGAAAGTAGACATCACACAAGTGTAATCAATGTATAAGAAGTTCTAGAAATCTGATACTTCTTTAGAGGAACACAATTTAGCACTGAAGAACCAATGTTGTACCCAGAATTGACATGTACTCTATTGTTACCCGCAAAAAAAAGACATGTACTCTATTGAAGTATAATCTTATATAGTGATGGAATAGCACTGACTCATATGATCACCATACTATTTTTTAGTATAAAATAGTAGTCACAGTCGCAATACAGAAAGAGGATAGTTCGGCAGGCGAACAATAATCGGGACTACAAAAATAGTGTCTAAAATTCAATTGCAATGATGACGAAAATTATAACATTTCATTGATCAACTATTTCTTTCTAATTTGAAGACTAGCTAATAATTCTTGAGAAAACAAGACATATTTGCCAATTATTAATTCCAACTGTCGGAGATCCAAGAAGATGACTTGGCTTGCATCGTGTTGCTAAAGTATTTAATTTGGCACTTCCATTACATACATTAGCACTGTCTGCCCATATGGCCACAAGCTAGCATTTCTCTTTCAAAGTAGATCAGTGAAGCAGTAGTACATTGTTTACCTACCAGGCAATAACAAGCAGACATGATCCTGTGCAAGCTAGCTAGCACCACTATATACTCCCTCCGTTCCTAAATAATTGTCTTTCTAGAGATTTCAACAAATGACTACATACGGAGCAAAATGAGTGAATCTACACTCTAAAACATGTCTACATACATCCGTATGGTGTAGTCCATTTGAGATAGCTAGAAAGACAATTATTTTGGAACGGAGGGAGTATTTGACAAGTATGGAGAGCTAGCTGAAGCTCCCCCTCACGCCTAGTTGTTTGCCAATACTTGAAGTAAAATGCAGATACGTACACATCTGAAGAGACAGAGAGAGTAGGATGTACAAGGGGGAAACTAAATTAACAACACTTCAGGACTATAGTACTATAGCTGCATGCGTACAACTATTGAAAAAAGGAGGAGAAAGAGTTGGTGAAGTGTAATCATAAATCTGCTAGTGTGGGAATAGGAGACACAGGGAAAGAAGTACCTCTATGTGCGCAAAGTTAGGCAACAGTGGCCTTTTGTAGCACGACCAACCAGAGGGCCCGCATGCATTGCAGAGCACGCTAACGGGACACACTGATGTGCTATTGTGGACCGCTTCGCCACCCTCTCAGATGCGCATGCACATCCACCATCACCTGGAACACCATCGCTTCGAAGCGTTGGCACTTGTGCCACACCTGCCATCGCCCTAGCGCCGTTAACCTCATCACGGCTCTGCATGTTGTGCCGTTGTAGCGTGCCTCCTCCATGTGAGCTCGCTAGCCTTCACCGCCAGTGGCATGCGCGTTCATTTTATTAACCGTCGAGCCCAATAGAATCCAGAAATTTAAGAAATTTCAAAAATGCGAAAAGAGGAATCTGGTTGTCAGCTTTTTGTTGAAGAGTTCTACTAAATTACGTTGATCATTCCTAATCATTAAAAAAAGTTGTGAAAACCCCACTATAGTTTATGGATTTCCCAATAACTTAGTTCTAGGGGTATTTGGCATCCGGAATTCATATTTACACTGTGTTTCTTTGTATAACGACGTGTAGGAATTCGTAGTCTACATTCCATGAATATCAGTAGTTTATTGCTATTTTTTAGCTTTGCATTATTGTCTTCTTGCACGCAAATCACTAAAAATTTATGGATGCATATAAAATTACTAATATAATCTTGGGAAAATTTACATTGCTCTACACATTGTTCATACACATATTACCAATAGTAAACTCATTATTGGATATACCACATAGATGAGTAAATTAACTCGCAATGGTTGTATGTATCGTGATTCTTGCTTCAACATGATTACTTTGCTCCGAACCTGTGATTACATCAAAGTTGTAGGCTTGGATGTTCATGATAAATGACCAGTAACAACTCTCGAAGAAAGACCTCATCCTATTTGCATCATAAGATGTCACATGCCCGAATCAATCAGGGAGTATTGATGGAGATGATGGTGCCAATGGAACTTTGTATTGCACCAAGGGGCTATTTTGATGCACCTCCTGTCAGTCGGTCCTCTAAGCCACTAGCAAGCTGACAAGATACCAACAAGACTCTCTCGGTCAATGCGATTAGACATTCTATTCATGAAAACAGAGGTAAAAGGAAAGCAACCTACACCAAGCATGTCAAAATCTTGCATCAGTCTCAAGAATAGGAATGCATGGCTTGATAAACCATATGATGTATAATGTCTATCTTGTAAGGAGTATGGCAATTGAGACATTGGTAAAACAAATAGATCATGAACTCATAGAGCTAAGCAAAGTGCATAAATCACACATGGTCAGAAGTCCTCAGTGCACCAAAGAATCTGTGGTCGCAATAACAGGAAATGAAACCACCGTCCAAGAAATTGCTATAGTAAAAAAACTATTAAGGTTTTTGTAAAAGTAACAGTTACACATATGGTTGATCAAGAAAAAAAACATCCATGAAGGACTGACCTAAACTCCATTAGAAGAGAAGATTGGAAAATCCACACTAGAACTAGAAGGTCTACTTCTACTTGCTAATATGGATATTCATGGGGAAAAACTCTGATGAAACGGAAGACAACGAATTTGAGTTATGCAATGTAGCCCTCTCACTAAGGAGCGGGAAATGGAATACGATTAAAAAATGGTTGCTTTCATGGAGAAGGTGTTGGGGAACGTAGTAATTTCAAAAAAATTCCTACGCACACGCAAGATCATGGTGATGGCATAGCAACGAGAGCGGAGAGTGTTCGTCCACGTACCCTCGTAGACCGTAAGCGGAAGCGTTAACTGCTTGCGGTTGATGTAGTCGTCGTCTTCACGATCCGACCGATCCAAGCACCGAGCGTCACGGAGCCTCCGAGTTCAGACACGTTCAGCTCGATGGCGATCTCCGGCCTCCGATCCAGCCGAGCTCGGAGATGAGTTCCGTCGGCCGACGGCGTGGTGACGATGATGATGTTCTACGGCGCGAGGGCTTCGCCTAAACTCCGCGACGATATGACCGAGGTGGAATATGGTGGAAGGGGCAACGACACGGCTAAGGAACGATCCGTAGATCAACTTGTGTGTCTATGGGGTGCCCCGCCCCATATATAAAGGAGCCAGGGGAGGCGGCCAGCCTAGAGGCGCACCAGGGGGAGTCCTACTCCCACCGGAGTAGGACTCCCTTTTCCAAGTAGGAGTAGGAGAAGGGGAAAGAGGAGGAAGAGGGAAGGAAAGGGGCGCCCCCCTTCCCTTGTCCTATTCAGTACTAGGAGGGAGGCGCGGCCCCTCCTGCTCCTTCCTCTTCTCCCTCTTGGCCCATGTAGGCCCATTAACCCCGGGGTTCCGTAACCTCCGGTACTCGGTAAAATGCCGATTTCACCCGGAACCATTCCGATGTCCAAATATAGGCTTCCAATATATCAATCTTTATGTCTCGACCATTCCGAGACTCCTCGTCATGTCCGTGATCACATCCGGGACTCCGAACAAACTTCGGTACATCAAAACTTATAAACTCATAATAAAACTGTCATCGAAACGTTAAGCGTGCGGACCCTATGGGTTCAAGAACTATGTAGACATGACCTAGAACCATTATCGGTCAATAACCAATAGCGGGACCTGGATGCCCATATTGGTTCCTACATATTCTACGAAGATCTTTATCGGTCAAACCGCATAACAACATACTTTGTTCCCTTTGTCATCGGTATGTTACTTGCCCGAGATTTGATCGTCGGTATCCAATACCTAGTTCAATCTCGTTCTTGGCAAGTCTCTTTACTCGTTCCGTAATACATCATCTCATAACTAACGATTAGTTACATGCTTGCAAGGCTTAGGTGATGAGTATTACCGAGAGGGCCAGAGATACCTCTCCGACAATCGAGTGACAAAACCTAATCTCGAATTATGCCAACTCAACATGTACCTTCGAAACACCAGAGAGCACCTTTATAATCACCCGTTATGTTGTGACGTTTGGTAGCACACAAAGTGTTCTTCGATGGCAGGGAGTTGCACAATCTCATAGTTGCAGGAACTTTGTATTAGTCATGAAGAAAGCAATAGCAGTATACTAAACGATCAAGTGCTAGGCTAACGGAATGGGTCATGTCAATCACATCATTCTCCTAATGATGTGACCCCACTAATCAAATGACAACACATGTCTATGGTTAGGAAACATAACCATCTTTGATTAATGAGCTAGTCAAGTAGAGGCATACTAGTGACTATAGTTTTGTCTATGTATTCACACATGTATCATGTTTCCGGTTAATACAATTCTAGCTTGAATAATAAACATTTATCATGATATGAGGAAATAAATAATAACTTTATTATTGCCTCTAGGGCATATTTCCTTTAGTCTCCCACTTGCACTAGAGTCAATAATCTAGATTACATAGTAATGATTCTAACACCCATGGAGTCTTGGTGCTGATCATGTTTTGCTCGTGAGAGATGCTTAGTCAATGGGTCTGCAACATTCAGATCCGTATGTATCTTGCAAATCTCTATGTCTCCCACTTGGACTTGGTCCCAAATGGAATTGAAGCGTCTCTTGATGTGCTTGGTCCTCTTGTGAAATCTGGATTCCTTTGCCATGGCAATTGCACCAGTATTGTCACAGAAGATCTTCATTGGTCCCGATGCACTAGGTATGACACCTAGATCGGAAATGAACTCCTTCATCCAGACTCCTTCATTTCTGCTTGAAGCAGCTATGTACTCTGCTTCACATGTAGATCCCGCCACGGCGCTTTGTTTAGAACTGCACCAACTTACAGCTCCACCGTTTAATAAAAACACGTATCCGGTTTGCGATTTAGAATCGTCGGATCGGTGTCAAAGCTTGCATCGACGTAACCATTTACGACTAGCTCTTTGTCACCTCCATATCTGAAAACATATCCTTAGTCCTTTTCGGTATTTCAGGATGTTCTTGACCGCTGTCCGATGATCCACTCTGGATTACTTTGGTACCTTCTGCCAAGCTTATTGCTAAGCATACGTCGGTCTGGTACACAAGATTGCATACATGATAGAGCCTATGGCTGAAGCATAGGAACATTTTCATTTTCTCTCTATCTTCTGCGTGGTCGGGCATTGAGTTTGACTCAACTTCACACCTTGTAGCACGAGGCAAGAATCCTTTCTTTGCACGATCCATTTTGAACTTTTTCAAAATTTTGTCAAGGTATGTGCTTTGTGAAAGTCCTATTAAGCGTCTTGATCTATCTCTATAGATCTTGATGCCCAATATGTAAGCAGCTTCACCGAGGTCTTTCATTGAAAAACTTTTATTCAAGTATCCCTTTATGCTATCCGAAATTCTATATCATTTCCAATTAATAATATCTCATCTACATATAAAACTAGAAATGCTACTGAGCTCCCACTCACTTTCTTGTAAATACAAAGCTTCTCCAAAAGTCAGATAAAACCATATGCTTTGATCACACTATCAAAGCATTTATTCCAACTCCGAGATGCTTGCACCAGTCCATAAATGGAACGCTCGAGCTTGCATACTTTGTTAGCACCTTTTGGATCAACAAAACCTTCCGGCTGCATCATATACAACTCTTCTTCTATAAATCCATTCAAGAATGCAGTCTTGACATCCATTTGCCAAATTTCATAATCATGAAATGCAGCAATAGCTAACATGATTTGGAGAGACTTAAGCATCGCTACGGGTGAGAAAGTCTTATCGTAGTCAACCCCTTGAACTTATCGAAAACTTTTCGCAACAAGTCGAGCTTTATAGACAGTTACATTACCATTAGCGTCAGTCTTCTTCTTAAAGATTCATTTATTCTCAATGGCTTGCCGATCATCGGGCAAGTCAACCAAAGTCCATACTTTGTTTTCATACATGGATCCCATCTCAGATTTCATGGCCTCTAGCCATTTTGCGGAATCTGGGCTCATCATCGCTTCCTCATAGTTCGTAGGTTCATCATGGTCAAGTAACATGACTTCCGAACAGGATTACCGTACCACTCAGTGCGGATCTCACTCTGTAGACCTCGAGGTTCAGCAGAAACTTGGTCTGAAGTTTCATGATCAATATCATTAGCTTCCTCACTAATTGGTGTAGTCGTCACAGGACCCGGTTCTCGTGATGAACTACTTTCCAATAGGGAGGAGATACCGGTTATCTCATCAAGTTCTACTTTCCTCCCACTCACTTCTTTCGAGAGAAACTCCTTCTCTAGAAAGGATCCATTCTTAGCAACGAATGTTTTGCCTTCGGATCTGTGATAGTAGGTGTATCCAACAGTCTCTTTTGGATATTCTATGAAGACACATTTCTCCAATTTGGGTTCGAGCTTATCTGGTTGAATTTTCTTCACATAAGCATCGCAGCCCCAAACTTTAAGAAACGACAACTTTGGTTTCTTGCCAAACCACAGTTCATAAGGCGTCGTTTCAACGGATTTTGATGGTGCCCTATTTAACATGAATGCGGTCGTCTCTAAAGCATAACCCCAAAACAATAGCAGTAAATCGGTAAGAGACATCATAGATCGCACCATATCAAGTAAACTACGATTACGATGTTCGGACACACCATTTCGTTGTGGTGTTCCGGGTGGCGTGAGTTGCGAAACTATTCCGCTTTGTTTCAAATGTAAACCAAACTCGTAACTCAAATATTCACCTCCACGATCAGATCGTAGAAACTTTATTTTCTTGTTACGATGATTTTCCACTTCATCTGAAATTCTTTGAACTTTTCAAATGTTTCAGACTTGTGCTTCATTAAGTAGATATACCCATATCTGCTCAAATCATCTGTGAAGGTGAGAAAATAACGATATCCGCCACGAGCCTCAACATTCATCGGACCACATACATCTGTATGTATGATTTCCAACAAATTTGTTGCTCTCTCCATAGTTCCGGAGAACGGTGTTTTAGTCATCTTGCCCATGAGGCACGGTTCGCAAGTACGAAGTGATACATAATCAAGTGATTCTAGAAGTCCATCAGTATGGAGTTTCTTCATGCATTTTACACCGATATGACCTAAACGGCAGTGCCACAAATAAGTTGCACTATCATTATCAACTCTGCATCTTTTGGCTTCAACATTATGAATATGTGTATCACTACTATCGAGATTCAATAAAAATAGACCACTCTTCAAGGGTGCATGACCATAAAAGATATTACTCATATAAATAGAACAACCATTATTCTCTGATTTAAATGAATAACCGTCTCGCATTAAACAAGATCCAGATATAATGTTCATGCTCAACGCTGGCACCAAATAACAATTATTCAGGTCTAAAACTAATCCCGAAGGTAGATGTAGAGGTAGCGTGCCAACCGCGATCACATCGACTTTGGAACCGTTTCCCACGCGCATCGTCACCTCGTCCTTGGCCAGTGCTCGCTTATTCTGTAGTCCCTGTTTCGAGTTGCAAATATTAGCAACGGAACCAGTATCAAATGAAGGAAATATGCCCTAGAGGCAATAATAAAGTTATTATTTATTTCCTTATTTCATGATAAATGTTTATCATTCATGCTAGAATTGTATTAACCGGAAACATGATACATGTGTGAATGCATAGACAAACAATATGTCACTAGTATGCCTCTACTAGACTAGCTTGTTAATCAAAGATGGTTATGTTTCCTAACCATGAACAAGGAGTTGTTATTTGATTAACAAGGTCACATCATTAGTAGAATGATCTGATTGACATGACCCATTCCATTAGCTTAGCACACGATCGTTTAGTATGTTGCTACTGCTTTTATCCATGACATATACATGTTCCTGTAACTATGAGATTATGCAACTCCCGTTTACCGGAGGAACGCTTTGGGTGCTACCAAACGTCACAACTTAACTGGGTGATTATAAAGGAGTACTACAGGTGTCTCCAAAGGCAGATGTTGGGTTGGCGTATTTCGAGATTAGGTTTTGTCACTCCGATTGTCGGAGAGGTATCTCTGGGCCCTCTCGGTAATACACATCACTGAAGCCTTGCAAGCATTACAACTAATGAGTTAGCTGTGAGATGATGTATTATGGAATGAGTAAAGAGACTTGCCGGTAACGAGATTGAACTAGGTATTGGATACCAACGATCGAATCTCGGGCAAGTAACATACCGATGACAAAGGGAACACCGTATGTTGTTATGCGGTCTGACCGATAAAGATCTTCGTAGAATATGTAGGAACCAATATGGACATCCAGGTCCCGCTATTGGTTATTGACCGGAGACGTGTCTCGGTCATGTCTACATTGTTCTCGAACCATAGGGTCCGCACGCTTAAGGTTTCGATGACGGTTATATTATGAGTTTATGTATTTTGATGTACCGAAGAAGTTCGGAGTCCCGGATGTGATCACGGACATGACGAGCAGTCTCGAAATGGTCGAGACATGAAGATTGATATATTGGAAGCCTATATTTGGAGTTCGGAATGGTTCCGGGTGAAATCGGGATTTTACCGGAACACCGGGGGGTTACCGGAACCCTCCCGGGGGCTATTGGGCCTTAGTGGGCCACGAGGGAGAAGAGGAAGGGCCGGCCAGGGCAGGCCGCGCGCCCCCCCCTAGTCCGAATAGGACAAGGAGAGGGGGGCGGCGCCCCCCCTTCCCTCTTCCCCTCCCCCAATCCTACTCCAACTAGGAAAGGGGGGGAGTCCTACTCCCGGTGGGAGTAGGACTCCTCCGGCGCGCCTCCCTTGGGCCGGCCGCACCTCCCCCTTGCTCCTTTATATACGGGGGCAGGGGGCACCCTAGAACACACAAGTTTGATCTACGGATCGTTCCTTAGCCGTGTGCGGTGCCCCCTCCACCATATTCCACCTCGGTCATATCGTCGCAAAGCTTAGGCGAAGCCTGTCTTTGGTAGTACATCAAGATCGTCACCACGTCGTCTTGTGACGAACTCTCCCTCCTCGAAGCTCTCTGGATTGGAGCCCGAGGAGCGTCATCGAGTTGTACGTGTCAAGAACTCGGGCGCCGGAGTAACGGCGCCGGGATCGGTCGGATCGCGAGGAGAACGTCGACTACTTCCTCTACGTTGTGATCGCTTCCGCTTGGTCTCTCACGAGGGTACGAGACAACACTCTCCCCTCTCGTTGCTATACATCACCATGATCTTGCGTGTGCGTAGGAAATTTTTGAAATTACTCGTTCCCCAACAAAGGTATCCGAGCCTAGGTTTTTATGGTTTGATGTTTTGCACGAGTAGAACACAAGTGAGTTGTGGGCGATACAAGTCACACTACCTACCAGCATGTCATACTTTGGTTCAGCGGTATTGTGAGATGAAGCGGCCGGACCGATATTACGCGTGACGCTTACGCGAGACTGGTTTCACCGCCACGAGCACTCGTTGCTTAAAGGTGACCGGCGGGTGTCTGTCTCTCTCACTTTAGTTGAACCGAGTGTGGCTACGCCCGGTCCTTGAGAAGGTTAAACGGAGTCTATTTGACGAAGTATCGTTGTGGTTTTGATGCGTGGGTGAGATTGGTTCTTGCTTAAGCCCGTAGCAGCCACGTAAAATTTGCAACAACAAAGTAGAGGACGTCTAACTTGTTTTTGCAGGGCATGTTGTGATGTGATATGGTCAAGACGTGATGCTATATTTTATTGTATGAGATGATCATGTTTTGTAACCGGTTATCGGCAATCGGCAGGAGCCATATGGTTGTCGCTTTATTGTATGAAATGCAATCGCTACAGTAATGCTTTACTTTATCACTAAGCGGTAGCGATAGTCGTAGAAGCATAAGATTGGCGAGACGACAATGATGCTACGATGGAGATCAAGGTGTCGCGCCGGTGACGATGGTGATCATGGTGGTGCTGCAGAGATGGAGATCACGAAGCACAAGATGATGATGACCATATCATATCACTTATATTGATTTGCATGTGATGTTTATCTTTTATGCATCTTATCTTGCTTTGATTGACGGTAGCATTATAAGATGATCTCTCACTAAATTATCAAGAAGTGTTCTCCCGAGTATGCACCGTTGCCAAAGTTCGTCGTGCCCGCACACCACGTGATGATCGGGTGTGATAAGCTCTCGTCCATCTACAACGGGTGCAAGCCAGTTTTGCACACGCAGAATACTCGGGTTATACTTGACGAGCCTAGCATATGCGAGATATGGCCTCGAACACGGAGACCGAAAGGTCGGGCGTGAATCATATAGTAGATATGATCAACATAAGATGTTCACCATTGAAAACTACTCCATTTCACGTGATGATCGGTTATGGTTTAGTTGATTTGGATCACGTGATCACTTAGATGACTAGAGAGATGTCTGTCTAAGTGGGAGTTCTTAAGTAATATGATTAATTGAACTTAAATTTATCATGAACTTAGTACCGATAGTATCTTGCTTGTTTATGTTTAATTGTAGATAGATGGCTCGTCTTTGTTGTTCCGTTGAATTTTAATGCGTTCCTTGAGAAAGCAAAGTTGAAAGATGATGGTAGCAACTACACGGATCGGGTCCGTAACTTGAGGATTATCCTCATTGCTGCACGTAAGAGTTACGTCTGGATGCACCGCTAGGTGCCGACTCTTCGCAGGAGCAACACGGATGTTATGAACGTCGCAAAGCAAAGCGATGACTACTCTATAGTTCGATGTGCCATGCTTTACGGCTTAGAACCGGGACTTCAACGACGTTTTGAGCGTCATGGAGCATATGAGATGTTCCAAGAGTTGAAGTTGATATTCCAACAGAATGCCCGGATTGAGAGATATGAAGTCTCCAATAAGTTCTATAGCTGCAAGATGGAGGAGAATAGTTACATCGGTGAGCACATACTCAAAATGTCGGGTATTACAATCACTTGACTCAACTGGGAGTTAATCTTCCGGATGATTTTGTCATTGATGAATTCTTCAATCACCGCCACCAAGCTACAAAGGCTTCGTGATGAACTATAATATGCAAGGGTTAGTAAAGACTATACCTGAGCTCTTCGCAATGCTAAAGGCTGCGGAGGTAGAAATCAAGAAGGAGCATCAAGTGTTGATGGTCAATAAGACCACTAGTTTCAAGAAGAAAGGCAAAGGAAGAAGAAGGGGAACTTCAAGAAGAACAGCAAGCAAGTTGTCGCTCAGAGAAGAAACCCAAGTCGGACCTAAGCCTGAAACCGAGTGCTTCTACCGCAAGCGATCGTCATTTGAAGCGGAACTGCCCCAAGTATTTGGCGGATAAGAAGGATGGCAAGGTGAACAAAGGTATATGTGATATACATGTTATTGATGTGTACCTTACTAGAGCTCGCAGTAGCACCTGGGTATTTGATACTGGTTCTATTGCTAATATTTGCAACTCAAAACAGGGACTACGGATTAAGCGAACACTAGCAAAGGACGAGGTGACGATGCGCGTGGGAAATGGTTCCAAAGTCGATGTGATCGCGGTCGGCACGCTACCTCTACATCTACCTTCGGGATTAGTTTTAGACCTAAATAATTGTTATTTGGTGCCTGCGTTGAGCATGAACATTATATCTGGATCTTGTTTGATGCAGACGGTTATTCATTTAAATCGAGAATAATGGTTGTTCTATTTATATGAGTAATATCTTTTATGGTCATGCACCCTTGAAGAGTGGTCTATTTTTGATGAATCTCGATAGTAGTGATACACATATTCATAATGTTGAAACCAAAAGATGCAGAGTTGATAATGATAGTGCAACTTATTTGTGGCACTGCTGTTTAGGTCATATCGGTGTAAAGCGCATGAAGAAACTCCATGCTAATGGACTTTTGGAGTCACTTGATTATGAATCACTTGGCACTTGCGAACCGTGCCTCATGGGCAAGATGACTAGAACCCCGTTCTCCGGTACTATGGAGAGAGCAACAGATTTGTTGGAAATCATACATACAGATGTATGTGGTCCGATGAATGTTGAGGCTCGTGGCGGATATCGTTATTTTCTCACCTTCACAGATGATTTAAGCAGATATGGGTATATCTACTTAATGAAACATAAGTCTGAAACATTTGAAAAGTTCAAAGAATTTCAGAGTGAAGTTGAAAATCATCGTAATAAGAAAATTAAATTTCTACGATCGATCGTGGAGGTGAATATTTGAGTTACGAGTTTGGTCTACATTTGAAACAATGCGGAATAGTTTCGCAACTCACGCCACCCGAACACCACAACAGTAATGGTGTGTCCGAACGTCGAATCGTACTTTACTAGATATGGTGCGATCTATGATGTCTCTTCTGATTTACCGCTATCGTTTTGGGGTTATGCTCTAGAGACGGCCGCATTCACACTGAATAGAACACCGTCAAAATCCGTTGAGACGACACCTTATGAACTATGGTTTAGCAAGAAACCAAAGTTGTCGTTTCTTAAAGTTTGGGGATGCGATGCTTATGTGAAAAAGCTTCAACCTGATAAGCTCGAACCCAAATCGGAGAAATGTGTCTTCATAGGATACCCAAAGGAGACAGTTGGGTACACCTTCTATCAAAAATCCGAAGGCAAGACATTTGTTGCCAAGAATGGATCCTTTCTAGAGAAGGAGTTTCTCTCGAAAGAAGTGAGTGGGAGGAAAGTAGAACTTGATGAGGTAATTGTACCTTCTCCCTTACTTGAAAGTAATTCGTCGCAGAAACCGGTTTCTGAGACATCTACACCAAGTAGTGAGGAAGTTGATGATGTTGATCATGAAACTTCAGATCAAGTTACTACAGAACCTCGTAGATCAACCAGAGTAAGATCCGCACCAGAGTGGTACGGTAATCCTGTTCTGGAAATCATGCTACTAGATCATGATGAACCTACGAACTATGAAGAAGCGATGGTGAGCCCAGATTCCACAAAATGGCTTGAGGCCATGAAATCTGAGATGGGATCCATGTATGAAAACAAAGTATGGACTTTGGTTGACTTGCCCGAGGGTAGGCAAGCAATAGAAAACAAGTGGATCTTCAAGAAGAAGACCGACGCCGACGGTAATGTTATCTTTTCTACAA
The DNA here is from genome assembly GCA_021437245.1 of Aegilops speltoides. Classification (NCBI taxonomy): domain Eukaryota; kingdom Viridiplantae; phylum Streptophyta; class Magnoliopsida; order Poales; family Poaceae; genus Aegilops; species Aegilops speltoides. Next base: position 104,512,016 of record CM038146.1, read on the forward strand.
AGCTCGACTTGTCGCAAAGGGTTTTCGACAAGTTCAAGGGATTGACTACGATGAGACCTTCTCACCCGTAGCGATGCTTAAGTCTGTCCGAATCATGTTAGCAATTGCCGCATTTTATGATTATGAAATTTGGCAAATGGATGTAAAGACGCATTCTGAATGGATTTACGGAAGAAGAGTTGTATATGATGCAACCGAAGGTTTTATCGATCCAAAGGGAGCTAAAAAGTATGCAAGCTCCAATGATCCATCTATGGACTGGTGCAAGCATCTCGAGTTGGAATAAACGCTTTGATAGTGTGATCAAAGCATTTGGGTTTATATGAGACTTTTAGAGAAGCCTCGATTTACAAGAAAGTGAGTGGGAGCTCAGAGAATTTCGATATTATATGTAGATGACATATTGCTGATCGGAAATGATATAGAATTTCTGGATAGCATAAAGGGATACTTGAATAAGAGTTTTCAATGAAAGACCTCGGTGAAGCTGCTTACATATTGGGCATTAAGATCTATAGAGATAGATCAAGGCGCTTAATTGGACTTTCACAAAGCACATACCTTGACAAAATTTTGAAGAAGTTCAAAATGGATCAAGCAAAGAAAGGGTTCTTGCACGTGTTACAAGGTGTGAAGTTGAGTAAGACTCAATGCCCGACCACTGCAGAAGATAGAGAGAAAATGAAAGATGTTCCTATGCTTCAGCCATAGGCTCTATCATGTATGCAATGTTGTGTACCAGACTGATGTGTGCCTTGCTATAAGCTTAGCAGGAGGTACCAAAGTAATCCAGAGTGGATCATCGGACAGCGGTCAAGAACATCTGAAATACCTGAAAAGGACTAAGGATATGTTTCTCGTACATGGAGGTGACAAAGAGCTCATCGTAAACGGTTACGTTGATGCAAGCTTTGACACTGATCCGGACGATTCTAAATCGCAAACCGGATACGTATTTACACTAAACGGAGGAGCTGTCAGTTGGTGCGGTTCTAAACAAAGCGTCGTAGCGGGATCTACATGTGAAGCGGAGTACATAGCAGCTTCGGAAGCAGCTAATGAAGGAGTCTGGATGAAGGAGTTCATATCCGATCTTGGTGTCATACCTAGTGCATCGGGTCCAATGAAAATCTTCTGTGACAATACTGGAGCAATTGCCTTAGCAAAGGAATCCAGATTTCACAAGAGGACCAAGCACATCAAGAGACGCTTCAATTCCATCCGGACATAGTCCGGTGGGAGACATAGAGATTTGCAAGATACATACGGATCTGAATGTAGCGCATCCGTTGACTAAGCCTCTTCCACGAGCAAAACATGATCAACACCAAGACTCCATGGGTGTTAGAATCATTACTATGTAATCTAGATTATTGACTCTAGTGCAAGTGGGAGACTGAAGGAAATATGCCCTAGAGGCAATAATAAAGTTATTATTTATTTCCTTATTTCATGATGAATGTTTATCATTCATGCTAGAATTGTATTAACCGGAAACATGATACATGTGTGAATGCATAGACAAACAATATGTCACTAGTATGCCTCTACTAGACTAGCTTGTTAATCAAAGATGGTTATGTTTCCTAACCATGAACAAGGAGTTGTTATTTGATTAACAAGGTCACATCATTAGTAGAATGATCTGATTGACATGACCCATTCCATTAGCTTAGCACACGATCGCTTAGTATGTTGCTACCGCTTTTATCCATGACATATACATGTTCCTGTAACTATGAGATTATGCAACTCCGTTTACGGAGGAACACTTTGGTGCTACCAAACGTCACAACGAATCGGGTGATTATAAAGGAGTACTACAGTGTCTCCAAAGGCAGATGTTGGGTTGGCGTATTTCGAGATTAGGTTTTGTCACTCCGATTGTCGGAGAGGTATCTCTGGGCCCTCTCGGTAATACACATCACTGAAGCCTTGCAAGCATTACAACTAATGAGTTAGCTGTGAGATGATGTATTACGGAATGAGTAAAGAGACTTGCCGGTAACGAGATTGAACTAGGTATTGGATACCAACGATCCAATCTCGGGCAATTAACATACCGATGACAAAGGGAACAACGTATGTTGTTATGCGGTCTGACCGATAAAGATCTTCGTAGAATATGTAGGAACCAATATGGGCATCCAGGTCCCGCTATTGGTTATTGACCGGAGACGTGTCTCGGTCATGTCTACATTGTTCTCGAACCGTAGGGTCCGCACGCTTAAGGTTTCGATGACGGTTATATTATGAGTTTATGTATTTTGATGTACCAAGAAGTTCGAGTCCGGATGTGATCACGGACATGACGAGGAGTCTCGAAATGGTCGAGACATAAAGATTGATATATTGGAAGCCTATATTTGAGTTCGAATGGTTCCGGTGAAATCGGATTTTACCGAACACCGGGTTACCGAACCTCCCGGGGCTATTGGGCCTTAGTGGGCCACGAGGGAGAAGAGGAAGGGCCGGCCAGGGCAGGCGCGCGCCCTCCCCTAGTCCGAATAGGACAAGGAGAGGGGGCGGCGCCCCTTCCTCTTCCTCTCCCCCAATCCTACTCCAACTAGGAAGGGGGAGTCCTACTCCCGGTGGGAGTAGGACTCCTCCCAGCCCTCCCTTGGGCCGGCCGCACCTCCCTTGCTCCTTTATATCTGGGGCAGGGGGCACCCTAGAACACACAAGTTTGATCTACGGATCGTTCCTTAGCCGTGTGCGGTGCCCCCTCCACCATATTCCACCTCGGTCATATCGTCGCAAAGCTTAGGCGAAGCCCTGCGCCGGTAGTACATCAAGATCGTCACCACGCCATCGTGCTGACGAAACTCTCCCTCCCCTAAGCTCTATTGGATTGGAGCCCGAGGAGCGTCATCGAGCTGTACGTGTGTCAAGAACTCGGGGGCGCCGGAGTAACGGCGCCGGGATCGGTCGGATCGCGAGGAGAACGTACGACTACTTCCTCTACGTTGTGATCGCTTCCGCTTCGGTCTACATCACCATGATATTGCGTGTGCGTAGGAAATTTTTTGAAATTACTACGTTCCCCAACAGTGGTATCAGAGCCTAGGTTTTTTATGGTTTGATGTTTTGCACGAGTAGAACACAAGTGAGTTGTGGGCGATACAAGTCATACTACCTACCAGCATGTCATACTTTGGTTCAGCGGTATTGTGAGATGAAGCGGCCCGGACCGACATTACGCGTACGCTTACGCGAGACTGGTTTCACCGCTACGAGCACTCGTTGCTTAAAGGTGACTGGCGGGTGTCTATCTCTCTCACTTTAGTTGAACCGAGTGTGGCTACGCCCGGTCCTTGAGAAGGTTAAAACGGAGTCTATTTGATGAAGTATCGTTGTGGTTTTGATGCGTAGGTGAGATTGGTTCTTGCTTAAGCCCGCAGCAGCCACGTAAAATTTGCAACAACAAAGTAGAGGACGTCTAACTTGTTTTTGCAGGGCATGTTGTGATGTGATATGGTCAAGACGTGATGCTATATTTTATTGTATGAGATGATCATGTTTTGAACCGGTTATCGGCAATCGGCGGAGCCATATGGTTGTCGCTTTATTGTATGAAATGCAATCGCCCTGTAATGCTTTACTTTATCACTAAGCGGTAGCGATAGTCGTAGAAGCATAAGATTGGCGAGACGACAACGATGCTACGATGGAGATCAAGGTGTCGCGCCGGTGACGATGGTGATCATGGTGGTGCTACAGAGATGGAGATCACGAAGCACAAGATGATGATGACCATATCATATCACTTATATTGATTTGCATGTGATGTTTATCTTTTATGCATCTTATCTTGCTTTGATTGACGGTAGCATTATAAGATGATCTCTCACTAAATTATCAAGAAGTGTTCTCCCCGAGTATGCACCGTTGCCAAAGTTCGTCGTGCCCAGACACCACGTGATGATCGGGTGTGATAAGCTCTACGTCCATCTACAACGGGTGCAAGCCAGTTTTTGCACACGCAGAATACTCAGGTTATACTTGACGAGCCTAGCATATGCAGATATGGCCTCGGAACACGGAGACCGAAAGGTCGAGCGTGAATCATATAGTAGATATGATCAACATAAGATGTTCACCATTGAAAACTACTCCATCTCACGTGATGATCGGTTATGGTTTAGTTGATTTGGATCACGTGATCACTTAGATGACTAGAGAGATGTCTGTCTAAGTGGGAGTTCTTAAGTAATATGATTAATTGAACTTAAATTTATCATGAACTTAGTCCTAGTAGTATTTTGCAAATTATGTTGTAAGATCAATAGCTTGCGTTGTTGCTTTCATATGTTTATTTTGATATGTTCCCAGAGAAAATTGTGTTGAAAAATGTTAGTAGCAATGATGCGGATTTGATCCGTGATCTGAGGTTTATCCTCATTGCTGCATAGAAGAATTATGTCCTTGATGCACCGCTAGGTGATGACCTATTGCAGAGCGGATCGGACGTTATGAACGTTTGGCTAGCTCAATATGATGACTACTTGATAGTTTAAGTGCACCATGCTTAACAGCTTAGAATCGGGACTTCAAAGATGTTTTGAACGTCATGGACCATATGAGATGTTCCAGAGTTGAAGTTAATATTTCAAGCAAATACCGAGTTGAGAGATATGAAGTCTCCAACAAGTTCTATAGCTAAAAGATGGAGGAGAATCGCTCAACTAGTGAGCATGTGCTCAGATTGTCCGGTACTTCAATTGCTTGAATCAAGTGGGAGTTAATCTTCCGATAAGATAGTGATTGATGAATTTCTCTAGTCACCATCACCAAGTTAGTAGAACTTCGTGATGAACTATAGTATGCAAGGGATGATGAAAATGATTCCCGAGTTCTTCGTGATGTTGAAATCGATTTAATGTAGAAATCAAGAAAGAGCATCAAGTGTTGATGATTGACAAGACCACTAGTTTCAAGAAAAGGGCAAAGGAAAGAAAGGAACTTCAAGTGGAAAGACAAGCAAGTTGTCACTCCCGCCAAGAAGCTCCAAGCTGGACCAAAGCACTGAAACCGAAGTGCTTACACTGCAAAGGAAATGGTCACCGAAGCGGAAATGCCCTCAATATTTGGTGGATAAGAAGGATGGCAAAGTAAACAAAGGTATATTTGATATACATGTTATTGATGTGTACTTTACTAGTGTTTATAGCAACCCCTCGGTATTTGGTACTGGTTCAGTTGCTAAGAGTAGTAACTCGAAACAGGAGTTGCAGAATAAACAGAAACTAGTTAAGGGTGAAGTGACGATGTGTGTTGAAAGTAGTTTCAAGATTGATATGATCATCATTGCACACTCCCTATACTTTCGGGATTAGTGCTGAACCTAAATAAATGTTATTTGGTGTTTGCGTTGAGCATGAATATGATTTGGTCGTGTTTATTGCAATATGGTTATTCATTTAAGTAAGAGAATAAACTGTTGTTCTGTTTACATGAATAAAACCTTATATGGTTACACACCCAATGAAAATGGTTCATTGAATCTCGATCGTAGTGATACACATATTCATAATATTGAAACCAAAAGATGCAAAGTTAATAATGATAGTGCAACTTATTTGTGGCACTGCCGTTTATGTCATATTGGTGTAAAGTGCATGAAGAAACTCCATGCTGATGGGATTTTGGAATCACTTGATTATGAATCACTTGATGCTTGCGAACCATGCCTCATGGGCAAGATGACTAAGACTCCGTTCTCCGAACGATGGAGCGAGCAACCGACTTATTGGAAATAATACATCTTGATGTATGCGATCCAATGAGTGTTAAGGCTCATGGCGGGTATCGTTATTTTCGACCTTCACAAGATGATTTGAGCAGATATGGGTATATCTACTTGATGAAACATAAGTCTGAAATAGTTGAAAGGTTCAAAGAATTTCAGAGTGAATTGGAAAAATCATCGTGACAAGAAAATAAGGTTTTTATGATCTGATCGCGGAGACAAATATTTGAGTTACGAGTTTGGTCTTCAATTAAAACAATGTGGAATAGTTTCACAAATTCATGCCACCGAACACCACATCATAATGGTGTGTCCGAACGTCATAACCGTATTTTATTGGATATAGTACAATCTATGATGTTTCTTCTGATTTACCAATATCATTTTGGGATCATGCATTAGAGACAGCTGCATTCACGTTAAATTGGGCACCATCTAAATCCGTTGAGACGACACTATATGAACTGTGGTTTAGCAAGAAACCCAAGTTGTCGTTTCTTAAAGTTTGGAGTTGCGATGCTTATGTGAAAAAGTTTCATCTGATAAGCTCGAACCCAAATCGAGAAGTGCGTCTTCATAGAATACCCAAAGGAAATTGTTGGGTACACCTTCTATCACAGATCCGAAGGCAAGATATTCGTTGCTTAAGATGGATCCTTTCTAGAGAAGGAGTTTCTCTCGAAAGAAGTGAGTGGGAGGAAAGTAAAACTTGATGAGGTAATCTGTACTGTTCCCTTATTGGAAAGTAGTTCATCACGAAATTGGTTCTGTGACAACTACACCAATTAGTGAGGAAGTTAATGATGATGATCATAAAACTTCAGATCAAGTTACTACCGAACCTCGTAGGTAAAAGAGTGAGATCCGCACTGAGTGGTACGGTAATCCTGTTCGGAGGCCGTGTTACTTGACCATGACAAACCTACGAACTATGAGGAAGCGATGATGAGCCCAGATTCCGCAAAATGGTTTGAGGCCATGAAATCGAGATATGATCCATGTATGAGAACAAAGTATGGACTTTGATGGATTTGCCCGATGATCGGCAAACCATAGAAAATAAATGGATCTTCAAGAGGAAGACGGACGTTGATAGTAGTGTTACTATCTACAAAGCTCGACTTGTTGCAAAAAGGTTTTCGACAAAGTTCAAGATGTTGACTACAATGAGATTTTCTCAATCAGTAGCAATGCTTAAGTCTGTCCGAATCATGTTAGCAATTGCCACAATTTATGAAATTTGTCAAATGGATGTAAAACTGCATTCCTGAATGGTTTTCGAGGAAGAGTTGCATATGATGCAACTAGAAGGTTTTTCGATCCAAAGGAGCTAACAAAGTGTGCAAGCTCCAAATGATCCATCTATGGACTGGTGCAAGCATCTCGAGTTGGAATATACGCTTTGATGAGTTGATCAAAGCATATAGTTTTGTATGCACTTATGGTGAAGCCTGTATTTACTAGAAAGTGAGTGGGAGCACTACAACATTTCTGATAAGTATATGTGAATGACATATTGTAGATCGGAAATAATGTAGAATTATTCTGCAAAGCATAAAGGAGTGTTTGAAAGAAGTTTTTCAAAGAAAGACCTCGGTGAAGCTGCTTACATATTGAGCATCAAGATCTATAAAGATAGATCAAGATGCTTGATAAGTTTTTCAATGAGTACATACCTTGACAAGATTTTGAAGTAGTTCAAAATGGAACAGTCAAAGAAAGAGTTCTTGCTCAGTATTACAAGGTGTGAAATTGAGTAAGACTCAAAACCCGACCACGGCGAGAAGATAGAAAGAGAATGAAAGTCATTCCCTATGCCTTGGCCATAGGTTCTATAAAGTATGCCATCTTTGTGTACCAGATCTATTGTATACCCTGCACTCGAGTTTGGCAAGGAGTACAATAGTGATCTAGGAGTAGATCATCGACAGCGGTCAAAATTATCCTTAGTGGAATAAGGATATGTTTCTCGATTATGGAAGTGACAAAAGGTTCGTCGTAAAGGGTTACGTCGATGCAAGTTTTGACACTGATCTGGATGACTCTAAGTCTCGATCTAGATACATATTGAAAGTGGGAGCAATTAGCTAAAGTAGCTTCGTGCAGAGCATTGTAGACATAGAAAATTGCAAAATACATAACGGATTTGAATGTCAAAGACCCATTGACTAAGACTCTCTCACAAGCAAAACATGATCACACCTTAGTACTCTTTGGGTGTTAATCACATAGCGATGTGAACTAGATTACTGAATCTAGTAAACCCTTTGGGTGTTGGTCACATGGCGATGTGAACTATGGGTGTTAATCACATGATGATGTGAACTATCGATGTTAATCACATGGTGATGTGATCTAGATTATTGACTCTAGTGCAAGTGGGAGACTGAAGGAAATATGCCCTAGAGGCAATAATAAAGTTATTATATATTTCCTCATATCATGATAAATGTTTATTATTCATGCTAGAATTGTATTAACCGGAAACATAATACATGTGTGAATATATAAACAAACAGAGTGTCACTAGTATGCCTCTACTTGACTAGCTTGTTAATCAAAGATGGTTATGTTTCCTAACCATGAACAAGGAGTTGTTATTTGATTAACAAGGTCACATCATTAGTTGAATGATCTGATTGACATGACCCATTCCGTTAGCTTAGCACACGATCGTTTAGTATGTTGCTATTGCTTCCTTCATGACTTATACATGTTCCTATAACTATGAGATTATGCAACTCCCGTTTACCGGAGGAACACTTTGGTGCTACCAAACGCCACAACGCGAATCGGGTGATTATAAAGGAGTACTACAGTGTCTCCAAAGGCGGATGTTGGGTTGGCGATTTCGAGATTAGGTTTTGTCACTCCGATAGTTGGAGAGGTATCTCTGGCCCTCTCGGTAATACACATCATCAAGCCTTGCAAGCATTAAAACTAATGAGTTAGCTGTGAGATGATGTATTACGGAACGAGTAAAGAGACATGCCGTAACGAGATTGAACTAGGTATTGGATACCGACGATCGAATCTCGGGCAAGTAACATACCGATGACAAAGGGAACAACGTATGTTGTTATGCGGTCTGACCGATAAAGATCTTCGTAGAATATGTAGGAACCAATATGGGCATCCAGGTCCCGCTATTGGTTATTGACCGGAGACGTGTCTCGGTCATGTCTACATTGTTCTCGAACCGTAGGGTCCGCACGCTTAAGGTTTCGATGACGGTTATATTATGAGTTTATGTATTTTGATGTACCGAAGAAGTTCGGAGTCTCGGATGTGATCACGGACATGACGAGGAGTCTCGAAATGGTCGAGACATAAAGATTGATATATTGGAAGCCTATATTTGGAGTTCGGAATGGTTCCGGGTGAAATCGGGATTTTACCGGAACACCGGGGGGTTACCGGAACCCTCCCGGGGGCTATTGGGCCTTAGTGGGCCACGAGGGAGAAGAGGAAGGGCCGGCCAGGGCAGGCTGCGCGCCCCTCCCCCCTAGTCCGAATAGGACAAGGAGAAGGGGGCGGCGCCCCCCCTTCCCTCTTCCCCTCCCCCAATCCTACTCCAACTAGGAAAGGGGGGGAGTCCTACTCCCGGTGGGAGTAGGACTCCTGCGGCGCGCCTCCCTTGGGCCGGCCGCACCTCCCCCCCTTGCTCCCCTCTCGTTGCTATACATCACCATGATCTTGCGTGTGCGTAGGAAATTTTTTGAAATTACTACGTTCCCCAACATCAAATACCCAGGTGCTACTACGAGCTCTAGTTAGGTACACATCAATAACATGTATATCACATATACCTTTGTTCACTTTGCCATCCTTCTTATCCGCCAAATACTTGGGGCAGTTCCGCTTCCAGTGACCAGTCTGCTTGCAGTAGAAGCACTCGAGTTTGGCTTAGGTCCAGACTTGGGTTTCTTCTCTTGAGCAGCAACTTGCTTGCCGTTCTTTTTGAAGTTCCCTTCTTCTTCCCTTTGCCCTTTTTCTTGAAACTAGTGGTCTTGTTGACCATCAACACTTGATGCTCCTTCTTGATTTCTACCTCCGCGGCTTTTAGCATTGCGAAGAGCTCGAATAGTCTTGTTCATCCCTTGCATATTATAGTTCATCACAAAGCTCTTGTAGCTTGGTGGCGTGATTGGAGAATTACATCAATGACACTATCATCGGGAAGATTAACTCCCGCTTGAATCAAGTTATTATTATATCCGGACATTACGAGTATGTGTTCACCGACGAACTATTCTCCTCCATCTTGCAGCTATAGAACTTATTGGAGACTTCATATCTCTCAATCCGGGCATTTGCTTGAAATATTAACTTCAACTCTTGGAACATCTCATATGCTCCATGACGTTCAAAACGTCGTTGAAGACCCGGTTCTAAGCCGTAAAGCATGGCACAATCGAACTATAGAGTAGTCATCGCTTTGCTCGCCAGACGTTCTTAACGTCGTCGGTTAGATCAAGAAGAGCTTCGCACCCAGCGGTGCTTCCAGGCGTAACTTTTCAGGCAGCAATGAGGATAATCCTCGAGTTACGGACCCGATCCGTGTAATTGCTACCATCATCTTTCAACTTTGCTTTCTCAAGGAACGCATTAAAATTCAACGGAACAACAAAGACGAGCCATCTATCTACCAACAAACATAGACAAGCAAGATACTATCGGTACTAAGTTCATGATAAATTTAAGTTCAATTAATCATATTACTTAAGAACTCCCACTTAGACAGACATCTCTCTAGTCATCTAAGTGATCACGTGATCCAAATCAACTAAACCATAACCGATCATCACGTGAGATGGAGTAGTTTTCAATGGTGAACATCACTATGTTGATCATATCTACTATATGATTCACGCCGACCTTTCGGTCTCCGTGTTCCGAGGCCATATCTGCATATGCTAGGCTCGTCAAGTTTAACTCGAGTACTCTGCGTGTGCAAACTGGCTTGCACCCGTTGTAGATGGACGAGAGCTTATCACACCCGATCATCACGTGGTGTCGGGCACGACGAACTTTGGCAACGGTGCATACTCGGGAGAACACTTCTTGATAATTTTAGTGAGAGATCATCTTAAAATGCTACCGTCAATCAAAGCAAGATAAGATGCATAAAGGATAAACATCACATGCAATCAATATAAGTGATATGATATGGCCATCATCATCTTGTGCTTGTGATCTCCATCTCCGGCACCGCCGTGATCACCATCGCCACCGCGCGACACCTTGATCTCCATCGTAGCATCGTTGTCGTTTCGCCATCTATTGCTTTACGACTATCGCTACCGCTTAGTGATAAAGTAAAGCAATTATAGGGCGTTGCATTTCATACAATAAAGTGACAACCATATGGCTCCTGCCATTGCCGATAACTTCGTTACAAAACATGATCATCTCATACAATAAAATATAGCATCACGCCTTGACCATATCACATCACAAAATGCCCCGCAAAAATAAGTTAGACGTCCTCTACTTTGTTGTTGCAAATTTTACGTGGCTGCTACGGGCTTAGCAAGAACCATTCTTACCTACGATCAAAAACCACAACGATAGTTCGTCAAGTTGGTGTTGTTTTAACCTTCGCAAGGACCGGCGAGCCACACTCGATTCAGCTAAAGTGAGAGAGACAGACACCCGCCAGCCACCTTTAAGCACGAGTGCTCAGAACGGTGAAACCAGTCTCGCATAAGCGTCGATAATGTCGGTCCGGGCCGCTTCATCTCACAATACCGCCAACCAAAGTATGACATGCCGGTAAGCAAGATGACTTGTATCGCCCACAACTCACTTGTGTTCTACTCATGCATATAACATCAACGATAAAACCTAGGCTTTGATACCACCGTTGGGGAACGAGTAATTTCAAAAAAAATCCTACGCACACGCAAGATCATGGTGATGGCATAGCAACGAGAGGGAGAGTGTTCGCCCACGCACTCATAGACCGTAAGCGAAGCGTTAGCACAACGCGGTTGATGTAGTCGTCGCGTCTTCACGATCCGACCGATCCAAGCACCGAACGTCACGGAGCCTCCGAGTTCAACACGCTCAGCTCGATGACGATCTCCGCCTCCGATCCAGCCGAGCTCCGAGATGAGTTCCACAAGACGACGGCGTGGTGACGATGATGATGTTCTATCGGCGCAGGCTTCGCCTAAACTCCGCGACGATATGACCGAGGTGGAATATGGTGGAAGGGGCAACGACACGGCTAAGGAACGATCCGTAGATCAACTTGTGTGTCTATGGGTGCCCCCGCCCCATATATAAAGGAGCCAGGGGAGGAGGCGGCCAGCCTAGAGGCGCACCAAGGGGGAGTCCTACTCCCACCGAGTAGGACTCCCTTTTCCAAGTAGGAGTAGGAGAAGGGGGAAAGAGGAGGAAGAGGGAAGGAAGGGGGCGCCGCCCCTTCCCTTGTCCTATTCGGACTAGGAGGGGGCGCGCGTCCCCTCCTGGCTCCTTCCTCTTCTCCTCTTGGCCCATGTAGGCCCATTAACCCCGGGGTTCCGTAACCTCCGGTACTCCGTAAAATGCCGATTTCACCCGAACCATTCGATGTCCAAATATAGGCTTCCAATATATCAATCTTTATGTCTCGACCATTCCGAGACTCCTCGTCATGTCCGTGATCACATCCGGAATCCAACAAACTTAGGTACATCAAAACTTATAAACTCATAATAAAACTGCCATCAAACGTTAAGCGTGCGGACCCTACGGGTTCGAGAACTATGTAGACATGACCTAGAACCATTCTCGGTCAATAACCAATAGCGGACCTGATGCCCATATTGGTTCCTACATATTCTACGAAGATCTTTATCGGTCAAACCGCATAACAACATACTTTGTTCCCTTTGTCATCGGTATGTTACTTGCCCGAGATTTGATCGTCGGTATCCAATACCTAGTTCAATCTCGTTACCCGCAAGTCTCTTTACTCGTTCCGTAATACATCATCTCATAACTAACTAATTAGTTACATGCTTGCAAGGCTTAGGTGATGAGTATTACCGAGAGGGCCCAGAGATACCTCTCCGACAATCGGAGTGACAAAACCTAATCTCGAATTATGCCAACTCAACATGTACCTTCGGAAACACCTGTAGAGAACCTTTATAATCACCCAGTTACGTTGTGAAATTTGGTAGCACACAAAGTGTTCTTCCGGTAAACGGGAGTTGCACAATCTCATAGTTGCAGGAACTTTGTATAAGTCATGAAGAAAGCAATAGCAGTATACTAAACGATCAAGTGCTAGGCTAACGGAATGGGTCATGTCGATCACATCATTCTCCTAATGATGTGATCCCACTAATCAAATGACAACACATGTCTATGGTTAGGAAACATAACCATCTTTGATTAATGAGCTAGTCAAGTAGAGGCATACTAGTGACTATAGTTTTGTCTATGTATTCACACATGTATCATGTTTTCGGTTAATACAATTCTAGCATGAATAATAAACATTTATCATGATATGAGGAAATAAATAATAACTTTATTATTGCCTCTAGGGCATATTTCCTTCAGAAGGTACTTGATCAGATTAGTCTCTTGATTTGTTTTGTTCTTATGGTCATTTTTAGGCAGTGCTAACTCATATGGACGCAAATACTAAAATTGATATTGTATTTCAATAGAGGAACAACAATTGGCACTACCTAAATAGTATACTAAAATGCCATTTTAATAATTGTTATTGCAATCAATTGATCGACTGTTTCTTTACGATTCAAAACTAATGCTATAGAAACATAACATATTTGAATTATTAGTTCTAACCGTCAATCGATATCTAGAAACATGACTAGACTGATGTGTGGTTGTTGAGGGCTACATCATTTGCACTTTCATTATAGGCATTCACTGTGTTTGTCCTTATGGTCAGAAGCTAGCATGTCCCTTTGGGAGGCGCTAGGAATCATACTACTAATTTATTGCTTCTCATCAAACCACTTGGTGGTCATTGGATCTGTAGCATAATATATGTTTGATTTCTTCTTAGCAGTCCATTAGGTTTCTTCTAAACAGACTTCTTTTATTACTTGCTTCTAGCCTAACTGCTACCGTAATGGACGTATGTAGTAAGGTCCTTCTTTTTAAAATCTAGCTTTATTCAATTAACAAACACCTACATCATTCGCATGTTTTCCGAGTAAGCAAGTAGGGGGGTCATCGGCCAGAGTACAAGATATATACTTACTTAGATAACTAAAGCTAGCTAACTCATGGGCAAGACCATTAACTTCTCTCGAGCAATGCGTGTATTCAACAGTCCCAATTTGCATCCTGGTGTCCACAAAATCCAAATAAATCGCTGCCACCGAGTCCCACCACTGTGATTGGCGTTTACATAAATTAATTGCCTCCATAGAGTTAGATTCTGCCTGTAATATATTGATTTGAAGGGGATCCCCAAAGTGGAGTCCATCCTTCGTCACTAGTGCATCCATGTTAACGCTGACGAAGCTGCATGCAACCCTGCAGGTGCCATGGCCCCCAGGTTTGGTAAATTTTGTGAAGAAATTTTTTATATGGAGGTGCAGATTGGGAAAAATACAGCTTTTGTCCCCTTAGAATTGGACATTTTCTCTCTTGCCCCCCCCCCCCCAACCAATCTTGTGTAGCTTCGCCACTGCATGTTAACATTCATATATCATTATTTTCTCGAGCCATGGCCCACCCCTACAGCAGCGCAATCTAGGAGAAAAGAAAACAGACGCGAATGCTAAAGTGTGAAGGTGTTCTCGAGCTTAGAATAGCACATTTGATGTTATTCATTTTTTCATTACAAGTCCAACGAGGGCTCTTGTTCAGCGCCTTTAGCGCAACTTGGCAACCTGGCACTCACGCGCCTGCTCGGCTGGGCCGGCCCAAACAGCGGGCACCCGCTTGGTTCTTACGCTTAGCCGACAGTTGACCACTGACTAGACTGCTGACTTTTTAGAAACAAGTTCACATGTTCAAAAATCAGGATTTTTGTTAAAGAAAATCATGAATTTGAATTTTTTTGTTGAATTTAAAAAAAAATTGATGCATATAAAAAACGTTTAGAAATTCATAAAAAGTTCACATGTTAAAAAATCATGATTTTTCTTAAAGAAAATCATGAATTTGAATTTTTTTCGTTGAATTTAAAAAAAATTGGAGCATATAAAAACCATTTAGAAATTCATAAAAAGTTCACAAACTTGGTAAAAATTCAGGCATTTGAGAAAACAGTCGGAAAATTTAAGTTTTTTACGTATTTAGGAAAAGTTCACAAATTTTCAAAAGTTTATGATTTTGAAAAAAAAATCATGAGTTTGAAAAATTTTACGAATTAAAAAATATTAACGGATCTGGAAAAATATTAAAAAATAAAACCAAAAACCAAAAGGGAGAAAGAAGAAAGGAAAATGGAAAAAATAGAAAGAACAAGAAATGGAAATAAAAAACCAAAAGAGAAACCGGCCAAATAAACTTATAAGAGACCAGCGGAAAAAAAACCCCGCAAACATGATGGCCTGGATCAGGAACTAAAGAGTTTTTTTTTTTTTTGCAATATTGTGACTTGTGAGCATCCAAGTTTGCTTCACGATGTTCATGACGGAAAAGAATACCCTCTGATGCCAACTTCAATCGCCTGATGTCCTCAGTGATCATGGCGTTAATGCCCCTGGTTCCTCCTTCTATGCTTTGGATGACGCCCTTGCTATCTGACGCGATCACAGCCTCTGAGATGTGGAGATCCCTCAAGCATAGTGCCGGAAGCTTCCAAAAAAAAGAAAAAAACCAGCGGTTACAGTTTACATGGGCCGGCCCATTTGTTCGTGGGAGGTGTGCGCCGTGTACGCATATAAGCCATTAAACGGCGCCGTAAGCGCCGAATAGGAGCTGGGAAGTCCAGCTGGCCTGCCGTTTATACAACCCGCGTTTGCAGCAGGTCCGAATGGAATCGACCGTTGCCATTTCTTTATTCAAACCGCACACGATTTCCACTTCGTCTCCCCCCTTTCCGACCGTTGCAAAATCTCCCTCGAGAAGAACTCAAATTCACCCCGCCCCACGTCGCATCCCGCATCCCACACTCCCCCCTCATCCTCTTCGTCTCCCAGATCTCGAGAATCTGAGAAGTCCAGCACAAGCGGCGAAGCAGCGGCAGCAGCGCATCCCGCGATGGTGTCGAGGACGCCCACGAAGGCGCCGGCGACCAGGCCCGGCACCGGCACCGGCAGCCCCGCGAAGCCGTCGCCGTCGCCGTCCCCGGCGGCAAGGCGCCGCCAGGCCCTTCGTGGGGGCCGCCGCCCGTCCAACACGAAGCGGAGGGCGTCCCCGCTCAAGTCCCTCGCGGCCGCCCCCGCCGCCGTGGCCTCCTCCTTCGGCCGCTCCGTGCGCTTCTGCCGCCGCCGCCTCATCAAGGTCTTCGCCCGCCTCGCCGTCATCGGCTCCCCGTCCAAGCGCAGGGCCGCGACCGCGGGGTTCCAGCGCCTCCGCTCCTCCTCGCCCCCGCCCACGCCGCACTTCTCCCCCCGCGCTCAGCGGCCCGGCAGGGTCCACGCCGCCGCGCTCCCGCCGCCGTCGGATCCGGAAAAGAAGACTCTTTTTCTGGACCTGGACGAGACGCTCATCCACTCCCAGACCGACCCGGCGCCGGCGCGCTACGACTTCACCGTGCGGCCGGTCATCTGCGGCAAGGCGGTCACCTTCTACGTCTGCAAGCGCCCGGGCGTCGACGACTTCCTCCGCGCGGCGGCGGAGGCCTTCGAGGTCGTCATCTTCACCGCGGGGCTGGAGCAGTACGCCTCCCTCGTGCTCGACCGCCTCGACCCCACGGGCGCGCTCATCGCGCACCGCCTGTACCGCAGCGCCTGCCGAGACGACGGCGACGGCAGGCTCGTCAAGGACCTGTCGGCCACTGGCCGGGCTCCGGACTGCGCCATCATCGTCGACGACAACCCAAACGCCTACTCCCTGCAGCCAGAGAACGCCCTCCCGGTGGCGCCCTTCATCGACGACGCCAATGACCAGGAGCTGGAGAAGGCCATGCGATTCTTGGACGCCGCCGCAGGGTTCGACGATACCAGGGAGGCCATCAGGTACTACAAGGATCTCGCCACAGCGAAGTGAGCCGAGTGCCCGAGGCGCCGGCGAGGAGATGGAGGTTGAAAATTTCCCCTTCTTGGGTCTTCCTGAATAATGGTGAACTGGTTAGCAGATGGTGGTGAGCATTGATCTTTCAGAATCTTCCTGAATGCAGTTTGTTAAATATTTTTATGTGGTTCAATGAAACTGAAACTGGAATGTGCATTGAAGATGAAATTGTGCAATACTATCCAGGATTACGTTTGTCGGATATTATGGTGACTGGTGAGCATTGATCTTTCAGGAACTTCTTGAATGCAGATTGCTAAATATGTTTATGTGGTTCAAACGAAACTGAAACTGGAATTGGTTTGAAGATGAAATTATGCAAAACTCGTTCCGCACACTTTCCAAATGATAACAACCCAGTTCACTACTACACCTAACAAAGCAGGAATTACTAGTACAAGCCATGGTGGTTTGGGAACAGGGGACAACACGAGGCCAGCCTTTCCGATCCACAAGCGACCCTCGTTCCCTGTCGCCACCTCTGTTTTTAAGTACTCGCATACCTCTGTTCTGTTTGTGTTACTCACCTCTGTTCTGTTTCTGTTACTCGCATCTCTCAACGACTGGCTGTGAACTGAAAATCTCTCACCTATACAGGCAATACAGCAAGCTGCAATCCTGTACTTTTTTTTGTGTTCCTTTGTTTTTCTAACTTGTAGGAGTATATCGGACGGGGCATAGGCCCAATTGTGTCGGCCAACTGACCTGCCCAGACGCAGGGTTTAGCTTGGGTTGAACCGGACTTGTGCGCATGATTCAAAGCGTTGTATTCCAAGTTTTTGTTACAAGCATTATCGTAAACATCGCGTCATATATATTCAAAGTTTTACCGTTATCATAGACACTGCCTTTTTAGTGATGCTGCCGAGGCTATGATTCTTAGTATTGTGGATTATTCATATATCACTGGGGTAAGTTATATGGAGTCTCGATTGGTCAAATCGTGGAGTTGTATGATTTTTGATGAATACTGCAATCACAAGTCTCCGTTGCTCATAGCATAGCTTGGAAGATGCCTATTATGCTGGAAGATGAATACTACGATGCCTATTTGTTACTATGCTACCCTAAAGCTCTACCACGCCCGTGGTACAAATCACAACTTGTAGAATTTGTTGTTTTGGCAGTGTTTCTTAGATTTCATATTTGTCAAGAATAAATGTTGTAAAAATACTGAATAACGCTATTAAATTTTGAAGACTAATGTGTCTTTCTTGTGGACATCACTATACTTTGCTCACGCCAAAACAAACAATAGTGCTCAGCCACTAAGGGCATGTACAATGGTGGCATATGGATACATATGCCCCATAACAAAAAGTAATTTGAGGCACCTACATTTATTTTTTCTCCCCAATGCAAGCTACCACTAGTGGGCCTCATTAAGAAATAGAAAATAAAGACTCTTATACACATGCATCTCTACTTTTCATTCCAACCTTTTCAGCTTTTGTCACTGGACCACACTTTTTCTCTTCAAGCACCCGCCTCCTGAAGAGGATCCCGCTTCCCTATCCGAACCTACTTTACGTCATATCCGATCCTACATGGCATGCGAAGCATCACCTTGAGGCTATGCATTGTACATGCCCTAACACAGAAGCAAAGGACATATCGGCCAACAAACAATCAATAGGGACAAAGAAAAACAGTTAGTGACTTCAGGGACAGAGAGAACATGAGTGAAATTAGTAACTTTAGTAAGTTTATTAGCTGAAAGCAAATTGGCTTGAGAGCTTAGTAACTTTAGTAAGTTTATTAGCAGATTTACTGTCTTTCCTTTATCACAAGTAGCATTTCCCTTCAAAATAAATCACTGAAGCAGTGGTACATTGTTACCTACCAAGCAAATAAGCAATAATAAGCAGGCATGATACTATGAGAGTTTGCTAGCACCACTATATATTTGACAAGTATCAAGAAGAGATAGCCATCATCGCTCTCTTCCATGCGCCCTATTGGCTTGACTATACTGAAAGCAACATGCAAATTTGTGCGGCATCGAAGAGAAAAAGAGAATAAGTTGTACGAGGGGGGAACTCAATAACAACACTTTGAGACTAGTACTGTAATGCAGCAAACAGAAGAAATGGAGGAGGAAGAGCTAGTGAAATGTAGTTACAATAAATCTGCTAAGTTCGGGAATAGGAGACGTCAAGGAAGAAATATTTGTGTGTGGGGAGACTTGAGCAACGGGCTCTGGTTGCCAGTTATTCAGAGCCGACCTTCGACCTTTTGTGTCGCGTCGAACCGGAGAGACTGCATGCGTCGCAGAGCACGCTGCCACGACACACCATGGCGCTGCTGTCGACCGCTGCACCATCCCTTTGTGCTGTAGATCCCACCATCGCCTGAAAGCGTCACATTCGTGCTGAGCTTGCCGTCAACCGGGCGTGTCGACCACATCAACTGGCACATGGTCAGCCACTGGCTAGCAGATGGTGGTGAACTGGTTAGCAGATGGGGGTGAGCATTATCTTTCAGAACCTTTCTGAATGCAGTTAATTATTTTTATGTGGTTCAAATGAAACTGGAATTTGCAATGAAGATGAAATTGTGCAATATCAAGATTACTTTTGTCGGAGATGGTGTGAGGATTGATCTTTCAGGATCTTCTTGAATGCAGATTGTTAAATGCTAGATACGTTTATGTGAAAATTCAAAAAAAATACGTTTATGTGGTCCAAATGAAACCGAAACTGGAATTGCATTGAAGATGAAATTATCCAAAACTCGTTCCACACTTTCCAAATGATAACAACCCAGTTCTCTACTAGTTAACTCAACAAAGCAGGAATTACACGCCCTGGTTGTTTGGGAACAGACGAGAACACGAGGTTAACCAAGGTTTAAGCGTTCCAATCCACCAAGCGACCCTCGTTCCCCGTTGCCACCTCTATTTTGTTTGTAGTTACTCACCTCTCTGGACGACTTCTTGTGAACTGAACGTCTCTCACCTATACAACACGCTGCAATCCTGTACTACTTTTTTGTGTTCCTTTGTTTTTCTTAGCTTGAGTTCAACCGGACTTGTGTGCACCATTCGAAGTGTTGTAGCTTCCAAGTTTTGTTACTTCCGCTACTTTTTACTATTATTATTGTAGACATCGCGTCATGTAGATTCAATGTGTGTCTTATTCCGCTACTTTTACCACAGACACTGCTTTTTAGTGATGCTGCTGAGACTATGATTGCTAGAATTGTAGATTACTCATATATCACTGGAGTAAGTTATATGGAATCTCGATTCGTCAAATCATGGAGTTGTATGATTTTTGATGAATGCCACAATTAGAAGTCTCTGTTACTCATATCGTAGCTTGGTATTATGTTTGCAGATGAATACTACGATGCCTATTTGTTACTATGGTTACCCTAAAGCTCTATGACGCCCACGATACAAATCACAAATTTTAGATTATATTGTTTTGGCATTGTTTCTTAGATTTCACATTTGTCAAGAATAAATGTTGTAAAAATACCAAATAATGCCCTATTAAAATTTGATGACCATGTGTCTTTCTTCTGGACATCACCATACGTTGCTCACGCCAAAACAAACAATAGTGCTCAGCCCACTCACACAGAAGCAATGGATATATAGGCAAATTAACAATCAATAGGGAGAAAGAAAACAGTTTATTGAATTTAGGGAGAGAGACAACATGAGAAAATTTGATGCGTCTGGATGAGCCAAAGAAGAAGGCATCTCTCATCGGCTGATAACCAATTGGCTAGAGAGGTTAGTAACTTTAGTAGATTAGCTTTGTCCGTCCTTTTGATTACAAGCTGGCATTCCCCTTCAAAATAAATCAGAGGTACATTGTTACCTACCAGGCAATAATAAGCGGCCACGATATTAGTATGCGAGCTTGCTAGCACCACTATATATTTGACAAGTATCAAGAAGAGATAGTAGCAATCATCTCTCTCTCTCTCTCTCTCTCTCTCTCTCTCTCTCTCTCTCACGCGCCTTGTTGGTTTGTCAATAGTGGAAGCAACAAGCAAATCCGTACGCAACCCAAGAGAAAGAGACAATAAGCTATACTTCGAGACTAGTACTGTAGTACGGGCTACACTCGTACAGCAAACGAAAGAAATTGAGGAGAAAAAGGCAGTGAAGTGTAGTTACGATAAATTTGCTACTGGTTTGGGAATATGAGACGTCGGGGAAAAAACATTTGCGTGTGTGGAGACTTGAGCAACGGTTTTTGGCGGTTTGTCGGGACGAAGGCTTGTCTCGAGATGGGTTAAAGGGAGCAGCGGCGGTGATTTATCGGGACAAGAATGGCCAATATATGAGTGCCTCCGTTGTGGTGGAGGAGCTAGTTGACCCGACACCCCTTGAAGCACGGGCGTGCAATGGAGCACCCGCTCTGGCCTTGGGTCCTCACTTGGATTCCATCTGTGTCACATCGGACTGCATCGAAGTGGTGAGAAACATTGATTCTAGACCGTTTTATCGATATGCCACAACTCTGGGAGAGATCAGAGACCAAAGGAATATGTTCTGAGACGTGCTTTTCACTCATGAAGGACGTCAGCATAATGGAGAGGCTCATATGCCTGCCAAAGCGGTGAGTTGTCTTCTTACCGGGCGCCATGTGTGGCTAGGTTCTAAGCCCAATATAATCTGTATCCCGATGAATATTGAATGTTAATAAAGGGTGAAGTTTCTCAAAAAAATGTTTGCAGATGAATATTGTGATGCCTATTTGTTACTCATGTTCCGATAAAGGCTTCTTGCCCCTAAAGCTCTATGATGCCCGCGATACAAATCACCACTTTTAGTTTTTTATTGTTTTGGAAGTATTTCTTAGATTTCACATTTGTGAAGAATAAATGTCGTAAAAATACCAAATAATGCGCTATTCAATTTTGATGACCATGTGCCTTTCTTCTGGACATCACTAATTCACTATACTTTGCTGACGCCAAAACAAATAATAGTGCTCAGCCCACTAACAGAGAAGCAAATGACTATCAGCAAATTAACAATCAATGGGCGAAAGAAAAAACAGTTTAGTGAGTTAAGAGAGAGAGAGGGATCATGAAAGAAATTCAATGCGTCCGGATGAGCCCAAGCGAAGAAGGCACCGCTCATTGGCTGACAACCAATTGGCTAGAGAGCTTAGTAACTAGATTAGCTCTGTTCGTCTTTCAATCACAAGCTGGCATTCCATTTTAAAATAAATCCGTGAAGCAGTAGTACACCTACCAGGAAATAATAAGCGGCCGTGATAGTACTACCACAGCTTGCTAGCACCACTATATATTTGACAACTATTAAGAAGAGATAGTAGCAACCGTCGCTCTCTTCCTTGCGCCTTGTTAATTTGTCTGTACTGGAAGCAACATGCAAATTCGTACCAAATCGAAGAGAAAGAGAGAATAAGTTGTACGAGGGACAAACTCAATAAAGAACACTGCAAGATTAGTGTTGTAGCACGGGCTACGCTCAAAAAAATGGAGGAGAAAAAGGCGGTGAAGTGTAGTTACGACGAATCTGCTACTGGTTCGGGAATAGGAGACGTCGTGGAAGAAATATTTACGTGTGTGGACACTTGAGCAACGGGCTCTGGTGGTTGACCATTCAGAAGTCAGATTTAAGCATCAGTCGTTTGCATCGCGGCCAACCGAAGAGACCACATGCGTCGTAGCGCATGCTGCCGCGACACATCACAGCCATGTTGTCCATCACTGCGCCATGCTCAGCGATGCACGAGCACAGGCCATCATCGCCTCGAAGCGTCGCACTTGTGCCGAGCCAGCCGCCGCCCGGGCGCGTCGACAACGGTATGGCCTTGCGCATTGTGCCGGCACAGCGCATGTCCGCTGGCCTTCACTGGATGTGGCATGCGCCAACCATGTCACTGGTACGCGCTCTAGCACTGGCTTTGATCCTGTCAACGAGTCGTAAATGAGGCGCGAGTGGAATCGTGTCAATCGCCCACAAAATGGAAAGAAATAGGGAGGGAAAAAGGGAAAAAGAAAAATAGGAGGAGACAGTTCGACCTATTGCGTCGGGCCTAAAAAAGTCCAAAAAAAGCGAGCAAACTCAAAGAGTTGAAAAGAGAGAATCTGGGTGCTTCTTTTTGTTGAGAACTTCCCAATTTTTTAAAAATTACATTGGTTATTTCTTAGCATTCGAAAAATTGCGAAACCTTATTTCATAAAAATAATAATACTTACTTCCCTTGGTATTTGCATGTCGAGGTTGAAATTTCCACCGTGTTTCTTTGTATAGCGATGCGTAAAATTGCATTGCCTAAATTCATACTTTATCCGTGGTTTATTGATATTTTCTTTTTTTCAAGAAAACAAAAAAGCTTTGCCTTTTTTTACATTGAAAAGATAGAAATTCAGTTACAAACGTCCGAGGACGCGCAGGTTACAGCGTGATTAGTGTACATCCCAGGTTTGTGGTAGTACAAGCCGGAGGCCAGGTGCCCCAGCAGCCGCCCAAGAGCAGGCCTCGCCCTTGATCCTATCGAGTAGCGTGTTCATGGATGATGTTAATTACGTTTTTGAAGACGCAATTGCTCCTGTGTTTCCAAACCATCCAAGGCACGAGCAGCGCAACGGATTTCAGGGCTTTGTGGAGGCTCGGCGGCGTGTTCTCCCTAGCATGCATCCACCAGTCCATGAGTGAGGGCTCGCGGTTGGGGATCAGGGCTACAATGCGCAGCCAGGCCAGGACCTCGTGCCATGCCTGGCGAGCAAAGAGGCATTCCAGCAGCAAGTGTCAGAGCGTTTCCGACTCTTGATCGCATAGGAGACAGCGGGGGTGAGGATGCAGTCCATGGCGAGCCAGCCTCTCAGTAGTCCAACACTGGTCTTGGTTGGCCAACTAGTGGAAGAATTTTACTCACAGCGGCGTCCAACTTTTCCAGATAAGCTTCCAGAAGTAGCAAGTCATCGATCCAAGGAAAGTGGCCAAGTAGCAGGATTGTGCGGAGTAGGTGCTGCTTGCCGTCCATTTCCAGATCAACTGGTCCGGGGCGTTGGAGAGCACTGTGTGATGCATGACCTGCCAAAGCTGCGGGTGCTGACCAATCTCATGCAAGCCTAGGTTACCATGAATGTTGCGTGCCCAGGAGTTGCCATTCAGCCCGTCCGCCACGGTTCTCACCGTGCGCCATCGCTTGGGGATGCAGTCGTAGAGGTTGGGCAGGAGTTTGCGGATGGACTGACCGTTGATCCACCGATCCTCCCAGAGCAAGGCGGTCAGTCCATTCCCAATGACCATGGATGTGGATGCCCAGAACAGTGCATGCTCCGTGGACGAGAACTGTAGGTCGAGCCCTTGCCATGCTTGCTCGGGATCCGTTTTGGAAAACATACCATAGCCAACGCATCCGCAAAGCTAGACCGGCGCGTTCGAGGTCGCGCACGCCAAGACCCCCAAGCTCGATGGGGCGACAGACGCGGTTCCAGTTCACGTGGCAGTGCCCATCATTGGGCGGCACGCCCGGCCC
This sequence comes from Aegilops speltoides, assembly GCA_021437245.1. Lineage (NCBI taxonomy): Eukaryota > Viridiplantae > Streptophyta > Magnoliopsida > Poales > Poaceae > Aegilops > Aegilops speltoides. Next base: position 104,536,403 of record CM038146.1, read on the forward strand.
AGAGGAATCCACACTGAATCTTCTCAAGTTGCTTGATAGTCTTCTTGGGGGTGCGAAGGCGAGCAACTGGTGCACCGGGACATCACACAAGACCGATTTTACCAGTGCCAGGCACCCGGTTTTGGTCATCAGCCAGGCCTTCAAAGTTGGGAGGCGCGCGGTGACTGAGTCAACCATGGGCTGCAGCTGGGCGGCTGATGGACGACGCGTGGACCAGGGGATGTCAAGGTAGGTGCTACCTCTTGAGCATGCGTTGATTTTCCCTTGAAAAGGAAATGGTGATGCAGCAAAGTAGCGTAAGTATATCCCTCAGTTTTTGAGAACCAAGGTATCAATCAAGTAGGAGGCTACACTCAAATCCCTCGTACCTACACAAACAAATAAGCTTGCAACCAACGCGATAAAGGGGTTGTCAATCCCTTCACGGCCACTTGCAAAAGTGAGATCTGATAGAGATAATAAGATAAATGTTTTTGGTATTTTTGTGATATAGATTAGAAAGTAAAGATTGCAAAATAAAATAGATCAGAAGCTTATATGATGGAAAATAGTCCCGGGGGCCATAGGTTTCACTAGTGGCTTCTCTCGAGATAGCATAAGTATTACGGTGGGTGAACAAATTGCTGTCGAGCAATTAATAGAAAAGTGCATAGTTATGAGAATATCTAGGCATGATCATGTATATAGGCATCACGTCCGCGAAAAGTAGATCGAAACGATTCTGCATCTACTATTGTTACTCCACACATCAACCGCTATCCAGCATGCATCTAGAGTATTAAGTTCATGAGAACAGAGTAACGCATTAGGCAAGATGACATAATGTAGAGGGATAAACTCAAGCAATATGATATAAACCCCATCCTTTTATCCTCGATGGCAACAATACAATACGTGCCTTGCTGCCCCTGCTGTCACTGGGAAAGGACACCGCAAGATTGAACCCAAAGCTAAGCACTTCTCCCATTGCAAGAAAGATCAATCTAGTAGGCCAAACCAAATTGATAATTTGAAGAGACTTGCAAAGATAACAAATCATACATAAAAGAATTCAGAGGAGATTCAAATATTGTTCATAGATAATCTTGATCATAAACCCACAATTCATCGGATCTCGACAAACACACCACAAAAAGAATTACATCGAATATATCTTCAAGAAGATCGATGAGAACTTTGTATTGAGATCCACACAGAGAGAAGAAGCCATCTAACTAATAACTATGGACCCGAAGGTCTGTGGTAACCTACTCAGGCTTCATCGGAGAAGCTATGGTGTTGATGTAGAAGCCCTCCGTAATCGATTCCCTCTCCGGCAGAGCGCCGAAAAAGGCCCCAAGATGGGATCTCACGGGTACAGAAGGTTGCGACGGTGGAAATAGGGTTTCATGGTGCTCCTGGATGTTTTCAGGGAATATGAGTATATACAGGCGAAAGAAGTCGGTCAGGGGAGCCACGAGGGGCCCATGAGGGTGGAGAGCGTGCCTACCCCCTTGGGCGCGCCTCCATGCCTCGTGGCCTCCTCGTATCTTTTCTTGACATCCACTCCAGGTCTTCTGGATTGCATTTGTTCCAAAAATGACTCCCCCGAAGGTTTCATTCTGTCTGGACTCCGTTTGATATTCCTTTTCGGCGAAACACTGAAATAGGCAAAAAACAACAATTTGGACTGGGCCTCCAGTTAGTAGGTTAGTCCCAAAAATAGTATAAAAGTATATAATAAAGCCCATTAAACATCCAAAACAGATAATATAATAGCATGGAACAATAAAAAATTATAGATACGTTGCAGACGTATCAAGCATCCCCAAGCTTAATTCCTGCTCGTCCTCGAGTAGGTAAATGATAAAAACAGAATTTTTGATGTGGAATGCTACCTAGCATAATTCTCAATGTAATTTTCTTTATTGTGGCATGAATGTTTAGATCCGAAAGATTCAAGACAAAATTTTAATGTTAACATGAAAATGCTGATACTTCAAGCATACTAATCAAAGTAATCATGTCTTCTCAAAATAACATGGCCAAAGAAAGTTATCCCTACAAAATCATATAGTCTGGCTGTTGCTCTATCTTCATCACACAAAGTATTTAATCATGCACAACCCCGATGACAAGCCAAGCAATTGTTTCATACTTTATTAATCTCAAACTCTTTCAACTTTCACGCAATACATGAGCGTGAGCCATGGACATAACACTATATGTGGAATAGAATGATGGTTGTGGAGAAGACAAAAAGGAGAAGATAGTCTCACGTCAACTAGGCGTATCAACGGGCTATGGAGATGCCCATTAATAGATATCAATGTGAGTGAGTAGGGATTGCCATGCAACGGATGCACTAGAGCTATAAATATATGAAAGATCAACAAAAGAAACTAAGTGGGTGTGCATCCAACTTGCTTGCTCACGAAGACCTAGGGCATTTTTGAGGAAGCCCGTCATTGGAATATACAAGCCAAGTTCTATAATGAAAAATTCCCACTAGTATATGAAAGTGACAACATATGAGACTCTCTATTATGAAGATCATGGTGCTACTTTGAAGCACAAGTGTGGAAAAAGAGATAGTAGCATTGTCCCTTCTCTCTTTTTCTCTCATTTTTTCTTTTTCTTTTTCTCTTTTTTTCTTTGGCCTTTATTTTCTTCTTCTTTTTGGCCTTTCTCTTTTTTCTCTCTCTTTTTTTCGTTTTGTAAAGTCCGAAGTCTCATCCCGACTTGTGGGGGAAATCATAGTCTTCATCATCCTTTCCTCACTAGGACAACGCTCTAATAATGAAGATCATCACACTTTTATGGATTTACAACTCAAGAATTACAACTCAAAGATAGAACAAGATATGACTCTATATGAATGCCTCCGGCGGTGTACCGGGATATGCAATGAATCAAGAGCGACATGTATGAAAATTATGATGGTGGCCTTGCCACAAATACAATGTCAACTACATGATCATGCAAAGAGCAATATGACAAAAGTAATGTGTGTCATATGAACGGAACGGTGGAAAGTTGCATGGCAATATATCTTGGAATGGCTATGGAAATGCCATAATAGGTAGGTATGGTGGCTGTTTTGAGGAAGGTATATGGTGGGTGTATGGTACTGGCGAAAGTTGCGCGGTACAAGAGAGGCTAGCAATGGTGGAAGGGTGAGGTGCGTATAATCCATGGACTCAACATTAGTCAATAGAACCCATGTACTTGTTGCAAAAATCTAGAAGTCATCAAAAACAAAAGTACTACGCGCATGCTCCTAGTGGGATAGATTGGTAGGAAAAGACCATTGCTCGTCCCCGACCGCCACTCATAAGGAAGACAATTAATAAATAAAATTGTGCTCCAACTTCATCACAAAGCGGTTCACCATACGTGCATGCTACGGGAATCACAACCCTCAACACAAGTATTTTTCATAATCACCTCAACTAGCATGACTTTAATATCACTACCTCCATATCTCAAAACAATTATCAAGCATCAAGTTGATCATAGCATCCAATTCCTTTTCTATGATAGTTTTTATTATACCCAACTTGGATGCTCATCATTCTAGGACCAACTTTATAACCATAGCAAATACCATGCTGTTCTAAAAGACTCTCAAAAAGATATAAGTGAAGCATGAGAGACTAGCAATTTCTTCAAAATTAAGTCACCACCGTGCTCTAAAAAATATAAGTGAAGCACTAGAGCAAAAACTATCAAGCTCAAAAGATATAAGTGAAGCACATAGAGTATTCTAGCAAATTCTAATGAAGTAGGCTTCTCCCAAAAGGTGTGTATAGCAAGGATGATTGTGGTAAACTAAAAAGCAAAGACTAATATAATACACAACGCTCCAAGCAAAACACATATCATGAGACGAATAAAAATATAGCTCCAAGTAAAGTTACCAATGAACGAAGACGAAAGAGGGGATGCCTTCCCGGGGCATCCCCAAGCTTAGGCTTTTCGCTATCCTTAAATATCTTGGGGTTCCATGGGCATCCCCAAGCTTAGGCTCTTACCACTCCTTATTCCATAGTCCATAAAAGCTTTACCCAAAACTTGAAAACTTCACAACACAAAACTCAACAGGAAATCTTATAAGCTCCGTTAGTGAAAGAAAACAAAACCACCACATAAGGTACTTTAATGAACTCATTCTTTATTTATTTTGGTTTTAAACCTACTGTATTCCAACTTCTCTATGGTTTATAAACTATTTTACTAGCCATAGATGCATCAAAATAAGCAAATAACACACGAAAAACAGAATCTGTCAAAAACAGAACAGCCTGTAGAAATCTGTAACTAACGCGAACTTCTGGAACTATAAAACTCATACAAAAATAGAAAGTCCTGAAAAATTTGTCTATTGATTAGCAGCAAAAAGAATCAACACAAAATCACGTTTCTGTGATTTAACATAACTAAATTCGTGCGCACAAAGTTTCTGTTTTTCAGCAGAATCAAATCAACTATCATCATAGGTTATCCTATAGGTGCTACTTGGCACAAACACTAATTAAAAGATAAAAAAACATCTAAACAGAAGGTAGATGCAAGATTTATTACTAAACAGGAACAAAAACAAAAAAACACAAAGAAAATTGGGTTGCCTCCCAACTAGCGCTATCGTTTAACGCCCCTAGCTAGGCATAAAAGCGAAGATAGATCTAAATAGTGCCATCTTTGGCACTAAATTCATAAGTAGCTCGCATGATAGATTCATAAGGTAATTTGACTTTCTTTCTTGGAAAGTGCTCCATGCCTTTCTTTACTGGAAATTGGAATCTAATATTCCCTTCCTTCATATCAATAATCGCGCCAATCGTTCTAAGGAAAGGTCTAACAAGAATAATAGGGCAAGAATGATTGCAATCTATATCAAGAACGATAAAATCTACGGGAACCAAATTTCTATTAGCAACAACGAGAACATCATTGATCCTTCCCATTGGCTTTTTAATGGTGGAATCCGCAAGGTGCAAATTTAAAGAGCAATCATCAAGATCATGGAAACCTATAATATCACATAAAGTTTTCGGAATCGTGGAAACACTAGCACCCAAATCACACAAAGCAAAACACTCATGATCTTTAATTCTAATCTTTATAGTAGGTTCCCACTTATCATTAAGTTTTCTAGGTATAGAAACTTCCAAATTAAGTTTTTCATCATAAGATTGCATCAAGGCATCAACGATATGTTTGGTAAAAGCTTTATTTTGACTATAAGCATGAGGAGAATTAACAACGGATTGCAACAAGGAAATACAACCTTCTAAAGAACAATTATTATAATCAAATTCCTTGAAATCCGAGATAGTGGGTTCAATGCTATTTAAAGTCATGACCTCTCCAATCCCACTTTTACCAAATTTAGCATTAAGATCTAAAAACTCCGAATTCTTGGGACGCCTTCTAGGTAAAGTTGACTCGTCATCAGTCCCATAATTATCAAGATTCATATTGCAAAACAAAGATCTAATAGGAGACGCATCAATAACTTTAAGATCTTCATCATTATTTTCATGGAAACTAGAAGAACACGCCTTTATAAAGCTATCTTTCTTAGCACGCAATCTAGCAGTTCTTTCCTTGCACTCATCAATGGAAATTCTCATTGCTTTGAGAGATTCATTGATATCATGCTTAGGAGAAGAAGATCTAAGTTTAAGAGAATCAACATCAAGCGAAAGTCTATCAACGTTCCTAGCCAAATCATCAACTTTGAGCAATTTTACTTCAAGCAAGGCATTAAAATTCTTTTGAGAAATCATAATTCTTTCACACTATTCTGAAAATCAGAGGGCATCTTATTAAAATTACCATAAGAATTATTGTAGGAATTTCCATACTTATTAGAGGAATTACTAGGGATCGGTCTAGCATTAAAGTTTCCTCTATACGCATTGTTTACAAAACTATTCCTGCCAACAAAATTCACATCCATAGATTCATTATTATTCTCAATCAAAGTAGACAAAGGCATATCATTGGGATCAAGAGGAGTATTCTTAGTAGCAAACAAATTCATAAGTTCATCCATCTTTCCACTCAAAACATTGATTTCTTCTATGGCATGCACTTTTTTACTAGAAGATCTTTCGGTGTGCCATTGAGAATAATTATCCATAATATTATCAAGAAGGTTTGTAGCATCTCCTAACGTGATTTCCATAAAAGTGCCTCCCGCGGCCGAATCTAAGAGATTTCTAGAAGCAAAGTTCAAACCGGCATAAAAAATTTGTATGATCATCCATAAATTCAAACCATGAGTAGGGCAATTGCGAATCATCAATTTCATTCTTTCCCAAGATTGGGAAACATGCTCATGATCAAGTTGTTTAAAATTCATAATATCGCTCCTAAGAGTGATAATCTTAGTGGGAGGAAAATACTTAGAGATAAAAGCATCTTTGCACTTGTTCCAAGAATCAATACTATTTTTAGGCAAAGACGAAAACCAAACTTTAGCACGGTCTCTAAGTGAAAACGGAAATAACTCCAATTTAACAATATCATTATCCTTATCTTACTTCTTTTGCGTATCACACAAATCAACAAAGTTGTTTAGATGAGTAGCGGCATCTTCACTAGGAAGGCCGGCGAATTGATCTTTCATAACAAGATTCAGCAAAGCAGTATTGATTTCACAAGACTCAACATCATTAAGAGGAGCAATCGGAGTACTAAGGAAATCATTATTATTGGTATTCGAGAAATCACACAATTTGGTATTATCTTGCGCCATGGCAACAAGTAATCCAACACACAAGCAAACAGAAAAAGGCAAGCGAAAAGAGAGGAAGAGATTGGGAAAGAGAGGGCGAATAAAACGGCAAGGGTGAAGTGGGGGAGAGGAAAATGAGAGGCAAATGGAAAATAATGTAAATGCGAGGGAGATGAGTTTGTGATGGGTACTTGGTATGTCTTGACTTGAGCGAAGACCTCCCCGACAACGGTGCCAGAAATCCTTCTTGCTACGTCTTGAGCTTGTGTTGGTTTTCCTTGAAGAGGAAAGGGTGATGCAGCAATAGTAGCGTAAGTATTTCCCTCAGTTTTCGAGAACCAAGGTATCAATCCAGTAGGAGGCTCCTCAAAAGTCGCACGCACCTACACAAACAAACAAAGAACTCGCAAGCAACGCAATAAAGGGGTTGTTAATCCCTTCACGACCACTTGCGAAAGTGAGATCTAATAGAGATAGTAAGATAAGATAAATATATTTTTGGTATTTTATAATATAGATGCAAAAAGTAAAGATGCAAATAAAAGTAGATTGGAAGCAAATATGATAAGAGATAGACCCGAGGGCCATAGGTTTCACTAGTGGCTTCTCTCAAGATAGCATAAGTATTACGGTGGGTGAACAAATTACTGTTGAGCAATTGATAGAAAAGCGAATAATTATGAGATTATCTAGGCATGATCATGTATATAGGCATCACGTCCGCAACAAGTAGACCGACTCCTGCCTGCATCTACTACTATTACTCCACACATCGACCGACTCCTGCCTGCATCTAGAGTATTAAGTTCATAAGAACAGAGTAACGCCTTAAGCAAGATGAGATGATGTAGAGGGATAAATTCATGCAATATGATATAAACCCCATCTTTTTATCCTTGATGGCAACAATACAATACGTGCCTTGCAACCCTTTACATCATTTGGGTAAGGACACCGCAAGATTGAACCCAAAACTAAGCACTTCTCCCATAGCAAGAAAGATCAATCTAGTAGGCCAAACCAAACTGACAATTCGAAGAGACTTGCAAAGATAACTCAATCATACAAAAAAGAATTCAGATGAGATTCAAATATTTCTCATAGATAAACTTGATCATAAACCCACAATTCATCGGATCTCGACAAACACACCGCAAAAAGAGTTTACATCGAATAGATCTCCACGAGAGAGGGGGAGAACATTGTGTTGAGATCCAAAAAGAGAGAACAAGCCATCTAGCTAATAACTATGGACCCGAAGGTCTGTGGTAAACTACTCACAACTCATCGGAGGGGCAAAGATGTTGATTTAGAAGCCCTCCATGGTCGATTCCCCCTCCGGTGGAGCGTCGGCGAAGGCTCCAAGATGGGATCTCATGATACAGAAGGTTACGGCGGTGGAAATTGTGTTTCGTTAGCTCCCCGGATGTTTTCGGGGTACGTAGGCTTATATAGGAGGAAGAAGTACGTCGGTGGCCGCCCGAGGGGCCCACGAGACAGGGGGCGCCCTATAGGGGGGCACGCCCTACCCTCTCATGGCCGCCTCGGTTGCTTCTTGACTTGCACTCCAAGTCCTCTGGATCACGTTTGTTCCAAAAATCACGCTCCCGAATGTTTCATTCCGTTTGGACTCCGTTTGACATTCCTTTTCTTCGAAATACTGAAATAGGCAAAAAAACAGCAATACGGGCTGGGCCACCGGTTAGTAGGTTAGTCCCAAAAATGATATAAATGAGTAAAATAAAGCCCATAAACATCCAAAAAGGGGTAATATATAGCATGGAACAATCAAAAATTATAGATACGTTGGAGACGTATCATCGAGCAATTGATAGAAAAGTGCATAGTTATGAGAATATCTAGGCATGATCATGTATATAGGCATCACGTCCGCGAAAAGTAGATAGAAACCATTCTGTATCTACTATTGTTACTCCACACATCGACCGCTATCCAGCATGCATATAGAGTATTAAGTTCATAAGAACAGAGTAACGCATTAGGCAAGATGACATGATGTAGAGGGATAAACTCAAGCAATATGATATAAACCCCATCTTTTTATCCTCGATGGCAATGATACAATACATGCCTTGCTGCCCCTGCTGTCACTGGGAAAGGACACGGCAAGATTGAACCCAAAGCTAAGCACTTCTCCCATTGCAAGAAAGATCAATCTAGTAGGCCAAACCAAACTGATAATTCGAAGAGACTTGCAAAGATAACAAATCATACATAAAAGAATTCAGAGGAGATTCAAATATTGTTCATAGATAATCTTGATCATAAACCCACAATTCAAAAATCTCGACAAACACACCGCAAAAATAATTACATCGAATAGATCTTCAAGAAGATCGAGGAGAACTTTGTATTGAGATCCAAAGAGAGAGAAGAAGCCATCTAGCTAATAACTGTGGACCCGAAGGTCTGTGGTAAACTACTCACACTTCATCAGAGAGGGTATGGTGTTGATGTAGAAGCCCTCTGTGATTGATTCTGAAGGAAATATGCCCTAGAGGCAATAATAAAGTTATTATTTATTTCCTCATATCATGATAAATGTTTATTATTCATGCTAGAATTGTATTAACCGGAAACATAATACATGTGTGAATATATAGACAAACAGAGTGTCACTAGTATGCCTCTACTTGACTAGCTTGTTAATCAAAGATGGTTATGTTTCCTAACCATGAACAAGGAGTTGTTATTTGATCAACAAGATCACATCATTAGTTGAATGATCTGATTGACATGACCCATTCCATTAGCTTAGCACCCGATCGTTTAGTATGTTGCTATTGCTTTTATCCATGACTTATACATGTTCCTATAACTATGAGATTATGCAACTCCGTTTGCGGAGGAACACTTTGGTACTACCAAACGTCACAACGTGAATCGGGTGATTATAAAGGAGTACTACAGGTGTCTCCAAAGGCAGATGTTGGGTTGGCGTATTTCGAGATTAGGATTTGTCACTCCGATTGTCGGAGAGGTATCTCTGGGCCCTCTCGGTAATACTCATCACCTAAGCCTTGCAAGCATGTAACTAATGAGTTAGTTATGAGATGACGATTCGGAACGAGTAAAGAGACTTGCCGGTAACGAGATTGAACTAGGTATTGGATACCGACGATCGAATCTCGGGCAAGTAAACATACCGATGACAAAGGGAACAACGTATGTTGTTATGCGGTCTGACCGATAAAGATCTTCGTAGAATATGTAGGAACCAATATGGGCATCCAGGTCCCGCTATTGGTTATTGACCGAGAATGGTTTTAGGTCATGTCTACATAGTTCTCGAACCCGTAGGGTCCGCACGCTTAACGTTTAGCTGACGATATAGTATTATATGAGTTATACATGTTGGTAACGAATGTTGTTCGAGTCCGGATGAGATCATGGACATGACGAGGAACTCCTAATGGTCCGGAGATAAGGTTTGATATATGGGATAATAGTGTTTGATCTCCTAAGGGTTCCGAATTCACGGAAGGGGTTCGGATGTTTCCAAATGTTTGGGTGCGAGAACACGTTATTTGGGCCTAAAGGAAAGCCCACAAGGTTTTTGGAAAGCGCAAAGGAAGTTTTATGGAGTCAGGGGCAGACGCCAGAGTCCTGGCGTGCAGGTCCGACGCCGAACCTCAAGCGTCGCCCTGAGTCCGAGAAGGACTCTTGCCTTTCGGGTGAAACCGACTTTGTGGAGGCTTTTACTCCAAGTTTCACCCCAAGGCTCAACATATAAATAGAGGGGTAGGGCTAGCACCAAAGACACATCAAGAAACACCAAGCCGTGTGCCGCAACCCCGCCCCTCTAGTTTATCCTCCGTCATAGTTTCCGTAGTGCTTAGGCGAAGCCTGCGGAGATTGTTCTTCACCAACACCGCTACCACGCCGTCGTGCTGCGGAACTCATCTACTACTTCGCTTTGTCTTGCTGGATCGAGAAGGCGAGGACGCCATCGAGCTGAGCGTGTGCGTAACTCGGAGGTGCCGTGCGTTCGGTACTTGGATCGGTCGGATCGTGAAGACGTCGACTACATCAACCGCGTTGATAAACGCTTCCGCTTAGCGATCTTCAAGGGTATGAAGATACACTCCCCTTCTCGTTGCTATACATCACCATGATCTTGCGTGTGCGTGGAAATTTTTGAAATTACTGCGTTCCTCAACAAAGGCATCCGAGCCTAGGTTTTTATGGTTTGATGTTTTGCACGAGTAGAACACAAGTGAGTTGTGGGCGATACAAGTCATACTACCTACCAGCATGTCATACTTTGGTTCAGCGGTATTGTGAGATGAAGCGGCCTGCACCGACATTACGCGTGACGCTTACGCGAGACTGGTTTCACCGCCACGAGCACTCGTTGCTTAAAGGTGACCGGTGGGTGTCTGCTCTCTCACTTTAGTTGAACTGAGTGTGTGGCTACGCCGGTCCTTGAGAAGGTTAAACGGAGTCTATTTGACGAAGTATCGTTGTGGTTTTGATCGTGGGTGAGACTGGTTCTTGCTTAAGCCCGTAGCAGCCACGTAAAATTTGCAACAACAAAGTAGAGGACGTCTAACTTGTTTTTGCAGGGCATGTTGTGATGTGATATGGTCAAGACGTGATGCTATATTTTATTGTATGAGATGATCATGTTTTGTAACCGGTTATCGGCAATGGCGAGAGCCATATGGTTGTCGCTTTATTGTATGCAATGCAATCACGCTGTAATGCTTTACTTTATCACTAAGCGGTAGCGATAGTCGTAGTAGCATAAGTTTGGCGAGGCGACAACGATGCTGCGATGGAGATCAAGGTGTCGCGCCGATGGCGATGGTGATCATGGTGGTGCTGCAAGATGGAGATCGTGAAGCACAAGATGATGATGACCATATCATATCACTTATATTGATTTGCATGTGATGTTTATCCTTTTATGCATCTTATCTTGCTTTGATTGACGGTAGCATTATAAGATGATCTCTCACTAAATTATCAAGAAGTGTTCTCCCGAGTATGCACCGTTGCCAAAGTTCGTCGTGCCCGCACACCACGTGATGATCGGGTGTGATAAGCTCTCGTCCATCTACAACGGGTGCAAGCCAGTTTTGCACACGCAGAATACTCGGGTTATACTTGACGAGCCTAGCATATGCGAGATATGGCCTCGGAACACGGAGACCGAAAGGTCGGCGTGAATCATATAGTAGATATGATCAACATAAGATGTTCACCATTGAAAACTACTCCATTTCACGTGATGATCGGTTATGGTTTAGTTGATTTGGATCACGTGATCACTTAGATGACTAGAGGATGTCTTTCTAAGTGGGAGTTCTTTAGTAATATGATTAATCGAACTTAAATTTATCATGAACTTAGTACCGATAGTATCTTGCTTGTTTATGTTTGATTGTAGATAGATGGCTCGTCTTTGTTGTTCCGTTGAATTTTAATGCGTTCCTTGAGAAAGCAAAGTTGAAAGATGATGGTAGCAATTACACGGATTGGGTCCGTAACGAGGATCATCCTCATTGCTGCACGTAAGAGTTACGTCCCGGATGCACCGCTAGGTGCCGAACTCTTTGCTAATGCAACTGCAGATGTTATGAGCGTCTGGCGAGCAAAGCTGATGACTACTCTATAGTTCGATGTGCCATGCTTTACGGCTTAGAACCGGGACTTCAACGACGTTTTGAGCGTCATGGAGCATATGAGATGTTCCAGAGTTGAAGTTAATATTCCAACAGAATGCCCGGATTGAGAGATATGAAGTCTCCAATAAGTTCTATAGCTGTAAGATGGAGGAGAACAGTTACATTAGTGAGCATATACTCGTAATGTCCGGGTACTACAATCACTTGACACAATTGGGAGTTAATCTTCCGGATGATTGTGTCATTGATGTAATTCTCCAATCACGCCACCAAGCTACAAAGGCTTCGTGATGAACTATAATATGCAAGGGTTAGTAAAGACTATACAGAGCTCTTCGCAATGCTAAAGGCTGCGGAGGTAGAAATCAAAAAGGAGCATCAAGTGTTGATGGTCAATAAGACCACTAGTTTCAAGAAGAAAGGCAAAGGGAAGAAGAAGGGAATCTCAAGAAGAACAGCAAGCAAGTTGTGCTCAGAGAAGAAACCCAAGTCCGGCCCTAAACCTGAAATCGAGTGCTTCTCTCGCAAGCGCATCGTCCTTTGAAGCGGAACTGCCCCAAGTATTTGGCGGATAAGAAGGATGGCAAGGTGAACAAAGGTATATGTGATATACATGTTATTGATGTGTACCTTACTAGAGCTCGCATAGCACTGGTATTTGATATCTGGTTCATTGCTAATATTTGCAACTCGAAACAGGGACTACGGATTAAGCGAACACTGGCAAAGGACGAGGTGACGATGCGCGTGGGAAATGGTTCCAAAGTCGATGTGATCGCGGTCGGCACGCTACCTCTACATCTACCTTCGGGATTAGTTTTAGACCTAAATAATTGTTATTTGGTGCTGCGTTGAGCATGAACATTATATCTGGATCTTGTTTGATGTGAGACGGTTATTCATTTAAATCGAGAATAATGGTTGTTCTATTTATATGAATAATATCTTTTATGGTCATGCACCCTTGAGGAATGGTCTATTTTTGATGAATCTCGATAGTAGTGATACACATATTCATAATGTTGAAACCAAAAGATGCAGAGTTGATAACGAAAGTGCAGCTTATTTGTGGCACTGCCGTTTAGGTCATATCGGTGTAAAGCGCATGAAGAAACTCCATACTGATGGACTTTTGGAGTCACTTGATTATGAATCACTTGGCACTTGCGAACCGTGCCTCATGGGCAAGATGACTAGAACACCGTTCTCCGATCTTGTGGAGAGAGCAACGGATTTGTTGGAGATCATACATACGGATGTATGTGGTCCGATGAATGTTGAGGCTCGTGGCGGATATCGTTATTTTCTCACCTTCACAGATGACTTAAGCGGATATGGGTATATCTACTTAATGAAACATAAGTCTGAAACGTTTGAAAAGTTCAAAGAATTTCAGAGTGAAGTTGAAAATCATCGTAACAAGAAAATTAAGTTTCTACGATCGATCGTGGAGGTGAATATTTGAGTTACGAGTTTGGTCTACATTTGAAACAATGCGAATAGTTTACAACTCACGCCACCCGAACACCACAGCGTAATGGTGTGTCCGAACGTCGAATCGTGCTTTACTAGATATGGTACGATCTATGATGTCTCTTACAGATTTACCGCTATCGTTTTGGGGTTATGCTCTAGAGACGGCCGCATTCACACTGAATAGAACACCGTCGAAATCCGTTGAGACGACACCTTATGAACTGTGGTTTAGCAAGAAACCAAAGTTGTCGTTTCTTAAAGTTTGGGGATGCGATGCTTATGTGAAAAAGCTTCAACCTGATAAGCTCGAACCCAAATCGGAGAAATGTGTCTTCATAGGATACCCAAAAGAGACAGTTGGGTACACCTTCTATCACAGATCCGAAGGCAAGACATTTGTTGCTAAGAATGGATCCTTTCTAGAGAAGGAGTTTCTCTCGAAAGAAGTGAGTGGGAGGAAAGTAGAACTTGATGAGGTAGTAGTACCTTCTCCCTTACTTGAAAGTAGTTCGTCGCAGAAACCAGTTTCTGAGACACCTGCGCCAAGTAGTAAGGAAGTTGATGATGTTGATCATGAAACTTCAGATCAAGTTGCTACAGAACCTCGTAGATCAACCAGAGTACGGTCCGCACTGTGATACGGTAATCCTGTTCGGAAGTCATGCTACTAGATCATGATGAACCTCGAACTATGAAGAAGCGATGGTGAGCCCAGATTCCATAAAATGGCTTGAGGCCATGAAATCGAGATGGGATCCATGTATGAAAACAAAGTGTGGACTTTGGTTGACTTGCCCGAGGGTAGGCAAGCAATAGAAAACAAGTGGATCTTCAAGAAGAAGACCGACGAGACGGTAATGTTATCGTCTATAAAGCTCGACTTGTCGCAAAGGTTTTCGACAAGTTCAAGGGGTTGACTACGATGAGACCTTCTCACCCGTAGCGATGCTTAAGTCCGTCCGAATCATGTTAGCAATTGCCGCATTTTATGATTATGAAATTTGGCAAATGGATGTAAAGACTGCATTCTGAATGGATTTACGGAAGAAGAGTTGTATATGATGCAACCGAAGGTTTTATCGATCCAAAGGAGCTAACAAAGTGTGCAAGCTCCAGCGATCCATATATGGACTGGTGCAAGCATCTCGGAGTTGGAATAAACGTTTTGATAGTGTGATCAAAGCATTTGGGTTTGTCTGCACTTTTGGAGAAGCTTTGATTTACAAGAAAGTGAGTGGGAGCTCAGTAGCATTTACGATATTATATGTGGATGACATATTGCTGATCGGAAATGATATAGAATTCTGGATAGCATAAAGGGATACTTGAACAAGAGTTTTTCAATGAAAGACCTCGGTGAAGCTGCTTACATATTGGGCATTAAGATCTATAGAGATAGATCAAGACGCTTAATTGGACTTTCACAAAGTACATACCTTGATAAAGTTTTGAAGAAGTTCAAAATGGATCAAGCAAAGAAAGGGTTCTTGCCTGTGTTACAAGGTGTGAAGTTGAGTCAGACTCAATGCCCGACCACCGCAGAAGATAGAGAGAAAATGAAAGATGTTCCTATGCTTCAGCCATAGGCTCTATCATGTATGCAATGCTGTGTACCAGACTGATGTGTGCCTTGCTATAAGCCTAGCAGAAGGTACCAAAGTAATCCAGAGTGGATCATCGGACAGCGGTCAAGAACATCTGAAATACGAAAAGGACTAAGGATATGTTTCAGTATATGGAGGTGACAAAGAGCTCATCGTGGCGGTTACGTTGATGCAAGCTTTGACACCGATCCGGACGATTCTAAATCGCAGACCGGATACGTATTTACACTAAGCGGAGGAGTCGGTTGGTGCGAGTTCTAAACAAAGCGTCGTGGCGGGATCTACATGTGAAGCGGAATACATAGCAGCTTCGGAAGCAGCTAATGAAGGAGTCTCGATGAAGGAGTTCATATCCGATCTAGGTGTCATACCTAGTGCATCGGGTCCAATGAAAATCTTCGTGACAATCTCGAGCTATTGCCTTAGCGAAGAATCCAGATTTCACAAGAGGACCAAGCACATCAAGAGACGCTTCAATTCCATCCGGACTTAGTCGGGATCGAGACATAGAGATTTGCAAGATACATACGGATCTGAATGTTGCGCAGACCCGTTGACTAAGCCTCTTCCACGAGCAAAACATGATCAGCACCAAGACTCCATGGGTGTTAGAATCATTCTTGTGTAATCTAGATTATTGACTCTAGTGCAAGTGGGAGATCAAGGAAATATGCCCTAGAGGCAATAATAAAGTTATTATTTATTTCCTCATATCATGATAAATGTTTATTATTCATGCTAGAATTGTATTAACCGGAAACATAATACATGTGTGAATATATAGACAAACAGAGTGTCACTAGTATGCCTCTACTTGACTAGCTTGTTAATCAAAGATGGTTATGTTTCCTAACCATGAACAAGGAGTTGTTATTTGATCAACAAGATCACATCATTAGTTGAATGATCGATTGACATGACCCATTCCATTAGCTTAGCACCCGATCGTTTAGTATGTTGCTATTGCTTTTATCCATGACTTATACATGTTCCTATAACTATGAGATTATGCAACTCCGTTTGCGGAGGAACACTTTGGTACTACCAAACGTCACAACGTAACTGGGTGATTATAAAGGAGTACTACAGGTGTCTCCAAAGGCAGATGTTGGGTTGGCGTATTTCGAGATTAGGATTTGTCACTCCGATTGTCGGAGAGGTATCTCTGGGCCCTCTCGGTAATACTCATCACCTAAGCCTTGCAAGCATGTAACTAATGAGTTAGTTATGAGATGACGTATTACGGAACGAGTAAAGAGACTTGCCGGTAACGAGATTGAACTAGGTATTGGATACCGACGATCGAATCTCGGGCAAGTAAACATACCGATGACAAAGGGAACAACGTATGTTGTTATGCGGTCTGACCGATAAAGATCTTCGTAGAATATGTAGGAACCAATATGGGCATCCAGGTCCCGCTATTGGTTATTGACCGAGAATGGTTTTAGGTCATGTCTACATAGTTCTCGAACCCGTAGGGTCCGCAACGCTTAACGTTTCGCTTGACGATATAGTATTATATGAGTTATACATGTTGGTAACGAATGTTGTTCGAGTCCGGATGAGATCATGGACATGACGAGGAACTCCTAATGGTCCGGAGATAAGGTTTGATATATGGGATAATAGTGTTTGATCTCCGGAAGGGTTCCGGAATTCACCGGAAGGGGTTCCGGATGTTTCCCGAAATGTTTGGGTGCGAGAACACGTTATTTGGGCCTAAAGGGAAAGCCCACAAGGTTTTGGAAAGCGCAAAAGGAAGTTTTATGAGTCGAGGGCGACGCCAGAGTCCTCGGCGTCGGGTCCGAGACGCCGAACCCAAGGCGTCGCCCTGAGTCCGAGAAGGACTCTTGCCTTCGGGTGAAACCGACTTTGTGGAGGCTTTTACTCCAAGTTTCGACCCCAAGGCTCAACATATAAATAGAGGGTAGGGCTAGCACCAAAGACACATCAAGAAACACCAAGCCGTGTGCCGCAACCCCGTCCCCTCTAGTTTATCCTCCGTCATAGTTTCCGTAGTGCTTAGGCGAAGCCTGCGGAGATTGTTCTTCACCAACACCGTCCCACGCCGTCGTGCTGCCGGAACTCATCTACTACTACCGTCTTGCTGGATCGAGAAGGCGAGGACGTCATCGAGCTGAGCGTGTGCGTAACTCGGAGGTGCCGTGCGTTCGGTACTTGGATCGGTCGGATCGTGAAGACGTACGACTACATCAACCGCGTTGATAAACGCTTCCGCTTAGCGATCTTCAAGGGTATGAAGATACACTCCCCCTCTCGTTGCTATACATCACCATGATCTTGCGTGTGCGTAGGAAAATTTTTGAAATTACTGCGTTCCTCAACAGATTCCCCCTCTGGCGGAGCGCCGGAAAAGGCCCCAAGATGGGATCTCATGGGTACAGAAGGTTGCGGCGGTGGAAATAGGGTTTCGTGGTGCTCCTGGATGTTTTCAGGGTATATGAGTATATATAGGCAAAAGAAGTCGGTCAGGGGAGCCACGAGGGTGGGGGCGCGCCTTCCTGCCTCGTGGCCTCCTCGTTTCTTTTCTTGACATCCACTCCAAGTCTCTTGGATTGCGTTTGTTCCAAAAATAACTCTCCCGAAGGTTTCATTCCGTTTGGACTCTCTTTGATATTCCTTTTGTGCGAAACACTAAAATAGGCAAAAAGCAGCAATTTGGACTGGACCTCCGGTTAGTAGGTTTGTCCCAAAAATATTATAAAAGTATATAATAAAGCCCATTAAACATTCAGAACAGATAATATAATAGAATGGAACAATCAAAAATTATAGATACGTTGGAGACATATCAATAGGTGATAGGGAGTGTCACCAATGGGCACCCAATGTGCGCGATCGTCTCCGTGGCTGCCTGCTCGTTGTGCAAGACAGTAGCGGAGCTCTTGGCGAAGTTCACTAGAGGCTAGAGACCCTGCCAAACAAGGCGGGGATCTCCTTGACCGCAGTAACGTTGTCATCCGTGGCATGGAAGAAGACCATGACATCATCAGCGTATAGCGAGATCACCAAGATGTTCTGTCGGGGGTGCAACGGCTACAGAATGGCCAAACTGTGGGCGCGTCTCAGGAGCCGTCCAAGCGTGTCGACAGCAAGCACAAAGAGCTGCGGAGACATAGAGTCGCCCTAAATGAGCCCTTGTTGGTGCCAGATGGCAGGTGGTCCGGGCTCGCCATTCATAAGAACGTGCATGCTGGAGGATGACAAGAGGATGGCGGTCCATTCCAGGAAATGGTTCCCAAATCCGTATTGGCGCAAAACCTCAAAGAGGAATGGCCATGATATGGAGTCGACGGTGCTCTGTCGGATTTAGGGATCCGGCAACCCTTGAGAAGTTCGAACTCTGGGGTGCATGCGGAGATCTCAACCTGCCCAGCCTGCCTACTCGTGATCCTCCTAAGCCTAACGCATTGAGCTCAAAGAGACACAAAGACACAGAGATTTATACTGGTTCGGGCCACCGTTGTGGTGTAATACCCTAATCCAGTGTGGTGTGGTGGATTGCCTTGAAGGGCTGTGGATGAACTGGTACAGTGGATGAACAAGCCTTAGGAGGTGAGGTGTTTTGGTGCTGGTATGGTGGTCGGGTGAGAATGGATCTCTCCCACTATGGTGGTGGCTAAGCCCTATATATAGTGGTCTTGGTCCTCTTCCCAAATATGAGCGGGAAGGGATCCCACAACGGCCAGATTTGAAAGGGGACTGTCTATCCTGACAAAAGTAGTCTTCGCCTACGAAAAGCCTCTGGTCGTGACGCTGTGGTGGGCCCGTCAATGACCTCTGTCCTGCCGTCCTGGCGGTCTTGGTCGCGTTGCACCGGAATGGAAACCTTTGGCTGATTCCTCGGGACTCCATGCCTGTGGCTTGCCTTCCTTGCACCGAAGAGGAAACCTGCGCTCTGCGCCCGCCTAGCGCCCACCTGGCCTTGGTTGTCATGGCTCACATCAGCTGAGCCTCGTGAGGTAACCTGCATAGAACTCTTTGCCCCTCAGGAGCCCTCCAGAGGAGGCCGACTCCTTTGGGGGTCTTGGCGTTGCCCGCCTCGTGAGGCTTGGCCCCTCGCGAGGGCCTTGTGGTGTTCGTGTTGGAGCTGGGCCGTACCAGGCCGCCGATGAAGCCACGTGGTGGGCCGCAGGCAGGCAGGGCTGGATACCACCAAATCCAAGACGCCGACAGTAGCCCACGGGCCCAAGGCGTGCTCGGACTTGACTTCCAGGCCAAGCCATTAAGAAAACCATTAAGGAATGCAGTTTTGACATCCATTTGCCAGATTTCATAAAATGTGGCAATTGCTAACATGATTCGGACAGACTTAAGCATCGCTACAGGTGAGAAAATCTCATTGTAGTCAACACCTTGAACTTGTTGAAAACCTATTTGTGACAAGTCGAGCTTTGTAGATAGTAACACTACTATCAACGTCCGTCTTCCTCTTGAAGATCCATTTATTTTCTATGGCTTGCCGATCATCGGGCAAGTCCACCAAAGTCCACACTTTCTTCTTATACATGGATCCCATCTCAGATTTCATGGCCTCAAACCATTTCGCTTAATCTGGGTCATCATCGGTTCCTCATAGTTCGTAGGTTTATCATGGTCTAGTAACATGACTTCCAGATAGGATTACCATACCACTCTGGTGCGAACCGTACTCTGGAAGACCTACGAGGTTCTGTAGTAACTTGATATGAAGTTTCATGATCAACATCATTAGCTTCCTCACTAATTGGTGTAGGAATCACTGGAACTAATTCCTGTGATGAACTACTTTCCAATTCAGGAGTAGATACAATTACCTTATCAAGCTCTACTTTCCTCCCACTCACTTCTTTCGAGAGAAACTCCTTATCTAGAAAGGATCCATCTTCGCAACAAATATCTTGCCTTCGGATCTGTGATAGAAGGTGTACCCAACAGTTTCCTTTGGGTATTCTATGAAGACACACTTCTCCAATTTGGGTTCGAGCTTATCAGGTTGAAACTTTTTCACATAAGCATCACAACACCAAACTTTAAGAAACGACAGCTTAGGTTTATTGCTAAACCATAGTTCATACGGTGTCGTCTCAACGGATTTAGATGGTGCCCTATTTAACGTGAATGCAGCTATCTCTAATGCATAACCCCAAAACGATATTGGTAAATCGGTAAGAGACATCATTGATCGCACCATATCTAATAAAGTGTGGTTACGATGTTGGGACACACCATTAGGCTGTGGTGTTCCAGGTGGCATGAGTTTGTGAAACTATTCCACATTGTTTTAACTGAAGGTCAAACTCATAACTCAAGTATTCATCTCCACGGTCAGATCGTAGAAACATTATTTTTCTTGTTATGATGATTTTCCACTTCACTCTGAAATTCTTTGAACCTTTCAACTATTTCAGACTCATGTTTCATCAAGTAGATATACCCATATCTGCTCAAATCATCTGTGAAGGTCAGAAAATAATGATACCCGCCACGAGCCTTAATACTCATCGGTCTGCATACATCAATATGTATTATTTCCAACAAGTCAATAGCTCGTTCCATTGTTCTAGAGAACGTAGTTTTAGTCATCTTTCCCAAAAGGCACGGTTCGCAAGCATCAAATGATTCATAACCAAGTGATTCCGAAAATCCATCTTTATGGAGTTTCTTCATGCGCTTTACACCGATATGACCCAAACGCAGTGCCACAAATAAGTTGCACTATCATTATTAACTTTGCATCTTTTGGCATCAATATTATGAATATGTGTATCACTACGATCGAGATCCAACAAACTATTTTCATTGGGTGTATGAGCATTGAAGGTTTTATTCATGTAAACAGAACAACAATTATTCTCTAACTTTAAATGAATAATCGTATTGCAATAAACATGATCAAATCATACTCATGCTCAACGCAAATGCCAAATAACATTTATTTAGGTTTAACACTAATCCTGAAAGTATAGGGAGTGTGTGATGATGATCATATCAATCTTGGAACTACTTCCAACACTCATTGTCACTTCCCCTCAATTAGTCTCTGTTTATTATGTAACTCCTGTTTCGAGTTACTAATTTTAGCAACCGAACAAGTATCAAATACTCAGGGGCTACTATAAACACTAGTAAGGCACACATCAATAACCTGTATATCAAATATACCCTTGTTCACTTTTCCATCCTTCTTATCCACCAAATATTCAGGGCATTTCCGTTTCTAGTGACCATTTCCTTTGCAGTGTAAGCACTCAGTTTCAGGCTTCGGTCTAGCTTTGGGCTTCTTTGTGGGAGTGACAACTTGCTTGTCATTTTACTTGAAGTTCCCTTTCTTTCCCTTTGCCCTTTTCTTGAAACTAGTGGTCACTACAAAAAAATACACTTCCGTGATGATACGTGTTTGTCACAGTAGGTCGCGTTTTTTTGTCATGCATGTACATCCATGACAAATTTATGACAGAATCAAGATAGTCATACCTGTGTTGTCGTAGAAGTGATCCATGACATTACCAAAATTATCATCACGGAAGTGTCCACTTCCATGACTATAAATCGCGCATCACAGAAGTGCTTTCGTCAAGGGTGATCGACACGTGGCATCCATCGTAACGGAACGCCGTTAAGCTATCAGGTAGGGTTTTGGATCCGATAACCCGTTAACAGCCCCGACCAATGGGGATTTTCCATGTGTAAAATCATCATTGGCTGGAGGAAACACGTGTCGGCTCACCATTGGGACAAATGTCATCCACTCATTGGACAGAAGGCGCCTATGATACGTCGACACGTGGCACGGCCTAATAGAGGCCCATTCCTGTGAAAAGGCCGGCCCGTTTGACTTGGTCAAAAGGTGGCGGGCCGGCCCATGTAAAGCCCGTTAACGGCCTATTTGCATATAGCCCATTTACAACCCGCTAACCCAAGGCCCTTTACGCCCTATCCGAATTAGGCCCAGTAGTGTCATCTGGGCCACCCAATATGATTCCAGCCCGTTTTCACTTCTGGCCCATGTATGCCCATTCTTCGGCCCATATGAGGCCCTATGTAACTCTTGGCCTATTAACGGCCGTGGTGAAACTGGCCCGTAATGAATAGTGTATCACTTTACACCCATTAACGGCCCGTGGTGACACTGGCCCGTAATGAACGGTGTATCACTTTATACCCATTAAGGGCCCGTTATTCCGTTGGGCTGTTTCCAGCCCATGTTATCTTCGGCCTTCTCAGAGCCCATTTATTCTTGGGCTCATTTCCAGCATTCGTTTACTTACGGCCCGTTCTTGTCATTTTTACGCTTGTGGGCCAAATTCAGCCCGTGGTTCTGATCGGCCCATTTGTGGTCCGTTAACACGTTGGGCCATTTTCATAGCGTCATGAAATCGGCCTATTAACGATGGCCCGTTATGGTCGGCCCATGAATGGACGATTCAACTCTAGCCCGTTCTGGCCATAATGCGACTGTTATTGGCCCATGTTTGTGTCGATCATCTTGCCCGTATAAGGCCCATTGATGATCTGACCGTAGAAGGCCCATTGTTTCCACGGCCCGTAGAAGGCCCATTGTTTCTACGACCCGTAGAAGGCCCATCGCTTTCTATGGCCCATAGAAGGCCCATGTTTCTACTATAGGAGGCCGGTGTCACTCTGATAAATATTAGCCCATGGTTATTGTGGCCTAGTTTTAAAAAATAGGTTATTGCAGCCACTAGCAAACCGCGGAAAAAGAACTGCAATGACTACAAGCAAACAAATAAACAAGACAACAAGGAAATAAATAAGCAAGCAACTTACGCTAGGCTATCACGGCTATCACACATATTACATCCACTGGCCATCAAAGTTTGCCACCATTGCAAATAAGCGCTACCGACAAAAGAATATACAAAACCGAGAGCACTTGAAGGCACTAGGCACTGGCGAGGTCGGCCCCCAAACAGTGAAGAAGAAGTGAGTAGACCTCAGTTGTGTCAACGATAGATGCATCAACACTAGATTTAAGGCATGATGGTGCTCACGGCAGTCCTCTGACATCTTCGTTGCATCTTTGACTTCAAGTCGGCGCTGAGCTGAAGCAAGCTTTTCCGCTTTAAGTTGAGACTGAAGAAGTCGAATTGATTGAGGTAGAGACTGCATAGAGGTTGTCTCACACCTGCTGGTGAGTAGCTTCAACTCACTGTCTTCATCAAGACAGGACCTTGGGGTCATCTCGCTGTCCTCAAGATGGTTTGGCTCACTATCTTCCCTAAAGTTCTGCCTGGCGTAAGAGATATGACTCTGAAAGAGAAACAAGGAGACACGTAACAGGTTTCACAATTATATAAGCAAATAAATGGATCTGTTCTGCATAAGGAACATGTTTTTACAACTACAATTTGAAAATGGTAGTTGTTGCAAACAACCAATCAGATGTAAACAGCAAAGCAAATAGCAGTGGAGGAAATGATGCCTATCCAAATCTATACTAGAACAAAGTTTGAAGTCTTGAGAAGGATGAACTTACATTACATGTTAACACGGGCTGGACAAAGCCCTTCTCCATGTTGATGGAAGGATAATTCAATAAATTCCCCAAAGAAAATTCTTTATAAGCGTTGCCATTATTCTACATTTTGCAAAGAGTAAATATAGATCAAATAATATTGGAAGAAACAGAGGATAATGAAGCTCAAGTGCAGACTGATGATACATAATCAAATAGCAATTAATTAAGTACAGCATTACAAGGCAAAAGGGAGAGAGTCTTGACAAGAGCAATGCAGAGCCCATTATTGTTTTGAGATCGTATGATCCTTTGAGCAAGGAGATTCATCTGAAATTAGTTTTCATACAAGAGAGAAGGTAAGGCACAAGCAGAAATTTAGGAGTTCAAATTTTGAATTGATATCATAGACGATTACGTATTTGGGCTCCCAGCAGTTCTAATAGGGGTTTGGCCACTGGAGTAGGGGTAAAGTGTGAATGCAGTTGGGCTGTGTTTTTACGTGGCTGCTGATCTATCTGATTTAACAGGTACCACTACCTTTTCCAAATACCTAGTTTGTACTCCTTGAGGATCTGCACTCACCCTCTTCCTTTTGGACATCTATTACGAAAGAACAACATTTGTTGGAAAAACATAGTGTGACGACACATGGAATAGGTACAGAAAATGGATAGTTATGGCATATACTCATATATGATGCTTAAACTAAGCAGATGGTGTAACAAAGTAGAAGTAATGCAAGAGGTCAGATGCAAAATATGTGCGACCAATACAACTTTGCAAAGTTAGAGCAAGCACCTTGATGGGTGAATAAGATAGGCCATCCTCCACCATGCCAAGTTTGTTAGCCAGTGGATCGTTCCGCAATATTCCTCTCGTGCGCCCATTCTCATATTCATTTTGATAATGTTCAATATCTGACATGCATGAAAACATAAAAACAAATGAGATTTTCTTTGTAATGCAAAAGTGATTCTAATCCCAGACTGCCTCCCTATAAACCCCTTTGTGCTATCTCTGCAATTCTTTTAAAAGATGCCATGCATGCTGTAATTTGTTTTGTGCATTAATATAATGTGGCCTACTACTCAAAATATGAGAGCTCCAGAAGTGATGACACTTGATGGATGATAGCTTCAACATATAGTAAAGAAGAACAAGTCGACCTGACCTGACAAATTCAAAATATACTAAGGGAGAACAACTCGACCTGACCAGTCGACCGCAAGAGAAGAGTATCATCTTAAAGAAGAGCAGAAGAGCAAGCAGATTGAAGATATTACAAGTGTTTCAATACAATGTCGGTTGGCCACCCATGATGAACGAGGCGCCTGAGAGAAATACTATTCTTTCCGGTCTCTCCATATGTGGCTCACATGCATTTCGAAACTAAAGTAGGAACATTTAGCTAACCAATTAAACATCTCTCAGTTTTACTAATATCAACAATAATATCATATATGAATTTGTACAACTAAGCTTGTTTAGCTCGATGGGTGGAGCAGTGCTATTACGACACGAACCACGTAGGCTGATTGTGGTCATCATAAAATGGGGAAAACATAAGCATGATGAGTACAGTGTTGACCGTGGCAGTGGGATGGCAGATCTGAAGCTGCAAACCGCGCAAAGGGTAGTTAGCAACCGATGTTTGCTTTGAAATAACAACTAAGATTTGGTATGGACAAGAAAGTACGGTCAACAAGTGACAAAGAAATGCAATTATGCTGTCTCTCTATATGTCGCGACATGCATTTGGAAACTCAAGTGGGACCTTTAGCTAACCAATTAAATGTGTCGGTTAACTAATATCAGTATCATATCACAATCATATTTGAACAACTAAGCTTTCGAATTCTGAGTGTTGTGTTGTTTAGCTTGAAGGGTGGAGTAATGCTAGTGCGACGAAAAAGCACCTCAT
This sequence comes from Aegilops speltoides, assembly GCA_021437245.1. Taxonomy (NCBI): domain Eukaryota; kingdom Viridiplantae; phylum Streptophyta; class Magnoliopsida; order Poales; family Poaceae; genus Aegilops; species Aegilops speltoides. Next base: position 104,562,264 of record CM038146.1, read on the forward strand.
GGAGATCATAGTAGAGTAGATAAAAGGGGAAAACCCTAAGCATCAAGAGAAAAATCAGGAAAGTGGAACTAGCTGGACCAGTGGGTGGCGCACATGCTTTTCGAAACGAATATAGGAACATTAGGTGACCAATTAAACATTCTCTGTTTTAGTGATATGAGCATCATATCAGATTAAGTATTCAACACGTAAGCTTTGGGTTGAGGTCTTGAGGAGCGATGCTAGCACGACACGAAGCACCTACGATGATGGTAGTGAATATAAAGGGGGGAAACCATAAGCTTTACGAGTATAGTGCCCGTGCCATGGCGGATCTGAAGGTGCAAACCGGACAAAGCTACTTTGCAACCAATGTTTGCTTTCAACTAGCCACTACGATTTGAGTGCGGACAAGAAAAGTATAGTAAACAAATTACGATCTATTTTCGGGTGAGATCAATAACTTAAGCACATATGGAAGAGTACCACCTCTCTTGCGGCGCCATGTAGGCCTATCTTGTCGTTGAGGGTGCTGCGGGTGCGATGGTTGTCGGCGGCGAAGAAGAAGACTTTAGGCGGCGAGCGGCGGGTCGGGGATATATCCTGTTGCCGTGGGCGAGGCGGTCGTAGGGCGGCAACGGCAAGGTGGACGACAGCGCCGATGAAGCGAGAGGAGGCGATGAAAGGATCTGGTCGGCGCCGTGGATGAGAGCGTCCATCTCTTGCGATGGGCGGCGGGGTAGGGGTAGCGGCTCCGGCAAGGTGGAGGATGGGGTGGCGGACGGAGGAGGCTGGCGCGATCTGGAGAGGTTGTCGTGCCGCCACGGTGTATGAATGGGGAAATGGAGGAGGGGGATCTCAAACTTTGGGGCGCTTCTCGAAATGGGGAAAGTTCTGAACTTATCCCCGTTTAAAATTCGGACATCGCGTCGGTTGGGGATAGGGCGGTAATCTCGCATCTCCCAAATATTTGCGGTAACTATTTGGGCGAGGAGAGGTGTTTTGCCGCCCACGGTTGGCGCCCATGGTGTATGAGCAGGGCTGGCAGGTAGGGCGGTTGTGTCACGTCGATGGAAGTTACACATCTGCCCTATTTAAAATATTAGCCTACATCGATTTGGACGAGGAGAGTTTGTTTTGCCGCCCACCGTGTATGAATGGGAAATGGAGGAAGAGACACATGTCTTTGGACGAGCTTGAATCAAATGTGTTTTGCCGCCCCATGTTTGGCGCCCACCGTGTCTGAATGGGCTCGAGGCCGTCGTGTCACGTCGATTGAAGTTACTAGTCTACCCCTATCGACGGCAGTGTAAATCCGATCGATAAGGATGTCAAGTGTCGGGGTGACAGTAATTTCCATCTATAAACACTTGCTTGGCAGCCCACAAATTATAGTGGGTGTTTAGCCGCTTCGTTCAAAACTTGGGAGAATTAGCATTCACGTTTGCCCTAGGACCTGGCAAACTAAATTCAAATCCAATTTGTATTCGATTACGAATATCCACAGATAATTATACGTTTTGTTATTTATTTCTTCAAAACCACAACAAAGATTTATTCCACCTTTATATATGATTATGATTTAGAAATGCCGTGATCTTGAATTGATGGGTTGGATACACTCTGAGTCAAGCAGTTATTTCATCAATACAATATGCTCACACGAAAAACAGTTCACCTTATGTCAATCATACAAGTCTTGAGGATTACCTCGCCTAAAAATTTGGATCATTACAACACATGGACAACATAGGGGTCTTGCAACATAATCCATTCGGAGACATGACACAACATGCAAGTACAATAATCTAATGACAATTTCAACTGGTATCTAAAGAAGAACCGGGATTACCTTGGGCTTGGATAGCGAAACAATGAGACCTCCTCCGTCTTCAAATGCAACATTCTTACTTCCTCCAATTCTTGGGTTGCTTGCATAATGCGTGCCGCTAATTCCGTAATTTCCAGCCTCAAGATAAAGATTACCTCATTCATGGCAGCCACACCATCTCTTTCTGCCTCTAGTAGAGCCTCAAGCACTATAATATCTGTGCTCAGACTGCTCTCCGGCGGTGTTGCCTCTGAACTGCTACCATCTGGTAACATGGATGGCGCACTGCTTCCACAAATAGATTCTGGGGTTGTACATTGTGTCCTAGTGTGAACGGCATCCTGAAAGGTTTCCGTTGGACATAAGTAAGAGATAGTTATCGTATGATCCAGGCGATAGCTTACATGGTAAACGACAGACGAATTATTGCCCAGCATGGCAAACTATATTTAAATGGTTCGAAGCAGCATCAGCCAAAAAGAAATTAAAATGGTAAGATGAAACTAGGGATGTAAGTGGCAAATAAACGACATCCGCCGGTCCCATCTAGTTAGTTTTTGCTACCTCCTAGTTCATTTTCCTCAAAAACAAAAACTCTTTTGAACTATCATACCACTAGTGGACTTTAATCGGGATTAAGCGGGACCCGATTGACATCCCTAGTTGAAAGGAGTGTACAACCGCTATATTTAAGTTGCCAAGGCATCTAAGCGGTTGAAATAATCGAGAAAGCACTTAACAGTGTGGCCTCATATAAACTACGAAGACAGTCTTGTGATGAAGTTGAGAGGAAAAGTTAAGGACTCAAATGAAATAGGCATGCATTTCTTTACGATAGTACAACGAGCATTCTTGACATATTGGCCAACTCGGTATAGCGTAACAACAAACAAGCATTGAATCAAGCAATACAACAAAGCGAACAAGCTGAACTATTTGTAATTCGGTAGGATTACATGTTGAGGGCACAAGCCAAGAAAGCAGCCCACTCGCATTACATTTCACATGTACTAAAACACAGCGGCTTACCATATGTTCTTTGTGAAGCCTAGCTGCTGTTGCAATGTTCTTTGAAGATATCGTCGACATCCGTGGTTGCAAATCTAGTTGTTGTAGTTTATTACGCACCATCTATTTAGGTAAAATTAATTTTAATCGCATGCCTTTGGTCGAATTGATCATCAATGGTTCATCTAAACTAATGAAAGAAGGGTGTGTGCATACATGACAATATATCTGCTTCCCTCTATTTTTATGCTTGTTAGAGGTGCCAGCCCCAAAAGAACAAATATTTTGCTTGATGGGGTTGGCAGCTCCATAATTAATAGAAGCATCAAAATAGTCATGCAACTTGGGAAGATCAAGAACACACAAACAAGTAATGAACAGAGGCTCGGAGCAGTGATGTAATAGCTAGCATCAGAAAATGTAGGGTAAAACGAACAAAAAGCAGCGGAACCACATGCTAGTTTGCTGATGTGTAATTAAGCATAGAGAACATTAAGCAGTCTAATGGAACCAACAGGTGGCATCAGAACAAAACTAAAGCATATTAACTATATGTGCACTGGTATGTAATTTAACACATGTAACATGTTCACTGCCAAAAGTATGGCCCTACAGGTGCAAGCAGAATAACGCGTCTCATGAAAAACTGAATGATGCCCTGAAGAAATTCAAAGGTGCGGTGCTTATGCTAGGAAAGTGAACGTAGGCGCCGGCCGTTGGATAATAGTACCTGATTCTCGGCGGCGTATGGGTATCGTTGTCATACTTGATAGCTAAGGATCGTCGATGGTGCTCGTGTTGCGGTTGAGTTTGGGCCGGCTGTCGCCGTCGCTGAAGCGGCTCCGGTGCTACGGTTGCGGCGCCTGTCGACATACAAGAAAGCTCATCTGTGGTAAGTGAACAGTTGCGATAAAGAGAAAAACCAAAGGAGTACAAATCGAAATAACTTTGATGAGGCTGCGGCATCGGTAAAGCGGGGCGGTGGAGTTGAATATGGCGTCCGTGGAGCGGGTCCGGTGCAGTGGACGAAGGCTTCGGCGGCGCGTTGTACAGTGCTTTCGGTGAGGCGGATCTGTTGCGGCGGACGAGGGCTTGTATGAAGGGCCAGCGAAGGGGCGGACGAGGGAGTCAGTGAAGGGCCTACACTGTGGTGGACGAGGCGCCGGTTAAGCAGATCCGGTGCGGTGGACCATGATGGCGGTCAAGGAGATGCGGAGGCGGTGGACAAGCCCGATCGCTGAAGCGGCTCGGTGAAGTGGTGAGTTGGCGGTTGGGGGTTCCAAGGTGCGGAAGGTAGATCCGGCGGGTGTGAGGTCCACCGCTGCGGTGGAGGACTAGATTCGGCTTGCTTGCCGTGGTTGGGGTCGGGGAGGGAAGGGAGGGCTCTGGGGAAGAATGTTGGGGGCAAGAGGAAAACAATGGAGTTACCAAAGCAGCCCTTTTCCGTTCATGTGGCGAGGGTAAAACAGGAATATCGCAGGGCTAAACTTTCGGGCGCGTGATATTTCGATGTGAGCGGGAAGTTTGAAAGCTTTTGGCGCCTAAAATTATAAGTATTCTGCTCTCGTACGGCCGACTATGATATCATGGCCGACAATTTGTTTGTTTTGCATGCAAAAAAATGTGCAAGTTTTGAAAATCAATGTCTCCAACTCGAAACTTAGATTGTCCATTCAATTCAAATATGGATCATTGAGCTACTACAAGCAAATACCATCATACGGTCCAATTCAAATGAAATTCCAAATGTGTTTATCCTAAATATGATGACAAAAGCAAAAATGTGTATGTGTATGAATAAAGTGGATGATTATAAAGTTTGAACATGCCCGTATGTGTATATCTCTAGGTTTGATATATGAATTTGAAATCACGAAATCGGCTTAAAAATGTACCTCCGTTTAAATGAATTACAAAAGCTAATGATGGAGTCAATTCCAAAATTCCAATCTTAGGTTTGTAATTCTGGTACATCAAGGTATATCACGCATGTTCAAAAGTATCGTTATCTCATAGTACAAACTGTGAAACAAATTGATCAACCATGAGTGCACAATATCTCAATTACGCTAAAGTCCCTCAAATATAGACACCTCACTCTTTATCTGAAGTCAACCCCCCCCACCACCACACACACACACATAGAGAAGTCGTTCTCTCCCCAAACACCAACACACGAGCACATTAACACCCCTCTCTCTTGTAAAGTCCGGACCCCAACATAGGTCTCTATCACTTTGTCTCTCGGGCATGCACACATCTCTTCCCTCACTCTCTAGGTCTCCCGCTATCTCTCTTACCCAAGCACACGCACTATGTAGAGTGTATATTTCCCATACACACAAAACATCGCCCCCAAACGTCTATCTCCCTAGTTATGTGGTTCTCGCGCACTCACCTCACACACCACCCCCACTGCAAACAAGCACACTTTGTCTCCTTGTGCACCACTCTCCTCTTTCTATCTCTCCCACATGCGGACCCGCCCCAGCTCCTTCCATGTATACATATATGTCGTGACTCTTTGCATAGCTCCCTAATGTATAATCGTTCTCGATTTCGCACATTGTTCTCTACACCATCTATTCTAGATCTCTCATGAAGTCCCTATCACACACACGATGACTCGCTTCCCTTGCGTCTCCGTTCATAGGCCAATTTGGACAACATCAACATTGTCTCCCTATCTATCGCCATTTATGGACACAAGCGACCCTCTCGCCCCTCTCTCTCCTCTCTCTCTCTCTCTCTCTCTCGTCGCTAGCTCTCTCTTTCTCTCACTCTCACCCCTCTCCCACACACACACTCGATGTCTCTTCCAAATAGTCTGCTCCCCCAGCCAGCACCCATGCTACCCCGCTACTACACATGCCACACCATTCCCCCTTCCCTTATACTAGGTTTACATCATGAGTGGTCTCTCTACTCCACGTACACTCTCTCCCTCTCACACACAAACGCGTGCACAAACACACACAAACACGCACAAACACCCATTTATCTAGATCCTCATCTCTCCCCATGTCCGCATGTGTATCGCACACACTCACTCTCTAATTATGTATATGTGTCTCCATGTTACACAACACAAAGCCCCATGTACATGTCTCTCTCTATCCTCCACACACATAGACACAAAGAATCATTATCATTGCCTCAGGTCTCTAACATATCACACACGCTCTCTGTCTCTCTCTCTCTCTCTCTCAAAAACCACGCTCAACAAGGGTTTCCCGTGAATAACTTACCGTCTATTCATCAACAGTCGTGGCGATCTGGCGAACACGAGGCGTGAAAAGAATAAATCTACACATGCTTAGACCACCTAGTATGACTACTAGGACTAGAGCAAGCCAAAAAGCGCGCCGCCACACCCCTCCTTGTCGTCGACGGGAAAATCTTTGTTTTACACAGTCGAGAAGTCATTGTGCTAAGGCCCCACATGCCGAGGCGTTGAATAGAATGTAGATGCTAGTTTACGGAAGCAAGTATCGATAATACGTTTGTATCTCCATACTTATATTTCTTCTCTTATAAAAAACCGAGTTGGTGATGATGGTACGTGTGCCATCTTGCAATATAGACCGTCCGATCTATATCTGACGGATGGAAATTAAACTAAAAGATACCGCACCCTCTCCACATTTGCAGACAAGGCCTTCCCTCGTTCATCCTTATCTCCAACAAACCTCATTGTTGAGCAATTAAGAAAGGAAGCCTCTGGAACAAACTGGCCTGGTGGCCGCTGCCGGCGTCGTCAATCCCCATGCCTCCGCTCAGTCCGACCACCAACCACCACCACACCCCACTCCTCTTCACCTTATCTCATATTTCTCGAGATATCATTAGTTTTTACACATGGGATTACTCCCGCAAGGGTCAATCACAACAAGTGTTTTATAAAAAATGCATCTTGATGTTCCGTGCAATGCACGGATCTTGCTAGTACTCCTACACAAGACTAAGTTGGTGATGATGGTGTGTCTGCCATCCGTCGTTTCTGACCATTAGATCTACATCTAACGATTGTGAGGTAAGTTGTTGCCTTTTCTCACCAACATCCCACTTGTCTACCAATTTGCAGAAAAACCCATAATTAGTATCTTAAAACCAACCACATCCCTCCCTGACCTCACCAAAACAGCCCAAGGAATATATTCTAATTGAAACATAATATATCTCTAGTGACATATGTATATCAAAATTAGAGTGTTTTGTACCAAGTTTGTGAATAAGTATTATTCTAATTATGATTCGTTGCAATGGACATGAACATTGCTAGTATTTCCAACCATGCATTTTTCCTAGTATTCCATAGTTTGAGTTTTCCATCAAGATATTAGTCACTCATGGTTGATATTTACTTTCAATCATGTACACATATGCACTATGTAACTAGCCTTGCTTATTGGCTTCCAAAGCTTAACTTTCACTCCTACTTACAATATGTAGAGTATTTAACAAAAACTACCACTTTCAACCAGCCCTAGGAAGAATCTATTGTACAAAAATAGCAAAAACATACCCAAAATTTCTTAATCCATGCCAAAAACTACTACCTAGTACTCCTACCGATTAGGTTCGTTTAAACCCATTTATGACGGGGTTGGCCCACGTCCGTCTTGTGAGGCAACTTAAACCAACACATTTTGTTTGACCATTGACACGAGGACCCACATCGACCTTCTATCCTGTTATTCCCCTCAAATCATTATTTTTCCCGAACATTACTTCAAGCAGTCTTGATGCGTGTTCGTCGGTGGCGCCGGTGATGGCGAGTTGGCCGCCGCTCCTCCGCCGGGCCGGGCGGACGCGCTGGCCTCCTCCGCAGGTTGGCGGCTGGCCCGGCGTGACTCACGAGCAAGCAAGCCGCCCGCGCCTTCCTTCGCGAGCGGATGGCTGGCTTTGAGCACGCAGCGCAGCGAGCAAGCCCACCCGCGCTGCCATGCCAATCTAGCTAGCAAACCTTGCGAGACAAGCGGTGGGCGGAGCTATCTTGGCTAGCTAAGCGGCCATGGCGCCCGAGACGGAGCTGGCATCCGGGCTGCCGCAACATGGGCTCCGCACCGCCGGCGGTTTTGACCTCGCGATATACTGCGGCGGTGGTGAGCTGCGTCCCATGGCCGAGCATGACTAGGTGGGCGGGCGGAGGTAGGAGGTCACTCGAGGATTTTTGTTGGTAGAGCATGTACAATGGTTGATAAGGTAGTCTTATCTTAAGTCGCCACGTATGCAAGTGGTAGTAGTTTCTTGGCATTTTAGTGGTTTCTTGCATTATTAGGGGTTTCTTGTAAGGAACAATGTCGTACTACTAGCGACAAAAGCGATTCTAGGTTGCGTTGTACTCCAACGAGTACTACTAGTGGTCGTGAGTGTATACCTCGTTTTGTGGGTTCGATCCGGCGAGCATACGGCGGCCTTTTTAAAAATAGTACTACTACACTTTGCTGCGAGCCAATATTTTACGGGTAGTTTGAGTTTTGAAGTCAAGCAGACGTGCGGCCCCTAATCTGGGTGCCTTTGGACAGCCTAGCCACGTGAGCAGGTTTTCCTTCCCATCATCCGTGGCTCGCGTGCTCGCCCTAGCCGCACCTTGCTTGCAGCTTCCTCATCAGCTAGTAGCATATTTAAACTAAGCGCCTCCCAATTAAGCCGAGAGCGGAAAAAGCTGGCGGGGCATTGGGAACTGTGCAATATGGCTCTGTATGTAAAGTGCTCTACTACTACTCTGTAGCTTGTGGCGTTGCATGCATGGACTTCACTCCATTATCGGCTCTACTATAAAAGAAATTCCTCTTGACGTGTTTTTTTTGAAGCGGAGGCAAAAGCTTTGCTTCATCTCATTCATAAAGAAGGAACTACTAACAAAGTTCGATGAGATCCATTACACCTCCACAAATGGGCGAAAAGCCTAGTCTCATTGTATCAAATAACTCAAATGTTACTACCCCAGAGTAACCATTCGCCGATAAACAGGCTGCTAGTGTGTGCGTGAGAGGAGGCTGAGTAGGCCAGCTACGTGAGAGGAGCGGCTGAATAGAGCACCGAGAGTACCCACTAGGCCACTACGCAGTGTACTTCCCTGCATTGATAGTACAGCGATGGTTCTAGAAACGATAGTACCCTCCACTTCCAAGCTGTAGCTCCTTGGCCTGAGATTCAAGAGTTCAAAACTGGTGCACTATACTAGACTAGACTAGACTAGAAGTACAATACATCGCACTACTAGTTGAGAAAAGTAGTACTAATCTTTGCTTTCTGATGCAATCGTACTCCTCCGTCACATAATGTAAGACGTTTTTTGACACTAGTTGGCGTGTACAAAAAATGGCAAAAACATACCCAAAATTTCTTAATCCACGCCAAAAACTACTACCTAGTGCCAAAAATCTCTTACTAGTGCTATTATTTACAGTATAATGCAATCCCATAACGTTCCATAATGCAAGTACTAGTAGTAAATAATAGCCTCACCCCTTTCTTTGAGAGCGATCTACGATTGGAAGGGACGAGGCCCTGCGGTTACTATGCTCTTATCTCCTCCTCGCCAGTTCCCCTCCCCCTAAAGAGAAGGCATTTTGTCGCTGCTCCCATGGATTCGCCAGGCGGTTCTCCTCCTCGTCGGGGCTGGGAGACCTTGGATGACGATCCTCTGGGAGAAATCGCACGCCGCTCCGAGGTCCTCACCGCCGCAAGACTCAGTGCTTCCTGCACCAACTTTTTCAAGATGCTACTTAAACAGGCTTGGGAAAAGGCCATGCTTGTTGGTCTTCCATGCATCCTCGAGGAGAAGGTTCTTCTATGGGACAATCCTTGAACAGTCCACCGCTCCTGGCCATGGTTGCACGTTGACTCCGCTAGAGTTGCCGACGTTGAGAGGTAGTCGGATTTTGTCCGATGAGCGGTCGATAATGGAGTTTGATCATGTAGTACTTAGTTATTCCATTTCCATCCGTAATTTCTCCGCTGCCCACCGTCTTATATATAGGTGCTGGTCGGTGCCAGCGAATTGGCTTGCATACCTCGGCGGATACCACCATCATTTTGCACAACATCCACAGCAGTGCGGCCGTTCCGGTAGACCCCTTCTCCACCATTGGGATCGGCCTTCCGGACTGGCTAGGCTTGAATACGTATGATGATGCCTACATGAGATTGAAGAAGATAGCAATTGCGGACCCGCCGACAAAGCGACACGGCTATGACGATTACTATCTCATCGCGGTGTTCGACATAAGGATTGCCATCAATGCAAGAGGTAGTAACGGCAGAGGCTGGCGCATGTTGGCGGCGGCAGATTTGTACCCCTACACGTTCGAAGACGCCGTGCGCCATCTAGGCCGCATCTTCGCGGTGACAAGCCAGGGGACTTGTTTCATCTGGTTGCCATCCTACGGTACGGGAGATTACAAATGGAATGCACAAACCATCATTTGCATCCCTAACGGTACTCCATTATTTTGCGAGGACCGGTCATCCCCGATCAAAATAAGATCGCCGATCTGGATGTGCATTTGCATCCGCGATTCGGTCTAACACGGAACCTTGTAGCTGACTTTGGCATATTGGGATCAACTATCTTAGCGATCGTTACCCATGGTACCAGCGATGTGCAACATGGTCACACAATCTACCACGATCGGACCGTCACCATCTACCCGGTATTCCATTTTTAACCCTCTCGCCTTCTCTTTCATTGTTGTACTAGTAGTATACTTAGTAGTACTAGTAGGAGTACTTTTACCTTGGAGGACGCGTATAGCTAGCTAGGCCCTTGAAGACTTGAACCCACTAGCTGCCACCATTTTGTTTTCCATGTCTTACTATCTCATCCATGTAGCCAAGAGTGGCTATATATAATAAGCCGGTTATTTTACTTCCTCTATACGGAGTAGTACTATTTCTTTGCAGTATTCTTGACCGCCATATTTGAGCACAACATTATTATGCATGGACCTTGACTATATGCGTCACCATGTGTCGGATCTGGGATGCGCGTGTACGGATGAGCGGCGCCGAGTTCGACCCCGTGATGCTACGTGGGTGCGAGAACACTCTTGGAAAGTACTCGCTTTTCATCGGGGACAACTACCCCATTGTGAAGCGGATACCACCTTCCGTGCACGACACAGAAGGCCTGCCGTTCATGAAGCATGGTTGTGTCTTCAGTGCGCACCGCCGGATGAACGACATGCTGGGACACGCTATCCCTAATTTATGCCGCTTTAGCTTGGATGAGTCTCCATCGTGTGGAACCGGACTAGAATGCTGCGACAATGATTCCCGTTGCCCACCGCTATGGATCTTGCCATCAATGAAGAACACCTAGGACTGGAACCTGGAGGAGGACATGTAGCCCATCTATAACGTGTAAGTGGAGTACGGTAATTGTGAACAGTAGCGTTGTGAATATATGTAGACTAGTCGTGCACAAATTTATCACATGAATTGGAGATGAACTTGTGTGGCATACTGGCATTTGTCCTTTAGAATTTATTACTAGTAAATGTGTTATGTGTATGTGCAACTTGTGTGGTTGTTGCACGGGCTCCAACACGCTCTTTGAGAAAAAAAGGTGGCACAACTTTGGATATACGTGATGTGGCGGCATCATACAGTAGCATCGTTCGCTATAGTTGTAGTACACTCCTACTAGGACGACAACTCCTATAAAACCTTGCGCTTGGCTCTTTGCCTCTTCGGGAGGTTCAACAGTTCGTACTCGTGTGAACCTTGCACTTGGCTCTTCGCCTCTTCGGAAGGTCCAACAATGATGATACTACAGTACAATATGCTTCTGGCAATCTGACACCGATTGAACTGCTGCACGTCCACCGTGAGGGAGAGGGCGAGGGTGAGGGAGAGGGAGAGGGCGCTGTAGTCAAAACCCTCTCCTCGTCCTGTGAACCACCCGCGTGTGGGGGGTAGAGGGCGTAGTAAGCAAGCTTCTCCTCGTTCGGCGAGTTGACGGGACACATCAAAGCAGTACTAGTACTAGTAGTAGTCCATACTGCGTCCTTTCCGATTAATATGGCTTTTGAAACGAGAAAAATACACTGGCTGTCAACGTATGTAACAATACGCTCTTTACAGTCACTATATATAGTTTTGCGGCGATTATACGATCACTTGCTCATCGTAGGGCACCATATTGCACCCTACTGACCGGCCACATAGTCGGCGTGGCACTTTGTTGGTGGTTAAATTGTCACCTGGTTTACGGGTCCCACATCGGTTAGCGAGCAAAGAAATCAGTTAAACAAAACTTTCTGCAGCGCGACACGAGTCCAACCCTTGCGCGCGAACCTCCTGGCTGTGTATGTGAGTGCATGCATGTGTCCTCCCTCGGTCTTCCAACAAAGAGTGTACATCGGCTATAAAACAAAGAGTGTAGTACATGATGTACATCTACACTTCCAATGCATTTAGCCTTTAATCTAAATCGATATTGATTGACTAATGCACCAACTTGTGCTGTAGGTATAGGCTACATGTCTATCCTTAATTACAGCATGCAACGGCCTTCATTTAATCTTCTTATCTCAATGGTCGCATGCACACATAAGTCTGCTACTTTTGGGCGTTAATTATGCCCTGGTCAATGTGTAAATCTCTAAATGCACAGTCTTTCACGGATGTAGGGAGTAGGTTGAGCACTTGAGCGTGAGCGTGTGTGTTGTGTCGTGTGCTGTGTGCCGCACGGGTGCGTTAGTGTTGCGTGCGTCCATGTGTACGTGTGAGTGTTGAATGTTGCATGCATGCATGCATGGGGCTTACTCCCTCCCATTGAGATGTTCATATTTCAAGCTTCCTCTGTTCCCTCCATATGGTGATACTGCCTATGTTCCCAAATAGTATGGAGTAAAAGCCTCCCTCTGTTCCCAAATACGGAGTATTTGTCTTTCTACAGATTTCAACAAGTGACTAGGTACGGAGCAAAATGAGTGAAGTGAGCGTAGAGGCATAGGGATACTGTAGAAAGGAAGTCCTCGCGGTCCATTATTCCCCATCTCGGTCAGAGAGTACTATTCAACTAGTCTTCGTAGTGAAGTCACAATACACTGCTGCGGCGAGATGGGACACGTAATTAATAAGCTGAACCAGCGTGTTGGTGTTACTAAATCAGCCTTACCCGATCTGCCATCATGTTTGCCGATGAGAGCACGCTTCCACAAATCGCCTCGCACCTCTGTCCTCCATTAAGCGACATATGGGCCCTCTTGTGGTAGACCCACATGTCATCGGTGTAACTATTTACACTCACGAAGGGCGGTATATCTGGTAGTAGTACTAGTAGAATTGAGATTTAATGCACTTTCTTCCCGTCTTCCTCTCTTCTCCTCCTCTCTTCTTCCTCCTCTCTTCCCCATCGTCGGCCGCCCACCATTTACCCCGCTCCTTTGCTTTCGCCGCCCGCGCCATCTTCCTTGGTAGCTCGCGCGTACCATATCCCCGCTCCTTTGCTTTCGGCCACATGAGGAGAAGCTTCTTCGCTTCGCCGAATCCACTTCCCGCTGGCTCGCGAACACAAAACCCCAATGGCGAGAACCGGTGACACGCAGAGCCGCGATTGGAATTCCCTCCCCGATGTTCTCTTGGAGCAGATCTGTAGTCGTATGGACCTACTCAACACCGTCCGTCTGGCCGCATGCTCGGTGTCTTTGTACCGTCTACTCATCTACAACCGGCCGGCTCTTTTCAAGACACCCTGCTTGCTGATGCCCGATCCTCGTAGGTGGCCTAGACACCGACTTGATGATCCTACGGAGGTTGCTGTGGTGCCCCTCGACATGCTACCACTACCCATCCACTTGTCCTTCATGCGCGGCCACTACTGGGCGGGCATGAAGGCCAACTGGATCGTCCTCATCCACCACACCGGTAGTCCGTGGTGTCTTGTGGATATCTACACCCAGCGAGAGATCACCCTTCCATCGTTGGATACCGCCGCCATCGAGCCTCGCGGCCCACCGGACACTCCTGCCTACTATGCACAAGACACGTCAAGCTTTTGGCTTGACCTCTGTTTGCAGAAAGTTGTAATCTGCGAAGTGCCCACACCATCAGAACACTACATGGACTACAAGCTCATTGCCTTGTTCAACATGGGATTAGTCTATCTGGAATCCGGTCGCCACACATGGTTATGGCTCATCATCAATCCTGTTGAGGCAACATTTACATCGATGCTATAGTGCATGATGGCATCGTTCTGTGATCGGCCTTACAGTTGGCTGCCTATCTTGGTGGAATCTATTGTCATGTAATTGTTCTATCTCATCTCATCTTTACCTTATGAATCATTTGCTGTTCATTTGTTATAAATTTAGAATGCATAGCATGTCTATAACCACATCATTGCTATATGTTCCTCTCATTTCCTAGATTTTTATGACCACACATGTTATTGTTAGAGTTGATATGAGAACAATTGGCATCTAATGATTGTTAGAATACATATTATGAGCATAACATCATGATTGCTATATGTTACTCTTGTTTACAAGATTTTTATAACAACGCATGTTATTGCTTAGAGTTGATATGAGAACAATAGTAGTAAGTGCTATGGTAGAATATGAGTAAGCGCTTGTCATAGTTGTTTTCCTCTCATTGTTACATGATGTTTGAACCATGACATATTGCTAGAATATGAAAGCCATTGGCTTATTTTTTAACTTGGGGTATGATTATGACCACGGCATTGCAATTCTCTATCTATGATATGTGACACTGTTATAATAATCTTAATTCCACACATACTCTGAACATGATTGTTTATTTTTGTCCTTTTGGTCTCCAATTTGAATTGTTGCAGCAGATGCAAATGCGCTAGCCTTCATGATTCTAGGACCTGGATTCATACCAGCCGATGGGTGGTGGTTTATCGCTCGTTCAGCTGACGGCGGTCATTTGATGCTCATTCACACGTACCAAATTGACCAAACCATTACATCAAACCACATGCAGTACAATGCGTGGGGCGTTCGTGACATTGATGGCTATGGCTGCTTCGTGTTAGAAAGATCCCAGCTCCGTTGGGCCAGGCGTATTCAACTGGAGGCGGGTTTACAGCCTCGGCAACCACTCCTTGTTCCTCGGGCTCAATTATCCGATCATCCAACCAATCATCGATCATATCACCGGCGATGATTATTGTGCTATGCAACTTCCATTTGCGAGGGGGGAGGCTGTGTTTACACATCATACCATGGGTTTCATGAATCACCATATCTAGAGATTAAATCGACACAACTTGTTGCGGATAATCTTGATGTGTGAAAGGCATCAAGCTTCCATGCGATGGATGGCTTTTGCAAACCCGACATGCGGCGATGTGGTTCATGCCAATAACAAATATGCACAACTTGATTCGTGCTATCTAGGCGAGCCATGTATTACTGCTATTGTATACGACCCTCTTTTGTTGGATATTATGTCTAGTTTGAAGCACTCCTCTGGTTTGAAGGATAGATACCTTCACGGGATCAAGTGCATCCTAACTCACCTGCTATTGATAATGATGATGGAGATCTTTGTACCCTCTTTTGTTGGATATTATAGTTAGAGTTGATATGAGAACAATT
Source organism: Aegilops speltoides (assembly GCA_021437245.1). Classification (NCBI taxonomy): domain Eukaryota; kingdom Viridiplantae; phylum Streptophyta; class Magnoliopsida; order Poales; family Poaceae; genus Aegilops; species Aegilops speltoides. The sequence goes on from CM038146.1 coordinate 104,577,669, forward strand.
GGCATCTAATGATTGTTAGAATACATATTATGAGCATAACATCATGATTGCTATATGTTACTCTCGTTTACAAGATTTTTATAACAACGGATGTTATTGCTTAGAGTTGATATGAGAACAGTAGTAGTAAGTGCTATGGTAGAATATGAGTAGGCGATGTCATAGCTGTTTTCCTCTCATTGTTACATGATGTTTGAACCATGACATATTCCTAGAATATGAAAGCCATTGGCTTATTTTTTTGACTTGGGGTATGATTATGACCACGGCATTGCAATTCTCTATCTATGATATGTGTCACTGTTATAATAATCTTAATTGCACACATACTCTGAACATGATTGTTTATTTTTGTCCTTTTGGTCTCCAAATTGAATTGTTGCAGCAGACGCAAATGCGCTGGCCTTCATGATTCCAGGACCTGGAATCATACCAGCCGATGGGTGATGGTTTATCGCTCATTCAGCTGACGGTGGTCATTTGATGCTCATTCGCACGTACCAAATTGACCAAACCATTACATCAAACCACATGCAGTACAATGCATGGGGCGTTCGTGACATTGATGGCTATGGCTGCTTCGTGTTTGAGAAATATCACAGCTCTGTTGGGCCAGGCGTATTCAACTGGAGGCGGATTTATAGCCTCGGCAACCACTCCTTGTTCCCCAGGCTCAATTATCCGATCATCCAACCAATCATCGATCATATCACCGGCGATGATTACTGTGCTATGCAACTTCCATTCACGAGGGGGGTTGTGTTTACACATCATACCATGGGTTTCATGAATCACCATATCTAGAGATTCGTCGACACAGCTTGGTGCCAGATAATCTTCATTGTGTGAAAGGCATCAAGCTTCCATGTGATGGATGGCTTTTGCAAACCCGACATGCGGCGATGTGGTTCATGCCAATAGCAAATATGCACAACTTGATTTGTGCTAATATCTAGACTGAGCCATGTATTCTGCTGCTGTAGCACGACCCTCTTTTGTTGGATATTATGTACTGTTGTTAGTTTGAAGCAATCCTCTGGTTTGAAGGATAGATACCTTCCTGGGATCAAGTGCATCCTAACTCACCTGTGTAGGATGTACTGATAATGACGATGGAGATGTTGTGCAGAAGCCATATATATATATATATCAGTTAGGCTTCAAGTGTGTAATTGTTAGTTAAACCTATGTATAAATTGTGACACTAAATCGACTAGTAAGTAGTACGATGGCAGATACTAGTATACGTCGGTCAAATTATTCATCATGTCCACACATTGAATTGACGTGACGACACGCTGCGCGTGAGGTGACACAAGAATCCCAGCGACGTGTTTGGGTATTCTGGACTTCAGATTTGGAGTACCACTTATCTGTCGAAATCTTTCATCATTCACTTAAAACAGTCGATTGATCATACATTGAGTACCATATAACTAGAATTACCGATGCAAGTCGAAGAAGGATTGGTCGGTGCTGCCGGCTGGCGTCAAGTTCGATCCCACGGATCAGGAGCTGATCGAGCACCTTGCGGCCAAAGTGAGTGCTGACAGCGCGAGATTTCAGTCTCTCATCGATTTGTTCATACCTACCATCGACAGCGAGCACGGCATATGCTACACCCAACCTGAGAAACTTCCAGGTAAGACACCGATCGGCCGTCTACTTGCACAAACATATTCCTTTGTTTATAGCTCTATTTTCCTTTTTGGACGCAGACCTGGTGAAGCAATTACAATTTGACAGTTAATAAAAAGTGAAACAAGTGATTGCAACATGCCAAAGATGTTATGAAAATGCCAACTAGGTACACTAAAACCTGTATTCCACAATACTGCAGGTATCACACTGAGTGGCCTAAGGAAGCATTTCTTCCAACGCAATTCCAGGGCGTTCAAAAGGGGCATGTGGACGCGTCGCAAGATACAGTTGGAGTGCGGCATGCACGCGATGTGGCACCAGACCGGCAATACCTTGCCGGTGATGGTCAACGGCTGGCAGACGGGCAACAAAAAAGGTTCTGGTGCTGCACACCAACAAGAACTTCGACCAGCAGAGGACCAACTGGGTGATGCACCAGTACCACCTCGGGGACCTGGAGCAAGAGAAGGAGCGGGAACTGGTCCTCTGCAAGATTTTCTACTAGACGAACACTAGGGCCAGGAGTAAAAAGATTATAAGTTAGTTTGGTATTGGTAGTTGTACTACCTTGTCGTCCGCAAGTTGGTATTGTTGTTAACGATCTTTTGGTATGAATATGCATTTGCTTCCAACCATCATGCCGAGGGTCGGCGTGGATATAAAGCTGAATTATTTGTTTCAAAAAGAATTTTCAGGCACCTGTTTTTTATTTGATGGGTAGCATAAGCACCCGCCGTTTGAATTCCCAGTACTCTAATTTTTTCGAAACAAGTGCATGCACTTATTATCACGATAAAAAAATAATATCCATGTTGCATTCCAGTTATCAGTCTGTACTTGCAGAATTCTCTCGTTTATTGAGCACGTATATTGTTTTTTCAGGTCGAGCAAGTTTCAACTGGGTTGTAGACTGCCCAGCGTTGGTTTTGTTTTTAACAGGCCCGGCCCATGAAGACAACGGGGCACAAAGATCCAGCAGGTATCTATTGGCTCCTGGCCCGCCAGCGTTAGTTATATTTTGTCTTACAACATCCGCAGGCAGTTTTTTACTGAATCAAACACACAGCCAGTTCTATTTTCCTCTTGAAATGCATGTCCTACATCTGTTTTCTAATCTCTACCTATAGTTTTACTAGTTCATATACATGTATCATTATATTGAAAACACATGAAATTCCCTTTTCATATTTACATCCTTATTTTTGTTGTTTTTTCCCACCCAGCGCTGATTTTTTGACCATTGGTTTTCCCTTAAACCAACTCAATTGTCCCACGTCTTATTTGCTTACAAAAACAAAATGATTTTTTTTGGCAAATCAATAAGTTCTTAAAAAATGTTTATCATTTCGGGATTACAACAGTTCGGACTCCATCGAAATATGCAAAATAAGGTTGAACTTTTTGACCGTGGTCCTGGGCAGAAAATGGGTTGTAATAAATTACTTAAGAATTAGCAAATGGGCTGCAAATTATAAAAAATAGCAAATGGGCTTTATGTTGTCTGCCACAGCTTTGGAGGCTGACTTGTGGGCCTACTAAGTTCATGCGTACACAAGGTTTCTCAAAAAAGAAACTTAGTGAACAATCGACTCTACCAGCGTCAGACCGTTAGATGTCAATCTAACGACAATCGTGCTTCTTCAGTCTCTGATCTTCCTGCCCCAGCCGCCCAAACCAGCGCCGTCGGAACCGCCTGCTCCCGCCTCCCGTGGTGAGCAGTGCTGCCGGGCAGGCCTCACGGCCCCATCATACTCGCATCCCAGGCCTGTCTATCCCTCTACTCACCCACACCTCCTGTTATTTTCCGGCGACGGCAGCCGAACCAGTCAACCCTTGTACTCTCCACCGCGTGGGCAGCCACTGTCGTGTCTTCCCTGGCTCCATGTCGTTCCCTTCGTAGGCCTTGCCTTCGTCCACCGCCCTGGTGCTCTCGGCGCGGTGTGGTCAACAATGTCCATCCAACGGCCGTAGTGCTTCTTCAACCTCTGGTCTTCTTGCCCCAGCCGCCCAAAGCAGCGCCAGTCGTGCCGCATGCTCCTGCCTCCCGTGGCCGGCTGTGTTGCTGTGGAGGCCTCACCGTCCCCATACTACTCCCACCGCTGGCCAGGCCATCCCTCCACAAACCCACTCCCCCTGTTATTCTACGGCGATGGCAGCCTCACACCGCAGCCGAACCAGTGAACCCTCGTACTCCTCTCCGCGTGGGCATCCACTGCCGCGTCTTCCCCGGCTCCGCGTCGTCCCCTTCCTAGGCCTCGCCGTCATCCACCGCCGTGGTGCTCTCGGTGCGGCGTGGTCAATGTGGTCAACGACCGACTTCCCTCGAAAGAGTACGGTATGTGGAGAGGCTGACATCTGGGTCCACGGCAGCCACAAGGAAGTGCCTCATTATTACGTGCAAAATAATTATTTCTCCACCTGACAACAGGGACCCACCGGACGAGCCACCATTATTTTGCGGGAAAAACGTTTCCCCCCTGACTGCTGGGACCCACCGGACGGACCACCGTATTTTGTGAAAAAAACGTTTGCCCCTGACTGCTGGAACCCACCGGACGGACCATCGTATTTCGTGAAAAAAATGTTCCCCCCGCTGTCAGCTCGGACCCACCGAAAGTGCCTCCTTATTACGCACAGAAAAATGAATACTTTCACTACTAGCTGGGACCCACCATGGTGGGAGGCTGACTTGTGGTCATACTAAGTTGACAGGGACGGAGGGCTTTGTCAACTTAGTCAATATGAACGATTCTAGATCCAGTGACCGTACGATGTCCATCCAACGGCCGTCGTGCTTCTTCAATCTCTGCTCTTCTGCTCGGCCGCTCAAACAAGCGCCCGGCGGACTGCTGCTCCCTCCTCCCATGCCGGCTGTGCTACCGCGTAGGCCTCACCGCCCCACCGTACTCCCATCGCTGGCCTAGCCATCCCTCTACTGACCCACACCTGCTGTTATTCTCCAGCGACGGCAGACGAACCAGTAAACCCTCGTACAGTCGTACTCCCCTCCGCGTGGGAAACAACTGCCGAGTCTTCCCTGCCCCCGTGTCATTCCCTTCCTAGGCCTCGCCGTCGTCCACCGCCCTGGTGCTCTCGGCGCGGCCTGGTCAACGTGGTCAACAACTGCCATACATATGAAGTGGACTGTACGTGGAGAGGCTGACAGCTGGGTCCACAGCCGCACGCAAGGAAATGCCTCCTTATTACGTGCAAAATAATGATTCCTCCACCTGACATCAGGGACCCACCGACAGGGCCTCTATATTTCACGAAAAAAATGTTACCGCCGCTGATAGCTCAGACCCACCAGCTATATCTTCGCACGCAAGGAAGTGCCTCCTTATTACGCACAAAAAAAATGAATACTCCCCATTAGCGGGACCCGATATAGTGGCGAGTGACTTGTGGGCCTACTAAGTTGACGGGGATGGAGGGCTTTGTCAACTTAGTCAATATGCACGATTCTAGCTCTAGTGACCGTACAATGTCCATCCAATGGCCGTAGTGCTTCTTCAACCTCTGGTCTTCTTGCTCCAGCCGCCCAAACCAGCACCGGTCGTGCCTCGTGCTCCTGCCTCCCGTGGCCGGCTGCGATGCAGCGGAGGCCTCACCGCCCCCTACTACTCCCACCGCTAGCCAGGCCATCCCTTTACTCACCCACACCTGTTGTTATTCTGTGGCGATGACAGCCTCACACCTTGGCGAACAAGTGAACCCTCGTAGTCCTCTACGCGTGGGCATCCACTGCTGCGTCTTCCCCAGCTCCGCGTCGTCCCCTTCCTAGGCCTCGCCGTCGTCCACCGCCCCTGGTGCTCTCGGCGCGGCATGGTCAACGTGGTCAAGGAACGGCTTCCATCGGACGTGGACTGTACGTGGAGAGGCTAACAGCTGGGTCCACGACCGCAGCAAGGAAGTGCCTCCTTATTACGTGCAAAATAATTATTCCTCCACCTCACAACGGGGACCCACCGGATGGGCCACCGTATTTTGCAAAAAAAATGTTTCCCCCTGACTGCTGGGACCCACCAGCTACACCTTTGCACGCAAGGAAGTGCGTCCAGGCAAAAAAATGATTCGCCCCCCTGACTGCTGGGACCCCCGGCTACATCTTCGCGCAAGGAAGTGCACGGCGGTCGGGACCCACCTGGTCGAAGCATCGTAGCATTGTCGTTCGGTCGCGACGATATGCGTACATATATCTTGGTGGATGCGAGGCGCGCGCCGTGTCATAGTAAGCGCGCATACGTAGCATGTACTGCGTACATCAGGCAGCCAGGTGCAAGGAAGAAAATCTGACCCGCGTATGTGTACATCTGGCGGGGTCTCGGCGCCTACTCGCGCATGTTCATGGGGAGGCAGCGGAATGTGTCGTGTTCATGGGGAGGCAGCGGAATGCGTCGTGTTCATGGGGAAACAGCGGAATGTGTCATGTTCATGGGAGAGGCAGCGGAATGCGTCGTGTTCATCGGGAGGCAACGAAAGCAGCGTGGGAGCCAACCAGGTGGGTCGGAGCGGAATGCGTGGTCGTGTTCGCCGGGAGGCTTGGGCGGAACGGCGATGGAAATGAGGCTGGCGTGCAAAAACGGAGAAGCGTACCTCCTACATTGGAGCAGGGTCCTATTGATCGGGAGGGTGTGGCGTGCCGCAAAAGCGGAGAAAACGGACCTCCTACGGTCGAAAGCGGGGTCTGTTGATCGGGAGGGTGTGGCGTGCCGCAAAAGCGGATTTAAGCGGACCTCCTACGGTCAAACGGGGTCTGTTGATCGGGAGGGTGTGGCGTACCGCAAAAGCAGACGAAACAGACCTCACACGGTCGAAAGCAGAGGTCTGTTCGCCGGGAGGGTGTGGCGTACCGCCAAAAGCAGATAAACGGACCTCATACGGTCAAACGCAGGGTCTGTTCGCCGGGAGGGTGTGGCGTACCGCAAAACGGGACTCCACGGGATACTATTCATCTCCACCATCGACCTCATCCAGCCTCCACGGGCTACCGTTGACCTCCTCCAGCCTCCACGGGCTCCTGTTCATCCAGCCTCCACCGTGCGCTACTCCACCGGCTACTGTTCAACCACCCCTCCATGGGCACCCCTCCACCGTCTACTGTTCATCCAGCCCTCCACACCACGGGGTCCTGTTCAACCACCCCTCCACGGGCACCCCTCCATCGTCTATTGTTCATGCAGCCCTCCACCACACCACGGGGTCCCGTTCATCCAGAGGCAACACCACCGCTCACTGTTCATCTAACCCCCCCGGCAACGCTCACTGTTCATCCCAGAGGCAGCATCGATCGGCTTTAGTTAGCAGCAGTAGCGAAGGAATCGCTCAATTGGGTTCAGTTAACAGCCATCGATCGATCGCTCGGGTTCAGTAACGTGTAGCCTGCAGTGCAATCGCTCGGGTTCAGTTAGAGCCCAACGCCTCGCTCGGGTTTAGTTAGAGCCAATGCCTCGCACACACGCGCGTACTTGTACGAGAGAAACGCGCATCGCTCGGCCCCCGACCTCCTACTGTAATCGGGAACTCCCCGAAATTTTCCTCGCCCTCGCTTCTACCACGGTTTTTCCCGTCATGGACGGCCCAAATAATGTCATGCAGCCCGCCCAGGACGAAAACCCCATTATCTGTCATGATTTTTTGTCATAGAAGTAGGATCCCACCACATCTATAATGATACCGGGTTTTGTCACGATTAACGTCATAGAAATGTCATATGTATGATAGAAAAAAATTCGTTCGACCCAAAATGTCACGGATGTGTCTTTTTTTTGTAGTGGGTCTTGTCAATCATCAACACCTGATGCTCTTTCTTGATTTCTACCTTCATTGATTTCAACATCGCGAAGAGCTCGAGAATCGTTTTTGTCATCGTTTGATAGTTCATTACAAAGTTCTACTAACTTGGTGATGGTGACTAGAGAACTCTGTCAATCACTATCTTATCTGGAAGATTAACTCCCACTTGATTCAGGTGATTGTAGTACCCAGACAATCTGAGCACATGCTCACTAGTTGAGCAATTCTCCTCCATCTTTTAGCTATAGAACTTGTTCGAGACTTCATATCTCTCAACTCGGGTATTTGCTTGAAATATTAACTTCAAATCCTGGAACATCTCATATGGTCCATGACGTTCAAAACGTCTTTGAAGTCCTGATTCTAAGCCGTTTAAGCATGGTGCACTAAAATATCAAGTAGTCATCATATTGAGCTAGCCAAACGTTCATAACGTCTGCATCTGCTCCTAATAGGTCCGTCACCTAGCGGTGCATCAAGGACATAATTCTTCTGTGCAGCAATGAGGACAATTCTTAGATCACGGATCCAATCCGCATCATTGCTACAAACATCTTTCAACACAGTTTTCTCTAGGAACATATCAAAATAAACATATGAAAGCAACAATGCGAGCTATTGATCTACAACATAATTTGCAAAATACTACCAGGTCTAAGTTCATGATAAATTTAAGTTCAATTAATCATATTACTTAAGAACGCTCACTTAGATAGACATCTCTCTAATCATCTAAGTGATCACGTGATCCAAACCAACTAAACCATAACCGATCATCACGTGAAATGGAGTAGTTTTCAATGGTGAACATCACTATGTTGATCATATCTACTATATGATTCACGCTCGACCTTTCGGTCTCAGTGTTCCGAGGCCATATCTACATATGCTAGGCTCGTCAAGTTTAACCTGAGTATTCTGCGTGTGCAAAACTGGCTTGCACCCATTGTAGATGGACGTAGAGCTTATCACACCCAATCATCACGTGGTGTCTGGGCACGACGAACTTTGGAAACGGTGCATACTCAGGGAGAACACTTTTATCTTGAAATTTAGTGAGAGATCATCTTATAATGCTACCGTCAATCAAAGCAAGATAAGATGCATAAAAGATAAATATCACATGCAATCAATATAAGTGATATGATATGGCCATCATCATCTTGTGCTTGTGATCTCCATCTCCGAAGCACCGTCATGATCACCATCGTCACCGGCGCGACACCTTGATCTCCATCATAGCATCATTGTCGTCTTGCCAACTATTGCTTCCACGACTATCGCTACCACTTAGTGATAAAGTAAATCAATTACAGGGCGATTGCATTGCATACAATAAAGCGACAACCATATGGCTCCTGCCAGTTGCCGATAACTCGGTTACAAAACATGATCATCTCATACAATAAAATATAGCATCACGTCTTGACCATATCACATCACAACATGCCCTGCAAAAACAAGTTAGACGTTCACTACTTTGTTGTTGCAAGTTTTACGTGGCTGCTATGGGTTGAGCAAGAATCGTTCTTACCTACGCATCAAAACCACAACGATAGTTCGTCAAGTTAGTGATGTTTTAACCTTCTCAAGGACGGGCGTAGCCACTTTCAGTTCAACTAAAGTTGGGAAACCGACACCGCCAGCCACCTTTATGCAAAACACGTCGGTAGAACCAGTCTCGCGTAAGCGTCGTGTAATGTCGGTCCGGCCGCTTCATCCAACAATACCGCCCGAACCAAAGTATGACATCTTTGGTAGCGGTATGACTTGTATCGCCCACAACTCACTTGTGTTCTACTCATGCATATAACATCTACGCATAAAACCAGGCTCTAATACCACTATTGGGGAACATAGTAATTTAAAAAAAATTCCTACTCACACGCAAGATCATGGTGATGCATAGCAACGAGAGGGGAGAGTGTGTCCACGTACCCTCGTAGACCGAAAGCGGAAGCGTTAGCACAACGCGGTTGATGTAGTCGCACGTCTTCACGATCCGACCGATCAAGTACCGAACGCACGGCACCTCCGAGTTCTTGCACACGTTCAGCTCGATGACATCCCTCGAACTCCGATCCAGCCGAGCTTTGAGGGAGAGTTCCGTCAGCACGACGGCGTGGTGACGATGATGATGTTCTACCTACGCAGGGCTTCGCCTAAGCACCACAACGATATTATCGAGGTGAACTATGGTGGAGGGGGCACCGCACACGGCTAAGAGATCTCAAGGATCAATTGTTGTGTCTGGAGATGCCCCCTGCCCCCGTATATAAAGGAAGGAGGGAGAGGCCGGCCCTAGAAGGGGCGCGCCAAGTGTGGGGAGTCCTACTAGGACTCCCAAGTCCTAGTAGGATTCCCCTTTCCTTTCCGGAGTAGGAGAGAAGGAAAGAGGGGGAGAGGGAGAAGGAAAAGGGGGCTGCACCCCTTGTCCAATTCGGACCAGAGGGGGGGGCGCCTCCTTCCTTTTGGCCTCTCTCCTCTATTCCCACATGGCCCAATAAGGCCCATATACTGCCCGGCGAATTCCCATAACTCTCTGGTACTCTGAAAAATACCCGAATCACTCGGAACCTTTCCGAAGTCCGAATATAGTCGTCCAATATATTGATCTTTACGTCTCGACCATTTCGAGACTCCTCGTCATGTCCCCGATTTCATCCGGGACTCCGAACTACCGTCGGTACATCAAAACACATAAACTCATAATATAACCATCAACGAACTTTAAGCGTGCGGACCCTACGGGTTCGAGAACTATGTAGACATGACCGAGACACGTCTCCGGTCAGTAACCAATAGCGGAACCTGGATGCTCATATTGGCTCCCACATATTCTACGAAGATCTTTATCGGTCAAACCGCATAACAACATACGTTGTAACCTTTGTCATCGGTATGTTACTTGCCCGAGATTTGATCATCGGTATCTCAATACCTAGTTCAATCTCGTTACCGGCAAGTCTCTTTACTTGTTCCGTAATACATCATTCTGCAACTAACTCATTAGTTACAATGCTTGCAAGGCTTATAGTGATGTGCATTACCGAGTGGGCCCAGAGATACCTCTCCGACAATCGGAGTGACAAATCATAATCTTGAAATCGCCAACCCAATAAGTACCTCCGAAGACACACAGAGAGCACCTTTATAATCACCCGATTCGTTGTGGCGTTTGGTAGCAAACAAAGTGTTCCTTGATGGCAGGAGTTGCATAATCTCATAGTTATAGGAACATGTATAAGTCATGAAGAAAGCAAAAGCAACATACTAAACGATCAAGTGCTAAGCTAACGAAATGGGTCAAGTCAATCACATCATTCTCCTAATGATGTGATTCCGTTAATCAAATGACAACTCATGTCTATGGTTAGGAAACTTAACCATCTTTGATTAATAAGCTAGTCAAGTAGAGGGATACTAGTAACACTATGTCTATGTATTCACACATGTATTATGTTTCCGGTTAATACAATTCTAGCATGAATAATAAACATTTATCATGAAATAAGGAAATAAATAATAACTTTATTATTGCCTCTAGGGCAGATTTCCTTCAGCAGGCTCGGAGAAAACACTTCCAAAAGGGGCCACCCATCCCTATGAGGCAGCGGAAGGAGGCGGCGGGGCTCGCGACGCAGAGTAGACAGAGCGAAGGCGAGCTAGAGCCAGAAGATGTAGATCAAAGTCCTGTTGCCTTCCCAGCGGGGCCCATTGCTGCAAGAACAAGATGCATTTGTAGATTAAATCAGCAGGGTGAGAGCGGAACACACCCTCAATAGTAAACTTGTTACAAATATGCCACAGAGCCCACAACATGGCCGCCGCACTTGTCCACATAACACGACGCAAAGAACCCTGGACCAAAGACAAAGACGACACGAGCTCTGGGCGGGAGCGTGGATCCCAATCCACCCCCGCGGCCTCGCGGACCGCGCTCCAGGCAAAGCGCGTCAAAGAGCACCGGAAGAACACATGGTCAGTGTCTTCCGGGACACCACACAATGCACAAGGCCCGGAGGCCGGGCCATTGCGTTTGGAAATATTGATGGAAGTAGGTAGGCGGTCTTGGCAAAGTTGCCAGAGGTACACCTTGATCTTGAGAGGAATTCGAGCCTTCCAAAGCCCCGCGACGGCCATAGGGACATGGCCTCGGGAGGGACATGGCCTTCCAAAGCTCCCTTCTAAAGTGAATAGGGGGCGGGGAGGAGCTAAGAGCCGAAGCAACCAATTGGTTGGGCTGGACAGCGATGGAGTATAGTTGGCGGAATTCCGACCAAAGAGGATGTTGGCCTATCCAAGTGTCGAGCCAGAAACGCGTGGAGCGTCCGTTATTAACCGAAAACCTCGCACCCCTGGCGAAGAACGGTTTTAGGGATTGGATGGAGTTCCAGAAAGGTGATCCATGGGCCGTTGCCTCAAAGAAATTCCCCTCCGGAAAGTATTTGGCACGAAGGAGATCCATCCAGAGGCCGGTCTCTCCCTGAGATAGCTTCCAAATCCACTTGCACATAAGTGCAATATTCATCAACTTAGAGTTGATGATCCCGAGGCCCCCTGGGCTTTAGGCCTACACACGGCCTACCATTTAACCATGTGGTGTTTACGCTTCGGTCCCGCTCCTTCCCAAAAGAAACGGGCCTGCGGGGTCTCCATTTTGGTGTGGACCCCGTCAGCCAGCAAGAACAGACCCATGGAAAACATAGGCAAGGACGATAGGCTGGAATTAGTTAGGATGAGTCTAGCCCCTTAAGACATAAAACGACCTCTCCACGGGCAAACCCTGCCCGCCACCTTAGTGCTGACAGGTTCCCAATCAGCAATCAAGCATTTTTTTATCTGCGATTGGGAGGCCGAGGTAGGTGAAAGGCAGTTTTCCCAGTTTGCAATTAAGCAAATTGGCTAACCGCAGGCTTTCGGCCGCATCCATCCCTATGGACACCACTTCACATTTGTGAAAATTTATTTTTAGCCCGGACATAAGCTCGAAGAAAAGAAGAACGGCTGAGGGAGTCCTGGACTAGGGGGTGTCCGGATAGCCGGACTATCATCATCGGCCGGACTCCAAGATTATGAAGATACAAGATTGAAGACTTCGTCCCGTGTTCGGATGGGACTTTCCTTGGCGTGGAAGGCAAGCTTGGCGATACGGATATGTAGATCTCCTACCATTGCAACCGACTCTGTGTAACCCTAGCCCTCTCCGGTGTCTATATCAACCGGAGGGTTTTAGTCCGTAGGACGAACAACCATTACAACAATCATACCATAGGCTAGCTTCTAGGGTTTAGCCTCCTTGATCTCGTGGTAGATCCACTCTTGTACTACCCATATCATCAATATCAATCAAGCGAGGTAGGGTTTTACCTCCATCGAGAGGGCCCGAACACAGGTAAAAACATCGTGTCCCTGTCTCCTGTTACCATCCGCCTAGACGCACAGTTCGGGACCCCTACCGAGATCCGCGGTTTGACACCGACATTGGTGCTTTCATTGAGAGTTCCTCTGTGTCGTCACCGATAGGCTTGATGGATTCTTCAATCAACAACAACGCAGTCCAGGGTGAGACCTTTCTCCCCGGACAGATCTTCGTGTTCGGCGGCTTTGCGCTGCGGGCCAATTCGCTTGGCCATCTGGAGCAGATCGAAAGCTACGCCCCTGGCCATCAGGTCAGGTTTGGAAGCCTAAACTGCACAGCTGACATCCGCGAAGACTTGATCTTCGATGGATTCGGGCCACAGCCGAGCGCACCGCACTGTCACGATGGGCACGATTTAGCTCTGCCACCGGACAGTACCCTGGAGGCTGCACATGAGTCCGCTCTGACCCATAGTTCGGAGCCGACCGCGCAGATCGAGGACAGGTGGCTGGACACCGCATCAGGAGCCGCAACTTCTACGGTGATGGAGCCGAATACTGACCTTGTCCCTTGCAAAGCTCGTGACTCCGAGGTGCCGGACTCCTTGCCGGACTCCGAACCTCCTGCGCCCCTGCCAATCGAATCCGATTGGGCGCCGATCATGGAGTTCACCGCTGCGGACATCTTTCAGCACTCACCCTTTGGCGACATCCTGAATTCGCTAAAGTATCTCTCGTTATCAGGAGAGCCCTGGCCGGACTGCGGTCAGGATGGTTGGGATGCGGACGACGAAGAAATTCAAAGCCCACCCACCACCCACTTTGTAGCCACTGTCGACGATCTAACCGACATGCTAGACTACGACTCGAAGACATCGGCGGTATGGGCGGCGATGCGGAGGCGATCAAGAACCAGCGCCTACGGGGCGCTGGAAGACCACCTCGTCATCGACATATACATGGTGGACATCCCAAAGGATGGGGACGGCGAAGAAGCAACGGAGGCGATTCCTCTAAGAAACAGCCCAGCGCCCGGCGTCGTGGCGCCGCTCTAAATCCGCCACAGCAAGAATGGATATTCGGCACGGAGATAATAACACCCAGAGAGTGCTGAAGACAACCCCCTCCGGCAAGATTTAGCACAGAGGAGGGCGGAGAAGCCAGCCCTCAAGAGAGAGCGGCGAGATGAGGAGATAAGAGGATGACAATTACATGCCTCCCTCCGGAGCGAGGCAAGCCTCAGCGACGACGAATTAAATGTGCCGAGGATCCCGTCGAACAAGGCGTTTTAACGCCGTCTAATGGCCACGGCGAACAGCCTAAAGAAAAAGCAGCAACGACTTGAGCTTATCAAGACCTGCTGGCCGACGGATGGTGAGGTCCTCGCGACGAAGAGCATGAACTCGAGCGCCCTCAAAAGCTACCCAAAGCGCAAGTTGCTCCCCGATTAGAGGAGGAAGCATATAAACCTTCATCACCAGCGCTGTCGGCGGATCGACCACCTTGTGGCGCGCGACGAGAGCATCTAGGCCCTCCACGAAACCGTACCCAGCACCGCTCGGCGCGAAGCCCGCGAGGGAATCGCCCGGACTTGCGAGCGTCTTGGAGGACAAGGCAAGACAATCAAGATCTATCTACGGATCATGTGGGTGCCCCACGATCCACAACGACTACCGTCGTGCGGATCTGACAACTCGGCGGGCGAACACAGCGAGACAAAGCTCTCTTGAACTACGTCGTGATATTGCCCGATCTGAGGCGCCGCACACCCACTATGCTTCACGGATGAAGTAATTGATCATCAAATCCACAAGAAGGTTTAAACCCATGAACATTGAATCCTCGATGGCACAACAGACCCAGCGTGCGGATCGAAGATTATCTCCTTCATATCCATATGGCCCGCGGTGACGATCTCCACGCCATCAAGTATCTCCCACTCAAGCTTAAAGGACCAGCTCGGCATTGGCTCAACAGCTTGCCAGCAGAGTCAATTGGGTGTTGGGAGGACCTGGAAGCCGCATTTCTCGACAACTTCCAGGGCACATATGTGCGACCACCAGACGCTGATGACCTAAGCCACATAATTCAGCAGCCAGACGAATCGGCCAGACAGTTCTGGACACGGTTCTTAACAAAGAAAATTCAAATCATCGAATGTCCGGATGTAGAGGCCCTCGCAGCCTTCAAACATAACATCTGCGACGAGTGGCTGGCCCGGCACCTAGGATAGGAAAAGCCGAAATCCATGGCAGCCCTCACATCACTCATGACCCGCTTCTGTGCGGGGGAGGACAGATGGCTAGCCTGCAGTAACAACCTCAGCAAAAATTCTGGCAGTGTGGACAATAAGGACCGCAATGGCAGGTCGCGTCGTAACAAAAACAAATGCTGCGTTAACGGCAATAACACTGAGGATACGGCAGTCAACGCTGGATTCAGAGGCTCTAAACCCGGTCAGCGGAAAAAGCCATTTAAACGAACTACTCCGGGTCCGTCCAATTTGGACCGAATACTCGACCGCTCTTGCGGATACATGGCACCCCGAAAACCAGCTAATCACACCAACAGGATTGTTGGGTGTTCAAGCAGCAGAGCAAGTTAATTGCCAAAACAATGACAAGGGCTGCATAGCAATGACGAGGAGGAGACCCGGCCGTAAGCAATGAGAGACGAAGTGTTTCCCCCACAAGTGCGGACGGTAAACATGATATCGCAACCCACATACCCAAGAGGGAGCGAGCGTGCACTTAGGGGCGTTTATGCGATGGAGCGATCGCCCCAAAGTTCAATCCATGGTCCTCTTGCCCGATCACTTTCGATCGTAGGGACCGCCCACCGATATCCGCCATGGCGGATTCGCGCGATGGTTTTAGACCCAATCGTCGATGGATTTCACCTCACTAGAGTCCTCGATGGGCGGCGGCAAAACTTGAACCTGCTTTATCGAGGATACGGTCGCAAGATGGGCATAGACCCTCAAGGATTAAACCTACAAAGACGACCTTCAAAGGCATCATACCGGTGTTGAGGCCAATTATGCGAGCTCGATCACACTGAAGTGGTCTTTGGATCCTCGGATAATTTCGGCGAGGAGTTAATCTTGACATAGTCCCGTTCGCGATGGCTATCACGCTCTGCTTGGACGAACGCGTTTGCAAAGTTCAGCGGTGCCGCATTATGCATACCATAAGCTCAAGATGTCGGGCCCTCGTGGAGTCATCACGATCAACGGAAACATGAGCGCTCCTCGAGCGGAGGAACACCTGCGGCTCGTGGCGGAAGTACAGAGCAGCCTCTTAAGGCAATTTTCGATTCCGGCTGTTAAACGACCGGACATGGCCAAACGCGCCAGGAGTAACATACATCAAGACCACCTGACACGTTCCGAGCACGCGTAGCAATGCGGCCCCAACCCCAGCCCTTGCATGATTGCAAGACTAGCCCTTCGCGTACGTCATTTCGCTCTAGAGATACCATGGGCATAGGGGGAGGGGCACGACCACGACAAGCCCAGAGTGCGGCTCAACCACACCAGGGGCTCCCAAGTGTGTCGCTCTTTTTCCTTTCCTTTTTTTATTTTCTATTTATCCACAGGACTCCGTTCACCAGAGACCCTGTCTGGCGGTGAATCTGCCGAACTCACGATGCAACAGCCAGGGAAGGACAAAGGCTACGACGAATACTCAGGTGGTCTCCATTATGAGCATTAAATCTATTTAATACACTATTCCGCAGCCTACCCCTGGAGGGAGACATGTCTAATAGTCCAACCCCTTGCTTACCGCACTATTTGTATCATTCTGCACTCATGGCAGAATTCCTGGAATAAATAATGCATCACTTTTCGCTTATAATTGCATTCCTTTTTTACATATATGTTCATTTACGACATCTTGCATCCGTACACTTTGGTACGGCCGAATACACCAGGGGCTTATGTTCCCCGCATTATGGTGTGATAAGTCCGAACACTTTCACAAGTGCGGCACCCCGAACTTATAGCACTATATGCATCGGCTCCGAATCATGTCTTGGGTCAATAGTTGGGTTTGCCCGGCTCCCATGTTTTGGTACCTTACGTTCCGTTCAATCGGCTAAGGTAGCATTGGGAGAACCACTGCGATTGCGCCCCGGTTGAGCTGGGTGAGCGCCTCAGTGGAGAAAGCTAAAACTGACCGTCATGATAAGGCGAGAGCTGGTCGCTGTTTGAGAGGTCTTTTCGAGTCCCTAAAGACTTATGCCGCTTAGGGCAAGGAACCGGCTTCGTCCGGCCCAGGTGTGGATAGCGCCCCGAACTCGGTCTTCCGAACACTAGGGGCTTCGCCGAAATTTAAAATTATAGAATTCTATGGCTAAGTGAGAGTGTTCAAGCATTATAAGTCCGGTTGCCTTGTTCGTCGTGTTGAGCGCCTCCCTAGATGGACCCAAAAATGGGAACAAGAGCGCTCAAGTTTATCCCGAACACCCCGGCACTCGTGGCATGGGGGCTGAAGCAGACGACTTGCCATCTCTCAGATTTGATAAACGGCCTCACAGAAGGTAATATTTTAAATTAATAAGCGTTGCTTAGCGCATATGAACAAAGTTTTCAAGGCACATGATAACACATTACGACTCTACTCAAATATTACATCTTTGGAGCACTCGTCCGCAATCTTGCGGGCACCCTTCAGGACACTCTTATAATACATTTCAGGCGTGCGATACTCCTTGCCCGCCGGCGGCGCGTCCGTCAGAACCTTCTCAGCATCCAGCCTGCCCTAGTGCACTTTTGCACGGGCAAGGGCCCGACGGGCACCTTCAATGCAGGCGGAGCGCTTGACGACTTCCACCCAGGACACGCATCCACCAGCCGCCGCGACTAAGCGAAGTATCTTCCGGGCATGGCCTCCTCGGGCCACAAATTAACTATGAGGCCCTTCATGGCCTGTTCGGCTACCTTGTGGAGCTCGACCAGCTGCTTTAGCTGGTCGCTAAGGCACCGGATGTCCGGCCTCAAGCATCTTGAGACCGAAGACCTTCTCCGTTGAGCTCCCTCCTCGGCCCGGTAGAATCTGGCGGCATCGGACCGCTGCAAGGCAGATCTACAAACGCTCTGGAGAGCTCGAATTGGGTAAGTAATGTGGTAATTCACATTCACATGCTTGCTTTGCATGAAAAATTCCTTACCTGCCGCTATTTTCTTCACCACCTCAATCTCCTGGAGGGCCTTATGGGCCTCAGCCTTAGCGGCTCTGGCACTCTCAAGAGCCGAGGCAAGCTCGGACTCTCGAGTCTTCGAGTCGCGCTCCAAACTCTCATGCCTTTCCATGAGAGCCTGGAGCTCTTGCCGCACCTCCGCCACCCGCGCCTCCTGCTTCTCTTGCTCCGCTCCTTCCGCGGCCGCATTACGTTCGGCCGCGGACACGGCGTCCTTCAGGGTCGCCACCTCGTTCGTGGCCCCAGCAGTGCCCACGTTATCCTTGTTATTTCTATTGCAACCAAAATCCTTTTCTGTAAGGTACAAATTCAATACGGTGTTACTCACCTTCTTTGTCCTCGAGCTGCTTCTTGGCAAGGCCGAGCTCATTCTCGGACCGCTCGAGGTCCTGCTTCAAAGCACCGACCTCCATGATCGATGCGGCAGAGGTCAAGCAAGCGCCTGCAATCCCATATTGTCATAATTTTTAGAACTCCTGCGTATATCTTTTTAGATCCTCAGTCCGGCTTTTCTTTCCGAACACCGAACCGACCATTAGGGGCTACTGTCTATGCGGTATTACATTACATATTTTAAAACTTCTTACCTCAAAGCTCGTTAGAAGGCTGCTGCGAGCTTCAGTCAGCCCGCTCTTGGCAAGCCGAACCTTGAATCACCGCACTCATGATAGTGCGGTGTTCTCCCTCGATGGAAGCGCCGTTGGCGCCTCAACAAGTTGTCCGGCGCCTCGGTTGGGCGGAGGCCGCGGTGTCACGGTCTTGCCCTTCTTACTGAAGGGCCGCTGCCGGACTCAAACCACTGCGGGTTCGGTGTGGAGTCCGTCGAAGTCCGGGAGGTTGCCCTGTGGCACCTCCGGAGCCTCCCCCTCCAGGCGGGTTCCCTCCTGGGATCCCACCTCGGCGTCCTCAGCATCACGAGGGGTGGAGGCGGTCGGAATGGAATCCACATCCGACGGAGCCAAGGACCCGCTCAAATACGCAGGAAAATCGTCCTCGGCCGGACTACAGGTTGTATGCGGCATTAGAAGGACACTGTGTGGCAAAAAAGAGAAATTATAAGTCATTTAGGAATCCGGATACTTATGATCTTGCCAGGGGCTTGGCCCTTGAGGGCCACCCCTTGTCGCCGTCGTCGGTGTTGGCGGAGCTATCCGGAGGAAGGGTCCTTCCCCTCTTGGACCCTTCGGCCTCCCCCGTTGGGGAAGCCTTCCTCTTCTTCTCTCCCCCCTCCTGGGGAGAGTCCTATTTCTCCTCCTCGTCTTCGGGGGAAGAGTCCGCCTCGGAGCCATCAGACGATGAGTCCAATACCACCTGGCGCCGGGAACTCCTTCGGGTTCCCGTGGCCTTCTTCTTGGCCGTCTTCTCCGGCACCACGTAAAGGGCCAGAATGAGCAGCCCCGTCAAACGGGTGTCCGCTGGGTCTTCAGGAAGGGGAGCCGGACAGTCAACCTGTCCAGACGTCTTCTGTCAGTCCTGTAAAAGGCATTGGGAGTTTTAGATCCCACATAGAGTCAAACTATGAAAGAAATAAGTGTCCCATAAAGGATAGCAAAGCTTACCTCGCCGGCCGGGCGCTTCTTGCTGAATCCGCGATCTTCAGTTGCGGATGCGGGGGCTTATCCGCCCTTGAATAGCACCCTCCGTGCAGCTTCAGACGCGTTGTGTCAAGAGCCCGCCAGGTCCGTCTTTGTGCGGATCTAACTCCCACAAATTGAAGGCCCGTTCTGTCGCGGGGAGAATCCGACGACGAGCATGACTGGATCACGCTGACCAGCTTAAGCTTCTTGTTCACCAGGTCAGAGACAGATCGAGCTGTCGGCTCCTCGAACTACCCCATAGCAAGCCCTTCTTTTCCGGAGGTGAGCTGCATGGGGATACCAGATCTGAACTCGGGGGCCGCTGCCCATTTAGGGTCACGCGGCTCGGTGATGTAGAACCACCCCGATTGCCACCCTTTGACGGACTCCACGAAGGCACCCTCAAGCCAGATGACATTGGGCATTTTTCCCACCATGGCGCCTCCGCACTCCGCTTGGACGCCCTTCACCACCTTCGGCTTGACATTGAAGGTCTTTAGCCACAAGCCAATTGGGGTCGGATGCAGAGGAAGGCCTCGCACACGACGATAAACGCCGAGATGTTGAGGATGAAGTTTGGTGCCAGATCGTGGAAGTCCAGGCCGTAGTAGTACATGAGCCCCCGGACGAAGGGATGAAGTGGGAAGCCCAGTCCGCGGAGGAAGTAGGGAAGGAATACGACCCTCTCATGAGGCCTGGGGGTGGGGATGAGCTGCCCCTCGTCAGGCAGCCGGTGCACGATGTCGCTGGAGAGGTATCCGCGCCAAGACAGCTTCGATGTGCCCCTCCGTAACGGAGGAGGCCATCCACTTGCCTCCCGCTCCGGACATGGCCGGAGAAGGTTGAGACGAGATGTGCGGACTTGGGCGCTGGAGCTCGAGTGCGCGGAGGTGGATAAGCAAAGGAGGAAGAAGGCGTAGGTAAAAAAGGAGGATCCTTATCCCCTTACATATGGGCGGACGAAGACTATGGATCCCCACCGGCCTGGTAAAACTCGCTTATCTCCCAAGCGCCACCATCAATGGCGCGGTTGGGTTACCCACGTCCGTATTGATGGGAATCCCAGAATAAGGGGAACACGATCTCTGCTTCGACAAGACGTGCCAAGGAAACCGCTTCGCTAAACGCGCTGAGGTGGTATAATAAAAAATTATTCAAGTAAAGGCTTGGTGGTGGTGTGACGTCATGACACAAAATACGTCAGCAGATTGAACTTGTGTACATATTATTCTCTCGGTGGAATGTGGAATTTATTTTGCGAGCGGACACTATCCTCGTGTTCGCAATCTTCTATGAATTATTCGGAGGAGGAACCTGCCTTGCAATGCCGAACAATATGCGCCCGGACTCATCATCATTGAAGCCTGGTTCAGGGCTACCGAGGAGTCCTGGACTAGGGGTGTCCGGATAGCCGGACTATCATCATCGGCCGGACTCCAAGACTATGAAGATACAAGATTGAAGACTTCGTCCCGTGTCCGGATGGGACTTTCCTTGGTGTGGAAGGCAAGCTTGGCGATACGGATATGTAGATCTCCTACCACTATAACCGACTCTGTGTAACCCTAGCCCTCTCCGGTTTCTATATAAATCGGAGGGTTTTAGTCCGTAGGACGAACAACCATTACAACAATCATACCATAGGCTAGCTTCTAGGGTTTAGCCTCCTTGATCTCGTGGTAGATCCACTCTTGTACTACCCATATCATCAATATCAATCAAGCAGGAGTAGGGTTTTACCTCCATCGAGAGGGCCCGAACCTGGGTAAAAACATCGTGTCCCTTGTCTCCTGTTACCATCCGCCTAGACGCACAGTTTGGGACCCCCTACCCGAGATCCGATGGTTTTGACACCGACAATGGCCTTTATTGTTGCGATGCTGTGTAGGTCCGGCTCGAAGAGGAGAAGGGTGTCATCAGCGTACTGAAGGTGTGACACGCCTCCCGGGATCAGATTGCCAACCACTCCCCTGATATGGCCTGCAATACGAGCTTTGTCTAGCATGGCGCCCAGGGCGTCTGCCACAAAGTTAAAGAGCAACGGCGAGGCCGGGTCCCCTAGATGCAGCCCACGCTTGTTGCGGAAGAAGTTCCCTACTTCTCCACTCACCGCAATCGTTGTTTGGCCCCCCGAGACCAATTGCATCATGCGGTGAACCCAGACCGACGAAAATCCTCTGTCCAGGAGGACTTGTCGGAGAAACTCCCAGTTCACTCTATCGTATGCCTTCTCAAAGTCTAATTTGAAAAGAATGGCAGGCTGTCGAGAGTGTTTGAGCGAGTGAATGATCTCTTGGAGGGCCAACGGCCCCTCCAAAATTTTGCGACCATGAATGAAAGCCGATTGGTTCCTACTAATAATACGGTGAGCTATCGGAGACATGCGTGTGGAACAAGCCTTAGCGCAAATTTTTAAAGGGACATTAATGAGCGCAATCGGTCGAAATAGTCTAATACAGTCCGCTCCCTGTACTTTGGGGATCAGAGATAAAACCCCAAAGTTTAGGCGAGAGATATCTACAGTACCGCGCATGAACCCATTACAAACGTCGAAAATTGACCCTTTAAGCACTTGCCAAAAACGTTTGAACATCGCCACCGGCCACCCATCCGGACTCGGTGCGGTGTCCGATTTCATCCCAAGAGCCGCCGCATCAATTTCCTGGGGGAGGAAGGCCAGCCCCAGGCCCTCATTGTCCTCGTCCGTGACCCGCAGCGTAGGGTCCCAGACGTCCGCCCGCAGCCGGGAACGGGACCTCTCCCGGGAGCCCATCAGCTGGATATAGAAGTCATAAATGTGACGGATGATGTCCTGTTGGCGCAAAAGGATCCCCTGCTCGGATTGCAGACGCATGATGGCGCACTTACGGCGTCTACCATTAGCGTACGCGTGGAAATACTTAGTGTCCGCATCTCCCTTGAGCATCCACTTGATGCCACCGCGTCTATGCCAGTACTCCTCCTCTGCCCTAAGGAGGGACTCAACTTGGGCTTCAACCGCATAGCGCTGGGCCCATTCTTGTTTCGAGAAGCCTTGTGCATCCGCAACCGCGTCCATATGGGCGAGGTCCGCGGTCAAATGCACTCGGAGCAGCTTATCCTTGCAGCCTTGGTTGGCCCCCCAGCCTTTGAGAGCCGCACGCATTCCCGCCCCTGCGGCAATCCAAAACTCCATTGGCCCGCGTGTTTTCCTGATCTGGGCTACGCATGTCTCCCATTTGGAGAGGAAGATTTGCTCAAAATCCGGGACCTCGAACCACGCCGTTTCAAAGTAAAAACAAGGACTACGCTTTAACCTATCCTCCCCTGAGGACAGGATTAAGGGAATGTGATCCGAACCAATCCTCGTTTCCACATGGAGGGAGCACATGGGGAATAACATTTCCCACTCCACGGACATCAAAAGCCGATCCAGCACAAACCGCACCGGCGTTAACTATTTGTTGGTCCATGTGTAGTGTGCGCCCACGCGGGCCACTTCCCTGAGGGCCATAGATGCTATCGCATTATTAAACAGGGACACCCTTGTCCACTTAATGATTCCATTGATCTTATCCGCTCCCGAGCAAATTAAGTTAAAACCGCCACCCACCAGCACTGGTAGGTTACGCACACTCAGGGACGCAACTTTCGCCTGAAGTTCACCCAAAAATTCTTGCGAGTGCGAGTGGTCTGCCGGGCCATACACCACAATGACCTCCCACTCGCTTAGAGTCGCGCGTTGGCGCACGTGTGCCGACAAGAAGAATCTACCGGCATCCCATGACACCACCTTGCAACAGACTTGGTTAATGCCAAGCAGCAGGGCCCCCGAGTGTCCCACCGCAGGCACCCATTGCCACACAAAACGCTCGAGCGGGTCGATAGCTAGCAGGTCCCGATGGGAAAAATTCAGCATTGATGGTTTCCTTCAAGCCAACTATGTCGATCCCCTCCTCAAGGACGAATTCTTTCAACTGGGTCTGCCTCCCAGCGTGGCCGAAGCCACGAATGTTCCAGAAGATAAAACACATTAAATAACACGATTGTAGAGGCGAATACCACGAGTGGTAACCGCTTTGGACACACACCATGTCTTGACAGGACGACGGGTTGAGGGGGATGGCGCAGCCCCTGCTGCTGTGTCCTCTTGGTCGGGCCGCGCAACGGTCAACAGAGAAGCCCTCGCTTCGTCGCTATCGGCGCGCAACGCTGCGTCAGCCACGATCGAAGCGAGCGCGCTCGCGCGATTTCCTTCTGCTTAATGAGCGATAAAAGTTCACGAGCCTCACCCACATCGGACATATCAATACCACTACCTCTAAGATACCCCTAGACGCCGCATCGAATAATCGTCAAGATTGTAAACGAGGCATGGGATTACATTCGATTTCCATGTTCTTTTGAGCCACCAGGAGTTGAGCGCTGCAGCACAGAAGATTGCCCTTGGCGCCTTTTGAGCATGAGATGACCCTCTCCTGCGATGCCAGGGCCACCACCGCCGCCTTGGAGCGCTTGGCCGTGGAGATGGGCACCGTCTTGGACACCGCCGCCCGCAGCGTGTCGGAGGAAGGAGGGGGGACGGACATCAAAGACCCGCCAGCCCACCGGCCGATGCGAGGCAGGCGTGCCCGCACGGACCGATGGAGGGCTCACCGGCGCCACCGGGGGGGGGGGGGTCTTGCGGCCCACCGTCTTCTTGTGGGACCGCATCCCACCGCCACCTTGTCCAAGCGCAGGAGGAGGAGAGCGTGCCACCGTGCGCGCCCCACCCACCTCCGCAGCCGCCGGGAAGACGAGCATCGAGCGCCCCTCTAAGTCACAGGAAGTAGAGACACCCTTGTCGATGTCGAGGCCGAGCGACAGGTTGGAGCCGTACTGGTTGAAGCCCGTTTCATTGTTGCCCACTACACCTTGACGCTCCTCCTGGTCCTTTGCCGCCTCCCCGACGAGAACCGCAGTCTTGGGGCCCTTGTCCTTGATCCCCAGCTTGTCCCAACTCGCGGTATCGATCGAGTCATCACCCATGCTTGTGTCACGCTCTGATCCTTGCCATCCGGACCCTTGTCCAAGCTAGCTGGGGGAGGGGGAGGGGGCGCAGCACCCTGCAGACCATCCGCCTCGGCCTCCAGCCGAATTGTGAAGCATTCACTGTTGAACCACAGTTGGACGTACCCACTAAGCTTAGCCGGGGAGCGAGATGCGAAATGCATCCGCACCGGACTGAGCCCAACCAGCGACGCCCTGTACACCTCCATGGGGCGCCCAATCATCGCGGTCCCAGCCATGAGACAATCCACTCATGAGTTCGGGCGGCACACCCCACAGCTTGAACCACACATCTGGCATGATCTCGGCCTTGGGATCCTCTGGGAGGGATTCCTTGATTTCCGCCAAGATGTTGTTAAGGGATAGAAACAACTTGCCGCTACGAGTCGCCATCCGCAGCAAGGCCTTGTTGGGGAAGACGACAGAGAATAGGTTCTCGCCGACTGCCGTCACTTGCCAGTCCCACTCCCCCTCAAAGAGGTGGGGGAGTCCCGCGTCCAAGATGGGAACCGAGAGCAAGCCAGGCACCGCCGAGATGACCGCCGCGTCCGCCGCCAGCGGGGCGCGCACCTCCTCGCCCTCTGTCTCCATAAAAGGAAGGCAGAAGAAACCCTCGCTGGGGATAGCGTTGCCCATGATCTGGAGTAGTAGAGGCCGCCCGCGCGTGGGGCAGTGAGCCGACGCGTGCCCCTCCCTATGGCACACGACGCAGAGGGGTTTGAAATGGCAGATGTTCTGGTAATGGCCCACCCAGCCGCACTTGAAGCACTCCGGCCCGTCGTACTCCTCCACGGGGATTGGGGCATTGACCGAACCCTTCGAGGTTGCTGGCCCGACCACTAGAGCCAGCTGCGCCGAGCTTCCCCCCTTTTGCTTCTGCTTTTTGGCTAGCGGATCCCCTGTCCGCTCGCCGCTTGGAGGAATCTGGGACTCCTTCCTCTTGAGCTCCTTCTTCTGCTCCAAACCCCGACGCCGATACTCCTCCTTCTTCTTCCTCTTGCGCTCGTGCTCCTCCTGCTGCTTCCTTTCTTGCTCCGTGAGCCACCATGGAGGCGGCGGCCCACATGGCCTCTCCTCCGCGGGGAGCGCCGACTTCTTGGAAAGCGCCTTCGCCCACAGATCTTGCTCCAGCTGACGCTCAGCTTCCGGAACCGGAGGCGACATGGGGGGCTTCTCCACCCGGCGGGATCCCATCCGAACCGCGGCCGCGAAAGAACAGGTGAGAGGGGGAGGGGGCGGAGCGGCGCAGGCGACGAGCATGATGCCTAAATCGCCGCACTTGCGAGGGGGGTGCGGGAAACACTAGCGAGAGATCTAGGGCACCCGCTGGCCGCCACAACCACTTATAAAGGGGCGGGGCCGGCCGCTCTTCCATCACCACACCGGGCCCAGGCCTAATCACAGGTGGGCACAAGGCCAACGGGCCAGGAAGGCACTGCCCAGGCATTGGGGAGCGCCCCTGCACCCCCACCGGCGAAGGAATGACCGGGTCACCCGTTGGGCCCCCCGGCCCACGCACTGGTAAACTGGGCCATTCAGCCAGGCCCAGCAGAGGCACAGGCCCGTTCGGCATCGTCGCCTGCGGAACCCTAGCCAGGACCCGCGGCTCCCTGGCCGGGTCCGCCCCGCCGCCGCCACCGACCCCTGTCAACGACGGCGAGCTCACCGAGTCCAAAGGCGGCACCGTCGGCATAGGATCCCGGCGCCCCACGTTCAATAGGGGATGCGAGCGACCCTCTAGGCCCGCATCCACCCCCCGCGGCGGCCGCCAGATCCGCACCACTAGGCGGCGCCCGCCATGCCCAGCAGGGGCGAAAGCACGCCGACGACCAGCCACGAATGAGCCCCCGAGCTCCTCCGCACGGGCGACATAGTCACCCACCGAGCACGCCGCACGCAGCCTCGGCGAACCACCACCACTTACCTGGCCACTTACCTGGTCGTCCTCGACCTCGTCGTCATCGGAGTCGACCCCCGCCAACGTCCAGAATCTGCTGCCGGAGGGGGACGGACCAGGGGACCGACCATCCGACGGGCAAGACACCACTGCACGCCTACAAGGACCGAACCGCCGACCAGCCAGCCTCCGCCGCCAAAGGGGGCCCCCCGCCGTCGACGCCAGCACAATCGCCTCCTGAATCGCCTGACCGCACAGGAGCCCACACCACTAACGGAGAAGTCAAGGCCATATCGGCAAAGTAACAATCAATAGGGAGAAAGAAAAATAGTTTAGTGACTTTAGGGAGAGAGAGAGAGAGAGAACATGAGATAAATTAGTAACTTTAGTAAGTTTATTAGCTGAAAACAAATTGGCTAGAGAGCTTAGTAACTTTAGTTAGTTCATTAGC
Source organism: Aegilops speltoides (assembly GCA_021437245.1). Classification (NCBI taxonomy): domain Eukaryota; kingdom Viridiplantae; phylum Streptophyta; class Magnoliopsida; order Poales; family Poaceae; genus Aegilops; species Aegilops speltoides. The sequence continues at coordinate 104,604,622 of CM038146.1, forward strand.
TGATTTGCTCTATATTTCCTTTTGGTCACAAGCTAGCAATTCCCTTCAAAATAAATCAGTGAAGCAGTGTTACATTGTTACCTACCAGGCAATAATAAGCAGGCGTGGTACTATGAGAGCTTGCTAGCACCACTATATATTTGACAAGTATGAAGAAGATATAGCCATCATCACTCTCTCCCTTGCGCCTTGTTGGTTTGCTATATTGGAAGCAACATGCAAATTCATACGCAATCGAAGAGAAAGAGAGAATAAGTTGTATGAGGGGAAAACTGAATAAACAACACTTCTAGACTTGTATTGTAGGATTGTAAAAAAAGGAGACTAGTATTGTAGGACAGGCTACACACGTAGAGCAAACAAACAAAAAAACGGAGGAGAAAGAGCTAGGTAAGCCTAGTTACGATAAATCTGCTAGTGCGGGAAAAGGAGACGTCAAGGAAGAAACATTTGTGTGTGGGGACACTTGAGCAACAGGCTCTCGTTGGTGGTTATTCAGAGCTGACCTTCAACCTTTTGTGTCGCCTCCAACCGGAGAGACCGCATGCTGTTGTTAACTGCTGCGCCACCCCTTTGATCTCCACATCCCACCATCGCTTGAAAGTATTGCACTCGTGCTGAGCCTGCCGTCAACCGGGCTTATCGACCACGTCAACTACCACACGGTCAGCCACTCGCTAGCAGATGGCGGTGAACTGGTCGAAAATATCTTCCTTCTTGGGTTTTCCTGAATATTGGTGAACTGGTTAGCAGATGGTGGTGAGCATTGATCTTTCAGAATATTCCTGAATGTAGTTTGTTAATTTTTTTTATGCATTGAAATGAAACTGAAACTGGAATTTGGATTGAAGATGAAATTGTGCAATATCAAGATTACTTCTGTCGAGATGGTGGTGGGGATTGATCTTTCAAGATCTTCTTGAATGTAGATTGTTAATATTATATACGTTTATATGAAAATTCAAAAAAAATATGCGTTTATGTGGTCCAAATGAAACCGAAACTGGAATTGCATTGAAGATGAAATTATGCAAAACTCATTCCACACTTTTCAAATGATAACAACCCAGTTCACTATTAGTTGACTCAACAAAGCAGGAATTACAAGCCATGGTGGTTTGGAACAGAGGAGAACACGAGGTTAACCAAGGTGTAAGCCTTCCGATCCATCGAGCGACCTCGTTTCCCGTCGCCATCTCTGTTATGTTTGTAGTTACTCACCTCTTTGAACTGACTTCCTGTGAACTGAACATCTCTCACTTATACAGCATGCTGCAATCCTGTACTTTTTTGTTTTCCTTTGTTTTTCTTAGCTTGAGTTCAACAGGACATGTGCACACGATTCAAAGTGTTGTAGCTTCCAAGTTTTTGTTACTTCCACTACTTTTTAATATTATTATTGTAGACATCACGTCATGTAGATTCGAAGTGTGTCTTATTCCACTACCATTTTACTGTTACCATAGACACTGCCTTTTAGTGATGCTGCAGAGACTATGATTGCTAGAATTGTGGATTATTCATATATCACTGGGGTAAACTATATGTATTTTTAGAACGAAGGCTCAAGAAGAGCCCGGCTTTGAATTAACAAAGCCATCAACTGCCAGAGTACAAGATTGCAACTCACAACAAGTAAGAAAAAGGAAAGAAAAAATAAAGATACAATGTGCTCAGTAGAACAACTCGAAGGCACAGACCACACAACACCCTTGCCATCGAACACCGCAAAGCCAAAAGTAGCTAACCTACTAAGGCGACGGGAGGAGGGTGAAGGAAATATGCCTTAGAGGCAATAATAAAGTTATTATTTATTTCCTTATATCATGATAAATGTTTATTATTCATGCTAGAATTGTATTAACCGGAAACATAATACATGTGTGAATATATAGACAAACAGAGTGTCACTAGTATGCCTCTACTTGACTAGCTTGTTAATCAAAGATGGTTATGTTTCCTAACCATGAACAAAGAGTTGTTATTTGATTAACAAGGTCACATCATTAGTTGAATGATCTGATTGACATGACCCATTCCGTTAGCTTAACACCCGATCGTTTAGTATGTTGCTATTGCTTCCTTCATGACTTATACATGTTCCTGTGACTATGAGATTATGCAACTCCCATTTACTGGAGGAACACTTTGTGTGCTACCAAATGTCACAACGAATCGGGTGATTATAAAGGTGCTCTACAGTGTCTCCAAAGGTACTTGTTGAGTTGGCGATTTCGAGATTAGGATTTGTCACTCCAATGTCGGAGAGGTATCTCTGGTCTCTCTCGTAATACACATCACTTAAGCCTTGCAAGCATTTCAACTAATGAGTTAGTTGCGAGATGATGTATTACGGAACGAGTAAAGAGACTTGCGGGTAACGAGATTGAACTAGGTATTGATACCGACGATCAATCTCGGCAAGTAACATACCGATGACAAAGGAACAACGATGTTGTTATGCGGTTCGACCGATAAAGATCTTCGAGAATATGTAGGAACCAATATGGGCATCCAGGTCCCGCTTATTGGTTATTGACCGGAGACGGTCTCGGTCATGTCTACATTGTTCTCGAACCGTAGGGTCCGTGACGCTTAAGGTTTCAATGAAAGTTATATTATGAGTTTATGTATTTTGATGTACCAAGGTTGTTCGAGTCCCGATGTTATCACGGACATGACGAGGAGTCTCAAATGGTCGAGACATAAAGATTGATATATTGGACGGATATATTTGGACACCGGAAAGGTTCCAGATGAGATTGGGATTATACCGAGTTCCAGGAGGTTACCGAACCCCGGTAAGTATATGGGCCTTATTGGGCCTTAGTGGAAGGGAGGAGAAGGAGCAAAGAAGGGCGCCCCCAAGCCCAATCCGACTGCAAAGGGGCCGCCCCCCCTTTCTTCTCTCCTCCCCTCTTCCTTCCCTCTCCTACTCCTATTAGAAAGAAAGGGAAGCCTACTTGGAGTAGGTTTCCTCCTAGGGCGCCCCCCTTAGGCCGCCCCTCCTCCCTCCCTCCTTTATATACGGGGCGGGGCACCCCATAGACACACAAGTTGATCATAGTGATCGCCTTAGCCGTGTGCGGTGCCCCCTCCACGATATTACACCTCGGTCATATTGTAGCGGTGCTTAGGCGGCCCTGCGCGACAGCTGAACATCAAGATCGCCACCACGCCGTCGTGGCCGACGAACTCCTCCCCGCATCGCTGGATCGGAGTTCGTGCGCCATCTAGCTGTACGTGTGTCAAGAACTCGGAGGTGCCGGAGTAACGGTGCTTGGATCGGTTGGACCGGAAGACGACGACTACTTCCTCTACGCTATGCCTAACGCTTCTCTTCGGCTTCACGTGGGTACATAGACAACACTCTCCCCTCTCGTTGCTATGCATCACCATGATCTTGCGTGTGCATAGGAATTTTTTTGAAATTAATACGTTCCCCAACAGAGGGCACCACCATGCATGTTTTGTGTCGTTGACTGCCACCAAAGGACCAAACATGGGCAACACATGATATGACTCCGCCGCCACAATGGCCCCCTACCCTTTCACCCAGGCTCGATGGGTGCCGCACCGGCGGCCGACTGAGTGGTTCACGCTAGAAACCAAATCAAAGTGCCCAAGCTGCCAAAGGAGAGGCACAAGGAACAGACCCGCATGAAATGGAGAACCAACCACCCAATCACCATCGTCGGCAGCAAAGAAGGCGAACAATCGAACGAGAGTTGTAGGACAAAGGCGCCGAAACCATAGAGAAGGCCAAAAGGATGCAAAACCATGCCCTCGGTCAAGGATAGGAATCACCAACGCCGAAGGCCTATTGCCTACACTAAGGTAGGGATCCCAATCCCCTCGCATCATCGGCTAGAACCTTCCGCACCTGGACTAGAGTAGGATGGCAAAGATGAGATCAGCCACCACATGCCGCCATCTAACCACACCTAACTCAACCACCACTCGAGCCATCCCCGGGCGACACCTTCAAGAAGGAACGCGCCACCAAAATGTCGTTATCGCCAGGAAAAGGGGACCCGAGGCTTTCACCTGAGCTCATGGGCGGGGTGGAAGGAAGAGGAATCCCATCGGCCTCCAAAGAAGGGAAACGGCGACAGCAGGTGGACGGCGCCAGGCCGCCGTGGGTTTCCGGATCCACACCCACCCACCACATCCGCGCAGCGACAACCGAGAACCGACGACCAGAGCCACCATGGACCAGGATCGATGTGAATCGGAGTAGATCGAAGTTTTGTACGCCTCTTCTCCATGGCACAACCAACTTGCAAGGGGCCGCCAAAGTAGCCGATGCTCGCCACCTCCGCGCCACCCGCATGGCGAGGGAGGCAGCCCACCGGCACCCACCACCGCCGCCCACCGCACAGGACACGAAGCACACCACCGTCCGGGACCGCCTCGAAATACGAGGTGCTCTCCACACGGGGTGGAGCCGCCAAGATCCCCACCGCCACCTTCATCAGAGCCACGCAGGCGCGCCGATGGGCTCCTCTGGCGGCGGAAGGGTGAGCAGGAAAAAAAATCTCGTTCTCGTCTGTGTTGAGCTGAGGTATGTCCCTGATTGCGTGTTCATCAAGTGACACAAAATTATCTTCGGGGTCTCGAAAAAGCTTCTTATAAAGGTTGTATATGTACAATTTTAGGTTCTCATGCCCTACGATCATACCCCTCATCCTGTTCTAGTTGGATTATTTTCTTCTTTCTATGCTTCCCATTTGCTATCATGTGAAAAAACTGGGTGTTGTCATCGCCTTGGACGACCTTTGTCACCTTGGCTCTAAGAGCCCGCTTTCATCTCTTCTTCTATGAAGAGCTCATGACTTATGCTCAGCCTCACTCTTAACAAATTGTTCCGACACATTAAGAAGGTTAGACTCAACTTCAAATCTAACTCATTTTTGAGTTGTATAAGTTTCTTTTCTCCAAATTTTGTATAATCTACTCGATTCTTGGCCAAGCCCCTCAAGAACTGGCGCAAGGGTCTAATTTTATTTTGCCATCTATCAACATTGGAGATACCGCCACACTCCTTGGCCCATTCTTTAGCAATGAGGTCCATGAAGCCTTCCCTCTCGAACCATCCTAGTTCGAAAGAGAAGTTATTTCTGTTTCCCACATGGGTCATTTCCCCCAAGTCGACCACCAATGGTGTATGATCAGAAATTGCTCTGTGTAATGCATGTACTGTTACTAAAGGAAACTTTTGTTTCCACTCTATGCTGGTGAGCACCCTATCCAACTTCTCATATGTTAGAACCAGCAAAGAGTTTGCCCACATGAACTGTCTCCCAGTGAGGCCAATCTCCCCCAAATCGAGACCCTCAATAATCGTGTTAAACATGAATGACCATCTTCGTCAAGTTGTCATTATTTTTCTTCTCGCCTTCTAATTATGTCAAGCCCTCCCCCAACAAGGATAGGAATCCTTTCATCACCATAGATTCTCACAAGATCTACAAGAAAACCAGGCTTAAATTCAGGTTGAGCTACACCATATACATCCACCAATGCCCATCGAAAACCATCAATCTTGGACCTCACTAGAAATTTGACGGCAAAATCTCCATACACCACACTTAATCCCAAGTAGTATCCCACCGGATTGACCCCTTGGGGCAAGCAAGGCTACCAAACTCACCCCCCTGAAATGTACTGAGGAATTGTGGCATAAAATTATCTCTACCCATCTCTAGTAGAGCCATGAAATCTAGTTTATGTTCTGTCGATGCTTCCACAAGGAATCTTCTTTTAGCCAAGTCCGCTGGACCTCTACTATTCCAAAATATCCCTTTCATTTTTCATCATGGAATTTTTTCTTTTGCTTGACTCTCGCACTCCTACGTACTGCCGATGTAGGATAAACCTTCCTCTTCCATGATCATTTTGGTTTATCCTGCATCACCTCTGTGTCCTCATGACCAGTGGCATGGCATTCTGAGATATAACAACTGGCTGCAAATGGTCCATATACCCCTCTGAACCCAAATCCTCCTCATTCTCTATCCCCGAAGTGGGGACAAGATCCTCACAGAGGCTCGGTAACATCGTTACCTGCTGTGATATTTCGATTTAATTCCAAGGCTCTATCCGCTTCTAAGTCTAACAGGTCATTAACAGATTTTGTAGTTTCCTTTCCGTTACTACCAAGAGATATGCCTAAGTTGCTAGCATTATTAATGATTTCATGCTCTGAAAAATGAAAAATGGAACAATTTGTACTTACTGACATACATGTAGTCGCTTCGATGTCTCGAAGCTTGGTAGCTCTCATAGCACGCCCCAACTGCATCCCGTCTGCATTAGGCTGGGCTTGTATCTGATGACTTCCGCTGTAAGCGATCAGCTCCAGGAGGCAAGGATGCATGCCACACAAAAGAGCGTGTTTGGAGATTGGATGAGGCATGAGCAATGGAAGCATCACCAATGGTAGCCTCAGTGCTTCTAGCAAGGAAAGAGACGGTGAGACTACTGCCGTAGATGTTCTTGTCCAACGCAGGTAACACATTTGGACCACCATCTACTTTTTCTCTCAAACTTTCTCCTTCTTCTATGTGAGAAACAAACCATGGTGACTAGTGGTCCCTACACATGATTCCTGCCTTTTTACCACATTCTCATGCTTTTGTCAGGGAAGAGGCCGCCTCTTCTACAGGAGGTCGTTTTGGCCTGCAAGCATCATGTTTGGCTTAGCTCGGCCGAGCAGGTCGACGTGGAGAGCTGGGACATCTGTACATCATGGAGCGATTGCCATGCCCCGATCCATGTGAGGTGACACCAATGACCGCTGGAACACCACGCTGGCAAACCAAGATGTAGGTAGGGTTCACTACAGAGATGCTTACATCGGCAAAAAGTCGATGCCCATGCGTGACATAGATCAAAGATGGCGAGGTGGTCGAGCCGGTGACAAGTGGCGCTGATTTGTAGTGGAGGGTTCTGGAATCGGAGGCGGATGCATCAATTTGGGGAGAGAGATGACATGCGAGAAATTCGATACACTCGGTTGAGCCCAAGTGAAGAAGACATCTCTCATCGGCTGACAACCAGGTCCAATGCACTTTCCCATGCCTCGATCGACATAGCGCTCCTTTCCTAAGAATCTTACTAAGGGCATCCCCAATGCTGACCCTCACGTACACGATATTCGGCGCGGACTGGTCCGGACCAGTCCACAAACAGCGATCCGGGAGCCGGTGATCCAACCCTATTCCTTAAAAATATCCACCTCTGGGTTTTTTTTCTACGACCACAATACTCAAAATAATTAAAAAAATAGCACAATTCATCCATAAATAACATGTAATATCTCTATACAACGATAGTTCAAATGTAAATGTTTACATCCAAGATAACCAGATGTTCAACAAGTATTCCTCTATTCCACATTCAACGATACTAGTCAGGATAGGTGCAAGTCTTCAACCACATAGTGCCCCTTGAGTTTCATCCAACAATGTATGTGCGTGAATAACTTTCCTCCGGTCCTGTAGTACATCTATGCATCACGTGCATTCTATACAATGTGTGGAGCAACATTGAGTGAGTGAGTGAATTAACCAACATAGAGCAATGGAAAAAACCTATTATCTCCATGGTTGACGATGGCCACAGTGTCTCCACTCGTGCAACCGCACCGCAAAACTTATAACAGAGTTGCAGATGGTGTATCATCGATACGATATGTACTTCACATTGCGTTGATGGATGATGTGTATGTTGTAGGGCGCGAACTTCTTTGGCACATGGCACGAACCATGCAAGCGCTGCAAAAAGATCGAGCCCCTTAAGTTCCTACCTACAAAGTCCGCCGACACGGTCAATCACGATCGCAAGAACAACTCATCCTCCTTCACCGTACCCCGCCATCGTGCTTACCCTAGAAAACAATAAGAAGTTCAACACCAACAACAACAAAAAGCTCAATGTCATTTGATCAAACGCTGGTCGGGCGTGGTGTCCGCCATGAACATCGTCCGCGGGGGCGGAGGGTACTTGGTTGCAGATTGATCCTGGATGGGCTGTGTAGTCCAAGGAGGACATGCATGTTGGTGGGGTTGCGGACGTCCGAGCATGCCTAGGCGGCAGATGGAGAGGTACTTCGACGACGTTAGTTGGATGTGAATGCAAAGTAAGGGGGAGCATGGCCGAGTGGAAGAAGAGTGAATCAGGAGGAGGATTTGAGTGATCGTGGGTGTCAGAGTCCTACGGGGCGGTGGTACAGACTCCCACAACCCCCGTCCCCCCGCCACCCTCTCAGTTCGGTCCGGACGGATGCGTACGGTTTGGGGATAAGTGTTGGAAATGCCCTAACTTAGTAGATTAGTTTTGTCCTTCTTTTTGGTCACAAGGTAAGCATTTCCTTTTAAAATAAATCCGTGAAGCAGTAGTACATTGTTACCTACCAGGCAATAATAAGTGGCCACAATAGTACTATAAGAGCTTGCTTGCACCACTATATATTTGACAAGTATCTAGAAGAGATAGCTATCATCACGCTCTCTCTAGCTCTTGTTGGTTTGTTTATACTAAAAGCAACATGCAGATTCTTAGGCAACCTAGAGAAAGAGAGAACAAGTTGCACGAGGGGAAAACTCAATAAGCAACACTTGAAGAGCTATATGCGTGCATCAAACCCAAAAAATAGAGGCGAAACAACTAGTAGAAGCGTAGTTACGATAAATCTGCTAGTTCGGGAACAGGATACGTTGGGGAATAAATATTTGTGTGTGGGGAGACTTGAGGAACAGACTGTCGATGTTGTTTATTCAGAGCTGACATTCAACCTTTTGTACCGCGGCCAACCGGAGAGACCGCAGAGCACGCTGCCGCGACACACCTCCGCGCTGCTGTCGACCGCTTCGCCACCGTCTACACTGCACCAGCGCACCCGACCATCGCCTCGAAGCGTCGCACTCGTGCCATGTTAGCAACCCTCCACGGGTGGGCTTGGCCATGGAGCCAGCGAGCAGGTCATACAGAGGATCACGGCTGAAACGGCACGGCGACTCCTTCTCTCCCACCCGCGGCTCTCAATAGCACAACTGTGATTGTATCCAGTGCCTGTAGTTCGACCCAAACCTCCATATCTGATTGAATCGGAGTGAATCCTGCTGCCTACCGGGGAGTACCTAACACTTGTATTCAGAGCCACTTTTTCCCCCACCACCCGCTCCCGATCGAGCAATGTAAGCGGCGACCAAAGCAGGACCTGAAGGATCTCCTGAAGGAGTTCCGGGAGAGCATCAAGGAGGCGGTTGCGGCGGCGTTCAACGACTGGAAGCCGACACCCGTTTCCCAGCTCCTCGCCACGGACGTCTCCGACGCCAACTCCGACGTTCTGCATCCCCGACCAGGGCATGTCCGCCCTCGACCTCGTCTCAATGGCAAGCATAGACATCCTCCCCGAGCTCGCTGCGTCTGATGCTAGCGCCAGGCCCCTCGACAGTGATGCCACGGACGTCGCTGCATCGACGCCCACAATCTGCTCGACAGATGGCCATGGCCACGACACTGACGGATACGCCTCAGTGGACGTGCCCCTGATTCTCGGGAGCACGATTCGTGCATTCACCACGTCCAGGGATACCTCGCTGACCCAGGCACGTCGGCTGTTCGTCGTCCTCGAGCCGGACAAAATGGCGCCCACAAGGTGTTCGACCATATGCGTCGACGATGCCATTGACATGTTGACGCACAAGTTCAAGCTGGAGGTGACTCCCAGATCATGCCACGAGGGATGTGCTACGGCCAAAACCATGACCGTCATTCATCGGCGAGCATACATGTACAGCTCGTGGTGGCATCGTCGAGCCGACACTAAGCACCACCAGGGCGTTGGGCAGGGCTGTAGTTCCCTGTCCGATTTTGCAACTGATCCTTTCTACACTTGAGGAGTCGCCCACATTCTCAACTGGGAGCAGACATGGAGTTCCCATGGGTACCTGGACATTTCACATTACCGGGGGTCTGTACTGAGGGCTGGCACTGCCCAACAAGAGCAGCAAAAATGTTGTATCATCTGGGAGCCGCGACCACCTTTGTCCCCACTGTGGTCACAACCTATGCAAGTGACTTTCTGTAGTTCGGAGGATTTTTTAGCGACTTACCAAGGTTTGAAATGGCAGATTACTTTCGCGTGGGCACTATTACAATATTTTCGAGCTCAGCTACAGCAAACACTACCTTCGTCTACATGCTTGCACAGAGAACTCTTCAGGACCAGGACAAGGTGCCAGCACACATTGTTTCACTAAAGGTTGGGTATATGCAGCTTCTAAGGATCAGAGCTACATGCAGTCGCATCAGTCTAACCCTTGCCAGGAGGAAGCAAATTTCAAGCTTTGAGATGAGGATGGCAAAGTCAGCAACAACACACTCATTGAGCATTCCTGGGTATGATCGTTGTTTGATACAACTTTGTCCTACAGTTTTGATGACAATAAGGCAAGCTGCGGAAGGAGAACAGTTTATTTGTGGGATCACGCCCCTATTATCTTTGGGGAGAGATTTTGTCGCTGGGGACATGACTATGCTGTTCCCAGCTACTGCTCCTAGGTACATGTCCCATTTACAGCAACCAGCAGGTTATAAGGTGCCAACTGAGCTACTGCATGTTCATGAAATTGCACGACTGCATGTTTATTAAATCACTTCCGTTTCGGTAGACCCCTTCCAACACAAGGACGGCTAAGATTGTCTCGTACCCCTTCATAACAGAGGGCACGATGGGCATAATTTGAAAAGAGGCCGCCCACCCGCTGTCCCGCCTCAAACGGTACGATAATGAATACGGTTTGTTTTTTCCGCCCAGCCGCCACGCCGCACGCAGAGTCCACCTGTCCGTCCCTGCCGCTACCACCCCACCCACGCCCCCGCCAATTACGGCAGAATCGCTACCGCCGCTTCGCCGTCGGCCCTGCCGCTCGCCGCAATTAACGCAGTTAACGCCGCCCCACTTGCTCGCTGACGCCCTGCCGTGTCGCTCGCCGCCGAAGCACCGGCGCGATGCGCATGCGCGTCAAAGCGGCCGCCTTGTCGCTGTCGCCGTCAAGCCGCCATTTACCACCGGCGCGCTACGCAGTTCGCCGCTTCGCTGCCGCCCTGCCGCCCCATTACGACGAGGCATAAATGGCCGCCCAATGACCAAACTGGCAGCAGCCGCTTCGACCTCCCCGCCGGTGATAAAACCGCGGCGCGGTCGATACTCGCCGCGACACCCCAACCCGCCCCCACCTCTCGACATTTCTCTCGCACCGACTTCAAACCGCTTCCCCATCCATCCCCGCCAGGCCACCATGTCCGCGCCGCAGCTCGCGGATGGTGGCCGCCGAACATCGGGATCCCGGAGGCGATGGAGATGGTGCGGCATAACATCCCGGTGCCGCCGCCCGCCGCTTCTTCCGGCTCGTGGCACATCAGCGCCGCTGCCACGCCAGGCTCGCCCCGCCGCACCCCATGACGATGTCGCCAACCAGCCCGGCGGAGGTGGAACCGCTCGGTTTTCGCGATTTCGCGGGGCCGGTATCGCACGACGCCCTCCGGATCGCTGCCTGGCGGCTGGTCCTCCTCCCCACCGGCGATGGGCGCCCCGCCCCACCTCCTCCCCGCGCGGTGGCCCTCCCCGCCGCCCCGCCGGGAGATTCCGCCGAGGTGCAGCGCCACGCCAAGAAGGGGACCCCGACGACTCTCCGGTTTCTCTCGCCATCGTCAGCCCGACGGAGCCCGCCTCGCCGCCGCCAGAGCCGAGACTGGAGGACCCGGAGGACACGCTGGCTTGATGGAGACCTCCGCGAGTCTGCTGCGCGGCCGAGGAGGACGACGACGACCTCGCTTCGACGATATGAGCAGCGATAAAGAAGAACGGCGCGGCGAAGGTGGCAACGGCATGGGCGCTGTTATCGATGTCGCTGGCGGATGACGCATTTACGTAGTTTAGGGTTTATTTTATGTTTTTATTATGTCAAGAAACTATGTATGATATAATTAAGTTTGAATGAAGTTTGTCTATTTGACTATTATGAGTTGTTCAAATATTTGGATGAAAAATCATAAAATTCTAGGTTTAAGAACGCTTTCGACCGTAAAAAATCATAAAGAAATTCTAGGTTTAAGAACGCTTTGACCGGTAAAACAATCATAAAATGTTACTGAAAAAAGTAATAATCAAATTTGCAAAAGAATACACAAGCAATAATCTAGTAAAAATGATAACATAAACAATTTTGTAAAATAGTTAGAAAAAAGCTAACAAGTTTTTCAGAGAACATTCAAAAGTTGTTTCGCTGTAAATTAAATCATAGAATATTATGAAAATGTTAACAAATTCCAAAAAATAACTGAATTTTTGAAACCTTTTTGAATTTACTAAAGTTGACATAATCTTAAAAATAACCATAGAAAAAGTTAATTTTATTGAGAAAATGGCGCATCAAAAAGTACAAAAGAGGAAACAATGAAATAGCAATATAACAGAAATTGGTGAACCCAGAATGGAGGGCACGAGGCGCTTGTTAGAGATAATACGGAGTAACGCACGGTGTTTTAGGCTTATTTGATCGGGAAAACCATAGGAAAAGCATCGGATGCCAAAGAGTACCGAAAATTGTCGTGCATGCTCCCGATGGCACCTGGAGTACGTGGAAAAGATTGGTTTCATTCGTGTAGATGAGAAAAACGCTTTTCACAAGATGCCCGCCGACACACCCAACAGAGCCTCGTTGCACTGGTAAACGTGATCGCATGCATGCAATTGCACCAAATTGGTTGGACGGCGGGCACGGCCTCACGAGGGCCCCACGCAAGGTTGGACCGAAACGACACAAAACGAACGCGGCCACGTCCGCCGTTGTTTTACGGCATTTTCACGGGAAATCCTAGGAAACGCGCCGAGCGCCGGAAAATATGCAAACTGGCGGTGCTGTCGAGGGTGATGCCATCATGCGGAAAGTTTCTTGCCGCTTACGGAGTCAAAAAAGTAGTCGGAACCCCTCCCAGACCGTAATGAGCCTCGTTGCACCGGTGTACGGATCGCATGCATGCAATTGCACCAAATTGGTCGGACGTGCGGGCACGGCCTCACGAGGGCCCTACGCAAGGTTGGAACGAAAACGACACAAAACGAACGCTAAGCCACGTCCGCCGTTGTTTTACGGCATTTTCACGGGAAAATCTTAGGAAACGCGCCGAGCGCCGGAAAAATATGCAAACCGCGGTGCTGTCGAGGGTGATGCCATCATGCGGAAAAAGTTTGGTGCCGCTTGACGGAGTCAAAAGAGAGTAGTCGGAACCCTCCCAGACCGTAAAAGATCCCGTTGCACCGGGTGTACGTGATCGCATGCATGCAATTGCACCAATTTGTCGGACGCAGGGCACGGCCCACGAGGGCCCCACGCAAGGTTGGAACGAAAAGGACACAAAACGAACGCTAAGCCACGTCCGCCATTGTTTTACGGCATTTTCACGGGAAAATCTTAGGAAACGCGCCGAGCGCCGAAAAATATGCAAACCGGCGGGTGCTGCCGAGGGTGATGCCATCATGCGGAAATAGTTTCTGCCGCTTACGGAGTGAAAAAGAGTAGTCGGGAACCCTCCGCAGATCGTAAAAGATCCCGTTGCACCGGGTGTACGGATCGCACGCATGCAATTGCACCAAATTTGTCGGACGCGCGGGCACGGCCCACGAGGGCCCCACGCAAGGTTGGAACGAAACGACACAAAACGAACGCTAGGCCACGTCCGCCATTATTTTACGGCATTTTCACGGGAAAATCCTAGGAAACGCGCCGAGCGCCGGAAAATATGCAAACTGGCGGGTGCTGTCGAGGGTGATGCCATCATGCGGAAATAGTTTCTGCCGCTTACGGAGTGAAAAAAAGTAGTCGGGAACCCTCCCAGAGACCGTAATAAAGCCCGGTTGCACCGGTTGTACGTGATCGCATGCATGCAATTGCACCAAATTTGTCGGACGCAGGGCACGGCCTACGAGGGCCCCACGCAGTTGGAACGAAACGGACACAAAACGAATGTTGCGCCATGTCCGCCATTGTTTTACGGCATTTTCACGGGAAAATCCTAGGAAACGCGCCGAGCGCCGGAAAATATGCAAACATTCCTGGGTGCTGTAGAGGGTGATGCCATCATGCGGAAAAAGTTTCTTGCCGCTTACGGAGTCAAAAAAGTAGTCGGAACCCTCCCAGAGACCGTAACAAAGCCTGGTTGCACTGGGTGTACGTGATCGCATGCATGCAATTGCACCAAATTGGTTGGACGTGCGGGCACAGCCTACGTAGGGCCCCACGCAAGGTTGGAACGAAAACGGACACAAAACAAACGTTGCGTCACGTCCGACCAGTGTTTTACGGCATTTTCACGGGGAAAATCCTAGGAAACGCGTCGAGCGTCGGAAAAATATGCAAACTGGCATGGGTGCTGTCGAGGGTGATGCCATCATGCGGAAAAATTTTCGTGCCGTTTGGCAGAGTCAAAAATAAAAAGTAGTCGGGAACCCCCCTCCGGTAGACCGTTAAAGAGCATGTTTGCACTGGGGGTACGTGAGTACGGCAAATGATTTTTGTTTTCATGTAAGTTTGCATGACGAAAATACTTTATAGGAATAATTAGACGAATTTACAAAATTATAGGAAAATGCATGAGCGCTGCCCCACCCTAACCCACCCGCATAGTTAATAGCCGGATCTAACCCCCATCGCCCCACCTATTGCCGACGTGGCGGGAGGGAGGGCTCGAAGGTGTCCCGGCCAGTAGCCGACTCCACCGATCCGAAGATGACAAAGCCCTAGTGGACCCTGCCGATCGGGGTCAGCCACGCCGGCCCACGATCGTGAGTCCACGCCGCCCCACGATCGCCACTAGTCGCCGCTTAACCTTAGCTGCTCGCTACCACGCTTCGACGCCATCTCGCGGTCGACACCGCCATCGACGCTTCGACGCCGACGGCCCGACGCTTATTCGCCGCCGACGCTTTCACGCCGACGCTTTACGCTCTAACGCCGACGCTTTACGCTTCGACGCCACCTTCTAGCCGACGCCCTCGACACCGACGCCCCCTACGCCACCGACGCCATCTGCCGCCGACGCGACCTCACGCCGACGCCCCCGACGCCAACGCCCCCGACGCCACCTTCACGCTGACGCCCGACGCCACCTACGACCTCGACGCCACCTTCGAGGTAACTCCCGAAACCTGCCCCCCGTCGCCGCCGTAGACGCGTTCTGACGCCGACGCCAACCTCCACGTTCTGACGCTATAGTTTTGGTAATAATTATGCATGCATGATAGCTTATATATGTATGAATTTTGTTTATAGTTAGCAACGCCAGCGCGCCATCGTCCCCAAGGGCCGGCACCGATCTCATGGCACGAGGTACTATGCATTCATCATGTTTATCATGTACGCATACATAGTAGCTAACATTATTTTTGCTCCTATTCCTAGCGATGGAGGAG
Source organism: Aegilops speltoides (assembly GCA_021437245.1). Taxonomy (NCBI): domain Eukaryota; kingdom Viridiplantae; phylum Streptophyta; class Magnoliopsida; order Poales; family Poaceae; genus Aegilops; species Aegilops speltoides. The sequence continues at coordinate 104,620,103 of CM038146.1, forward strand.
TACGGAGAGATTTTTTGTTCGGTTGAGAAGTGGTGTCTCTTGGTCAGCAAACTAAACTCTAGGCAGAAAACGCGGTTTGCGAGCACTAGTCTTGAAAAAATGTTGATGATTCCTAGTGTGCTGATGCGAAAATGTTTGCTCAAGTATATTATTAAATCGTATGCAATGGACAGAAAAGGTTCATCATGCCATCAAAAAACGGTGCGATTTCATTGCGCATCAAGATGTGTATGACATTTTGGGCTACGTAACAAGGGCAAAGATGCCATGAAAGCCCTAGGTAAAGGGGGTTAAAGGCGAAGGTGAAGGTGCCTAGTCGCTTTGTAGATTCAAAACGGGCAAATGATGATAGACGATCTGATTCACAACATCGCTATAGTGGCACGACGATGATGATTTCCTCCGAGAATTGTTCTCGTTCTTCCGGCACGGTTCTTGCACCGCAGTCCACCGAGAAGTTCCTAATGCTTACTACAAGTTAGTGCACGATGTGGAGGCCATCAAATCATATAATTGGAACGATTTACTTTACGCGCTTATGGAAGGCATCACAAAGACCTTGTCGATCTTGAAAATTTACTTGGCCGATCGGAAACCTTGCCCTCATACAGTAAACCTTATGTTATATTTGTTTATTTGAAACTAAAGTTTCTGAACAGAATTTGCTGATATACTTCATGTTTGTGCAGTACATGTTTTGGGAGAAAGTGCAGCCACTGGATGAAGAGGCATTTGATCCACTAGCTCATGAGTATCCGCTGATGGTCAATTGGTCAAGATGAGGCTATGAAGCGTGATTGCAGCATTTACACGGCATACGGCCGTGGTAATGGGACGGTAAGTTTTAATGGTTCGAACTGCATGCAATTATGTTGCTATTTATGTGTTGAGAAATTTATATTGATTTAATATGTAATAGATTGATGACGTGATAAGTGAGAAGTACAGACAAACATTAATTGCTCAGCAAGGAAGAAAGGCAGAGGAAGAATTAGAGCAAGAAGATGGAACAGATCGTGCCCAAAGAAGGAAAGATAAAAGAGACGAGGCTTCTTCCAAAGAGGGGATACTACATTAGATCAAGTGATGAAATGCATCAAAGATATGCAAAAGAAATTAGACTGCTCCCTAAAAATGTGCTGAGGTAAATACTGATGTGTATTTCAGTTTGTATGGGATTATTGATAATTTATGCATGTAATAAATAATTTCGATGTATCATTGCAGATTGTAGTGTAAGCTAGAGAAGGAAGGTCTTGCATTCAGGGGTTTCGTGATGACATTGAGTTTGTGGAGCATAGTGAAGCGTGGATGGGGAAGTATGGTCCATCAAAATATAAATCAAAATATCGACAGATGTAAAATCAACTCCTGCAAAAGAAGACATGGACAGCAGGGTGGATGCATCCTTCACCACCGAACGGGAAGAAATTACGTGATAAAGGTGTGCATCACAACACACCTGGTACAGAGATGAAGGCGACCTTCGTTATTTATGACAACGGTAATTCACCCGACCCATCTCTTGAGACGGTAGCCACGAATGAATTTCCACCTTTACTTCAACCCCAAGAATATGAATGAAGTGTCGACGGGTCTAGCGCCGATAACTGAGGAGTTTAGTATGGATAGTCTGAACACCAGTATTAAAAATGCGAAGAAAGTGGCACTCGTGAGAGTGATGGGAAGGAGAATGATGGGAAGGAGAATGATGGAAGGAGAATGATGGGAAACGCAAGAGGAAACGGTCAAAATATTGCCTTTCACCTTACCAGCAGAACGGTGGACGAAACGCAAAGAAAAGTAAGTGCTAAGTAGATTATTGTAGCAACATACTTCTGTCCTTGCATGCACACTTTATTAACTCATTGTTTCTTACTATTTTAGGTCTGTTTGGTATAAGAGTTGCTATGATTAATACTGATTACATTAATGAGGATCACATAGAGGCCGCAAAGATTTACATCCGGACACCGGCAGACTCGGAGAAGCTTCGCAGGAAAACTGTCGTGCACATGACGGAATTGGTGGGGAAACATGTACACCGGTATGCTTGAAGCCATCATTTCAAAAAATGGTTGCATGGCGTGTAAGTATTAGCAATTATTTATTGTTGGACATGTCATTTGCATATAAATTATCTAATTGGCATATTGCTGTTATGTTATTTTGTAGGTCATCAATTGTTATTGCAACCATATGCGACCCATAATCCTCGTGGTCGACCGTCACATATTATCATCTTGGGTGTCCCAATCGCTTATTCTTCGTGTTGATGGAAAGGTTGTCAACTCTAAGAGGCATTTTATGGATCATTTCACAAGCCAAACTAAAATGGTGTCTAGAGTTATCAAGAGTATTTCATCAAAGATAAGGTACTTCAGTTTAGTATGATCATTCGTAGTATATCTGTGTGTACACCAACATGAATAAATTTTGTTGTGGCATACTTTCCTTTTCATGTGGAAGAAAATCATTGGATAACAGTTCTTATGCACAACAAGAAAAAAGAGTTTCAAGTATTAAACTCTACTGGTAAATGCAGCAAAAGAGTTCTTGCAGAGATTGCTAAGTTGGTAAGCTTACAACGTTACATAAAACAATATATATTTCTTCGAAAAGTACTTCATATGCATTTGTCAATTTTATTTCAGAGGGCAGAGATAGCTATTGATACAAAGGAGGTGAATGCTCTTATTGAAACGGATCATCATGATGTATCGCCCCGGCCAATAAGGGAGTACAATATGCCGTCACAAAAAGACGGGTATGTTGCAAATGTTGAATTAGTATGTACTTGTATGATCCATCAATAACTGACTTGTGGTTTCTTGCAGAGTCTCTTGTGGTCTTTTCGTGGTGAAATGCGTTCAACACTGGGATGGAGATGGTTGGACATTTGAGTTCGATCAAGATGAGGTTAATGCTTCAAGGGGACGCATTCTAGCTGAAATACTTTTTTCAGAGTGCAACACGAAGGAAGTAGTGAAAGAGAAGATCCTCAAGATCATGGAGACCAAATGAGTAGGAGGATGGGGTGTTGGCTATTATGTCCACTAAATAAATGTGCCGTTGTCGGTATCTTGATACAATTTACATATTAAGACATCTATATATTTGCAGTGGTCGGTATGTGCTACAATATTACTCTTATCTGCGGCATGGTTTAGCATGTTTCGCAACTAAATAAATGTGATGTGGTCTGCTACAATATCACTCTTACTTGAACATGTTATATACGAACTTTGTATTATGCAATGTTTGCCATTTGTCGCAACTAAATAAATGTGATGTGGTCAGTGCGGGCTGTTCTTTCCAGCCGCTATTTTCTGCCAAAATAAAGTGAACTTTAAAAAAAATGCCCGACCACCGCTGCTGGGCCCATAGTAGCTTACGGAAGCCACCCAAATCAAGCCCAGAGGCGACTCGGGCGGCCGATCGAGCCCACTAGCGGGCCTAGCAGCGGGGTCCAACGGGGTGCACGGGGATAATAAGAGAGGAGTTCGAAAGGGCGGGCGGAGGCAGCTATTTGCCGCCTCCCGCGCCCCGCCCGAGGTGGGACTAAAACTGAGCTGCTCTGGGCGAGGGAGGGCGGGCCGGGAGGCGCGAGGAGGGGGCTTGGGCCGGGAGGAGCCTCGCTGGCGAGGGAGAGGCCGGGTCGGGAGGAGCCTCACAGGCGAGGAGGGCCAACACGTTTTTTTATATTTTTATTTCTGGTTCTTTTTTTTCTTTTTCTTTTTCTTTTTTTTCTTTTATTTTTCTTTTCTGTTTCTTTTCATTGAAAGTTCACGGATTTGAATAAGTTAATGAAATTTTTTAACTAGTTCAGGAAATACAAAATAGTTCAAGAAAAATAAAATAGTTTTTTCAAAAGTTCATGAATAAAAGTTCACAAACCTCAAATATAGTTCACGATTTTATAAAAAGTTCAGCAAATTGAAATAAGTAAAGAAAAGAAAAAAGAAAAGAAAAGGAAAAATGAACTAGAAAAAAGATGAAGGGGGTTAAAGGCTAAGGGTGGTTCACAAAGAAAAAAATGAAAAGAAAAAGAAAAACGAACCAGAAAAAATTATAAAAACGGGCTGGCCTCCTCGCCTGGGGCTCCTCCCGCCCAAGCCCCCCCCCCTCCTCCCGCCCACGCCTCCCTCACAGGCAGCAGCCAAGTTTTAGTCCCACTCGAAGCGGGGCGCCAGAGCGCTTAAATAGCTGCCTCCGCCTTTCAACTCCTCTTATTATCCCAAGGCGCCTGCTGACCCCGCTGCTGGGCCCGCTAGTGGGCTCGATCGTCGCCCGAGTCGCCTGGCTTGATTTGGGTGGCTTCCGTAGCTACTATGGGCCCAGCAGCGTGGTCGGGCATTTTTTAAACTTCACTTTTTCAATTATTTTGGCGTAAAGTAGCGCCGTAAACAACATCAAACAAAATCATCATCAAGACAACATATATGCCCAGTAGCAAACAGCAAACAAAATCATCATCATGCCCAGGTAGTATAACATATGCAATGTCATCTCCAAATTTATTACATATATCTTTTATCAAAACACAAACAAATAACTTATCAAGTTTTCTTGCGTACACGCTCAATAAAAACGACAAAGGTTCGTATGACCACTTTTATTCTTCGTACAAACCAACCTGCATCTGTACCTACGCCCAGTTCTTGAACAAAATATAAAGAATTGGTGAGCAAATATAGTTGCTAAAATCAAAGTAGGAACATAACAACAATAAAAAGATAACATCTTACTTCTCGTTCAAATGACATGTAGCCTTATTATGACCTGCTTGACTACACAAACTGCACAAAGGACCACTTTTCTTCTCTCAGAAAATCTTTTGGCCTACCATTCTTTGTAACGCTGGGCCCCCTTGACCGCCCTTCTTAGGTGCACCCTTCGTCGAAACTTTCGAGGATCACCAATACCAGGCTCAACTTGTTGCACTTCACTTGCCTCCTTCTTCAAAGATAGCATACCTTCTACTTCCTATAAGTTCCTCCTCTGAAATCTTTTTCTGTGCTATTATGTTGTCCAGACACTTCATCAACTCATCGAACAAGAAGGGATCATTTGCTGCAACATTAGCAGCTTGTGCGGTTTTAATGGATATTGCACTATACCGTTCTCTCTCCAATGGCCCCGACCAACCCCATCCAAACATATCACTCTTCCTCTCGACAGCAACCCATCTCTTGCATGTTTGGACAACCGATGAAGGACACAACACTTTGGTATTTCAATTAAATTCAGATGATGGAGAACAAATGAATGTGTTTGCATGGCAGCCCTTTCCGAACCATCCTAAGACAACTGCATGTAATAGTTTCTTCTGAGTTACCTGGTTCATAAACAACATTGTACCTAAACTTGTGGTTATCCTTCCATGTCACAATGAATGTCTCACGCCCAATTCCCACGAGCGTCTTAAATATCTCCAGCTGACCCATCTTATGCAAATCATCTTGCAAGATGTAGAAATTAGCAGTGTGAATACTTTGGCGGCATGCTCCTCAAGGACTTTATATTCAAGAATGACGGTGGTTCCTTCCGAATGCCTCGCAGTCATCGTGACGCCTCGTTTCACGCAGCGAACTATACAGTTCTCATAATGCACCACCAAATCAACAATTGTCATACCGTAGTCCGGTGAAGGTGAAGGCAGGAGTTGAGGCTTTCACCCTCCGTTACTTCACATACCAAGAAAAACCATCGGAAAGATATGAAGCTGCCCACGCCTCCTCTTCCTGTACATCCCGCAAGCCACTCTTCGCTTCTATCCGCCTTCCACTTATCATAGAAAGCTTTCCATCTCTGCTCAAAGTTCGCTTTGAGAGGTGGCATAGTACAGAGCGATCTGAACTCATCCAAAGGACTTGTAATGCAGGTGCCTCTCGCATATTTTTCTCGATATGCCACTTAACAAAGACGATGGAAAACATCTGAAAGGACGGTCCGAATAGCCCGGATCATTGCAGCGCCACCGCTCAGGATTATTGACTTTGGCATCACCGACAGTTTGCCTTCATAAATGTCCGCAGCAGCCACACGATGTCCCTTCCGCCTCGCCAAGAATGATGGCATAACCAAACACCGTGGTGCAACGGTGGTTGTTAACTCCTACAAAGGGGACGAACGGCATACCGTGATCTGTTCATCTTATACGTGCTATCAAACACGACCACATCCCCATAGTCCCGATAGTCCTCCGCGACCGTGCATCGCACTGAACATACTCTTCGCCGCCTTCCTTGTCACGCACATACTCAAAAAAACTCGTGGTCCTTCTCCTTCCTCGCTCCTCATAATGCCAACTGCCGCCTCTCGTGATCACCCTTTGCAATGAGCTTCATTTTTCTCTGCAACAAAGATTGTAAATGTCCCTCCCGATAAGCCCGCACTTATCGTATGAACCGTGATCGCTGATGAAGTTGTCCATTATAATATGCTTTCTTATCCCGCCGCCCATCGCCAATATCTCGCCCTCCGCCCATATCCAATCCGTCTCAGGTGACCATAAAAACAAACCTCGCTGGCCGAGCCATCGCGGGTTGTGATCATCCACGAATGATGCGACGAACCAAACGCCACGCTTCTTCTGTCCAGCTTCACCACCATATGTGCACCGCAGTCACAACGAAGTCTCCGGTCTAAGCTCGCGCTATGCCCTCCATGGTTATGAACTTGCTCGCTTTCTCCCAGCCCCGAGCAAAGAAACCGCCGCACCGGATCATTCCCAAGCACCTCGCTTTCACCTTCTGCTTCCTTATGCTAAACCCGTGCTTTTGGCGTGATTGTTGTAGAATATGTATGCATCCTCATAATCGAAAGGTCATAGCCATGACCTTCCAATGTGTCTCAAGCATCTTCGCTGCCTTTGAGCCTCCTCAATATCGATCTCTCCTCATCGTGATCAACGCTCGGACCATCTGACTCCTCCTACAATATTCATTTGAAAATATATATGTCAACTATTATCATTTAAATCATAATATTTATTGATGTACAACATCTATCAACTAACCTGGCTCAAGTTATCTGCAAATGATTCCTGCCAACTATGTTGCACATTGTCAACATCCACATCTTCCTGTAAATTTGTACACAAAGATATACAGTTAGCCATGCCATACTTTGCAAATTCAAAAATAAAAATAAAATATACGCCACTTACGTTTTCGCTATTTGCGCCATGTTCATTATTATCAAAATCCTCCGGAGGTAAGATATCATATGACGAGACGGAATCGTTGTCGCTGCTGTCATCATCTTCGCTCGTTATCGTTATCGGTCTTAGTCACCTTATCGCACCATTCTCGCCCCTCCCGAATGCGGATTCTTCGTCCATGTCAGCACGCTAACTCACAGAACTGCAAAACATTTGAAGTGTTGATTACAACAAGGACAAAAACTCATGTTGGTTTGCAAAAAGAGAAAGACGGTAATCCATGAACCCAGCAGCTACCATGAATTTTTTCTTAATGCAATGGTTCAAACAACACTTTTTGTGTTGTGTGAAACAACTAGTTGAGGTTGCCCAGCGGTGTGTGCATATTGTGTGATGTCGCCATGACATAAATAAGCTGCCTTAAATTAAGTCTGGCCTCCATTTACATCCTAGATTCGTCACTTAACTAGCCCTAACTTCTACACTGCCCTAACTTCTATCCATCATGCCCGCTAGGTTTAGATGACAAACCTTGCCCCGCGGTGTAGGCGTCGCCGGCGTTCGACGACGGCAGCTGTCCCCGCCTTGAATCTAGCAGCCGGCGACGTGCACGACGAGCCACCGGCCGGATGTTTCGCAGGATCTGCGACGAGGGGTGGGGAGAGTGGTGCGGAGGCGGCGTGGCACGTCGGGCCCTTCACGTCCGGGGGGTGGATGATGACGGTGAGATGCGGCGATGCACGCCGTTGGGACGGCGACGGCGGCGTCTGACGGGGTCGGACGGCGGCGGCGGACGGGGTCGGAGGGCGGCGATCCGCGGTGCCGGCGATCGGATGGGGCGGGTGAGTACGCGAGGTGGGCGGGCGAGTAGACGGGGTGCCTTCACGTTCGGGTGGTGGACGATGACGATGAGATGCTTGGACGCAGGCCGTTGGGACGGCGACGGCGGCGTCGGATGGGGTCGGAGGGCAGCGATCACGGCGGCGGCGATCGGATGGGGCGCCGAGTAGACAGGTGGGCGGGCGAGTAGATGGGGTGGGCGGGTAGATCGTGCGGGCAGTTTTTTTTTGCATGTGCGCGGTCTACGTACGCCAGCTACATCCGTATAATACGAGGTGGGCATACCCTTCATTCGTATGACCAATCTGCCCTTCTACGTTTTGTTGGGGGGGGGGGGTCTACCGAAGCAAGGCCCTTATTAAATTGTACATGCCGTCTTCTTGAGAGGACAATTATGCGTGTCTAGAGGCAACAAGTTGGTGTACTGGAGCAGGAGATCTGAAAGACTCACGTCTGGAAATGGTGGCCTTAAACAAGTTAGCAAGGAATAATTGGGTATTGAGTTCACTATTTTCATGACAATGAGTCGACACGAGCTCCTCATCAACTTCTTAATTACCAGCTGGCCGAAATTCTTTCAATTACAATCAGAAGCAACAGGATAAGTGGTGATTCTTGCTGCTCTAAAATGTCCACTCCAGTTGCTCCCCATTTATAGCAGCCAGCATATTATGCTACAGGACGGATTAAACATGCACTGTACTGGGCCTGTAATCTTGGTAATGAATACGACTTCCACAGCAGTGCTATTTGCTCATGTGGGCTGTTGGAGACTCGTACTGGCAAGGACGTGGCATTGAACATCAGGGGGGGGATTGTTTCTTCCAGGGTCTCCAGGTGTCTCGAGAATTCTTTCTAAAGATATTCATGGCGAAATAAATCCTCATTTTGTTGGCCAAGTTTTGCTCGCCATCCAATGCAGTTCTCTAATGTATGGTGTGGAGTTCTCTGCTGGCTGCTCACAAGCTCTTTTTCAAGGAGGGAGGAGGTTCGCGGTCCTCGCCACCTTCGTCGACCACAACTACTACCTCGACATCGTCCTCACCTTGGGCCGGCATGAGAGGGACGAGCCTGGCATCCAGGTCAAGGAGCCAGCGACTACAAATACCTCAGGTAGTCGATCGATCAGGTCATCCAGAGGATCACGGCTGAAACGGCACGGCGGCTCCTTCTCTCCCACCCCCGGCTCTCAATCCTTCCTCTTCTTGCTTCTTCAATTTTAGCACAATTGTGCTTGTATCCAGTGCCTGTAGTTCGATCCAAACCTCCATATCTGAGTGAATCAAAGTGAATCCTGCTGCCTGCCTGAGAGTACCTAAGATGCCAAGTCTGTTGTGGCCCGGGCGCGTCGACAATGGTGTGACGGTGTGGCCATGCCGCCCATGGGCATTGTGTCGGTGCAGAGCGTCTCCGCTGGGCTTCACTCCATGTCGCATGCGCCGACCACGTCACTAGCGCGTGCTGTGGCACTGGCTTTGACCCTACTCAACAAGTCACAGATGGGCTGCCAGTGGAACAGGGTTAATCGCCCACAAAACAGAAAGAAATTGGGAGGAAAAGAAAGAAAAAGAAAAATAGGAGGAGACCGTTCGACTTATTGTGTCGGGCGGGCCTACTAAGATCCAAAAAAAGCAAGTAAATTCAAAGAGTTGAAAAGAGGGAGTCTGAGGACGGTTTTTGGTCGAGAATTTCCCAAATTTTTCAAAATTATATTACTTATTTCCTTAGCATTTGAAAAATTGCAAACCTAATTTCATAAAAAAAAAATACATACTCCCCATGGTATTTGCATGCCGAAGTTGAAATTTCCACCGTGTTTCTTTGTATAACGATGTGTAAAATTGCATAGTCTAAATTCATGCTTTATCGGTAATTTATTGCTATTTTCTAGATTTGTATTATTATTTTCTTGTGCGCAAACGCTATGGATCACTAGAAGTCTAGAAAATTTGATGGATGTGTATAGTATTACTGAGCAACTCTTGAGAAACTTTCCATTGCTTTATATATTGTTGGCAAGAATAAAGCCATTATTGGGCATGCCACGTAGATGACTAAATTAGATCTATTATTGTATCGTAAGCATCGCGTTATGTAGATTCAAAGTGTTTCTTACTTCCACAACCATTTTACCGTTATTATAGACACTGCCTTTTAGTGATGCTGTCGAGACTATGATCGTTAGTATTGTGGATTATTCATATATCATAGGGGTAAGATATATGGAATCTCGACTGGTCAAATCATGGAGTTGTATGATTTTTGATGAATACTACAATCAAAAGTCCTGTCACTCATATCATAGCTTGGTATTATTTTTGCAGATGAATACTACGATGCCTATTTGTTACTATAGTTACCCTAAAGCTCTACTATGCCCGCGATACAAATCACGACTTGTAGGTTTAATTGTTTTGGCAGTGTTTCTTAAATTTCATATTTGTCAAGAATAAATGTTGTAAAAATACCGAATAATGCCCTATTAAATTTTGATGACTATGCATGTGTCTTTCTTCTCCATATCACTATACTTTGCTCACGCCAAAACAAACAATAGTGCTCAGCCCGCTAACAGAGAAGCAGAGGACATATCGACAAATAAACAATAAAATAGGGAGAAAGAAAGAAAACTAGTTTAGGGAATTTAGGAGAGAGAGAGAGAGAGAGAGAGAGAGAGAGAGAGAGAGAGAGAGAGAGAGAGAGAGAGAGAGAGAGAGAGAGAGAGAGAGAGAGAGCATAAGAGAACTTTGATGAGTCCGAATGAGCCCAAGCGAAGAAGACATCTCTGATTGGCTGATAACCAATTGGCTAAAGAGCTTAGTAACTTAAGTAGATTAGTCTGTTTGTCCTTTTGATCACAAGCTGGCATTTCTCTTCAAAATAAATCTGTGAAGGAGCAGTGCATTGTTACCTACCAACAATAATAAGTGGCCATGATAGTACTGTGAGAGCTTGCTGGCATCACTATATATTTGACAAATATCAAGAAGAGATGGTAGCAATCACCGCTCTCTCCCTCGCGCCTTGTTGGTTTGTCCATGCTGGAAGCAACATGCAAATTCGTACACAACCAAAGAGAAAGAGAGAATAAGCTGTACGAGGGACAAACTCAATAAAGAACACTTCGAGACTAGTGTTGTAGCACGGGCTACACGCTTACAGCGAAAAAGAGAGGAAAAGAGCCTTTGAAGTGTAGTTACGATAAATCTGCTAGTTAGGGAATAGGAGACGTCCGGAAAAAAATATTTGTGTATGGGCAGACCTGAGAACCAGGCCGCCGTTGTTGGTTATTCGGAGCTAAGCTTGAACCATTTGTACCACGGCCAACCGGAGACACCGCATGCGTCGCAGACCACGCTGCCGCGACACACCACACTGCTCTTGTCGATTGTTGCGCCTCAAACTGCTCTGCCACAGCATATCCTACTCTCGCCTCGAAGCGTCGCTACTCCTGCTGAACGTTCCGTCGCCTTGCAGGTCGACGACGGTGTGGCCATGCGCATTGTGCTGGGGCAGCGCGCGTCCGTTGGCCTTCACTGCTTGTGGCATGAGCCAACCACGTCACTGGCGCGCACTCCAGCACTGTCTTTCACCCTGGTCAACGGGTCGTAATGGGCCATGGAAACCGGTCAATCGTCCACAAAACGGGGAAAAATCGGTGAAAAGTATAGAAGAAAAATAGCGGGAGACAGTTCGACCTATTGCATTGGGACTAATAAAATTATAAAATCGAAAAGTGATAAAATTCAAAAGTTGAAAAGAGAGAACCTGAGTGGGTCTTTCTGTTGTGAACTTCTCAAAAATTCAAAATTATATTGGTTATTTCTTATCATTCAAAAATTGCAAAACCAACTTCATAAAAGAATTTGTTACTTCCCAAGGTATTTGCATGCTGAAATTGAAATTTCCACCGTGTTTCTTTGTATAACGATGTGAAATTACAGAGTCTACATTCATGTTTTATCACTGGTTTACTGCTATTTTCTAGTTTTTATTACCATTTCTTGTGTGGAAACGCTATAGGCCACTAGAAAATTTGATGAATGTGTATAGTATTTCTGAGAAAATATTGAGAAACTTTCCATTGCTTTATATATATCGGCACGTATATTACCAACAATAATAAATTCATTACTGGATATACCACGTAGATGATTAAATTATATCTGAATGGTCGCAACTATCTTGATTGGTGCTTTGACATGACAACTTTACCGTTTGACTTATTGCGTCGGGCCTAATAAAATCCCAAAAAAGCGAGTAAACTCAAAGAGTTCAAAAGAGGGAATCTGAGTGCAGTTTTCTGTCGAAAATTACCCAAATTTTTCAAAATTATATTTGTTATTTTCGTAGCATTTGAAAAATTGCAAACCTAATTTCATCAAAAAAAATATATACATACTTCCTATGGTATTTGCATGCCCAAATTGAAATTTCCTCCGTGTTTCTTTGTATAACGATGTGTAAAATTGCATAGCCTAAATTCATGCTTTATCAGTGGTTTATTGCTATTTTCTAGATTTGTATTATTATTTTCTTGTGCGCAAACGCTATGGGTCACTAGGAAATTTGATGGATGTGTATAGTATTACTGAGCAATCTTGAGAAACTTTCCATTGCTCTATATATTGTTTGTACGTATATTGGACCAAGAATAAAGCCATTATTAGGTATACCTCGTAGATGACTACATTAGATCTATTATTATATCGTAGACATCGCGTCATGTAGATTCAAAGTGTTTCTTACTTCCACTGCCATTTTACTTTATCATAGACACTGCCTTTTAGTGATGCTGCTGAGACTATGATTGTTAGTACTATGGATTATTCATATATCACAGGGTAAGTTATATGGAATCTCGATTGGTCAAATCATGGAGTTGTATGCTTTTTAATGAATGCTACAATGAGAAGTCCCTTCACTTATATCATAGCTTGGTATTATTTTTGCAGATGAATACTACGATGCCTATTTGTTACTATGGTTACCGTAAAGCTCTATGACACCCGCGATACAAATCACCACTTTTAGATTTATATTGTTTTTGCAGTGTTTCTTAGATTTCATATTTGTCAAGAATAGCTGTTGTAAAAATACTGAATAACACGCTATTAAAATTAGAAGACCATGTGCCTTTCTTGTAGACATCACTATACTTTGATCACGCCAAAACAAACAATAGTGCTCAGCCCACTAACAGAGAAGCAAAGGACATATCGACAAACTAACAATCAATAGGGAGAAAGAAAATCAGTTTAGTGACTTTAGGGAGAGAGCGAACATGAGAGAAATTCGTAACTTTAGTAAGTTTATTAGCTGAAAACCAATTGGCTAGCGAGCTTAGTAACTTCAGTAAGTTTATTATAAGATTTGCTCTGTCTTTCCTTTTGGTCAAAAGCTAGCATTTCCCTTCGAAATAAATCAGTGAAGTTGTGGTACATTGTTACCTACCAGGCAATAATAAGCAAGGATGACACTATGAGAGTTTGCTAGCACCAATATATATATTACAAGAATCAAGAAGAGATATCCATCATCACTCTCTCCCTTGCACCTTGTTGGTTCGCTATACTGGAAGCAACATGCAGATTCGTACGCAATCAAAGAGAAAGAGAGAATAAGTTGTACGAGGGGAAAACTGAATAAAAAACACTTCGAAAATTGTATTGTAGGATTTTCAAAAAAAGACTAGTATTGTAGAACGGGCTACACGCGTAGAGGAAACAAACAAAAAACTGAGGAGAAAGAGCTAGGGAAGTGTGGTTACGATTGTCGGTGTCAAAACCGGTGGATCTCAGGTAGGTGGTCCCGATCTGTGCATCAAGGCTGATGGTAACAGGAAGCAAGGGACATAGATGTTTACCCAGGTTTGGGCCCTCTCGATGGAGGTAAAACCCTACTTCCTGCTTGATTAATAATGATGACTAGATCATGGATGGCACGCGTTGCCGTGCCCATTCTTTTTGATAACAAAATGATAGGAATTTACACAGATATTTGTATATGTTTATTTCTTAAGTAATGGAAGAGTGAATATTCATTGGTAATAGCATCTAGTTGAGAAAGCTCATATGCTTTCATTTGATGTCCCTAATTCGAATTTGCAAGTTCCTCGGACACAATTTAGTAATCGATGAACTTTTAACTAAAGAATTCAAAAGAAATAAAACACGACCAAGATAATTAATTCCTCGTGATTGAGCAACACGCTTGATTCTTCAGCATCACTTTCCTCGAGACCATGCAACAGTTGCACTGAACATTGGTTCTGAATCTCAGGAAGCCCTGAAAACTGCAATAGAACAGAGGAAGGAAAGAAAGGTGATTTAATACAGCCATCAGAATACAAAATATTTTACATGCCAATGTACAACAGTATAACACCAATGCAAAACTTACTCTGAACAATCATTGTAGCATTTCCAAGCTTATTGAAATTGATGGTTGACTTGGGTAAGCCTGCACAAACGAAGACAACTTTGGAATTAATACTTTCGGCATTCAAATTGGGATATCTAATATATTTTTCATTTTCCACATGAATATTTTAGTAGGGATAAACCTTCCATTGACTGTTGAGGCTCACCTTGAAGCTATCACATAGGTCACATATATTACAACGATCTGAATTCCCTGGCCAACACTGAGATGACAATGGTTTGGACATCTAGCCACACGTAAGAGCATGCGGGTACAGAAAATAAAGATGTGTATTGCTGCAGCAATCCATCTTGATGAAAGAATGGTAGAAATATTTGAGGAAAAGTGACACGGGTGCATGTCTTGCCCATAACAAATAGAACCAGGCAAGAAATCCTGAGATTCAGAACTAAGAAAGCAAGTTCTGCACATGGCATGTAACCAATTAATATACTAACACAGTGCATGTTTAGTAGTACTCTCTAATTAACATCTTGGTACACCAGCTAGGATAGGAGGTGTAGGGCTGCCAAAAAGAAGTCACACAACATCTTACATATCATATACAGTATATAACTTGCATAAAGTGTTCGAACTGAGTCTAACCAATAGCAAGCTATCACAAAGAAGGTGGACACACAATTAGTTAATGGCGTGCGCTGATTCAAAAAACAAAAGGAACTTCTGCATGTAGCATACACTATCTGCTTTCAGCTAGCCAAAATAACATCGATGTTGGAATGGAAGCCTTAAACAGTCAATTAAGTGCACACATGGGTGGGTACCAGAACAATAACTGTAAAAATGTAGATCACTTCAAGCATTAAACTTGCATGATCCCAAGAAATGTAACAACTGATGAAGGCCCATAGAATATTGAACAACCACTCATCTAAAAAATCTTAAGAATCAAGGGGACCTTCATTCCAAATAATAATGCATGTTTTGTTACCTTGGCATTCAACATATTATTGTTTCCTAGAAATAGGGAAATAACCATAAAAGAAATAGAAACGCTCACACCATACATAAGAGCAAGTAAAACTTCAACGTTTGTTGTATGTTATGGAATGCTGAAGTGATACAACACCATATTGATATTTCAGAGATAAATAGGCTTACATATAGTATAAATTCTTTCGTATCACTTGAGTGGATGAAGCAAAAAACAACATATCCAAGGTAATAATTATTTCTGGCATCTCTTATGTGCAAGAGAAGGGGAACGTTACAGACAAACTGCAGGGCAGGAGCAGAAAATTTACTACAAAATGATCGACGTGTTAATATATCTTAACCAGTCCTGGGAATTTTACTCTCTGACTGTTCCTTTTATTTATTGATGTATTCTGAACACCTTGCAACTTGCACTTCTAGATGCCCTAAATATGATGCATGTGTAGGCAGCATGAACCTAAGAGGAAAGAGAATGCCGAATGTAAGGATTCCAGTAAGAAGCAATTTTTATTGGCCCTAATTAAAGACGATAATAAATTTTTGACAACTAAGGGCAGCTCTCTCAGCTGGAATGTTTTCTGGTCTACGTGTTGCCAATATTGATTTGTTCGTTATCATTTGTGATGATACTTCCACGCAAACTCAACCTTCCATGTCTTACATTTCTTTTAAAGGATACCATGTCTTAATTAAGGAGAGGGTTCCATTGAAAATAAAATAGGAGCGAACATCGATAAGATGAACATTTTTTTGAAATCCCAATAAGATGTTCTTTGTATCCGTGAACCCATATCTTTAGGATATAATTGACAAATTAAGCACAGCGTATGAGAGGACATGCTCGCATACCTCAAGAAGCTCAGCAGAAGTTGCACTTTTATTCTTGTTGCACATTCTGATGACATGAACAGAATTGTTGCTCGCTGTAGTATACCGATGCTAGCTTTAATAAAGGCAAACAATGAATTGTATATTTTCTTCTCCTCGAATGAATCACATCCAACAGACGCTCAGATAGAGATGAGTTGGATCAGAAATCACAAGAAGTCTGTACAGATTACAATATTATCATTTGGATCAATGAAATTCAGTTACTCAAGTATGAAAACTCCGTTCAGATCTATTGTGATGTACAAAATTGGTCGGTGCAGGTTAACGAACCTGTCCAGCAAAAGCGATGCACAACCTGGCCAAAACTTCCCCTGACGTCCGCGAGTACCTACAGAGGGTCCTCGATCTGGCGGTCTGGCGCACTCGAGGACGATAAATATGGCATGGGATCGGGCGCTCGATCTGGCGGTGGCGAGCCCAAGGACTCGTAGAAAAAAATCAGGTCCAGGATGCAGTGGTGTAGTGCCTCTGCCTGTGAGAGAGTGGAGCTCGTCGCCGGCACGAGGCAGAGCCCCTCCCTACTGCATATTCAGGTGAATACCGAAGGAGGACAACAGTGACATGGCGAAGACGGAGGCTTCGTTCCAACATGAAGGACAGGAGTTGCCGAGGATTAAACCGCGAGGGGCTGGAAGCCGAACGGAACGCATCAGGTGGCGGCGCAACATGTCTTGCCGGCGCGAGAGGGGAGAGATCGGGGTGGGAATGGGAGGAACCAGCCGGTGTGTTAGGCGGACGAGGGGGCTACAGGCCCGTTAGGCCCAATTTAACCATTGACGCCCAAAAAAGTGACGAGAGAAGCGGCCCAAAACGATTAGCGATCCTTATTAGCTTAACGGAGTCGCCAGACGCGATTCACAGCTAATCTGACGGTCAAAAGGCTAAAAAGTGATGATCGGACGGCCGGCAACGCTGATGGCCTGAGAGGGCTGGAAGAGTGCTCGGTTGTAATGTATCTAAATATGGGTACTACAAGGGTAGATCTACCACGAGATCGTAGAGGCTAAACCTTAAGAGCTAGCCTATGATGGTATGATTGTAATTGTGATCGACCTTCTATGGACCAACCTCTCCGGTTTATATAGACACCGGAGAGGGCTAGGGTTTGCATGGAGTCGGTTACAAGGAAGGAAACACAATATCCGGATCGCCAAGCTTGTTTTCCACGCAAAAGGAGAGTTCCATCCGGACACGAGCCGAATTCTTGAGTCTTGTATCTTCACGTTTCAATAGTCCGGACGTTGTACACAATCCGCCGCCTTGGATACCCCTAATCCAGACTCCTCAAGAGCCCTCGAACCAGGCTTCAATGACGATGAGTCCGACGCACAGTATTGTCTTCGGCATTGCAAGGCGGTTCCTTCTCCAAATACTCAGAGTAGTTATCGAACACGTAGACCGTGTCCGGATCTGCAAGATGATCTTCACATAGCATAAACCCGATCCGCTAGCAATCTTCGGGCGTCCTGCCCTTGCATCGTGGCCTGGTCCAACGCGAACCGGTGTTTCTTACCCCCACCCCGACTCGTGTTACGAGGCGGTTTTATTGGCACGTCCCGTCAAGGCAGAGATCATGTTCCTCTTATTACGGGATTTTCCATAAATATGGGCGTGCGTGACCCCACGACGGCCGTTGGTATAACTCCGTGTGTTTTTAGATAAGCCTCAAACGGTCATACCGAGGACTCTTGATATTCACCCCCTTTATAAAGGGGTCGAGGCCTACGCCTCTTTTCCACCTTCCTCGCGCCTTCTCGCACCTCGAGTTCTAACACCCGAAACCCAAGCTTCAACACCCCATATCCTCCAATATGTCCGGATCCGTCCCTCAAGGCCGGTGGGTGGCCTCCTCAATTCAAAAGGAAGACATTGCGAAGCTTAGGGAGGTCGGATACCTGACCACCGACATCCAGCACATGCTTCCCACTCTAGGGTAGGTCATCCCCACACCGGAGCCTAATGAGTGCGTCGTTTTTGTCCCTCACTTCCTCCGCGGCTTGGGCTTTACCCTCGATCCCTTTGTGAGGGGGCTCATGCTCTACTATGGGTTGGATTTTCATGATCTGGCTCCATACGCTATCCTCCATATCTCGTCGTTCATTATCGTGTGTGAGGACTTTCTCCACGTCACCCCACACTTCGGCTTATGGCTCAAGACCTTCAATGTGAAGCCGAAGATGATCGAGGGGCGACATGTCGAGTGCAGAGGTGCCGTAATAAGCAAGAACGTTGATGCCCAATGGCCGGAGGGTTCTTTCCCAGAAGTATCCGATGTATGGCAACAGAGGTGGTTCGATGTCACGGCTCCCCGAGGCACAAAGTGGGTGGCTTCTCCCGAGTTCCGCTCGGGCCCTCCGTCACAACTAGCATCTTGGACCGACATAGGATGGAATTGGGGGCCCGCTGGTGATGTACCAGTACTGCAGAATCGCATCCGGGAGCTTCTTGAGAGGGACATTAATCTTGTCAGCATAATGCAAGTGATGTTAATCCGACAGATGTTGCCGTGCCAACGCCGGCCTCTCTGGATGTGGGAGTTCAATCCGGAGGGTCCGCGAACTGTCAAGCACTTCTTCGGCTTGAAGCTCAAAGAGATGTGCAAATTATTCTTTGGACAGAAAGTAGAGTGTCCGGACACCACTGAGGATGCGAGCCTAAGTTGCATTCGCCTAGATACCCAAGTAAGTAGCCTTGATACCGGACACCTTGTTTCATATTTGTCATAATTGTTTATTCTGAAAATCATCCGCGGCCAGGAATGGCTCAGCAAGGCGGAGAGAATCAGGTGTCTGGCGCCACTTCCCGAAGGCTCGCCTAGCCCTACCATGGCCAAGATGCTCGACCGGGTGCTCAGCATAATGCCCTTGGGGAAAGACAAGGGGAAGAACGAAGAAATCGAACTCCACACGCTACGCATCCGAACCGGGGGAATTGTTTCCATCCCAAAGGAGGATAGTCGGGAAGGGGAGACTAAGGCCTCCTCCCTGCACAGGAAGAAGAGGGCCGCCTCCGAAGACCTGGAGACGGAGATGCCCAAGCAAGGGAAGAAGGTATCACCAATGGGCTCTGCCGCGACGGGCGTCCACACCGCGTTATGCCCGCCAACGGGCCAGCCCTCCACCGAGCTGTAAGTCAATCGTTAATTCGAAGGTACTGTGCTTTTCCTAGATCAGTAACCAGGATTCGCCTTTTGCAGTCCGGCTAGCAGCTCTTCTCAACAGAGTTCGTCTTCGGGGGATCTTCCTCCAAAGATGATGGAGAGCGAGAGCCCACCTACCTTTCCGGCTCATGAAGCGGGCGACACCGAGGTGTCGTCACGGAGGAGTATGGATCTGCCAAAGCCGGAGGTCAATGCGTCAGCCGCCCTGATCCCGGAGCGTTTAGCTCCCACGGGGGCGATGGGAAGGGTCCGGCATAGTTCAATGTCCGCCGGACGATCGACAGCCTACTAGAGCAAGTTAGCGCCTCGAGGAGTACCTCTCATTAATGAGCACGGTGCTCAAGAAGATTTCATCTGCTACAAGCGGTTTGAATGAAGCATTCACAAGCCTGCTCAGAGGCTTTGAGGTATGTAATGAAGAATACACTATTTCTTTGGCTGTGAGGCACGCGCTAGGTGTGCTCCATATAGGTAGTAGCCCCTGAGACTCTAGTTGCCCGCCCTAGGCGGCAAACGGGGGATCATAAACCAATGATTGTTTTGTAAATATGTGCAGGTACCTGTGGGTCCGGCCGCCGGCCAGTCCGTTGAAGTTGCCGAATTAACGAGGCAGATTGGAACGATTGATGCCGATATCACGCTGGTGAATGAGCGGCTGGACAAATCACAAGGTATGTGCTCTGCCTTCCTTTGTATAGGAAAATATGAAGGTGGTATGATATTAATGTAGTATGTTTGGTCTGTAGATGGTGCTCCTATCGTGGAGGCCCTGAGGGCGGAACTTGCCCAGGCCAAGGAACATGCTCGGGTTAGCAATGCGGCTGCCCTAAAGGCGGCTGAGGAATTGAGAGCCGAACAGGCTGCTCATCGCCGAAGCGAGGAAAAGTTAGCCAAAATGGCTGTGGAGTTAAAAAATGCCGCTGACCGGTATGAGCTCCTTAAAAAGGAGCATGAGGATAATTCGGCCGACCTGAACAAGGCACTTAATGCCACCAAGGAAATACAGACCGAGCTTAGGGGTGCGCGGGAGGAGCTCAACAGGCCGGTAAAATCGCGGCTGGAGCTCCTATTTGCCGCGGACGAAGTTTTTCGATCCGGCACGCCCCCGATGGACGCCGGAACTCGCGGATGCATATGCGGATTTGGCGAAGAGTACGGCCGACGCTGCCGAAGTTCTTCAAAGATCAAGGTGATAAGGAAGTGGAGAAGCTTTTCCGTTGCACCAATGCTCCCACTCGCCGCCGCCGTTAAGGACAAGATGATCGCCAGAATGAGCTTCACAAGCTGTCCGGCTTGTAATGCGGTATGTAATAGACCATCTTTGGTCAAGGGCCTAAGCCGACAAAGCATTTTGGCTTGGTGCAACACCTTGGGGCCGCGCCCCGATCGATGCCATGAGAAGGTTGGCGGCATAGAAGGTGCACGGATGGCTCTTGCCCGCTAAGTAAAGCGTGATGGATGATATGGATGCCACCATTATAGCATCCCAGATCCGTGGGGGCTAATATCCGCCGAGCACTACTTGGCGCAGTCACAGAGGGTGCCCGCCTAATAGAGGCGCAGGTTCAAGAATGTCTTGTTCGAGTGATGAATCGAATCATTGTAAAAACAATGTTTATTTTGATTATAAGGCTATATTTATACTATTTGCTTGAAAATATGATTGTGTCCTCGTATGGTTGTTTATATATATATATATATATATATATATAGGGCTGACTATTCATACTGTAATGTAATATTATTCTGCTACCCTTGCCCTCGTAAGGCGTGACGCGTCCGCTGATGCACTCCAGCCCCAATCCGACCCGCTTCTACCACGGAGGCAGCTGTCATGGGCGAAGGAAGCGACGGCGGCAGCCGAGCGAGGGAGCTCATGGCGCTGCGGACCCGCCGATGGTGAGTTTGCATCACCGCACCCAATCCACATCCGCTACTCCCACCAGCGCGCCGCCATCTAGCCATGCCGCCGCCCGACCGCCGCCACCATCGGTCGCTTCGTCCGGCGCCGAGCATCCTCACAAGATTTCCCCACCGCCGGCGGCGGAGCATCCTCGCTGCTTCCCCGCCGGGTGCCGATCCTCCTCGACGCCTCCTCCGTCTGGTGCAGAGCCTCCGCCGCTTACCCGCCGCCGGGTGCAGAAGCTTCAAGGCTTCACCCGCTGCAGGCGCCGAGATTTGCCTGGGCCGTGATCCACGTCTCCTGCCTCCGCCCGTCGACGGACCTCGTCGACAGAGCTCCACCACAAGCACGGTCGTCTCCCAAAAAACAATGGCTCCACCTCCCAACTTCTTGCCAATACACCGCCAACGAAACGAAGATGGAGTCACATGCGACAAGATGCAGATGATGAATTCTTCCCATACACATTACTAGCAACACCAAAGTTTTTCAGATCTGGGTTTGAATGAAGATAGGTACCATGTTTCGCCAATTTATCACCATCGCTTTATCTGTGGCTGCTATGCTCGCCTACATGTTACACTATTGGGTTCATGAGTACAAAATTGTGTGATGCATCCGTGTTGAATCAAGACATAGCAAATGCTTGCATCATTGCTTGCACCCCGCCACTTGATGCACAATTAGGATGTCGAGGTTGCCGCAAGCATCTAATATGCTATCTTCGCCTGTAAAAAACTTAAAACATATGCGCTACCCAAGTAGAGAGTGACAAAAGGTTCAGCTACCACCTAAAAAGTTGTATGTTTGCTATCTCTAAAGAGTACAAGTCATGTAGTTGCGCCATCGAACGATTAACAAAAATCAGAACCAAAAATTAAAATATATAGTTGCTACACAGTAAGTTCAGTGATACATAAGCTGGTAGTGCTTGTAATGTAGATGCATTGATGCGCGATTAGGATGTCGAGGTTGTCACAAGCATCTAATATGCTATCTACGCCTGTAAAAAACTTAAAACATATGCGCTACCCAAGTAGAGAGGACAAAGGGTTCAGCTACCACCAAAAAGTTGTGTGTTTGCTATCTCAGAAGAGTACAAGTCATATAGTTATGTTAGTTCAACGATTAACAAAATCATATCAAAATTAAAATATATAGTTGCTACACAAGAAGTTCAAGGATACATAAGTCGGCAAAGGTTTGTAATGTAGATGCATTGATGCACGATTAGGATGTCGAGGTTGTGCCAAGGCATCTAATATGCTATCTTCGCCTGTAAAAACAACTTAAAAACATATGCGCTACCAAGTAGATAGTGACAAAAGGTTCAGCTACCATTGAAAAGTTCTATGTTTGCTATCTCTAAAGAGTACAAGTCATGTAGTTGCGCTACCAAACGATTAGCAAAATCATATCGAAAATAATAATATAAAATTGGCACACAAGAAGTTCAAGGATACATAAGTCGGCAAAGGTTTGTAATGTAGATGCATCGATGCACGATTAGGATGTCGGGTTATCACAAGGCATCCGATATGCTATCTTCGCTCAAGTAAAAAAATTAAAAACATATGCCACCAGTATATAGTGATAAGAGTGTGCCACATTTACACACTAAGTTCAAAGATACATAAACTAGGAGTACTTCTACTGTAGTTGCATAAGTTGTAGAAGAAACAATACATCAGTACATCTGTGTTTGAGCATCAACGTTCATCAGTTCGGCTGAGAACGAACCAGATTAATCTCAAAACTGTTGAATGTTGTTTGCGTATATACAAGGCGGCGCACGAAGGTGAATTTCATGAGCCGGACAGATATGGGGCACCACCGTTATAACACCGTAAATACCGCCTGGTATTTCAACAAGATATGCAGATTTGAAGATACACCGCAAACATCGGCAGCACGGACAGTGTTCTTCTATACAAAGAAAGACCAATATCTGGTATGCAAGCTTTGTCATTGGGTTGCAACAAGGCCAACAATATCACCAACGACAAATGTTTTCCTTCCCAAAGGCATGCAAAAAGCCAAGGACAGAAGTCAGGATGGGTTGCAACAAGGCAGCTATGACAGAAGACCAGGCAAAAGATGTAAATTTTGGCCAATCTAGTAGGTTCAAAGGTACAAGATATGAGCCATATAGACAGAACAACCTCGAATGAATCTAAGGGGAGACAGCCAGACAACAAAAGACGGAGATCTTCACAACGCTGTTCCCTCCAAGAGATGCATTGCTGATGTGCTAAGGGTGACACCACCGCGCCTATAAACCAGGGAGAACAAGAAACACCAGATGCAAAGACAGAGCTATACACATGTAAGTATCCATATAGAAAAGAAAAAAACATAAGCACAGTCCATACCATGGTGTTGTGACCACCCCATCTAACATTTTTGTTTGCTCACCGCTGTGTGTAGCCACCGACATTGAAGCTTATGTTCGCCAAGGCTAGAGATGAGGTTTGAAACTTTCAAGAAACTAAGAACTTCTACAACTTATATGCAAAGCACACTCGGTTTTGTTGCCGTGGAAGGCCCCAAGTTTAAGACCGAGCCTACCTTTATTGCACATGCCATGGAGTTTATGAATCAAAGGTGTCTCAAGCAAATAGACAACAGAATAAGACGACAGCCGTAACTAACTGGGGGCTAAAATGAGGTCAAGAAGGAAAAAGATGGAACATTTGTCGAAAAGAGATAGTCCGGGAACACAACCACAAAGCTACAACCACCGCAGAAATGCTTGTCTTCTTGCACTCCCACAAAAACTTTGACAAAACAATCTTGAGTACGCCAAGTACCGCAGCTCAAAGGCATTGAACACGCGCAAATCATGAGCATACTGGGCGGTGATGACCCTGGTAGCTACTTCCTCGAAATGAATGCCAAAGACCTGATTAACCTGTAAGTACAAACTTGTTCTCCCCCCATAAACCGTCTCCGTATTTTTTCCTCTGTCAGTACAAACATATCACGCAACACATGCCCTGACGCCAGTTCAACATGCATTATTCAAATGAACTTTTGATATGCAGGAAAGCAAAGAATTCAA
Source organism: Aegilops speltoides (assembly GCA_021437245.1). Classification (NCBI taxonomy): domain Eukaryota; kingdom Viridiplantae; phylum Streptophyta; class Magnoliopsida; order Poales; family Poaceae; genus Aegilops; species Aegilops speltoides. The sequence continues at coordinate 104,644,503 of CM038146.1, forward strand.
GGATTGATGATGCGGACGATGTCCTAAAGACTATCAACTTCCTTAGGGAGATGAAAGCTATAAACAGGGAATTTTTCTGTGACATGCAACTCGATGAGTCCGACAGAGTTAAGAACATATTCTGGGCGAACGCAAGCTGCCGAGGGGCGTATCAGGACTTCGGAGACTGTATAACGTTTTACACAACATATAAGACCAACAAGTACCATATGCAACTTGGGGTGTTTGTCGGAACTAACAACCACTTACAGACAACATTCTTTGCTCTTGCCCTGATAAGGGATGAGGATGCAGATTCATTCAAGTGGATGTTCAAGACATTTTTAAGGTGCATGAGAATGAAGGCTCCTACATGCATCCTCACAGTACAACCGCAAAACCACCCCCAACAACCACCCCTTCCAAAAACGAAAAGTAAAGTAACACAAAAAATGTTGTGTCATTTATTCAGATATATGCACAACCATCTCTCGCCGACCACTCACATTTATTTCTCTCATTACTGCATCAAAGGCTCGCAATGGCTTTGGCGATCGCAGATGTTTTCAAGAACACAAGATATAAGCTATGTCACCGGCACATTATGAAGAAGTACAGGAACACCTTGCATACCAGTATTTCCAGACGAGGACCTTAAAGATGAATTCACATCATTCTCAACCGCCCCTCATGCCAACCGAGTTTGAGGATGCCCGAAAAGACTCATGGATAAGTACAACCTCCACGATGATGCCACAATGGTGGGCATGTGGAACTAACGTGAGAAGTGGATATCAGCCTACTTCAAGGAAATTTTCGCGCCAAGATGACATCCACACAAATAAGTGAGAGCATGAACTATGTGCTCAAGAAGAACTACGTTAATGAGAGACATAACCTACACAGGTTTGTCACCGTAAACTCATGCGCCAAAACTAGGAGGCGACAGAGAACCAGAGACAATGGGTAACCGGTATATCTCTATCACTTGTTGTGAGACATAAAATAACATGCTTACTAAAGTAAAACTTTATTGGAAGTTTTTCCGTGAGAAAACTAACAATATGATCATCATTCTTGCATCCGCAGTATGAACAAAACACGCCGACCTACTATGGGTTTGACACCAGATGGCAAAGTCAGACACACGAGCCGTGTACAATGAGATTAGAGATAGGCTGAAACCGAGCACGCCTTCACGGCGACAGAGACTAAGAGCCCACAATGTACCTAGTGCGCCACAACCACCCGCAAAATCGTCTCAGGGGCTCAAGACGCTGCTGTGTGGTGGCGACTCGTGGGAGAAACATATGAGTGCAAGTGCAGGCTATGGGACCACATTAGTGAGCAAAGGTAAAAAAGATGTTACATATCAGACTACTTTTTTGCAAAAAGTTTTGTTCGCAATGAAATGACAAAAACATGCACCTCTTCCAAAAAAATATGTGTCTTTTCAAGGCATGTCCTGCATGATGCATACAATTAAGGCTGCCATGCCCAGAAATACATACTCAGAGATACACCAAACGCCCAACATCCAGCCAACATTTGATGAAATGACTTGAGGACAGAGCGTGAAACAAGGCATCCCAATATCGCATTGAAAGCTCATCACGACGCTGAACATGAGGGTGCACAGAAAAGCTTGAGAAGCCAAGAGCAATGGCAAGGGCGTAATATCATGGACAACTTGAACAAGAACTCGACGCCATGCATTCTCAAAAATGGAGGTCTCATGGACAATGAAGACATTGACCAGATATTGCTACAATGTTATCCGAGATGAACCATCTGGGATCTATCAACCCGCTTGAGAACGAGGAAGAAGAGCAGCAGAACCGGAGCTTGCCCATGTGCACACTCAAGAGCGCCACAAACTAACATGCGAGATCATGAGCTTGATGGTGTCAGAGGCTAACGACATGACAATAGCACATCCTACCAAAGAAGAAGCAGAAAGGGTGATTAAACCCCAATATTCTCAAACACAAAGGGAGGAAGAGAAGACGAAGCAGCGAAAGCTGCAAAGCAAGAGCTAAAAGCCACCACGCCCCATCAAGCTGCTGTGGAATTTGGCCCGACGGCAAACCCTCGATAAGGGCATGCGGTTTCGCAACGCCGTGAGAAACCATAACTACCGACATGCCCACTCCGCACAGATGCCACTGTCAACAAGAACAAACAGATTGGAGCCACCCAGCTTTCTACAAATGGAGACATCACACGTAATAGCTACACTTGCCGCAAGTGTGGGGGGACTGACGGACATAATGCCCGCACGTGCAAAGTGGGCAAGGAGGTCGGTGGAGCTGAACATAAACAGGGCAAGGTACATAGTTCCAAGCAATCAAATGAAGACGATGAAGAGGAAGAGTTTGATGAGAATGATGGCCAATCAAACGAAGACAATGAAGATGACAGTGTCGGAGGCGAGGAAACTGAAACTAACGATGAAGCTGCCAAGGCTCGACCTGGAAAGAGCGCCAACAAGGCACAACATTCAGGGACAGTTAGGAGAAGCTCAAGACTGAACAATACATAGTGGTTATCCTGCCAGGCCAACTAAAAAATAACCTTGTAGTCCGAAATCGATCAACACACAAATGATGAAGCATTTCACAAACACTATCGCTACTAAGACTTATTTAGCTTTAACGCCGACACTCTCGATCGTAACTAAAGTTATTTTTAGTTTTCGATTTGTAAACTACCGGAGCAAATCACAAAATACATTTGAAAAACTTATCTCAGATATATCCGACAAAAACGACATCGTGACCCAAGAACTCAAGAAAATAATATGTCAATTAAAAATTTAAAATCTTGTAGTACATCAAGATCGATAATTCTCAAACGTCAAGATAACGCTGAGTACACATCAAGATCGACATAATTTCTGATTTGTGCTCACCAAGCAAAGGACATTATTATTTAAACCATTTGATAATCCTTTTGAATGCAGTCATAAAATAAATTTGAAAAACTTATCTAGATATATCTCGATGCAAAACGCCATCACAACCAAGAACTCAAAGAACAAAAAAATGCCAAGGAAAAATATAAACTCTTGTAGTACATCCAGATCGATAAATCTCTACCGGTAGTACAAAAGGCATAGTAAAACAAACACACAAGTTAACGACTCAAAAAATCATTTTGAAAAACAAAGCTATGCCTCGCTCCTCGCCAAATTCCAATTCGTAAACACCATCAAGACATGAAAATAATTACCTCAAGCAAAATGCTAATATAATACATCCCGCATCGGTGAAAATCTAATTTATCTCAGAAAACTACTCACGATTGTCTTGATATAAACAATCCTTTAAAAATACGAAAATTGTTTTAAAAAACATTAGCACCACACATAGTCTCACCGGTATTTGGTACGCTCAATTGCACTTCAATCATCATCCGAGTACGACAAAGAGAGGAGTTCGACTTCCATCAACACCGACGCCGACACGCAAGTGGGATAAGCAGCCGATAAGTACAGCTTGACTATACGAATCGGTGCCACAAAGAAATGCCATCATCACCACCGCAGACGCAAGTGGGATTTGGCAGGTCATAAGTACAACTTGACAAGACTAGTCGGCTCAACAAGAAAACCATTTCACTTGGATGGTTAGTTCTACATCGCCACCATCCGCGCCACCCATCGAAAGCGGTTGGCACAAAGGATCGCGAACAAGGACCCCACGCCACAACACCCACTACACACACGACCCCAAACGAACCGCCATCGCAAAATCCCCGCCCACGACCGCACAAAATCCCATTCTTCCACCTCTCCTCGCTCCCACAAACCACCATTGCCGCCCATTTCCACCGAACACAATCCAAAACTTCTCTCCAAAGCCCATAGTCGCCGGAGGAAGGCCATGGCGGAGGAACCGTCCGCCAAGCGTCATCATGCCGAGACGTCGGACAAGAGGAGCAACCTCGTCGACATTAACGTCCCCGGCGAGAAGCGTGAGTACACAACAAGCCTCAAAGGGGTTGAGCTCCACGGCAACGAGACGCTGGAGATCGCTCGCACCAAAGGTACCGTAAAAGGCCGACGAGGTTATCTCCGTGCTCGATGAAGCTTACGGCAGGGTTCGAGGATCGCCGGTGTTGGTGTGCACTACACCAACGAAGATGAACCTCCCTGTATAAGCAGTCCCGCAGCTTAGCGCCAACGAACTCGCTTGGTGTACCACATCGCAGCGCCACAAAATGGTGAGCAAATCCTACCATTTGCCCCGCGTATGGTTTATCTGCTTTATTACTATCAGATCCTCAAAAATTAATCACACTTGCTTTCCCAACTAGATGTACTAGTGTGTTTGTGAAAAGTGGATGCACTACTGCATTTTCTCAAGTAGATATACTATGAAATGTATTTATGAACCTGATGCAATGGATTAATATTTGGAAAATATTATGAAGATTAAATTCTGAAGTTGATCGACTAGTGAAGTTTTTGAAGTTGATACAATAGAGTAGTCTGTACTGATGTATTAAAAAGATGTTTCAACTTGATGTAGTGAAGTATTTTCTGAATTTGATCTAATGTTATTTTCATAAGAAAATAAACTCAGACTTGGTGAAGCACTGGTTTCTCTCATTATCCCATTTCAACCAAAAAGACAAAACTAGTGACAATGCGTAACATACAACATTGATCAAACTATGTACAATCAAAGAAGAAAAATAACATGATGTACTTAATTTAAATTCAGAACTTTCTTTACTAGTTTTTGAAGTACATTCTTCCATTGTTTATCCTACATAAAAAACTACTTCATGGATTCATCGCTTGTAAAACAAAAACAAAAATGAATAATTCAAAACATCAAAGTAATGCTAATATTCAAAATGTCTCTGCCCTTGCAGGCCCAAGCGCCTGACCGAGATGCTACAGCGTGAGAAGTCGATCACATTTGCCGGTTTCAGCATTGAAAGCGACAAAGAGAAGCTGAAGTTTGTTGGGGAACGTAGTAATTTCAAAAATTTCCTACGCACACGCAAGATCATGGTGATGGCATAGCAACGAGAGGGGAGAGTATTGTCTATGTACCCTCGTAGACCATCAAGCGGAAGCGTTATGACAACGCGGTTGATGTAGTCGTACGTCTTCACGAATCGACCGATCCAAGCACCGAACGTACGACACCTCCGTGTTCAGCACACGTCCAGCTCGCTGACATCCCCGGCTCCAATCCAAATAAGCATCGGGATGAGTTCCACAAGACGACGGCGTGGTGAAGATGATGATGTTCTATCGCGCAGGCTTCGCCTAAACTCCGCGACGATATGACCGAGGTGGAATATGGTGGAGGGGGCAACACACACGGCTAAGGAACGATCCGTGAGATCAACTTGTGTGTCTATGGGGTGCCCCTGCCTCAGATATAAAGGAGTGGAGGAGGGAGGGCCCGCCTCTCTATGGCGCGCCTTAGGGGAGTCCTACTCCCACCGGGAGTAGGATTCCCTTCCTAGTAGAACTAGGAGCCCTTCCATGTAGTAGGAGTAGGAGAGAAGGAAAGGAAGAGAGAAGGAAGGAAGGAGGGGCGAGCCTCCCCTAGTCTAATTCGGACTATGCCTTGGGGCGCGCCTGCCCTAGGCAGCCCTCTTTTTTCCCGTATGGCCCAATAAGGCCCAATACTTCTCCGGCGACCTCAGAATCTCCCAGATTCAAAATGCCCAATTACTCGAATCTTCCGAACTCCGAATATAGTCGCCAATACATCGATCTTTACGCCTCGACCATTTCGAGACTCTCGCCATTTCCGATATCATCCGGACTAACACCTTCGTACATCAAAACTCATAAACTCATAATAAAACTGTCATCGTAATGTTAAGCGTGCGGACCCTACGGGTTCGAGAACTATGTAGACATGACCTAGAACTGTTTCCGGTCAATAACCAATAGTAGAACCTGGATGTTCTTATTGGTTCCTACATATTCTACGAAGATCTTTATCGGTCAAACCGCATAACAACATACATTGTTCCCTTTGTCATCGGTATGTTACTTGCCCGAGATTCGATCGTCGGTATCCTATACCTAGTTCAATCTCAGCATCGCAAGTCTCTTTACTCGCTTTCAATATTTCATCCCGTAACTAACTCATTAGTTACAATGCTTGCAAGGCTTAAGTGATGTGTATTACCGAGAGGGCCCAGAGATACCTCTCTGACAATCAGAGTGACAAAGCCTTATCTCGAATTACGCCAACACAACATGTACCTTTGGAGACACCTGTAAGGCACCTTTATAATCACCCAGTTACGTTGTGATGTTTGGTAGCACACAAAGTGTTCCTCCGGTAAACGGGAGTTGCATAATCTCATAGTTACAAGAACATGTATAAGTCATGAAGAAAGCAATAGCAACATACTAAACGATCAAGTGCTAAGCTAACGGAATGAGTCAAGTCAATCACATCATTCTCCTAATGATGTGATCCCATTAATCAAATGACAACTCATGTCTATGGCTAGGAAACATAACCATCTTTAATTAATGAGCTAGTCAAGTAGAGGCATACTAGTGACACTCCTTGTCTATGTATTCACACATGTATTATGTTTCCTGTTAATACAATTCTAGCATGAATAATAAACATTTATCATGAAATAAGGAAATAAATAATAACTCTATTATTGACTCTAGGCATATTTCCTTCAGCCTCCCACTTGCACTAGAGTCAATAATCTAGTTCACATCACCATATGATTTAACACCAATAATTCACATCACCATGTGATTAGCTCCCATAGTTCACATCGTCATGTGATCAACACCCAAAGGGTTTACTAGAGTCAATAATCTAGTTCACATCGCTTATGTGATTTACACCCAAAGAGTACTAAGGTATGATCATGTTTTGCTTGTGAGAGAAGTTTAGTCAACGGGTCTGTCACATTCAGATCCGTATGTATTTTGCAAATATTCTATGTCTACAATGCTCTGCACGGAGCTACTCTAGCTAATTGCTCCCACTTTCAATATGTATCCAGATTAAAACTTTGAGTCATCTGGATCAATGCCAAAACTTGTATCGACGTAACCCTTTACGACGAACCTTTTTGTCACCTCCATAATCGAGAAACATATCCTTATTCCACTAAGGATAATTTTGACCAAAGTCCAAAGGATCTACTTCCTAGATCACTATTGTACTCCTTGCTAAAATTAGTGTAGGGTATACAATAGATCTGGTACAAAGTGCATACTTTATAGAACCTATGGCTGAGGCATAGGAATGACTTTCATTCTCTTTCTATCTTCTCGCCGTGGTCGGCTTTGAGTCTTACTCAATTTCACACCTTGTAACACAGTGCAAGAAACTCTTTCTTTGATCTGCTCCATTTTGAACTACTTCAAAATCTTGTCAAGGTATGTACTTATTGAAAACTTATCGCCTCTTGATCTATCTCTATAGATCTTGATGCTCGATATGTAAGTAGCTTTACCGAGGTCTTTCTTTTAAAGAACTCCTTTCAAATACTCCTTTATGCTTTCCAGAAATTCTACATCCTTTCCGATCAACAATATGTCACTCACATATACTTATCGTAAAGGCAGTAGTGCTCCCACTCACTTTATTGTAAATACAGCTTCACTTCAAGTCCAGATAAACTATATGCTTTGATCAACTTATCAAAGCGTATATTCCAACTCCGAGATGCTTGCACCAGTCCATAGATGGATCGCTGAGCTTGCACATTTTGTTAGCACCTTCAATTGACAAAACCTTCCGTTGCATCATATACAACTCTTCTTTAAGAAAACCATTAAGGAATGCAGTTTTGACATCCATTTGCCGATTTCATAAATGTGGCAATTGCTAACATGATTCGGACAGACTTTTAAGCATCGACACGAGTGAGAAAATCTCATTGTATTCAACATCTTGAACTTTGTCAAAACCTTTTTCGACAAGTCTAGCTTTGTAGATAGTAACACTACTATCAAGATCCGTATTCCTCTTGAAGATCAATTTATTCTTAATGATTCACCGATCATCGGGCAAGTCAATCAAAGTCCACACTTTGTTCTCATACATGGATCCTATCTCGATTTCATGGCCTCAAGCCATTTCGCTGAATCTAGGCTAACCATCGCTTCCTCATAGTTCGTAGGTTTGTCATGGTCAAGTAACATGATCTCCAGAACAGGATTACCTTACCACTCTGGTGCGGATCTCACTCTGTTTTACCTACGAGGTTCGGTAGTAACTTGATCTGAAGTTACATGATCATCATCACTAGCTTCCTCTCTAATTGGTGTAGTAGTCATAGGAACAGATTTCTGTGATGAACTACTTTCCAATAAGGGAGCAGGTACAGTTACCTCATCAAGTTCTACTTTCCTCCCACTCACTTCTTTCGAGAGAAACTCCTTCTCTAGAAGGGATCCATTATTAGCAACGAATGTTTTGCCTTCGGATCTTGTGATAGAAGGTGTACCCAACAGTTTCCTTTGGGTATTCTATGAAGATGCATTTCTTCGATTTGGTTTGAGCTTATCAAAGTTGAAAACCTTTTTCACATAAGCATCGCAACTCCAAACTTTAAGAAACGACATACTTAGGTTTATCGCTAAACCATAGTTCATACGGTGTCGCCTCAACGGATTTAGATGGTGCCCTATTAAAGTGAATGCAGCTATCTCTAATGCATAACCCCAAAATGATAGTGGTAAATCGGTAAAATACATCAAAGATCACACCATATCAAATAAAGTGCGGTTACGACGCTCGACACACCATAATGTTGTGGTGTTCCAGTGGCGTGAGCTGTGAAACTATTCCACATTGTTTTAATTGAAGACCAAACTCAGAACTCAAATATTCGCTCGCGATCAAATTGCAGAAATTTTATTTTCTTGTTACGATGATTTTTTCACTTCACTCAAATTCTTTGAACCTTTCAACTATTCCGCACTTATGTTTCATCAAGTAGATATACCCATATCTGCTCAAATCATCTTGTGAAAGTCGAAAACAATGATACTTGCCACGAGCATCAACACTCATTGATCGCATACATCGGTATGTATTATTTCCAATAAGTCAAGAGCTTGTTCCATTGTTCCGAGAACGGAGTTTTAGTCATCTTGCCCAAAAAGCACGGTTCGCAAGCATCAAATGATTCATAACCAAGTGATTCCAAAATCCATCTTTATGGAGTTTCTTCATGCGCTTTACACCGATATGACCCAAACGGCAAGTACACAAATAAGTTGCACTATCATTATTAACTTTGCATCTTTTGGCATCAATATTATCAATATGTGTATCACTACGATCGAGATCCAACAAACTATGTTCATTGGGTGTATGACCATCAAGGTCTTATTCATGTAAACAAAATAACAATTATTCTAATGAATAACCAGACGCAATAAACACGATCAAATCATGTTCATGCTCAACGCAAACGCCAAATAACATTTATTTAGGTTTAACACTAATCCCGAAAGTATAAGGAGTGTGCGATGATGATCATATCAATCTTGAACTACTTCCAACACTCATCGTGACATCCCTTTACCTAGTCTCTGCTTATTCTCAGAATCTTGTTTCGAGTTACTAATCTTAGCAACCTAACAAGTATCAAATACTGTGGGATACTATAAACACTAGTAAGGCACACATCAATAACTCAGATATCAAATATACCCTTGTTCACTTTGCCATCCTTCTTATCCACCAAATATTCAGGGCATTTCCGCCCAAAGGACCATTTCTTTGCAAAGTAAGCACTCCGCCAGTGCTTTGGTCCAGCTTTGGTCTTCTTCACGGAGTGACAACTTGTTTGCCATTCTACTTGAAGTTTCCTTTCTTTCCCTTTGCCCTTTCTTGAAACTAGTGGTCTTGTCAATCATGAACACTTGATGCTCTTTCTGATTTCTACCTTCGCGATTTCAACATCACGAAGAGCTCGGAATCGCTTTTCGCCATCCCTTGCATACTATAGTTCATCACGGTACCAAGAACTTAGTGATGGTGACTAGAGAATTCTGTCAATCACTATCTTATCTCGAAGATTAACTCCCACTTGATTCAAGCGATTGAAGTACCTGCATAATCTGAGCACATGCTCACTTGTTGAGCGATTCTCCTCCATCTTTTAGCTATAGAACTTTGTTGGAGATTTCCTATCTCTCAACTCGGTATTTTCTTAAAATATTAACTTCAATTCTTGGAACATCTCATATGGTCCATGACGCTCAAAACGCCTTTGAAGTCCCGATTCTAAGTCGTTTAAGTATGGTGCACTAAACTATCAAGCAGCCATCATTTTGAGCTAGCCAAACGCTCATAGCGCCTCGTGATATGCTCTTGTAATAGGTTTGTCACCTAGCGTGCATCAAGGACATAATTCTTCTATGCAGCAATGAGGATAAACCTCGATCACGGATCCAATCCGCATCATTGCTACTAACATCTTTCAACACAGCTTTCTAGGAACATATGAAAATAAACATATGAAAGCAACAACGCGAGCTATTGATCTACAACATAGATATGCTAATACTACCAGACTAAGTTCATGATAAATTAAAGTTCAATTAATCATATTACTTAAGAACTCCCACTTAGACATACATCTCTAGTCATCTAAGTGATCACGTGATCCAAATCAACTAAACCATAACCGATCATCACGTGAGATGGAGTAGTTTTCAATGGTGAACATCACTATGTTGATCATATCTACTATATGATTCGCGCCGACCTTTCGGTCTCCATGTTCCGAGGCCATATCTGCATATGCTAGGCTCGCAAGTTTAACTCGAGTATTCGCGGTGCAAAACTGGCTTGCAACCGCTGTAGATGGACGAGAGCTTAGCACACCCAATCATCACGTGGTGTCCGGGCACGATTTAACTTTGGCAACGGTGCATACTCAGGAGAACACTTCTTGATAATTAGTGAGAGATCATCTTAAAATGCTACCGTCAATCAAAGCAAGAATAAGTTGTATAATAGATAAACATCATATGCAATCAAAATATGTGACATGATATGGCCATGATCATCTTGCGCCTTTGATCTCCATCTCCAAAGTATCGTTATGATCTCTATCGCCACCGCATGACACCATGATCTTTATCATCTTGATCTATATCAATGTGTCGTCACATGGTCGCCTCGCCAACTATTGCTCTTGTAACTATTGCTATCGATAGCGATAAAGTAAAGCAATTATTTGGCACTTGCATCTTATGCAACAAAGAGACAACCATAGGGCTTCGCCAGCTGTCGATAACTTCAAAAAACATGATCATCTCATACAACAACTTATATTTCATCACGCCTTGACCATATCACATCACAACATGCCCTACAAAAACAAGTTAGACGCCCTCTACTTTGTTGTTGCAAATTTTACGTGGCTGCTACGGGCTTAGCAAGAACCGTTTACCTACGCATCAAAACCACAACGATAGTTTGTCAAGTTGGTGCTGTTTTAACCTTCGCTAGGATCGGGCGAGCCACACTCGTTCAACTAAAGTTGAGAAACCGACACCCGCTAGCCACCGTGTGCAAAGCATGTCGGTAGAACAAGTCTCGGTAAGCGACGCGTAATGTCGGTCCGGCTGCTTCATCCAACAATACCGCTGAACCAAAGTATGATATGCTAGTAAGCAAGATGACTTGTATCGCCCACAACTCACTTGTGTTCTACTCGCATATAACATCAACGATAAAACCTAGGCTCGATGCCACCGCTGGGGAACGAGTAATTTCAAAATTTCCACGCACACGCAAGATCATGGTGATGGCATAGCAACGAGAGGGAGGGTATTGTCTACATACCCTCGTAGACCGCTGCCGGAAACGCTATGACAACACGGTTGATGTAGTCGACGCCTTCACGAATCGACCGATCCAAGCACCGAACGACGGCACCTCCGTGTTCAAGACACGCCCAGCTCGATGACGCCCCTGCCCACCCAACAAGGCCGGGATGAGTTCCACAAGACAATGGCGCGGTGAAGATGATGATGTTCTACCGGCGCAGGCTTTGCCTAAACTCCGCGACGATATGACCGAGGTGCATATGGTGGAGGGGGCACCGACACAGCTAAGGAATGATCCGTAGATCAACTTGTGTGTCATGGGTGCCCCCGCCTCAGATATAAAGGAGTGGAGGAGGGGAGGGCTGCCCTCTCTATGGCGCGCCTTTGGGGAGTCCTACTCCCACCGAGTAGGATTCCCTTCCTAGTAGAACTAGGAGCCCTTCCATGTAGTAGGAGTAGGAGAGAAGGAAAGGAAGAGAGAAGGAAGGAAGGAGGGGCGCCGCCTCCCGCTAGTCCAATTCGGACTATGCCTTGGGCGTGCGGCCTGCCCTAGGCAGCCCTCTTTCTTTCCCGTATGGCCCAATAAGGTCCAATACTTCTCCCGCGAATTCTCAGAATCCTCCCAGATTCAAAAATACCCGAATTACTCGAACCTTCCGAACTCCGAATATAGTCGCCCAATATATCGATCTTTACGCCTCAACCATTTAGAGACTCTCGTCATGTCCCCATCTCATCCGGGACTCTAACACCTTCGTACATCAAAACTCATAAACTCATAATAAACTGCCATCGTGAACGTTGCGGCGGATTCTACGGGTTCGAGAACTATGTAGACATGACCTAGAACTGCTTCCGTCAATAACCAATAGTGGAACCTGGATGTTCATTTTGGCTCCTACATATTCTACGAAGATCTTTATCGGTCAAACCAAGATAACAACATACATTGTTCCTTTGTCATCGGTATAGTTACTTGCCCGAGATTCGATCGCCGGTATCCAATACCTAGTTCAATCTCGCTATCGCAAGTCTCTTTACTCGCTTCATAATATTTCATCCCGTAACTAACTCATTAGTTACAATACTTGCAAGGCTTAAGTGATGTGTATTACAGAGGGCCCAGAGATACCTCTCCGACAATCGGAGTGACAAAACCTAATCTCGAATTACACCAACCCAACATGTACCTTCGGAGACACCAGAGAGCACCTTTATAATCACCCAGCTTGCTAGACGCTTGGTAGCACACAAAGTGTTCCTCCGTAAACGGAGTTGCATAATCTCATAGTTACAGAACATGTATAAGTCATGAAGAAAGCAATAGCAACATACTAAACGATCAAGTGCTAAGCTAACGGAATGGGTCAAGTCAATCACATCATTCTCCTAATGATGTGATCCCGTTAATCAAATGACAACTCATGTCTATGGCTAGGAAACATAACCATCTTTAATTAACGAGCTAGTCAAGTAGAGGCATACTAGTGACACTGCTTGTCTATGTATTCACACATGTATTATGTTTCCAAGCAATACAATTCTAGCATGAATAATAAACATTTATCATGAAATAAGGAAATAAATAATAACTTTATTATTGCCTCTAGGCATATTTCCTTCAAAGTTGTCCGTATGGAGATCAACCCCAACAAGTTCATCGAGATTCAGCGCAAGTGAAGAGTTCTATACACCGGAAAAGAGTACGACTCCTTGACTGATGTTGCAGCCAGCATCATCCACCCATTCTACAAAGGCATGAAGAACAAGATCAACATGCCGGAAGACTACAAACTGTGGGGAACCAGCGAGCTGCCAGACAACCTCATCGAGTACGCAGGAGTAGATGCATACGCCGCATACAAGTCATGGTTCATGATCGACTACATCACAGCCGGTTCGGAATATGCGAAAGAGCGGGAGGCTGAAAACTTCTACGACCGCCCCTATTGCCCCTTTGCTGGATGAAGATAACATCAGAGCCTGTCTTTGTTTTACTTCCGCTTGTGCTTGCCTTTTATCTTCTTGTTTCAAATTAGTAGTTTGCTCTTGTTGGGTTGAACCAGTATGATTATGTCGTGCTTGTCATGTTTGAACAAGTTTAGTTGCGTCATCAAGTACAATGTTTTGCTTATCTCATTATATAAGTTTGGTTTTGTAGCTTCATATGTTGTTAATCCATCATTTCAAAAATTCAAAAAGTAGCTTCTGAATGGAACGTTGTCGTTGCTCTAAAGTATTAGATATGATGCAACTAATCACACAACGTTGTTTCGGTCAAGACAACACAAGACACTTGATCGGACAAGACATTCTTACTACAATAAAAAGTACAATGAAGCATCAGTCGTAAGCGCTACTATGAATGCACTATCAAGACAACTTAGTCTACACACAAAGTACCATAGTTCTGAAATGACACCGTAACAACAAGTATCACCACCGTGGAGTCAAGTAGTAGATTCAAAACAAACAAAAAATGACCGCCAAGGTCAGCGCAGCCCTCACAATGCTAGATACTTGAACTCGAGCCGTGGGCTAATCCTAGTAATCAAGACAACGCAGACCCGCCGACCAGGCCCACAGTCAAGAGAGAGAGCGAGCGCCGTATAAGCGCCAGTAAGTGTTCGAGGAGTTCGACTGCGCGCCTTCACTCCCCTTATAAACAGGTCCGGAGCCCCCTCGACTAGCGAGGTGGGACTAAACCCGAGCAAGACGCGAACGACGATCAAGATAGTCATACAGACGAGCTATCTGGGCCGAAAAACAGCCCAATAGCATACATCGTCAACAAAACACCCCACCAAATAAGCACACGTATACAAACCAGATGGTGGGACAAAAGAAAAATAAACTACAAGAAAAATGTTTGTCAATTAACCTGTACAAGAAAAAAGGAAAAAAATGATACAAAAACAATGAACCTCTAAAAAGAATGTAACTTAATAGCCTATCTGTTAAATGTACATAATTTAAAAACCGAATTAAATATTACTTTCAAGTTCACCTACTAAAACTCAAAAGTTCAAAACATATAATTTTGCCAATTATGCTAAATTTCTTATTTATATAAAATCTGACAAGTTCAACTACTAAAGCTCAAAAAGTTCAAGCGATAATGTTTGTCAATTATGCTAAATATCTTATTTATAGAAAACCGACAAGTTCAACTACTAAAAATCTAAAAGTACAAAACATATAATGTTTGTCAATTATGCTAAAATTTCCTATTTATATACAATCTGATAAGTTCAACTACTACAAACTATAAAGGTTCAAACATATAATGTTTGTCAATTATGCTAAATTTCCTATTTATATAAAAACCGACAAGTTCAACTACTAAAATTCAAAAGCTCAAATAGAATATATTTGTCAATTCTGCTAAATTTCTTATTTATATAAAATATGTCCACACCACAACGAACAATCTGGTCGTAAAATAATCTCAAACACCCAACCTAAGTTGTAAAAAATCAGTTCAAAACATACATACGACAACAAAGGTTGAAACAGATGATCGATCAGCCGCCGCACCACTGTGACATCAAATTTCAAAACCGTATGCTTGTATGAAATTACAATTCAGTTCACGCAGTACTAAAACATAAGTGCACTAAAATGAGAATACAAAACTATACAGCCTAACCTAAGTTGGTACAGATGAAAATAAAATAAGTACAACTTTTGAGCAACAACTCGTGACACTGAAAAAATGTTTTGACATAAACTAGTGTATAAAGACTTCAATAGAAAAACAATGCTTAAACATCCACACCGAAAAACGCCACAGAGCCATACGTCACCTAAACAAAGGCAAAATGCCATCGCACCACCGCAGGACGCAAGTGGATTTAGCAGATTGTAAGTACAAATTGACAAGACTAATCAGGGCAGTAGTAAAAAAAATTGTCTTGGACGGTTAGTTCTTCGAGGCCACCACCCGCGCCACCCACTAGGTGGTTGCCACGACGCACTGCAGAACGGCGACCCCCACGACCACTACACCCACGTCCCCGACGAACCGCCTCCAACACACCACCGTCGACGTACTCCAAAAAGACCCCATTGTCTTCCATCTCTGCCTCATTCACAAACCACCATTGCCGCTTCCATCTACACTGCACACAAACCCAAAAAATTCTCTCTCCCATAGCCCACAGTCGCTAGAGCAAGGCGATGGCGGAGGAACCTTCCACCAAACGTCACCATGGCGACACTTCAAACAAGAGCAGCAACCTCGCTGACGTTCACGTCCCCGGCGAGAAGCACGAGTACACCAAAACGCTCAAAGGGGTTGAGCTCCATGGAAAAGAGACGCTGGAGATCGTCTGCACCAGCGAACCAGACAAGGCCGACCAGATGATGAGCAGGATCAAGATGAAGGGCGGCGGCTTGTATGCAAGCTTCATCGGAGTTGATGTGGAGTACACCGACGAGGAAAAACCTCCACAGATGGCGGCAGTCCTGCAGTTGTGCGTCGAGGAACTCTGCTTGGTGTACCACATCGCAGCAGCAACAAAATGGTAACCCATACTACTGTTCATTCGTCTGTTGTACCAGTACTAGTCGCTAAAAACTTAATTAAAACTTGTTTCCCAACGATTATAGTCATCTTCTTGTACCAGTAGTCATTGAATGCTATGATCTACTATAGTCTATGAAGCAGATGCACGATTACATGTTTCTCAAGTTACATGCATTTCTGGAACTGTGAAATGGATTGTTTCACCAGATTTGCATCTGAAAAAAAGTTTATAGCATTCTGAAATTGATGTACTAGCATAGTTTCTGATCTTGTTGTACTAGTATAGTTTATAGAATTGATGTATTAAATGATCTTTGGTGAAGTCTTATAGGTCCATATCTTGATGCACAGGTTTCTCAAAACTAAATTTTGAACTTGATATAGAATTTATGCACAAAGATGTATCAATCACTGGTATAGGCCTTTTATTCAACAAAAAAGAAAACTAAACTTGAATCAAGCAGCGCATGAATCATTGACTCTGGTAAAAAATGATTCTCTAATTTGGTGAAGCAACGAAGATAGCAAAAAATAAAAATATAACACGGTGTAGTTGAATTTAATTTCAGGACTTTTTGTACTAGTTTCTGAACTACATTCATGCATGGCTCATAATATATAAGCATCTACCTCATGGATTATCGCTTGTAAAACATAAAAAATAGTAGAATTAAATACTCAAAAAGAAGACTAATCTTTAGAAAATGTGTGTGTCCCCCCTTGCAGGCCCAAGCGCCTCAAAGACTTCCTACAGGAGGAGAAATAGTACACATTTCTTGGTTTCAAGATTGAGGTGACAAGGAAGTCATGGAGTCTGGTTTGGAAATCAACCCGAACAACTTCATCAACATGCAGCGCAAGTGAAAAAATCCAAAGAACGACAAATACTACGACTCCTTGGCCGATATTGCAGGCGGCGTCATCCACCCATTCTACGAACGCATGAAGAAGAAGATGAAGAGGGAAGACCACAAACTGTGGGCGACCAGCCCGCTGACAGACAACCTCATCATGTACGCAGGAATAGATGCATACGCAACGTACAAGTCGTGGAAGACAATCGACAACATCGTGACAGGTTGGGATATTTCAAAAGAGCAGGAGGTCAACTTTACTACCACCGCAACTTCATGGATGAAGATGCATGAAAGTCTCGATTCGTTATGTTGAACCAGCTACCATATGCTATGTGTGTCCTTAGTCTTGTTGTTTCAGATTTGTAATTTCTTTCGCTTTGTTGAACCAACTACCTTATGCTATGTGTGTCGTGGTTTGAACAAGTTTGTATATGTCTATCAAGTACATCGCTTGCTTATGTCATCCAACAAGTTTGCTAGCTTCCTATTTTGTTGAACCATCATTTGAAAATTGATAGTAGCCTTGGACGCCAAGACAGCTTAGACATGAATGGTAGTACTATCACACTAAAAACAAGTTTTAGTTTCATAAGAACACTAAAAGACTAAGTTTCACCAAGGACAACATGTAGTACTAAAAGCATCGTGCTAAAAATAGAAATTAGAAAATTCACTAAGTAATGCATCAGAAAAGCAAAAACCATCAAGACGTATTTCCTAGCAACTAGCATGCTAGGACTGAAACTTCGTACACTTGAACACACGGTACATTCATTCTACAAAATATAAAAGGAACGGAAGCTTCAGTCAGATTCCCAAAAATAGTGACACACTAAAAATAACAGAATAATACAACTGAAATCTTAGTACAACTAAGACTGTACGGCAAGTGCTAGGATTATACCAAACATTGCCTAGAGAAGAACCACATCCTAGAGAAAAGAAGGCCAAAAACTAAATCAAAAAGATATAAGTTCGATAAAGGAGAAAAATCACAAGAAACACAAAGCAGAAGACGACTAGCCTCAAACAATACAAAAGTAAATAATTAATCAAAGTACTAGCATGATTGAAATCTCAAGACAATTTAGTTTATTTGGTAAGTGCTATGATGATGCCAATTAAAGCCTTGAGAAAAGAAGTAGTTTTGAACTTAATAGGGCTATCTCTTAAACGTAGCTAATTTAAACTAGTGCTTTAACTTGTACCATGAAGTGTAACTGCTAAAGTTCGATAAGTTCAAACAAAAATTAGGCGCCAAATTTTAAAAGCCTTACGCTGAATGAGATTACAAATTAGTACTAATGTAACTATATCATAAGTACAAGAAAAAGAGAGTACAGAAACTATAAAGCAAAGGACACACTAAAAATAATAAAGAATAATACAACTGAAATCTCAAGATAATTAAGACTATACGGCAAGTGCTAGGATTATACCAAACATTGCCTCAGAGAAGAACCACAACCTAGAAAAAAGAAGGCCAAAACTAAATCAAAAAGATATAAGTTCGACAAAGGAGAAAAATCACAAGAAACACAAAGCAGAAGACGATTAGCCTCAAAACAACACAAAAAGTAAATAATTAATCAAAATACTAGCACGATTGAAATCTCAAGACAACTTAGTTTATTCGGTAAGTGCTATGATGATGCCAATTAATGCCTTGAGAAAAGAAGTAGTTTTGAACTTAATAGGCTATCTCTTAAACGTAGCTAATTTAAACCAAAGGCTTTAACTTGTACCATGAAGTTCAACTTCTAAAGTTGATAAGTTCAAACAAAAATTAGGTGCCAAATTTTAAAAGCCTTACGCTGAATGAGATTACAAATCAAGACTAACAGACTATATCATAAGTACAAGAAAACGAGAGTACGTAAACTATAAAGGTCAAACTTAGGATGGAATCACATAAAAGTAAAATAAAATCTAACTTTCTCAAAGAATAACTCATATATACACTTGAAAAACAGTGTTTTCAGCTCAACTAGTATATAAGACTTCAAGACAAAAATAAAGCTTAACCAAAACGAATTCTCGATGAAACATACACAAGTGAAACAGCTATTCAACCGCACAATCATCATGGGAAAAAAGTTTGTTAAACATTGTGCCACCCTTCAAACACAACACAAAATATACTAGTTATTACATAGTACTCGACAAGACATCAAACACTACAAAATAGAGCCTACAATGTTTTCAAGAGATATATCACACAACTATCCAATTCACTATGCAAATGATGACCATTTCTCCTATGCATCAGAGCCAAAGCCCAAGCTCCTTGGGAAGCTCCAGAACCATAAGATGGTTATTCCGCTGAACACAACTCTATATAGATCCTCGCTGCCCAATCAACAATGCGTGGCTGCAAAAACAATAAAACAAAATTATAAAAATTATGACACATAAAAAAGGATGCACAATAAGCCAAAAAGGAAATTGAAAAGCACAACAAGAAACCCACGCCATAATCTCAATGTTCTCAACGATCTTTTCACCATCGTAGCATCCCGCATACTTCGAGTATAATGGCCACATTCATTTTCCCTTGAACTGAACCTTGACAAACGTTGGTTTCTTTTGCAAACAGCTCCCAATTGGGCTGCTTGCTCGCATTGTAATCGAGCATCACCATACACAGCCTTCATTACTTTGACCATTCTAGAAATCAGAAAAACAAAACAACCCACACAGTTTTAGGTCTCGTAAAAACCGTAAACAATGATGCGTAAAAATTAATCCAAAGACAGATGATAAATGTCACTCACAATCTTCTCGCAGCCTTTTGTGATAGGTGTTCTTCGAAGGACGGTGGTTCTTCGGATAAGGTAAAGAGTCAAGGATGTCAACGCTACTTCGGTACCGATTCATGACATATAAGGAATAGTGGTTCACTTTCCTATCCTTTGATAAAACCATAGGCTTGAGTAGAGGCATCATGATCTAAAAACAAATGACCAAAAAAGAGATGTTAAATATTCAAAATAAAAACCAGCATCACAACAAAAAAAATAAAAAACCAAAAAAATCAGTTAGTAGATCTCACAAGGTCGGCACTGAGCAAGTCTTTGTTAGCTTTAACATAGCTCTTGAAATCTCTCGCTCCAGTCTCCACATTAAGCTCTTTATTTTCATCCTCAGAAATGAACAAATAAGAACAACCTGCAAAAAGCCAAAATAAAAAATAGACAGCGTAAAGGATCAACAAGCAAAAGTATTATTAAAACTCAGAAAACAATAGGCAGTCTTGTTCAATGTAAAAGAAACCGATCCGATTGATTACCGAGATGAAATATGGACTCAAGAATATCCTTTTCCCAGATGCGAAATCAACATTTCTCTCAGATCTTGCTTCCAATCATCAATGAGGAAGTCCATTATATCACCCTCCATCATTTGCCCAGTGAAAAACTTCCCGATGCGATTCCCAAAGGAAGTCGCCACGCTTCCATCAGTCAGGTATCATTGAAAATGTATTCTCGCAAGACACACAAGAACAAAAAGAAGGTAAGCAAGATAAGGCATTCATAGCAGTTCAAGTTGTATAAAAAGTAATAGTTCAGTCATATTTACCTAGCAGCTATAAACAACAAAAGAAAAAGGAGGAAAAATAATGAGAGATACTCACTCGGCATACTTCTCACGCCATTCATCACTAAGCAACAGCTTATACAACCTCATGAGCCTTGTCCAGTGAGGGAATTTATGAGGGTGAAGTCGCATGTGGGAGCAAAACTTTATAGGAGCTCAAGCATGCGTCAGGCTTACAACATTGCTGATTCCAAAGCAGATCTTTCCTAGCACCACCAGCTCTACGAGCCACTATTCCAAAGAAGGGAGATAAACCTTTATGCAGCAGCTAGCCCTCGTGACTCTTCCAACGGCAGCAATCTTGTCAAACACCAGATCTTGTCTTTTTTGGAGAACGCCCCTGGCTAAGATCAATAGCTATGCGCCGAGCTCGAGAACTGCTACCAAAGAACCTGTAGTCATGCTCACCAAGATCCAACCACTCACCGAAAAAATAAAAATGAGTCCACACAAAGCGAAGTTCAAATACATATTTCATGACAAGATCAACAGAGAAGTACAAACTGCAAAAAAAATACTAAAGTCCATGCACACTTACAGGGTTCGATGCCAAACAAACCCCTGAAGTCAACATCAAACACATCACTAGTTGCGCAGGTGTACAACAAGGTCTTCCTAATGTCCAGAATATCTTCATGGCTGTAATCGACCATTTCAATTACACCATCCTCCCGGCAATAATAGGTCTTGTAGTTTTGTAGCATAAAGAATCCACAATCATGCCTCAGAGAACAAAAGAAGAAACAAAAATGGTACAACACAAAATCCAAAAATACAGAACAACATCCACCCAAAGAACAAAAAGAAACACCAAAAATCATTAAAAAACAGATACTCACGTGTTTTTCTGCTGAGGCACCCGCACAAACTCACAAGAGAAACCATCAATATGCACCGGTGAGAATGGTTTGGCCCTATCTAGACTGGACTCTCCAAAGCTTTTTATATTATCCGTCATATTCCTTAAGAATCTATGCATCACCCGAGGTTTCATCACGGAGTGAATCAAGACACTCGAAACGATGGAACCTCAAATTCAGAACAACCAAGCACCAATGCCCAGATTCGTCGCTAGGCTTCATGGTAGGCACAAATGACGGCGGATCAAATGTAGGGAAAAGAAGCTGGAAAAAAAATCGCAGAGGAAAAATGAATTTACCAAAGTCATAATGAAACTAAAAATTCAGCCTCTAATCAATAAAATAAAGAGATGGAAAAATTAAATTCAGAAGTACAAACAAAAAATCACATAATCATAATGAAATTATATCCACCGCCCAAAGATGAGGAACAATCATATCAGTTCAGTTTCCTTGCAACAATAAGTGCATCTTTAATAAAAAGCATGGATCATTCATAAGTACAGGTGTAAAAAGCAGGCTAATCAAGTTCATTCCCACACCTCCCAAAACTGAAAAGAAAAACATGTCAGTTCTAGTTAATTAGTACAAAAAGTCCAAGTTCACATACTTGATCGAAACCATCAGCACCTGATCTCGTGAACCAATTTAACACATTAGAATCAATATTTCCATCACGGATCTTGGTCTGTTGTACAAAAAGAACAACAACAGTTAGAAAATTGTCAAAACAAGTTATCATCCTATTTACAAAAAAATCAAAATACTGACCGTCACTTATCTGGGAACTATCAACTTGTCGTTGTCTCTGCATTTCGACGAGAGAATATAAAACAACATCAAGATCGTTCGAGTTGAGCATGCCAGTGGGGACAAACGCTTTAGCAATAGAACCAACACTGGCATCACATTCTTTATTTTGAAACATCGGCTTGTGACTAGAAAAACACAAAAAAATACATGAATTAATACTACTGCAACAACAATAATAATCATACGAAAGAAAAAAAAGTGACAAAATGTTATGGGCAAAATCCCAAACTAACCATTTAGTACGGTTCGTATGCAACCTCGTAATAAATAAGAAAAATGTATCAACCTTGACAACATTATCACTTTCTGCTTGCAGAAAAAATGATGAAAAATAATAAGTTCAACAACTACAAGAGAACATGTCCAAAATGAAAATTTGAGAAGTACACCCAATTTACAAGTGCTTACCTGGACTATCAGGGTTTGACGACGATGGTAGTTCCTGTGATGAGACCATTATGCCTCCAGTTTCAGGGTTTGACGATGGGACATCTTGAGAGGACACCAATATTGCTGCGCTTTCGTGGTCTCAGAGAAAGAAAATCTCGAGACGACAACAACGCCTCCTCGGCCAAGGGGTCAGAACAAAATGATAGAAGTAAATCATCATCCTCAGATGGCACCTCCTCCACGCTAGAAGCATCTTGCAATGCATCACCGTAATCAAGACCTCCAGGAGGGAAATTCTCCGGCGGCAAATCTTCACAACCATAAACATTCTCATCCCCAAAGAATACCAACACCAGTAATTTGAATCAGTATGTCGGCAGCACCAAAGATCCTCATCAGCAACTTTGGTGCCAATATTGCGCCCACTACTCAATGGAGCATCACAAGCATCATCTCCGCCACTAATCTGACGTTCAACATCAGTAATCTGACGAATTTTTTTCCAGAAAAAGTGAATAATATGAACAAAACTAACAATAAAAAATAAAGTACCAATGATGTGCATAGAAAAATAAACCTTGGAAGCATTCGCTCCAACATTATCGAACTTGTCAGCTGCTAACATTCAAAGCAACATCTCCAATGGCAAACAAGGCTCATCGCCAACAATATCACCCCGATTCAAAATGTAATGAGACAAAAATAATGCTATTAAGAGCAACAATAAACACAAGGAATTAAAACAAAAGTAACAAAAAGGTAGCTACCCCTTGCAAACTCTAAACGTGTGGGATAGAAAATGAACAAGGAGGACACATTGGTGCGCATGAAAATTAAAAAGAATATGAATAACCACGATGAAAATAATAAAACCTTGCACTTATCAAGGATGAATCATTAACTCCACGGTCAACATCAGCTTCAACATTATGACCGGTCTCCTCGCATGAAAAGAAAAATTAATAACCAGATGTAGATCGATAGCTCAACTACAATATCGACAAACAGAACAAACATAGTAAAAACATACAAACAACGAGGACTGACTCACATCAACAACAGGGTTCTCAACCGACATCGCTCAGATGTCGATCGTAAACATTAGTCTCAATGCGATCGTCGGCCCTGCTGTCGGTGCCAACATCCTCATCATGATCAATCTACATGAAAAAGAAAATTGCTAATGAATAGATGAAGATGAGGAAGTTCAACTACAACACTGACAACAGGACAACAAACTAAAAATTGCAAACACCGAGGACTGACTGACATCAACATCATGGCGCTCAAAGCCAACATCATTCCTTTCGTGATCAAAAACATTAGCCTCGGTACAATCACCAGCCCTGCTGTGGGTGGCAGCAGCCTCATCCTGCTCAAACTGCTTGATAACAACATTTGCACTTTCTTCATATGGCTTGCAGCGAGAGTTTTGCGTAGTTCTGAAACGCTTCATGTTGTTCAACAGATGAACCGAGATCTGAACTAGATTAGCGGCACCGTCATGCATGTCACCGATTAAAATTCTCTCCATCTCAATGTAGTCAACAGCTTCCTCTGTTAAATTGTCGACCTTCGTGAAGGATACCATTTATACAGCTCAAACGCCGATCGTCGTTGGGACCTTTTGCACTCGTAACACACATGACTTAAGATATGCTCAAGACGCTCCAACGCCGAGACAACAACATCAATACCAAAACCCCGCCTCTGGAAGCACTAGCATTATTAGGGCCGGAGGGCATAACCAGCACCCTCAACACCACGACCATCCTCAACTCATCGGACAGAGATGAAGACTTCAAACCTCGAGACGATTTACATCTCCAGATCGCCGCTTATACACTCGAAAAAAACAACCTCCTCTTGAGTTTTCTACTACAAACAAAAGGGAAAAATAGTTAATCAATCAATGCAACACATAGGAAAAATAAATCACGATACTAACAGATTTAAAATCAACACCACTAAAAACTTTAGTGTCATTGCCAATTTGTTAGTATTTACCAAGAGCCGCTTTAGCAAAGTTATTCAGTTCAACCACACAAGAAACAACAAGATTAAAAAACCATACCTAAACCATACAAAATATAAACAGACAACCCTACAAAGACACATGTCCACTACAAGAAAAAAATAGCTATACCTAAATTAAAAAAGGTCCAAGACACAAACCAAACAAAACTCACCGAAGCTTCCCAAACACCCAAGTCTTTGATCTCAGATTGTTTTTTTATCAAATCTGATATACCAGATCGGAAAGCTTGGCAGATCCATGAAACATATGTCGGGACTCGTGATGTCGCTCATGGTCTTGCCACGGATAAGGCAAATAAGGTACATTAGTATGGCCCTATGGCACACTCGTGATTGCCTTCCCAAGAGTATCACCATTTTGGTACTTGGCAACAGCCCTTCTAAGCTCATCAACCATCAACTCGGCAATAATCCATATTAGCCATGTCCTCGACGAGACCTCAAACATTGCTGCCTCTCCGAAACACGTAAGCAAGACTGTGCAACACCACCTTCATAAACACAATCATGAAGAACACTTTCAGAGCAAGGTCATCTTTGCTAGGATCCTTGACGAGCACCTTGAGCTTATTCCTCAAATCCTTTGTCTTGATATCTCTCGTCCTTTCTAATGTCAAGTCCGATCTTAACTTCATCGAGCTGCCGCATATCCGCCCTCCCGACGGCCTTGGCGCAGAATTCACCACCACGAGGGAACCCAAATAATTGTTGTATACCATCACTAGTGATCCGTGTTGGGGAACGTAGTAATTTCAAAAATTTTCCTACGCACACGCAAGATCATGGTGATGTATAGCAACGAGAGGGGAGAGTGTTGTCTACATACCCTTGTAGACCCGGCGAAGCGATCACAACGTAGAGGAAGTAGTCGACGCTCTCCTCGCGATCCGACCGATCCCGGCGCCAAGCATCTGACGCCCGAAGTTCTTGACACACGACAGCTCGATGACGCCCTCAGACCGATCCAGCCGAGTGTCGAGGAGAGTTCCACAAGACGACGGCAGGACGATCTTGATGTTTCACTGCCAGGCTTCGCTTAAGCTTCATGACAGATAACCGAGGTGGAATATGGTGGAGGGGGCACCGACACGGCTAAGGAACGATCTCACGATCAACTTGTGTGTTCAGGTGCCCCCTGCCCCTCAGATATAAAGGAGCCAGGGGAGGGGGCCGGGCGGCCTAAGGAGGGCGCTGCCAGGAGTCCTACTCCTCCGGGAGTAGGATTCCCCAATCCTAGTCCAACTAGGATTCCTGAGGGGGAAAGAGAGAGGGGGCTGCCCTTCTCCTAGTCCTAGTAGGACTAGGAAGGGGGAGGCGCGCCCAGCCTTGGGCTGCCCTCCTCCTTTCCACTAGGCCCATCGAGGCCCATTTACCTCCCGGGGTTCCGAACCTCCCTGCCTCCCAGAATTCTGCTGCCCGAACCATTCAACTCCAAACATAGGCTTCCAATATATCAATCTTTATGTCTCGACCATTCCGAGACTCCTCGCCATGTCCGTGATCACATCCGGACTCAACTCCTTCGTACATCAAAATACATAAACTCATAATAACCGCCATCGAAACCTTGCGCATGGACTCCTACGGTTCGAGAACAATGTAGACATGACCTAGAACCATTCACGGTCAATAACCAACAGCGGACCTGATGCCCATATTGGTTCCTACATATTCTACGAAGATCTTTATCGGTCGATCGCATAACAACATACGTTGTTCCCTTTGTCATCGGTATGTTACTTGCCCGAGATTCGATCGCCGGTATCCAATACCTAGTTCAATCTCGCATCGCAAGTCTCTTTACTCGCTCCGAATACATCATCTCACAACTAACTCATTAGTTGTAGTGCTTGCAAGGCTTCAGTGATGTGCATTACCGAGAGGGCCCAGAGATACCTCTCCGACAATCGGAGGACAAAACCTAATCTCAAATACGCCAACCCAACATCCGCTTTTGGAGACACCTGTAGTAATTCTTTATAATCACCCAGCTACGCCAGACGCTTGGTAGCACCCAAAGTGTTCCTCCGTAAACGGAGTTGCATAATCTCATAGTTACAGAACATGTATAAGTCATGGATAAAAGCAGAGCAACATACTAAACGATCGTGGTGCTGTCGATGGAATGGGTCATGTCAATCGATCATTCTACTAATGATGTGACCTTGTTAATCAAATAACAACTCATTTGTTCATGGTCGGAAACATAACCATCTTTGATTAACAAGCTAGTCTAGTAGAGGCATACTAGTGACATCTTGTTTTGTCTATGCATTCACACATGTATCATGTTTCCGTTAATACAATTCTAGCATGAATGATAAACATTTATCATGAAATAAGGAAATAAATAATAACTTTATTATTGCCTCTAGGGCATATTTCCTTCAGCCTCCCACTTGCACTAGAGTCAATAATCTAGATTACATAGTAATGATTCTAACACCCATGGAGTCTTGGTGCTGATCATGTTTTGCTCGTGGAAGAGGCTTAGTCAACGGTCTGCAACATTCAGATCCGTATGTATCTTGCAAATCTCTATGTTCCGGCCCGACTAAGTCCCGATGGAATTGAAGCATCTCTTGATGTGCTTGGTCCTCTTGTGAAATCTGGATTCCTTTGCTAAGGCAATTGCTCCAAGATTGTCACGTAAGATTTTCATTGACCCGATGCACTAGGTATGACACCTAGATCGGATATGAACTCCTTCATCCGCATTCTTCATTAGCTGCCCGGTTGCTATGTATTCCGCTTCACATGTAGATCCCGCCACGACGCTTTGTTTAGAACTGCACCAACCGACAGCCCTCCGCTTAGTGTAAATACGATCCGTCTGCATTTAGAATCGTCCGGATCGGTGTCAAAGCTTGCATCAACGTAACTGCCATTTATGAGCTCTTTGTCACCTCCATATACGAGAAACATATCCTTAGTCCTTTTCGTATTTCAGATGTTCTTGACCGCTGTCCAAAGGATCCACTCGATTACTTTGGTACCTCCCTCGCTAGGCTTATAGCAAGGCACACATCAGTGTCTGTACACAAGATTGCATACATGATAGAGCCTATGGCTGAAGCATAGGAACATCTTTCATTTTCTCTATCTTCTCAGTGGTCGGGCATTGAGTCCGACTCAACTTCACACCTTGTAACACGTGCAAGAACCCTTTCTTTGCTTGATCCATTTTGAACTTCTTCAAAACTTTGTCAAGGTATGTGCTTTGTGAAAGTCCAATTGCCGCCTTGATCTATCTCTATAGATCTTGATGCCCAATATGTAAGCAGCTTCACCGAGGTCTTTCATTGAAAAACTCTTATTCAAGTATCCCTTTATGCTATCCAGAATTCTATATCATTTCCGATCAGCAATATGTCATCCACATATAAGATCGTAAATGCTACAGAGCTCCCACTCACTTTCTTGTAAATACAGCTTCTCCAAAAGTCTCAGACAAACCCAAATGCTTTGATCACACTATCAAAACGCTTATTCCAACTCCGAGATGCTTGCACCAGTCCATATATGGATCGCTGGAGCTTGCACACTTTGTTAGCTCCCTTTGGATCGATAAAACCTTCGTTGCATCATATACAACTCTTCTTCCGTAAATCCATTCAGAATGCGCTTTACATCCATTTGCCAAATTTCATAATCATAAAATGCGCAATCGCTAACATGATTCGGACGACTTAAGCATCGCCACGGGTGAGAAGGTCTCATCGTAGTCAACCCCTTGAACTTGTCGAAACCTTTATGCATAAGTCGAGCTTTATAGACAAGAATATTACCGCCACCATTTCTTCTTGAAGATCCACTTGTTTTCTATTGCTTGCCTACCTCGGCAAGTCAACCAAAGTCCACACTTTGTTTTCATACATGGATCCCATCTCGATTTCATGGCCTCAAGCCATTTTATGAACTGGGCTCACCATCGCTTCTTCATAGTTCGTGAGGTTCATCATGATCTAGTAGCATGACTTCCGTAACAGGATTACCGCATCACACTGTGCGGATCTTACTCGTTGATCTACGTGGTTCTCAGAGTAACTTGATCTCAAGTTTCATGATCAACATCATCAACTTCCTCCCTACTTGGTGTAGGTGTCTCGTAAACCGGTTTCGCGATTTAACTACTTTCAAGTAAGGGAGAAGGTACTATTACCTCATCAAGTTCCACTTTCCTCCCACTCACTTCTTTCGAGAGAAACTCCTTCTAGAAAGGATCCATTCTTAGCAACAAATGTCTTGCCTTTGGATCTGTGATAGAAGGTGTACCCAACTGCCTCTTTTGGGTATCCTATGAAGACACATTCGATTTGGGTTCGAGCTTATCAGTTGAAGCTTTTTCACATAAGCATCGCATCCCCAAACTTTAAGAAACGACAACTTTGGTTTCTTGCTAAACCACAGTTCATAAGGTGTCGCCTCAACGGATTTCGACGGTGTTCTATTCAGGTGAATGCGGCCGCCTCTAGAGCATAACCCCAAAACGATAGCGGTAATCAGAAGAGACATCATAGATCGCACCATATCTAGTAAAGTACGACATGACGCTCGACACACCATTACGCTGTGGTGTTCCGGTGGCGGAGTTGCAAACTATTCCGCATTGTTTCAAATGTAGACCAAACTCAGAACTCAAATATTCACCTCCACGATCGATCAGAAACTTAATTTTCTTGTTACGATGATTTTCAACTTCACTCAAATTCTTTGAACTTTTCAAATGTTTCGACTTATGTTTCATTAAGTAGATATACCCATATCTCGCTAAGTCATCCGTGAAGGTGAGAAAATAACGATATCCGCCACGAGCCTCAACATTCATCGGACCACATACATCCAGATGTATGATTTCCAACAAATCTGCTGTTCTCTCCATAGTACCGAGAACGGTGTTCTAGTCATCTTGCCCATGAGGCACGGTTCGCAAGTGCCAAGTGATTCATAATCAAGTGACTCCAAAAGTCCATCAAGATGGAGTTTCTTCATGCGCTTTACACCGATATGACCTAAACGGCAAGTACACAAATAAGTTGCACTTTCATTATCAACTCTGATCTTTTGGTTTCAACATTATGAATATGTGTATCACTACTATCGAGATTCATAAGAAATAGACCACCTCAAGGGTGCATGACCATAAAAGATATTACTCATATAAATAGAACAACCATTATTCTCTCGATTTAATGAATAACCGCCTCGCATCAAACAAGATCCAGATATAATGTTCATGCTCAACGCAGCACCAAATAACAATTATTTAGGTCTAAAACTAATCCCAAGGTAGATGTAGAGGTAGCGTGTCAATCGCGATCACATCGACTTTGGAACCATTTCCCACGCCGATCGTCACCTCGCCCTTGCCGAGTTCGCTTAATCAGTAGTCCCTGCTTCGAAGTTGCAAATATTAGCAACGAACCAGATCAAATACCTGTGTGCTACTACGAGCTCTAGTAAGGTACACATCAATAACATGTATATCACATATACCTTTGTTCACCTTGCCATCCTTCTTATCCGCCAAATACTTGGGGCAGTTCCGCTCCAAAGGACTAGTCTGCTTAAGAGAAGCACTCGCCAGTGTTTAGGGCCGACTTGGGTTTTTCTCCCGAGCAGCAACTTGCTTGCTGTTCTTCTTGAGATTCCCTTCTTCTTCCCTTTGCCTTTCTTCTTGAAACTAGTGGTCTTATTGACCATCAACACTTGATGCTCCTTCTGATTTCTACCTCCGCAGCCTTTAGCATTATGTAAGAGCCTGTATAGTTTTCACTAACCCTTGCATATTATAGTTCATCACGAAGCCTTTGTAGCTTGGTGGCGTGATTGAGAATTTCACAATGACACAATCATCCGGAAGATTAACTCCCAATTGTGTCAAGTGATTGTAGTACCTGCACATTCGAGTATATGCTCACTAATGTAACTGTTCTCCTCCATCTTACAGCTATAGAACTTATTGGAGACTTCATATCTCTCAATCCGCATTCTGTTGAATATTAACTTCAACTCCGAACATCTCATATGCTCCATGACGCTCAAAACGCCGTGAAGTCCCGGTTCTAAGCCGTAAAGCATGGCACATCGAACTATAGAGTAGTCATCAGCTTTGCTCGCCAGACGCTCATAACATCTCGCAGCTGCATTAGCAAGAGTTCTGCACCTAGCGTGCATCCAGACGTAGCTCTTCTCGGCAGCAATGAGGATGATCTCGTTACGGACCCAAATCCGTAATTGCTACCATCATCTTTCAACTTTGCTTTCTCAAGGAACGATTAAAATTCAACGGAACAACAAAGACGAGCCATCTATCTACAATCAAACATAAACAAGCAAGATACTATCAGTACTAAGTTCATGATAAATTTAAGTTCAATTAATCATATTACTAAAGAACTCCCACTTAGAAAGACATCTCTCCACCATCCAAGTGATCACGTGATCCAAATCAACTAAACCATAACCGATCATCACGTGAAATGGAGTAGTTTTCAATGGTGAACATCTTATGTTGATCATATCTACTATATGATTCACGCCGACCTTTCGGTCTCCGTGTTCCGAGGCCATATCTCGCATATGCTAGGCTCGCAAGTATAACCCGAGTATTCTCGCAGTGTGCAAAACTGGCTTGCACCCGTAGATGGACGAGAGCTTATCACACCCGATCATCACGCGGTGTCCGGGCACGATTTAACTTTGGCAACGGTGCATACCCGGGAGAACACTTCTTGATAATTTAGTGAGAGATCATCTTATAATGCTACCGCCAATCAAAGCAAGATAAGATGCATAAAAGGATAAACATCACATGCAAATCAATATAAGTGATATGATATGGTCATCATCATCTTGTGCTTCATGATTCCATCTTGTTGCACCACCATGATCACCATCGCCACCGCGCGACACCTTGATCTCCATCGCAGCATCGTTGTCGCCTCGCCAAACTTATGCTATTACGACTATCGCTACCGCTTAGTGATAAAGTAAAGCATTACAGTATGCATTGCATTGCATACAATAAAGCGACAACCATATGGCTCCAGCCATTGCCGATAACTTCGTTACAAAACATGATCATCTCATACAATAAAATATAGCATCACGCCTTGACCATATCACATCACAACATGCCCCGCAAAAACAAGTTAGACGCCCTCTACTTTGTTGTTGCAAGTTTTACGTGGCTGCTACGGGTTTAAGCAAGAACCAGCCTCACCCACGATCAAAACCACAACGATATTTCGCCAAGTAGACTCCGCTTTAACCTTCTCAAGGACCGGGCGAGCCACACTCGGTTCAACTAAAGTGAGAGAGACAGCACCCACCAGCCACCTTTAAGCAACGAAAGTGCTCAGAGCGGTGAAACCAGTCTCGCAGAAGCGCACGCTGTAATGTCGGTCCGGCCGCTTCATCTCACAATACCGCTGAACCAAAGTATGACATGCTGGTAGGTAGTATGACTTGTATCGCCCACAACTCACTTGTGTTCTACTCGCAAAACATCAAACCATAGAAAAACCTAGGCTCGATGCCACTGCTGGGGAACGAGTAATTTCAAAAATTTTCCTACGCACACGCAAGATCATGGTGATGTATAGCAACGAGAGGGGAGAGTGTTGTCTACATACCCTTGTAGACCCGGCGAAGCGATCACAACGTAGAGGAAGTAGTCGACGCTCTCCTCGCGATCCGACCGATCCCGGCCAAGCATTCGACGCCTGAAGTTCTTGACACGCGACAGCTGATGACGCCCCTCAGATCCGATCCAGCCGAGTGTCGAGGGAGAGTTCCACAAGACGACGGCGGCAGGACGATCTTGATGTTTCACTGCGCAGGCTTCGCTTAAGCTTCGCGACGGATAACCGAGGTGGAATATGGTGGAGGGGGCACCGACACGGCTAAGGAACGATCTCACGATCAACTTGTGTGTTCAGGTGCCCCCTGCCCCGTGATATAAAGGAGCCAGGGGAGGGGCCAGGCCTAAGGAGGGCGCCCAGGAGTCCTACTCCTCCGGGAGTAGGATTCCCCAATCCTAGTCCAACTAGGATTCCTGAGGGGGAAAAGAGAGAGAGGGGGTCCCTTCTCCTAGTCCTAGTAGGACTAGGGAAGGGGAGGCGCGCCCAGCCTTGGGCTGCCCTCCTCCTTTCCACTAGGCCCATCGAGGCCCATTTACCTCCCGGGGTTCCAGAACCTCCTGCCTCCCAGAATTCGCTACCGAACCATTCCAACTCCAAACATAGGCTTCCAATATATCAATCTTTATGTCTCGACCATTCCGAGACTCCTCGCCATGTCCGTGATCACATCCGGACTCAACTCCTTCGTACATCAAAATACATAAACTCATAATAACCGCCATCGAAACCTTGCTGCATGGACTTACGGTTCGAGAACAATGTAGACATGACCTAGAACCATTCACGGTCAATAACCAACAGCGGACCTGGATGCCCATATTGGTTCCTACATATTCTACGAAGATCTTTATCGGTCGACCGCATAACAACATACGTTGTTCCTTTGTCATCGGTATGTTACTTGCCCGAGATTCGATCGCTCAGTATCCAATACCTAGTTCAATCTCGCATCGCAAGTCTCTTTACTCGCTCCGAATACATCATCTCACAACTAACTCATTAGTTGTAGTGCTTGCAAGGCTTCAGTGATGTGCATTACCGAGAGGGCCCAGAGATACCTCTCCGACAATCGGAGTGACAAAACCTAATCTCAAATACGCCAACCCAACATCCGCCTTTGAGAGACACCTGTAGTACTTCTTTATAATCACCCAGCACGCTAGACGCTTGGTAGCACCCAAAGTGTTCCTCCGTAAACGGAGTTGCATAATCTCATAGTTACAGGAACATGTATAAGTCATGGATAAAAGCAGAGCAACATACTAAACGATCGTGGTGCTGTCGATGGAATGGGTCATGTCAATCGATCATTCTACTAATGATGTGACCTTGTTAATCAAATAACAACTCATTTGTTCATGGTCGGAAACATAACCATCTTTGATTAACAAGCTAGTCTAGTAGAGGCATACTAGTGACATCTTGTTTTGTCTATGCATTCACACATGTATCATGTTTCCGTTAATACAATTCTAGCATGAATGATAAACATTTATCATGAAATAAGGAAATAAATAATAACTTTATTATTGCCTCTAGGGCATATTTCCTTCAATCCGAAGCTTCTTATTAGCCTCACCCATGTCAAGAGTCATTGTATCACAATCTATCCTCAGATACAAAACTCCCATCAGAGGGCGGGAAATGTGAGACTTCACCCTCCAATTGAAAATAGAATCAAAACCAGATGCATGAACCCTAGCCACATGCCGACTCTCGAGCAATTTAGCGCAATCTTCAACCTCTCTTAACGAACATCGCACAGTTAAGTTCAATTTCCGTTGGTCACCTTCATCCAAGGCAACTTTTCCAGTATTGCCTCCCACCGGCTTAACCGGACTCCTAATGCTAACAGGCTGTAAATGAAAACAAAAAAGCCACACCTTAGAAAAATGAATATAGAAAACAAAACAAGCAAATGAATGCAAGTAAGAAGACAAAAATAGATTGCACAAGGTCAACTATTGACACAACATCAGTACCATCCCCCTCAAAAATTGATGCAAACAATAATCAGCCTCCCCTGGCCGCAAATACCAGCCCAAACACAATTAAATAGTTGCAAGTACAACTAGTAGGTCACATGCAGTACAAAAACACATACCACTACAAACAATGAATATAGAAAACAAAACAAGCATATGAATGTTAGTAAAAAAAATTACACAAGTTCAACTATTAAAACAACATCAAGATTCACCCTCGATTGATGAAAAACAATGACTAGCCTCACTTGGCCAAAGATGCCAAAGACAAACACAAATTAAAAATCATTAATTGCAAGTACAACTAGCAAGTCACATGCAGTACAAAACACATACCACTGCAAATTCATCTTCTGAATCAACTTCAATATCATCTTCTTCAGATGCAGCATCTTCAGCTTCAACACGAGCACACTTCTTCCCACCTTTGTTCACCTTTGCAGATGAACTTTACGCTTCTTATTTTCTTTCAACAAAGACCGCTTGAAGAGGAGAAGAAGAAGGCTTTATTTGTCAAACCTCGTGGACTACGCATTTAACAACGGAGCCACCAAGTTTGCTTGGACCAATTTTCACAGCAACATTATCCGTGATCACCTTTGCTACTACCAAAGTTGGGGACCAGCTACACGGGTTACGCTTATGTGTGCCGCCAAGATTTCGATCCGACAACTTCCTCTTCAAAACAGCTTTCTTCACCTTAACTCCATCACGATCAAAAGCTTATGCACAACCGAGTTTGCATCAAGTTTGTCTTCACAGCATGTCGCTCCATGAGATCCGCATGAACAGTTGATAAACACGCCACCACCTTCATCGCCACACATTTAGGAGCTTGAGCAACATCAACATCACTTTCGCACACAGCAGCCTTTTGACGCTGCTCCAATTCCTTCCTTTGGAATTCGATTTCTTCTTTCTTGTCCTTTCATCCTCGAGCTGCAATCGCATAGCAACATCCTCACTTTGGGTTACGCTCAAGCCATCAACACTTTGAGACCGAGTAATGCATAACCGCAAGCTGCCATCACCATCATCAACATTTAGTGAATACATCCCATCATTAATATCTTTAACAACATCGAAATGTCCTCTCGAACACCATGGCTGTCATTAATCGCATAAACCAATAACATAACCACACACATAAAAATTAAAACACAATTAACATTGCGTATACTAAAATAAATAAAACGATACCATCGCATACACAAACAAAAAGGAACAACTAATGAAACCAAGCATATATATGTATTAAAGGCTGATAAAAAATCAAATATAAGGGAAACACCAAAGAACATTCGCAAGTTCTTCTAGAGGATTTGGTGTCTCAAAATAACATTCACAAGATCTTGAAAGCGCTCGATTTCTCGTAATCAGAGGCACCAAAGACTCCAACATCTCGCAACAACATCATAATTAGCAAAAAGCACAAAAACAAACAATGGTTCAACTATGTGAACACTACAAGTTCACCTGAATAAAACAAAAATATGAACCCACCACTTGCAGAACAAAACTTCAGAAAACACAACTCTTTCACCACCATACTAGTTCTTCACTAACTACTACAATCTATTCAAAATGTGAGGACAACAGCTCAAAATACACGTAGACAAGTACTAACAACTGCTCAAGGGTTGCATCAACCGCCAAAACCATACGCACTATACAATCCAGGGCAAAATTAACACATATCAAAATACATACAACTTATAAAGTCGATACGGCAAACAACTGTACACCCTAAAAACCAGATCTGTTAGAACATCATCCAAAATACAGGGAAAATCACCTGCATTCAATTTGTCCAGACTGGATGATGTACCCATTGAAATCTACAATCCTAAAATCTGCCAACCAGATCTCGCGAGACACATGAACAACAATTAGGATTTGAACTATTTCAAACGAAACACGCCATAGAAAAAGAAAACTCTTACCAGCAAACACAAAATCCGCCACAAAATCCAAAGATTACTACCGCCAAACGGTCGCTCAACAAAGAAGGAACCCTAGCGAAAAGTAGCTGGGACAAAAAGAGAGCAACAGATTAGAAATAGAGTGAAAATCTCAACATGACAGGACGCAAGCAAAAGTCAATGGCAGAGCAAAAAGGAACTAAACAGAGCACCCGGACCTCCACCTCGGGTTGAACCTCCTACCGACGCCTCCTGCTGGCGAACAGAGTAGCAACTCGCCCTCCGAGAAAAGAAGAGGGGAACGAAGACGGAGCCGATTTGGGGACGACAGAGGAGCGGAACGGGAAAGATCAGAGGTTAAAAGGTGAGTGGGAGGGTTAAAAGATGAGTGGGATAAAACGGACGGCTAAAGCTCACAACCGTGGCGGCTTCCACTATCTCTCGCCGCCATAAAAGATAATACCAAGAATCAAATACAAAATAAAAATTAATGTAGATGGAGAAAACAAATGGCTAAAGTACAAATAATAACTCACATCAAGACAGTAAAAATTATCAAAAAGTACAAATGAAAAATAATTCATAACGGTGCTGGTTATTCCCTAAAAATAAAGATAAGATAATGGGGCAAGTCATACATATGGACTCACTCAAGATGCGACGCCAAGGCACGCCAAGGCCGTCGGCTGCCACGCCTGCCTTAGCTCTCAGATCACCGGATGGGGAGGGCGGCCCCACCACACCTCCCCACACCTCTGCCTCGCCTCAGCTAACTCGGCAAAGGCGATCGCTTTGACAAGCGATTGCGCTTATTCTGTCCCCCAAGCACCCACACCCCTAAGATAGATAAATGGGGCAAAGTCCATACAAGAAAGATGTGTCAAGACAACTATGCCCGCTTGACGGTTCGGTGCGGGGCAAGTCATGTTCCCCCACGCACTCCACACCCCTAAGATAGATAAATGGGCAAAGTCCATACAAGGAAGATGTGTCAAGACAACTATGCCCTCAAGACGGTTCAAAAGGGGGACAAGTCATGTCCCCCCCCCCACGCACCACACCCCTAAGATAGATAAATGGGGCAAAGTCCATACAAGGAAGATGTGTCAAGACAACTATGCCCCTAAGACGGTTCGATGCAGGGCAAGTCATGTCTCCCCACGCACCGACACCCCTAAGATAGATAAATGGGGCAAAGTCCATACAAGGAAGATGTGTCAGTACAACTATGCCCCTCGATACGGTTCGGTGCGGGGGCAAGTCATGTTTCCCCCCGCCCCCACCCATAAGATAGATAAATGGAGCAAAGTCCATACAAGGAAGATGTGTCAAGATAACTATGCCCCTCGACGACGGCAAAAGGGGCAAGTCACGACCCTCAGTATTATATAAAAACAACAAAAAAGAAAAAGAAAAAAGAAAAAAATTGACAGCCCAAGGACAAAAAAGTACCAATCCAAGATACTGGTATAGTCTAGTGCTAGATCCCACCAACAACCAAATATGAAAAAATTGACCGCCCAATGACAAAAAAGTACCAGTCCAAGTTACTGGTCTAGTCAAGTATTAGATAAAAAAAAAATATAAAAAAAATTGACAGCCCAAGGACAGGAGCAGGCACGCATGGGCCTGCCGTCTAGGGCCCACAGGTCGACAGAGAGATAGCGAGCGCCGTGTATAACCGCTCTGGTAAGTGTTCATATGAGTTCGACTGGTGAGCGTCGGCTGCGCTTATAAACAGGAACGGAGCCCCCTCGACAAGCGAGGTGGGACTAAACCCAAAGCGCACACGCATGCCGTGCTCCACAGCCGCGCGAGAGAAACTATTCGGGCCGAATACAACAACCCAGGCCGATGGCCCAACAAAGTACTTCGCCCCATAACAAAAATCCAGTAGATCACGCACGACAAAAAATAAAAATGAAGATAATTTTTTAAAAACCCAGCTTAATAAACAAAATATTGTAAAAAGTTCAAACACATCTTAATGGTAAGAATTAATATATATATATATATATATATATGTGTGTGTGTGTGTGTGTGTGTGTGTGTGAGAGACAAATAAAAATTTCAGAACGAGTTTACAAAAAAATCAAATACTACAATTCAAAAGGGTTCAAGTACAAAATAAAATAAGTACTCAAAGCAGCTAAGATTAATTTTATTTTATTTTATGAAATGCTAAAACTATCATTGTTCATCTATTAAAAAAGGAAAAAACGCTCTCCGTAATTCATGTAAAAAGTAAGGAAAAAATATTATACAACAAACAAATTTGATCGGTAATTGACAAACTAAAATAGATCAAGATTATCATTAAACGGATGTAAGTTCAACAAAACTCAAATAACAAAAAGCAGTTCTAAAAACTCATCAACGATAGCACCGCTCATGAAGTTATGAACATGAATCAAAGGATGCCCATCAGTTCAACTAAAGAAATTGTTTCATAACTAATATAAACAATGTAACAAAAAAACAGTATACATGAGCAGAACAATAGGAATAACATTACATAAGTAGTTCCATACCATTCTGATAATACCATACAATTCAACCATCTCACATGCAAAATGTTTTAAAAGAAAAAATACTGCAACATAATCAAACACACACACAATCTCGCAAAACCGGCGTCATTTGCCACATTCAAACCTACAGCACATAGATTCTGAACGTCAGAGAGTCGTCTTCTCTTGAGAACATAACCATAACCACATCACCATCCTCAAATCCTGATTCAGAACAAACTCCTTCACCCAAAGAGTTAGGTTGATGCAACCATCAAAGTCGATGTGGTAGGCAACATCCATCAACTGATACCCATTCTTGTCTGAAGTCTCCATCTTCAGAACACCGGAACTGGGAGCAACAATCCTGATCCTCGATGACATTTTTGCAAACAGCATGGGAGTACAAAACAAAATGAACACCGATATAGCTGAATTTTTACACGATATAGGAACGATTTGTATAACAAACTAAAATGGAAAAAAATCTGAACCAAAACAATAACACAAAACTAACTAGACATGTGAACTGACTAAACTGAAGAAATATACAAATCAATACACCTACAGTAAAAACATCTATTCATAAATAGATTAGGGATTATACAAAAAAATGGTTAAAATACTGTTAAGTAATGAACAAATACACACAGAAATACGTACTGTTAAAATCTAACGAAACCAAATTAAAAAAATATAGACAAGCTATTCATTAGACAAAACTGCAGATCCAGTCCATGGGATTCAAATAGAAACCATCAAGAAAGTAGGAACCAAAAACGAATAGAAACACATACCCATGATTCCTTCAAGTCACCATCCGCTGCGACAAACATAGGGTGTACGAACCCATGGTTGCTGTACAGCAAACAAGAAAGTTGCTCACGCCACGACTCGAGTGAGCTCCAAACCGCACTCAGACACACAAATTGCCACTATGCGCCGCCATCTTTGACAGCATCCGCATGAACAATCCTCCATGGAACACACAAGAATAGAGAAAAGGCTATTTAATGTAAGAGAGAGGAACCTAGATCTGATTATGGAAGAAGGAAGAAAAGGAGGAAGACTTGGCCACACACCACACATAAATGGATAGCGCTTATAGTCGTGACACTCGCAGATTATAAAAATAATAAATAGGAAGATGGGCAGCCAGCTGGTAGGAAATAGTTATTACACAAGCCATGCAACATTTGACCGCAAATCAGTACAACTTCAGAAAATCAAGTAGTTCAAAGGTGCACATGTCGAACATATGCATAAAAGAACACATTCAGAGACAAACACAAGTTGATCTATTTAGTCATTCGACATCCGCTTCCCCACAACAAGAATCTTAAAAACATAATGTTCACTACTTCACCATAACGATCAAAGAAACGACGCCATTTTGCCCCGGTGGATGGATGTCGAGCCGTGGCTGCTCTTGCCCTAGCCCAACTAATGATCTCAATATGGTTCCTTCCCCGCCTCCGGGAAAAGAAGATCCAATTCATTGGAGTTGCAAGTATCCATCACCTCACGCTAGCTAGCCGCCTGCTGAACTCGCCCAGCTCCTCGGCAAAGACGTCACGCCATCTGCCTCACAAGGCCTCCTCCTCTCTGCGCTTACTACAGCCCTCACATCTATGGCATCCTCCTCCTTCGTGACCTCTCCCACCAGATCCATCCCCCTTTCTTTGGTTGCAGCTCAGAGAATGAAATCGACAGAGGGCTCGGCTTTATAATCAAAGTGCAGAGCCATCAGCTGCTCCAATGTCAACACACAAGAATAAAAACTTTGACACGCAGCAGTCCAACTACACATACGGCAGAATTCAAAACAACACTGAAAAACACACAAATTAATTACGCAGCTTTGCCAGACATAAGAAATCGTAGCTTACAACAGCCACCATACACCACCTCCGCCAACGACAAAATAACATGGGAATCCGAGGTAGAAACAACCAAAAAGCAAAATTAACAACGCAAATCTTTTCATACAACTTATATCTCCCTCGCAACGCCAATTCGAACGTAAAAAAGTAAAATGAAGAGCGAATTCCATGGCGGCGCCGAACACTAACAAGAACACCAAAACTTGTAATCATGAATTATAGAGGAAAGTAATCTCAAAAACCATAACATACCGATAAATTCTCACATCAAAACGATAAACACGACATAATTTGAGGTCCGCGAACACCATAGTAAAACATCGACGCCAAAAACACGCCCGCTGCTAAATGATTCACGCCGTTACCTCCGTGACTACAAATCGCAAAACACATCCAGATGATCATACAGACATGCGAACCCTTTACGTGTTCTCTAGCAACGAATGGCCCGCAGCAACGCTACCGAGAACAGCCGAAGCTCAATGTTGCATCCCATGTTTCGTCTCACAGTATGCAGGAACATCAGCTTGTTGAAAACACGCTACCCAACTCGTGAACTACGCCAAGACAGTAAAGGGTAATAGACAATATTCTCGTTACGCTGTAATGTAATAGCCCAAATGTATATATATATAAATATATATATATATATATATATATATATATATATATATAATCTGAAAGTTAGCAATGTTATTTCAGCCCCCACACATTCAATGTAGGGTGTTCACGAAAAATATGCTTAATCACACTTGATCCAACGCCTTGGTCCATGAAGGAGGTGATCGCATGTCGAACTGTGCAAACTGCACTATATAGCAGTAACACTTTAGCTTAGCCACGGAGTTCAACGTTAGCTACTATGTAGCCCCGGTACCTTCGCGTGCATCCGAATACGGGTGCGTATGTACATGGCCGGGAAATGGCCCTTCGTTAATGCGGAGGAATCCTAAAGATTCCGGTGAGTCTTCGAGTGGTTGATCGCCTCGCAGATCATGACAAAGCCGCTTTCATCGAGGTGCTCATCCGAAATAACCAGGGCACAATCGCAGTAGTTCTCCTTTGGCCACCCTAGCCGATAATAACGGAACGTAAGGTGGCAAACCCAGGAGCCGGGCTAACCCAACATTTGACCAAAGACACGATTCGGAGCTGATGCATATAAGGCCAAACTTGTGATGCTGAACACTCCCGAAGGTATTTGGACTTTATAACAGATGATGGGCTTAAGAATGCCCATTCATTATAAACTATGTGTTTTCAGGTACGTGCATTGATCTGTCGTGCGAAATGCCAAAAACGGCAGTATCCTCTGTGGGTATGGAACCAATGGGATGGTTAAGCAACAAGAGGCAATAGAAAAGGTTTACACATGGGCTTAATCTAAAAAGAAACCTCTTGAACGGGGCCCTGCTGCACGTCTGCGCATTTGTCTCCATTGTGCCGCATCCTGGAAGGGTATCGCGCGAACGTTGTCTATGGAAAAAGAAAACTCATAGGAGAGTGCAATGTAAGTATGCGATGGATAGTAAAAGTGTAAGATGTTCGTCTGCCAATAAGGTTGAGCCAAGTGTGGGGCTTTATTAAGTGTTTATAGCCCTGGTATCCGCTATGGGATTACATATACGGTGCCCTGGTTCGATCTGGGCTACCAGACTCATCTAATCGTGTCTGTGGTCTTAACGACCAGTCATGTTTTTTTTATATTAGAGGCCGCTTATAGTCTGGCTGCTAGGGCCGTCGCGTGTTCCTCTATGCGCAGAGAGCGCTCTGTTATTCCGCTAACGGTGATGACGCCATGTGGACCGGGCATCTTGAGTGTAAGGTAGCCATAGTGCGGCAATGCGTTGAAGCGGGCGAAGGCCGTTCTTCCCAGCAGTGTGTGATAGTTGCTTTGGAAGGGTTCGATGATGAAGAGTAGTTCTTCTCTTCCGGAGTTGCCTGGAGAGCCGAATGTTACCTCCAGTATGATGGAGCCCCTGCTGTAGGCTTCAACGCCTGGTATCACCCCTTCAAAGGTGGTGTTGCTTTTACTAATTCTGGATGGGTCTATCTCCATCCTGCGGACAAGGTCCTCATATATTAGATTGAGATCGCCGCCGCCCATGTGTGTGCGGGTGAGATGTTATCCGCTGATTATTTGGTCAAGCACCAAGGCATCTCGATCCTTCGTGTCAATACTAGTTCGCTGTTCAGTGATCGAAGGTGATCGGATAAGACATCCAAGAGTTAGGTGTGGGTACGATGGGTTTATATCGCACGCGCCTTTATGCGCGTGTTCGTGTTTCAAGGATGTGCGAAGGCGTGGATCATGTTCACTCGCTTTAACCTCCGGCGGAATTTTTTGTCCCCGTTGTTCGGCCGGGCGAGGTTCATCCTCGCTTCGCTTGGTGTTTCTTCCTTGTGTTCGCATTTAGTTTGCCACCGCTTGAAGACCCGCACTCTTCAGGCGCAGTGGTTCGCAGGTTTGTCAGGGGTGCCGTGAATTTGGCATAGTCTATCCAGGACTCTGTTCAGACTGGACGGTCCCTCCTTACTGCCTTTAGATGGCTTATTTTGCTGATTAGGTCGAGAGCCCCTAAATCCGGCATTAATCGTTGAGTTATCCGGGCTGTCTTCCTTGTTTTGGCGTTTGTTTTTGTTACGCCATGGCTTCCCATTGCCATCCCTTATTCAGATGTGCTGGGGTGTCTTCTCCCTCGCAAAAGCGGGTCATAAGGCTTGTCAAGGCTGCCATTGTCCTTGGCTTTTCTTGGCCGAGGTGTCTGGCAAGCCACTCATCGCGGATGCTATGTTTGAATGCCGCTAAGGCTTCGGCGTCCGGACAATCGACAATTTGATTCTTCTTAGTGAGGAATTTGTTCCAAAGCTTGCGGGTGGACTCTCCGGGCTGTTGAATTATGTGACTTAAATCGTCAGCATCCGGAGGCCGGACATAAGTCCCTTGAAAATTGGCCCTGAAAGCGTCTTTGAGTTCCTCCCAACTCCCAATTGAATTTTCGGGGAGGCTTTTCATCCAGTGTCTAGCTGGTCCCTTTAGTTTGAGGGGAAGGTATTTGATGGCGTGGAGGTCATCCCCGCGAGCCAAATGTATATGTAGGATAAAGTCTCGATCCGCACTCGGTCCGCTGCTCCGTCAGATGCCTCTATGTTCACGGGTTTAAAGCCATGTGGAAATTCATGGTCCAAGACTCTTCTGTAAAGCACATGGGGTGAGCATCCCTCCGCACCGGACGCATCGTGGCATGCCGTCGGCTGTTGTTGTGTCCGTGTTTATTCCGCATCGTATTTGATTGGCATAATCGCTTGAAACCATAGTCCCTCGCCGGGTGTGTCCTTTAGATCCGTGAGATGGACCTAGCTGCGCCAAATTTCTTATCCGTGTGCTCACGAGATCGCGGCGCGCGCCGGTAGCTTCTTTGTTGTGGTTATGAAGTGGTACGCCCGCCTCCCGGTCGTGTCACTTTTGGTGGAACGGCCTCGCTGCTGAATTCTCGCAGTAGCTTATGCTTTGGTAGTTTTTGTATGGCGCCCATCGCCATATCTTTCTTCAAAGGTTCAGCACTTTGTTCCATCTGCAGCTGAGCATTTCGCGGCGGCCTTAAGCCGCTGCTTCGCTTCTTCGCACTTTGCCGTGAACATAAGCTTTCGTGGAGGTTATCTCGCTCCACGCGTTCTTCCTAATGATGAATGCATCATCGTCCGGACCGTTTTCTTGTCTCGGGCCGGTTTGATGAACTCGCC
The DNA here is from genome assembly GCA_021437245.1 of Aegilops speltoides. NCBI lineage: Eukaryota > Viridiplantae > Streptophyta > Magnoliopsida > Poales > Poaceae > Aegilops > Aegilops speltoides. The sequence continues at coordinate 104,689,063 of CM038146.1, forward strand.
CTCCGATCATTGTGTCAAGCGCTCGCTCCAACTATGTTCGCGTGACTGGTTCGGCCCGCTCCATCGCTGGTTCCATATGGTCATTGTTGCCTTCGGGTCGACCGGAGTATCGATCCTTCCGCGCCTTGCTGATATTTTTACCGTTGTTGGACTTGAACGGCGCTCGCGCTTGCCGCTTTGGCTTTTTGCCCGGGTTTTATCTACGATTGTCATCGCCGCCGCCCTGGGCGATTCACCATGTATATGTCATATGATGAGTCGGAAGTCCGCACCCCATAGATTCTCGATTCTTCTCCCGCATCGCCGCCCATACCGCTGATGCCTTCGTAGTCGGTCAAGCACGCTTGCTAAATCATCAACCGTGGCTATGAAGTGGGTGGTGGGTGGGTAACGAATTTCTTCGTCGTCTGCTTCCCACTCGAGCCGGACATAGTTCGGCCCGGAATTTTCTGTCGAAGAGAGAGTTTTTAACGAGTTCAGCATGTTGCCAAAGGGCGAGTGCTGGAAGATGTCCGCAGCGGTGAACTCCATTACCGGAGCCCAACCTGGCTCGACTGGCTCGGGAGTGCGCGAACAGGAACCTACAACCAGATATGAGTCCGGGGGTCCGGGGTTACAGGCCTCCTCAGAAGTGAGGCATGTGTTCGGCTCTACCGTCGATGAGGGTACGGCCTGCGGGGTGGGGTCCATCCCTCCGTCCTCGGGCAACGCAGCCTGCTCCGGATTTGAGTCCGGGGCTTCTACGGGGGCGATATCCCAAGAGTTGTCCGATAGCAGGTCTAAGCCATGCCTGTCGTGACTGTTCGGTGCTCCTGGCATAGGCCCGAATCCGTCGAAGATCAAGTCTCCCCGAATATCTGCCGTGTAGTTCAAGTTTCCGAACCTGACCTGGTGGCGGGGGGCATAGCTGTCGATCTGCTCCAGATGGCTGCTTAATTGGCCCAGGCAAAGCCGCCAACGCAAAAATCTGTCAGGAGAAAAGTCTCGCTTTGACCATGTTGTTGATAATTGAGGCGCCATCAAGCCCTGCTATGACAACACGAGGAACTCTCAATGAAAGCATCAATGTCGTTGTCAAACCGCGGATCTCGGTAGGGGGTCCCGATCTCAAGGCCAAGGCTGATGGTAACAGAAGCAAGGGACACAGATGTTTACCTAGGTTCGGGCCCTCTCGATGAAGGTAAAACCCTACTTCCTGCTTGATTAATATTGATGATATGGGTAGTACAAGAGTAGATCTACCACGAGATCGTAGAGGCTAAACCCTAAGACCTAGCCTATGATGGTATGATTGTAATTGTGATCGGCCTTCTATGGACCAACCTCTTTGGTTTATATAGACACCGGAGAGGGCTAGGGTTTACATGGAGTTGGTTACAAGGAAGGAAACACAATATCCGGATCGCCAAGCTTGTTTTCCACGCAAAGGAGAGTTCCATCCGGACACGGGCCGAAGTCTTGAGTCTTGTATCTTCATGTTTCAATAGTCCGAACATTGTACACAGTCCGGCTGTCCGGATACCCCCTAATCCAGGACTCCCTCAACGATAAATCTACTAGTGTGGGAAAAGGAGACATCTGGGAAGAAATATTTGTGTGTCTGGAGACTTGTGTTAGGGAACACGGTAATTTTAAAAAATTTCTTACGATCACGCAAGATCTATCTATGTGATGCATAGTAACGAGAGGGGAGAGTGTGTCCACGTACCCTCATAGACCGAAAGCGGAAGCGTTTCAATAACGCGGTTGATGTAGTCGAACTTCTTCGCAATCCAACTGATGAAGTACCGAACGTACGGCACCTCCGTGTTCAGCACACGTTCAACTCGATGACGTCCCTCGTACTCTTGATCCAGTTGAGGACGAGGGTGAGTTCCGTGAGCACGACGGCATGGCGACGATGATGATGATGTTACTGGTGCAGGGCTTCGCCTAAGCACTACGATGGTATGATCGAGGTGTGTAAATGTGGAAGGGGCACCGCACATGGTTAAGAGAAACTTGTGTGTATTTGGGGTGCCCCTGCCCCCGTATATAAAGGAGGGAGGGAGAGAGAGGCCGCCCCCTAGGGGCGCGCCAAGTGTATGGAGTCCTACTAGGACTTCCAAGTCCTAGTATGAATCCTTTCCCTTTTAGGATTAGGACTGAAGGAAAGAGAGAGGGAGTAGGAAATGGCAAGGGGGCGCCGCCTTCCCTAGTCCACCTGACCCATGGGGGCACCTCCCTGGCCTGCCTCCTCTATTTCCTTATGGCCCAATAAGGCCCATTACTCTCCTGTGAATTCCCATAACTCCCTAAGACTCAAAAATACCCAATCACTCTGAGCCTTCCGATGTCCGATTATAGCCTTCCAATATATTGATCTTTACATCTCGACCATTTCGAGACTCCTCACCACGTCTGCGTGATCTCATCCGGACTCCAAACAAACTTCGTCATCAAAACACATAACTCATAATACAAATCGCCATCGAACGTTGCGCAAGGACCCTACGGGTTCGAGAACTATGTAGACATGACCGAGACACATCTCTGGTAAATAACCAATAGCGGAACCAGGATGCTTATATTGGCTCCTACATATTCTACGAAGATCTTTATCGGTCAAACCACATAACAACATACGTTGTCCCCTTTGTCATCGGTATGTTACTTGCCTGAGATTCGATCATCGGTATCATCATACCTAGTTCAATCTCGTTACCGGCAAGTCTCTTTACTCGTTTCGTAATACTTCATCCCACAACTAAATCATTAGTTACAATGCTTGCAAGGCTTATAGTGAAGAGCATTACCGAGAGGGCCCAAAGATACCTCTCCGAAACACGGAGTGACAAATCCTAATCTCGATCTATGCCAACCCAACAAACACCTTCGGAGACACTTGTAGAGCATCTTTATAATCACCCAGTTATGTTGTGACGTTTGATAGCACACAAGGTGTTCCTCGGGTATTCGGGAGTTGCATAATCTCATAGTCTGAGGAACATGTATAAGTCATGAAGAAAGCAATAGCAATGAAACTGTAACGATCATAATGTTAAGCTAACGGATGGGTCTTGTCCATCACATCATTCTCCTAATGATGTGATCCCGTTTATCAAATGACAACACATGTCGATGGTCAGGAAACATAACCATCTTTGATTAACGAGCTAGTCAAGTAGAGGCATACTAGGGACACTGCTTTGTGTATGTATTCACACATGTACTAAGTTTTCGCTAATACAATTTTAGCATGAATAATAAACATTTATCACAATATAAGGAAATAAATAATAACTTTATTATTGCCCCTAGGGCATAATTCCTTCAACTTGAGCAACGGGCTCCTGTTGGTGATTATTCAGAGTCGAGCTTGAACCTTTTGTGTCGCGTACAACCGGAGAGACCGCGGTCGTTGTCGATCGTCGCGCCTTTGCTCTCAAGACATCCCACCATCGCATGAAAGCGCCGACTCGTGGTTGAGCCTGCTGTCAACTGGTTTGTCGACTACATCAATCGGCACACAACAACATCGCCAGCAGATGGTGGTGAACTTGTTGAAAATTTTCCTTCTTGGGTTTACTGAATTTTTGTGAGCAGGTTAGCAGATGGTGGCGAGCATTGATCTTTCAGAATCTTCTTGAATGCCGTTTCTTAATTATTTTTATGTGGTTCAAATGAAACTGAAACTGGAATTTACATTGAAGATGAAATTGTGTAATATCAAGATTACTTTTGTCCGTTTTGATTTTTTTAAACTTTTGTCAAGATGGTGGTGGGGATTGATCTTCAGATCTTCTTGAATGCAGATTGTTAAATGTTAGATACATTTATGTGAAAATTTCAGAAAAAAGATACGTTTATGTGGTCCAAATGAAACCAAACTGGAATTGCATTGAAGATGAAATTATGCAAAACTTGTTCTACACTTTTCAAATGATAACAACCCAGTTCACTAGTAGTTGACTCAACAAAGCAGGAATTACTTGCCATGGTTGTTTGGGAACAGAGGAGAACATGAGGTTAACCAAGGTGTAAGCCTTCTGATCCACCAAGCGACCCTCGTTCCCCGTCGCCACCTCTGTTATGTTTGTAGTTACTCACCTCTCTGAATGACTTCCTGTGAACTAAACATCTCTCACCCATACAACACACTGCAATCTTGTACTTTTTTGTTTTACTTTGTTTATCCGAGCTTGAGTTCAACCGGAGTTGTACGCATGATTCAAAGTGTCGTAGCTTCCAAGTTTTTGTTACTTGCACTACCTTTTACTATTACAGTAAACATTGTGTCATGTAGATTCAAAGTGTTTCTTACTTCCACGGCCATTTTACCGCTGTCAAAGACACTGCCTTTTAGTGATGCTGCCGAGACTATGATTGCCAGTATTGTGGATTATTCATATATCACTGGGGTAAGTTATATGGAATCTCAAATGGTAAAATCATGGACTTGCATGATTTTTGATGAATACTACAATCAGAAGTCTCTATTACTCATATCATAGCTTGGTATTAATGTTTGTAGATGAATGCTACGATGCATGTTTGTTGCTATGGTTACCCTAAAGCTCTATGACACCAGTGATACAAATCACCACTTTTAGATTATATTGTTTTGGTAGTGTTTCTTAGATTTCACATTTGTCAAGAATAAATGTTGTAGAAATACCGAATAATGCCCTATTAAATTTTGATGACCATGTATCTTTCTTCTCGCATCACTATACTTTTGCTCACGCCTAAACAGACAATAGTGCTCTGCCCACTCACACGTACAAAGGACATGTCGATAAATTAACAATCAATAGGAGAAAGAAAAATAGTTTAATGAATTCGGGGAGAGAGACAACACGAGATAATTTGATGCGTCCGGATGAGCCCTAGAAGAAGACATCTCTCATTGGCTGACAACCAATTGGCTAGAGAGCTTAGTAACTTTAGTAGATTTGCTCTATCCGTCCTTTTGATCAAGAGCTAGCATTTCCCTTCAAATAAATCAGTGAATCATAGTACATTATTATCTACGAGGCAATAATAAGCGGCCACGATAGTACTATGAGAGCTTTCTAGCACCACTATATATTTGTCAAGAATCAAGAATAGATAGCCATCATTGCTCTCTCCCTTGCACACTCGCACGACATTGAAGAGAAAAAGAGAATAAGATGTATGAGGGGGTATCTCAAAAAACAACACTTCGAGACAAGGGCTATAGTACGGCCTACACACGCAAAAGAAACCCAAAAGAATGAAGGAGAAAGAGCTAGTGAAGTGTAGTTACAATAAATCTGTGAGTTCAGGAATAGGAGACAAGGGAAGAAATATTTGTGTGGGGGGAGACTCGAGCAACGACGTATGGTGGTGGATTATTTGGAACTAAACTTCAACCTTCTGTATCGCGGCCAACGTGAGAGACCACATGCATCGCAGAGCACGCTGCCATGAGACACCACGACGTTGTTCTCAACCGCTGCCCCATGTTTTGTGTTGCACCAGCACATCCCACCATCCCCTCAAAGTGTTGCCACTCGACGAGGAGTGCGGATCTTGTGGTGGTCATGCAGTGACTCCGAGGTTGCAAATTTGGAAGTTCTATGGTGGAGGGGCGTATAGTAGACTTGTTGGCAGCGACGGCGGAAGGCCATCCGCTGATCGGCAAGGCTGGTCAGATGCTTCTACCACACCACAAATTTCACCCAATGACAATATATATAGCTTACACAAGAAATCTCTCACGAGCACCATCTTTATCTCAGATAACTATCCAATTATTGAGGTCGAGCCTTGAAGTAATTGCAAGCTCTAGAATAAAATGACAAATCATACATGAAAGTAAAATATGGATGCATCTTTTTTTTTGCGCGTAAAATATGGATGCATCAACAAAGTAAAGAATCTGGTTACCTGCAGGCAGGCAATCTAGATATACACTCTAGGAGTAGTATGATTCTCAAGTATTACTCTCTAAACAAATATAAGACATTTTAGATCATTAGTTTAATGAACTAAAATGGCTTATATATTTTTACATAAAGAGTAGATATAATGTCCACTGTATGGCTAGATCAGAGAACCAGACCTCTCAAAGTCTCCCTAAACGTCTGGATGGACAAACTGTACAAGAGAGAGAGAGCGAGAAAAGTCATCCAACCAAACCCTCACTTTGTTTGGGCTTGTTCGTTCAATCCACAAATCTTCACATCCAACCCATACGTGGGGATGCTATGAAGATGGCCGGCTCTCTCTCCGTTTCTTATCCCCAAACAAGACCATGCACCTCAAAGGAGACCGCGTCAGAGAAGAGATAGGGAAGGAAGACGGTTGCCCGCATCGGAGCTCGCGCCAGCGCCGCAGTGGGGCCGACTTGCTCAAGGCTCAAGCGGCTCAGTAGGGCGCCATAGTCATGTGGAAGGGAGCGCCGACCACGTGCGCGTTGGCTATGTTCGAATCCACATGGCCGCGAGGGAAGTTACGTTGGCCAACACGTCCTCTTCTTCATCATCGAGCGGCCGCAGCCAACCTCCGTGTCTTATGTTCGTCCTCCAAAGCGCGCCACAACCGCCATTATTGGTCATCTCCCGACCTGCATGGAGTGCATGCATGTCAGCATGTGTTGCCCTGTTGGGTGCTGGTGCATGTTGGGTGCCGGTGCTGCCCGTTGCTGCCGCGTCGTGCATGCTGCCCGTTCTCCTCTCCCCGTGACCGAGTTGTTGGGATGCGGGATGGTGCAAACAACGTGTTTGATGTAATGTCCTAAATAGAAAGGAAACGTAGGGATTCAAGGTAGGGATTGTGGACTCATGGTTGTGTGCTAGGAAAAATAGGAGGTCAAAGCGAACGCGCTCGGGCAGAGTCCCGGACGCTGCCTGGGCGTGTCCGGAGACATTTGAGTGCCTATATTTGTGCATCCTGGTTGTAGATGCTTCAAGGGCATTATATTCTCCGCTTTAATGTAAGTCTTTCTAGATATTTCGATGGGAACTACATACGGATGTATATAGACACACTTTAGAGCGTAGATTCACTCATTTTGTCCCGTATGTAGTCTTTAGTGAAATCTCTAGAAAGACTTATATTTAGAAACGGAGGGAGTATATCAGAAGGCAGGGAGTTAGGAGACCGGAGACCTGCCAAGGTTGGAGTCGAAGAGGTGCATTCGCCGAGGTTGCGGCACAAACAAATCATGGCCATTGCATGAATTATTGGCGGGGCTAAGCAGATTGCATATCTGGTGATACCGGATCTGGTTGAGTGTCTTCTTGAAAGAGCACATGCATAGGATACACATACATACATACAGACTTAGCACGAGTGCTCATGGAGAGGATGGCGACTCAGCTGCCTGCCCGCCTCCCATGGTGACTTCAAGCGGGGCGGACCCGCCTGATCAAAGATGGGCGGTCCACCTCGTCTCCGATCTATCTGCACTGACGCTGCTACTGTTCCGATGGGGCGTGCTTCTCCGACGAGGCGGCTCGCCATGGTTGACGTTGCTGGACGACCGAGGGATTCGGGTTGACTTGAAGTGGGTACACGATAGCGAGGTGATACAGGAGGGGATGCAGGTCAGGTTTCCTTGTCACGTTGTTTTGGTGGACAGAGCGCTGGGGGCCGGTGCGGAGACGCGGCGTGATGCAAGAATCGAGGTCACGGAGGAGGGGGAGCGTCAGGAATGGTGGGTAATTAAAGCTACGACATGTGGAGCGGCCATTCCATCCCCTCTCGACGAAACCCACTCCTCTCTCCTCCCACAAGCAAGCGCTTCGCCCCTGGAGATCCATGGCATCCTGGAAGCCAAGGCTTGAGGTGAGGGCAAGGGAGATAGCCGAGGGAGATGAAGAGAAGATAGGGAAGCAGACGGAGATCATCTCCTGGTTTATGAGGAGCGGATCCAAGGAGGCGGCGGGTCGGCGCTCGTAAGGCTCACGGCGGCGAGGATCTCGCGCCTCCCCATCGTGAACTGCTGGCACGCCAGATGCTGCTCTGGGAAATGGAGGAGGCGGCGTCGGACGACCCCAGGAAGGCCATGAAGTGGAGGGAATTTCGCTCACGCCGCAAAGACCGGGCAGGTCCGCTTGAGTTCATCGTTGGGGCGGTGATGGGTCTTCTACACCGGTGCCGTTGGAGATGATGGAGGTGCAGGCAGATCTAGAGAGCAGCAAGGTCAAGGGGAGCGGCCTCGGTTCAAGAGGAAGAAGGCGAAGATGCCTCTGTGATGAAGAGATCGCTGTGCTTCCCTTGTTGTCATTACTGCTATTCTCGCCCATTCCTGTGGGTGGGAATAGGAACCTCGCCACAGTGGTCGTTATGGTTGATCATCGGTGAGGACTCCATGAGGAAGCTCGCCTCGCTGGATCTGCAAGGTATGAATCCTCACCGAACAAATATCTCATCGACTTTGATTTGATGGAAATCTCTGCAAACAAATTCTGAAAACAGCGGAGATCGCTCATCAAGATGGGGAAAATTTGAGACTAGAGCTGCTTGGACTCGCTTGGGAGGGAGAATTTAAATAGTGTGGAAAATGAGTTAGATAAAGATAAAATCAGAAAAAGATGCTAGAAATGTTTCGCCAAAAACTTATCGTAACTTTTGTCAGGAAGGATTGCGCTACCCTCTCCGGAAGTGCTAGCTGCAAGGTTGATTCTCACCAAATTAGAAGAAGAAAATATATAGCGTATAAAATGAATGCGGAGAATTATTCGCAAATTCCGCATTTCGTCTAATGCGGATGTTTACTTAGAAAATATGGATATAAATAATTGTCTAGTTTCCAATGCCGATGACATGGGGAATGGTAAAGCAATGTCTCTCCTCAATCGGGTAGGGAAGACAATTATCGTGTCCGATGGGGGCAAAAGTTCAAAAAGGAAAGGCGGATCTAGTAATACGCTTTCCCAAATTCTTTCCCATACAAATAATGAGCCGCTCCTCTGCTTTGAGAGAGAGTGCGACCCCCTCGAGGATTTAGGGTTTCCCCCTCCTTCGCCACCACCAAACAACCATAGTGAGGCTGAGATGATGAAAAGGTGTGTGGGTGGATTCAGGGGAGGAGGGAGGTTCAATAGGGGTGGGAGAGACAACTACCAATACAGAAAGAAAGAAGAGGAAGCGGATGGATCTAGAGAGAATTATCAAAATAATGGCAGAAATGGAGGAAGATTTGGGTTTATAGAGGAAGCCGGGAATTCCAATCTTCAGATGGAAATGGATGGAGGGAGAAGAGAAGACATGAAGATCCACATAGGGACTAAAGAAAATCTTGCTGCTAAGATGGAGGAAGGGGAGTCGACCAAGGATCTCAAAGGTAAAGATACTGCTATGGCCCCTACCCCCCTCTCGATCTGCCGACGTGCCCTCCTTGCTTTATCAGGGACGGCAAGGAAGCTCGTCCCAACTGTCGCCGCCTCGCCTGGCTTCGACGCGCGTCCAGGCCAACGAGACATGCTGTGCCATGTAGGTTGGCAGGCTGCTGAGCTGGCGCGATGGCAGGGTCTTCACGAAGATCTGCATGCCACCACGTTGGTGCTTGCTGAGTCGGTCTTAAGGCCGCACGTCACCACGCATGTGCTCGCCTGGCTGGTTGGGCTGGCAGCTGCATGGGAACGACGGTGGAGTCTTGGTAGATGCTGGCTTGCACAAAAAAATACACTTTCGTGATGATACATGTTTGTCACAGTAGGTCGCATTTTTTGTCATGCATGTACATCCATGACAAATTTATGACAGAATCAAGATAGTCATACCGGTTGCCGAGAAGTGTTCCATGACATTACCAAAATTATCATCACGAAGTGTCGACTTCCATGACGATAAATCGCGTCACGTAAGTGCTTTCGCCAAGGGTGACCGACACGCGGCATCCACCGTAACGGAATGCCGTTGTTATCGGGTCGGATTTTGATCCGATAACCCGCTAATGCCCCGACCAATGGGAAATTTCCACGTAAAATTTGATTGGTCAAGGAACACCGTCACCGTCAAGGCCGATGCCGCCTCGTCCATTGGAGGAGACATGCTCTATGGTACGCTGACACGTGGTCGGGCCCAACAGAGGCCCATATAGGTTAAAAAGGCCGGCCTAGTCAAAGGCCCATAGAACTTAATCAGGTACTAGTGGGCCAGCCCAATAACGGCCTGCTTAATAAAGGCCCATTTACAGCCCGAAACTAGATCTGACCCGTTAATTGTTCGCCCAATATTTGGGCCCATTTACGCCCGGCCGATCTCGCCCGTTAATTGTTCGCCCAATATTTGGGCCCATTCATGCCCGGCCGATCTCGCCCGTTAATTGTTCGTCAATATTCAGCCCAACTACAGCCCGCTGACTTTCAAATTGTTAGAGGCCCGATGTAGACATGGGCCCATTTCAGCCCGGTGACTTTCGCCCGAATGGCCCGTATTTATGGGCCATATATGGTCCGATGGGACATCGGCCCACTAACGCCCGTGCTAAAGGTGGCAACAGCTAAGCCCAATGTGACTTTGGGCCTGTTAAAGGCCCGTCGCTGCATTCGCCCGCTGATGTATGTACTAAGCTTTCGCCTCTTAAAGGCCCATGATATCGGGCAATAACTAAGGCCCGAGATATGTTTCGCCGGTAACGGCGCGGGAGCTAACTGGGCCCATAATAGCCAGGTCTATATTTTGTCATGTTGAAGACCCGTGGACGACTAGTGAAAACTGGGGCCCAACATGCATTTTGGCCTGCTAAAGGCCCGTGGTTTCACTTCGCCGAATAAAGCCAAGACAATATTCACTCGTTAATGGCCCAACGCCACCGGGCCGAACTAAGGCCGGGTCGACAAAAGGCCCAACTAAAATATAGGCCGTAAGTTTGGGCCTGGCACAATGTGTGAAGGCCCCAATCATTCGGGCCCCAGAAAGACGCAGGCCGGCCAATTGTGGCCCGTTATCGAATGTTTCGCCCTACGACTACATCTGATTTTTTTTTTCAGATTGCAAATGATGGCAGTAACTAGTAGGAATTAAGAACAAACCTACTCTACACAATAAAGAAATTACGATAGTAACTAAGAATAAACCTACACTATACAATAAAGGATTTAAGGTATATTACATCCACTCGGGCATCAAGTTCACCACCAAGGATCATAAAGCGAACGAAGAAGCAGACATAAAAAAACGGGCACCATTGCAACATAAGAAAATAATACTAAACCGAGACCACTTCCAAGACCGCTCAAGAAAGGTTAGCCTTATGGGGAACTGCCAGGCAAGCTGCCGAAGAAGGCTGTGAGACCGCCTAGCATGTCGGTCATAGCTTCCTGTGTAGCTGTTTAGCGATGAGGTTCTCATTGGTGTTATCCGCAATCTTTCTTAGAGATAGGACTTCAAGTCAAAGTTGAGTTGCGTAATGCCTTCGCTAGAACTTGGGACCAAGAAGTCAAACCGATTCGCATAAACAAATTTTGTGAGCTTGTCTCGATCGTTAGTCTCAAGTAACTTGAACACCGCATCAAGACAAGACTTTGGGGTTGCTCGCTATCTTCAAGATGTTTTGCCTTCTTTGCTGCAATATATGTTGGGTTTGTCTCACAAATTTCAAAGAGATTTGTGCATGCCATCGTGCATATCACCCTCAAACAAAGCAGAGAGATGACAGTGTCTTGCACGTGTATAAACAAAGATGATAACTGCTCACAATTGTATCCAATTTCAAATTAGAAAATAAAGAGTAAGTTCAAAATATCAATAGCATAATTTGGCATTGTTCATAATGCGGGAGCTTCACCACACTATCGGATTACCATGTCAACATAACAAGCATAGATGAAGGGCAAAGAAAATCATTGTATCTATTTTGATAATGTGCATGGCATCTTGTTCATATCATCACCACATCAAGAAGATAAAACAGAGATGACAAGGTGCAAACGTATGCTTCACCACACATCGGATTATAGTTCCACAAAACCAAGCATACATATAGGAGTATTAAGTAATGTGCATGGTATGAATAAGAAGTTTGGTTTTACAAGTAAAACTTAGAACTTACGTTCTTACTTAACATGCATTTTGGTAGAAACAACAAACTAAACAAAGCAGAAACGATAGGGAGTATGAGCAAATTAAACAAGAGTTGAGGATAAAGGCTTTAGAAGGACTGACTTACATTAACAGTTAACACCGGCTTTATAATGCCCTTCTCCATGTCAATGGAAGGATAACTCAAGAATTCCAGCACATAATCTTCTTCATAAGCATTGCCTGTACTCTACATTTTGTAGAGAGTAATTATAGATATGATAATACCGAAGGGATAGAGGATAATGAAGATAAGATGCGATTGATGCTACATAATCAACTACCAATCCTCGAAGTACGAAAGCGTTATAGGACAAAATGTAACGACAAGAGCAATGGGCTACACTTCAGCACTAGCATTGTCTCAGGTATTCTACTTGTTGGTAAGATTAAATATAGATCCGATCTTTTTAGTAAATGGTGGGCGAGGGAGATAAGATGCATGCTACAATGAACCATCTTCTTCCCATAATACAAGAGTGTTTTGAACACCGTGTATCTGCATAAAACATTCTTATATTATGGGACTGAGGAGTAGCTGTTAATGTAAGTACAATGATAGACCACGCTCACCCCATAAGAGGATCGCAGAGCTAAACCTCTTCAAAAGCATTGGGTTGATTCTAAATTTGTGTACTCACGAGAGCAATGCAAAGGTGCAGAGATAGTTGCAAGATTCTCAGGGTCCCTTGAGAACTAATGTTCTTCTCGCTAATGGGCCAGACAAGTGAGACATTAAGGCAAATGCGTAAATGTAGTTCAAATTGTGATGTGATATCATAGACAAGACTTTACGCTGCAGCCGAGACCAATGTGTAACAAGATTATTCTAGTCACCGCGGATAAATGTAGCACCGGAGACTTTACAGAAATTTCGCTCAGAGGCTTGCCATCGGCGCGCTTTGCCTCGTAGGAACGACATTTCATCAACGAAAGTGCTTGAAAAGCGAACCAACTCTTGCTCGCCATCACAATCCAGCTTTGCTCGCCTATTTAAAAGAATGAAATCTTGTGTCTTCGTCACAGAAACATATGCAGAATGACCATGAATAACATTTGTACATTACTTACGCCAGAAGTTACGGAGGAAGACTGAAAATTGTTCTGTTTCATGTATAATCTTTCCATGAAGGAAAGATGCGCACAAAGTTCCCGACAACAACATAAGCTTCGCTTCTAAATCGGGAAGAAATGGAACAGGGTCCTATTTGCTGCAATTGGGGCTCTCTCTCGGTTCGAAAAGGGATTTGGCAACCGGATTTGGTGTACTTTTGTCGAATGGGGATTTTATGACGATAGTCGGTGCTATGTCAACTCGGGCATAATCATACTGCTTGCTGCAGCTAGGGGTCTCATTGAGTTGGGGCATCGAAATGACCAAAGGTAGTAGGGCTAGAGTCTGCTAGAGTTGGGGTATTTTGTGGGTCGTGATATTGCAACTACACCTAATGGGCTATTTGATTTATCAAAGCTACTACCTTTTCCAAATACTTTGCTTGTGCTCCTCCATGATCAGCAATCGCCTCTTACTTTTGAACGCCCGATACACAAGAACAGCATTTGAATGGATAAATATGGTATGATGACGTATGGAATATGTAATTAAAATGGATAGGCATGGCGATTCACATACACGGCGTGTAAACTAAGCTAATGGCAGTTCAACAAAGTAGAAGCAATGCAAAGCATCGCTTGTAAGATATGTGCGAGCAATGTAACCTTGAGTTAGAGCAAGTACCTTGTCGGGTGAATAAGATAGGGCATCTTCCTCCTCCTCCACTAGGAGCTACATTGACTTAGGTTCTCTCTAGCTCGTAATCACTGTTAGGATCATATTCTGAGCATGAATCAGAGGTGGAGAGCGCTTGCATTGCATTGCATCCAGACTTGATTTCAGTCCCTTAATGCCAAGTTTGACAGCCATGCCATTGTTCTCGCTTTTATTCTTTTCATGCCGCAAGCTCATAATCATTATGATGTCGTTCGTAATCCGAGATTCATGAAAACATAAAAGTAGTCGATTATCTATGGAATGCATTATGGATTCAACTCGAGAGTGTCTCCCTATAAACCCCCGCATATGCAAAGTTCACCTCCCCAACCGTGGTCGACTGCACTCACACACGTAAATACAAACCCCTTATGTCTCTATAACAGGCAGGCACACATTTCAAAACTAAAGTAGGAACTCCCTGATAAACTAACTTTGTACAATCCATAGACCCCCTCTGGTGTGTATATAAACTGGAGGGGTTAGTCCATAGAGGGTTACTTTTCACCATTGTAGGAATCCTCATAGGCTAGACATCTAGGGTTAGCCATTACGACCTCGAAGTAGATCAAATCTTGTAATCTTCATACCCGACAATCATAATCAAGCAGAGTAGGGTGTTACCCCATTAAGAGGGCTCAACTGGGTAAACATCGTCCCCCGGCCTCCTGCTACCATTGATCCTTAGACGCACAGCTTGGGCCCCCTACCGACATTCTCGCCAGCTTTTGACGCCGACATTGGTGCTTTCATTGAGAGCTCCACTGTGCTGTCTGCAGTAAGCGATCCAAGGTCCGCTTAGTCATTGACAATATCACTTCCAGAGGGTGCCTAGCTTCAAGCACTCTACGGTTCGCTGCTTTACCATGAAGGCTCACATGTCAGCCGAGCCCGCAACTCCTCACATAGCTGCTGAACACCATCCTCGCATTGGCCCCAAGTACTCTGAAAAATTGGATCTGATAGATGTTTCATCTTTAAACGAACTGCTAGACCGCATCGCTACCCTGCGGGTCTCAACGGACTATGATCGGATCAGACTCAAGCCCGACCATAGGGAAACCAATCACCCATCGGTCACCCACTTCGTGGTAGTAATCGAGGAACCGGTCACCGACGACCCCGCCCTCCCGCCCCATATTGAGGACCAAGTATGTCCGGATCCCCGAATACCCTGAGCAGGATACTTCTCCTTCGGGAGGGACTTTACTCCCGCCGGACTTTGGTTCAGTTGCAGGGTCGCAAGAGCCTTTGCGCTTGGCCGGTGTGACGCCCGGATAATCATGCTATAGTAATCCCACGCTAATCAAGCCACGTCACCTCGTTATCGCTATAACCTCGCAATGATTCAAACCGCTTTCAAAATTTAAATTCTAAATATGTCAAACAACAAAAGATTTCAAAAATTGAAACAAAAATGTTCGGGGTGCCAAATATTGCGAGGTAATTATGGTGAAGTGAACACATTTTAGAAAATGCCTAAATACTTTAAAATGAAATAAAACAGAAAAGAAAAATAAAGAAAGAAAGAAAGAAAGGAAATGAACCCCCCGGGCTAGCCGGTCCAACTGGCCGGTCCATTCGGCCACCGGCCCAACTGGGCAAAGGCCCACCGCCACTCTCTCCTTATCCCTCACCCCGCAAACCCTAACCCACTCCCCGCACTCCACACCCCACTCTCCCCACGACGCCTCCTCTCCCGATCCGATCCGGATCCAGAGGAGGCCGACGCCGCCGACGCCGCCTCTGTCCACCCTCCTCCTGGCGGGGCTTCTTCCTCCCGGCGCCGCTCGCTCGCCAGCCGACCTCGAATTGCCGCTCAAGTGTCCTTGACGCCGACTTCCCTTCACGCACGCCGCCCCTCGCTAACCTCCTCAACTCCCCGCCCCATTGCCACGATCCCTACTTGCCCCGGCGAGGTCCCGCCTCTCTCTCGCCCTCAGACACTCACAGCCACAAGGCACCATGCGCGCTACATCCGCCACTGCAGACGCGGGAGGCCCGTGGCTCACCTTCACCGCGCTTCGCTCAAGGCCACCATGGCTCGCCTCACCAAGATGCCCTCAGACACGCCCGCCGGTTCGCACCGATGCCTCGCCGCTTTACGCCGCCTGCGGGTCAAGGCTCAGGCGCCACCTCACTACCTGGTGGTGCTGGTCATGGATGCCGCGGCAGCCTCCTCCTCCGTCTGACCTCGCCCCAGCGCGCTGCCGCCATCCCTGCCTCCGCCTGGTTGGCGCCGGCGAGCCCCGCCAGGTCACCAACCTCGCCCCGGCGACTGCTGGCTCCGCCTCTGTGCAGGCGCTCAATGAGCGGGTGCTGGCACCTGTTACCACGCCTGCTCGGGCGACAATCAAGCCGCCCATGCGCCTAAACCAAGCAAGGCCTCTCGGCCCATGACATGAGGCGCACGCCTGCAATGTTTATTAAAAAAATTAATTTAAAAGTTAAAAATAATTAATTAATAATAAATAAAAATATTAATTAATTAATTAACTAGATTAATTAACTTAATTAATTATGTTTAATTAATCTAATTAGCTAGTTAGTTTAATTAAACAGTAATTAAATTAGTTAGACCCTAATTAGTCTAAATGCCTATGACTAAATGGGACCCACACGCCGCCGACCACCAACACCAGAATGATCGGCCGACGCCATGCCGACGCCAAGAAACACTGTTTTGGATAATGTTGATTTAAATGAATTAAATAAATTTTAGAAAATGATTAAATCTTTAGAAAATCATATCTTTTAATCCGTAACTCGGATGAAAATACTTTCTACATGAAAGTTGCTCAGAACGATGAGGCGAATCTGGATACGCAGCCCGTTCGTCCGCCACACATCCCTAGCATAGTGAACACGCAACTTTTCCCCTCCGTTTCACCTGTCCGAAAACGCGAAACACTAGGAATACTTTCCCGGATGTTTTCCTCCTCCGCCGGTATCACCTACCACTACGTTAGGTCACCCCTAGCACCGCATATTGCCGCATCTTGCTTTGTGTTACATTTTGATTGCTATGTTATTTATTGTGTTCCTCCGCTACTTTCTTTTCTAGAGACTCGAGACCGTGCCGATGTTCGTGTGTTCGACCACGGAGTCGACGGCCTCTCTCTTGCTAGAGCAACCAGGCAAGCCCCCTTGATCACCGTGATATCGCCTATTCTTCTCTATACCGCTTGCATTAGAGTAGTGTAGCATGTTACTGTTCTACATTCCTATTCTGCTGTATAGCCCGTCATTGTTGCTATAGTCATGATACCTTACCGCAATCCTAAATACTTAGTATAGGATGCTAATTTATCATCATTGGCCCTACATTCTTGTCACCGCTTTGCTATATTGATAATGTGATCACCCGGGAGGTGATCACGTATATACTATACATACATACATACTGCATGATGGTGACTAAAGTCGGCCACTCGATGAGTACCCGCAAGGATTCTAATGGAGGGCTGAAAGGACAGTGGCTCTATCCCTAGAGGTGGGCCTGGGTTCTCGATGGCCCCCGATCGTTACTTTAGTATGGAGCGACAGGCAGGTTGAGACCACCTAGGAGACAGTGGGCTCGGCCTGCTCGGGCGCTCATGATACTTAACACGCTTAACGAGATCTAGGTATTTGATCGTAGTCCGCCATTTGGTCTATACGCACTAACCATCTACGCTGGAGTAGTTATGGCTATCCCTGCCGTGGTATTAGCCGGGCCTTCGTGGACGCCAAGAATCGAGTGGCGCGCTGCCGGATTGGACCGAACGCCACTAGGCTAGGTCTGCTTCCGCCACAGACGCAACATGCGTGTGTGCAAGGGCGATGGGCCCCACCCCGCGCCATAGGAGTTAGACCGCGCGGTCACCTCTCTGTTGTGCCTAGGTGGGCTGCGACATGTTGATCTTCCGGCCGGGCATGACCCAGAAAGTGTGTCCGCCAAATGGGATCGAGCGTGTTGGGTTATGTGGTGCACCTGCAGGGAAGTTTATCTATTCAATAGCCGTGTCCCCGGTAAAAGGACGACCCGGAGTTGTAACTTGACCTTATGACAACTAGAACCGATACTTAATAAAACACACCTGCATGTGTTCCACAGACAACCCGTGATCACTTTTCCACAGTATGCACGAGGGAGGATCGCCGGTAGGATTATGCTATGCGATGCTGCTTGGAGGACTTCAATCTACTCTTTTCTACATGCTGCAAGACGGAGGCTGCTGTATGTAGTCTTCTACACGTGATTAGCTATCCCCTCTTATTCTCGCATTGTGCGCCTACCCACCGATATGGCCTTTACACATATACCCATGCATATGTAGTGTAGCTCCTTGCTTGCGAGTACTTTGATGAGTACTCACGGTTGCTTTCTTCCCCTTTTCCCCCTTTCCTTTCTTTTCTCGTTGTCGCAACCAGATGTCGGAGCCCAGGAGCTGACGCTACTGCCGATGACGACTACTACACCGGAGGTGCCTATTACTACGCAGGTGTCACCGATGACGCACTCGTGAGTAGTTTAGGAGGATCCTGTGCAGAGGCTCGCGCTTCTTTTCGATCTCAGATCCCAGCTTTGTGCTAGCCATCTTAAGGCAAACTTGTTTAACTTATGTCTCATTTTAGATATTGTTGCTTCCACGACTTGTCTATGATCGAAAGCACTTGTATTCGAGCCCCGAGGCCCCTGGCTTGTATTATGATGCTTGTATGACTTATTTATGTTTTTAGAGTTGTGTTGTGATATCTTCCCGTGAGTCCCTGATCTTGATCGTACACGTTTGCGTGCATGATTAGTGTACGATTAAATTGGGGGCGTCACAAGTTGGTATCAGAGCCGACTGCCTGTAGGAATCCCCCTTCCACACTCCTTGGCCGAAGTTGAGTTTAGACATTGCAAAACTTTTACTAACATGGCTGTGCGGCCCATGGGCCCACGTCGCCATTGGGTGGTATTAGGATCTTTTACTCCTCGATCTTTACTCCGGGATTCTGAACTCTCTTCTATTCGGGTTAAACAATTTTTACTAAAATCTAACTTTAGGTTCTCGAAAATACTTTCTCCTACGAGCCCCTTCACCAGATGATTGCCGGTTGCACTGTAAGATTTCAAGATACTCCGATTTTTTTCGAGACCTTGTGCCCGTTGTTTTGCAATTCCCTTCCAATCAAATATCCCTATGGATAAATACTTACACATGTCGTGGCTTACTTTTATTCCCAATGATCTTGGTATTACAAGATACCTCGAAATTCTCTCTAATGTTCCGAGAATACCTTGTGCCTATCGCCTTTGCAGCTTCTTTGCTACACGAATACCACTACGGATAATTACTCAAGACTTACCGAGTATCCACTCATCCCCAGCTTGATTCATGTATGTCACCAATCCTCAAATATCATTTGATCTTCCCAAAATCTTGAGCATCCTATTGCTCTTGAAATTTTGATTGCTTGCATTATGGTTAATCCCATAAGTCTAGTAATCTTGTTGACATCCATTGTCATTGTCATTTTGAGTCCGTTGATTCGATTTGTTATAATGCTCGCAATCCTCAATCAGATCCTAGAATTCATCCTTCCGCTCGACGCCGCTTTAATCATGAGATGGTTCTCGCCAATTAAATTTTCGCCGATTGTGCCCCTAAGTCTATTGAACTTATCCATCCTTGATCGTGAGCTGCCCGCTTCGATCCTTCGCTTTGTATATCATAATTCCTTAGCAATTGAGCTCTAAGTTATTCAGCTTGTTTCTATAATCCAATGTCTTTTCCTTGCTTCTTCCTCCGTTGTGTGTCGACATCACCCTGATCCTTTGTTGATTTTATCCGACAATGTCCTTCATTTGGATATATACCGATTTGGTAAATTGTATCCTCTCGCTTTGTCAACCATGCTCGCTATCGAGCTTGTGTCATTTACTCCTGAAGTTTGTGGTATATGTTCCTAAGAGGCCCCGATGGGTTGGACATCCGCCTTCTAAACTGTGTGAACCCGAAACTACTATGGGTCATACTCTACTAGTGTTATGTCGATAAAATTTCAACACACAATTTCGCTGGAGGCTAGAAGTGAATGAAAGGTTATGCATTAAAGAAGTGGAGTCGAATTTGAACTTTGTGTTCATGCCCATGGACATGATGTATAACTTATGATGGAAGCTGCTCAGAAAATAATTACCCCTTGTTATAAGTTCATCTTGTATCCATGGTTCGATCCTTTATGATGGTAGATTCCACCATGTTCCCTTTAAATACCATTTCTCGCAAGTGTAAGTACTTGTCTTCGCAGAGCATTACCTCACCCAACCACTACTTTGATCCTGTCAGTCGAGTATTACCCCCGGTATCTCGAGATTATCACGAACTACATAACTTCTTATGAGTTCTTCATCAAGTGCTACATTCTCATTGATTCCAATTTTCACGGCTCGAAGTTATTAAACACTCAAAGACACGTATAATCGACTCGAGTCCACATCGCGATTAAACAACTCTTGGTAACCTTCATTACTTACGAAGTTTGAACTCAATCACGACATTCCTAGCCCGTTTGGCTATATCCTTGTCGTGCCGATTTTAACTCGTATACCTGGTCCTTCTTCCCAGAGCGCAATTTTGACGATGAGCTGCTTACGCCGATGTTCCTCATCATATCATTTCGCTTTGGACAACAAGCTTGCATTGGAGTTTGTGTCGTACCCATGGTTTCAATAACCTTTTGCTTGATCATTCCTTTGACTTGATGTCATCGCCAATGGATTACATCTTCATGAATTCTCTCGACAAATGTGTCATGCTCATCATCAGCATTCTGAGCTCTTCCAGGATATCAATGGAATTCATGATGACAAAGACAATCCTTGCCCTCGATGATTAGTGTTATCATCAACCACTCTACTACCTTTCCTCCAACACAAACTTGTTCTTGTTTTGTGTTATACCTTGAGTTCCTTGCTATCCAGCAATTGTTCTTCTTTACATTGGAGTATTACCATCCTTTATTTCAAGAATGTCGTGAGAGTTTCACCACCTCTTAAGGAATTCTTGATACAGTGATGCTTCTCACCATCATAATTCTTCTCTTGGTCCCCGTGTTGAGTGAACTATGTTATGAGAATTTAATATCTCTAGCAACCTTGCTACTTCAGAGTTAGTGGACAATAATTCCAATATAGTGTGTTGGTTGCTAAATTTCCATTCCGACGTTGGTCGTGCAACCCAGCCCATATTTCGGGTGCCCCTTTCAACCAATATTTAATTTTGTATGTTTTCATCGAGCATACATCATTATAACGTTTGATCTGACAAGTGTTGCCACCTTGTTCACATCATTGTGGAAATCCATCTTTGTTAATCTCGATGAATAGTCGCCGAGTCCATCAGCCGCCTCGCCTTCTCCTTGGTTTAATGTTGAACTCTTGTTTCGAATTCGCCCATAGTTCATTTTTCGAGAATCTTACAATGTCATCTCGCCAATTTGTGTTGCACATTTTCTTCTCGTACATCCCGAGTCCGAGGTATCCCGACACCAATCGATCTCAATCTCTACGATATGATGGTTGGGACATATCCCCAAGAGTTATAACATTGGTCTTTACGTAACCCGCAAGGTGGTGTCGCTTCCAGCACACCGACTGTGAGGACCCATTATTATAATTTCCTTAGCAAGGCTATCCATTCTTCCATGAGGAAAATTGAAAGACTTATTCTATAAGTTGTTCCCGATGAGTCCATTGAGTATCCAAAGTCCGACTTTTGCTTGAAGACCATGTCAATGCTATCTCAAGCATGTCTATGGTAATTCGATTTTCAACAAGAACATTTGAAGCCCAATGCTAAATGTTTCTCGCTCAATTATCCAAACACCGCTGTATGGGTAACGCCATGAAATTTCTCTCCTCACCTAGAGGATTTTCTACATAATATCCTCGTCATGGATATCATGCTCCGCTTTGTCCTTGGGAAGGATATACCCTGAAATATGTGTTTAAACACATTTTCTTTCCATTGTTCTGCTTAATTTCATAATCATATTATCCTTTCCATTGTTTGGTTTGACCTTTCTTGAGGTCTATATGACCTAAGCAAGAATATTCTCCGCTATGTAAACACCTCGGTGTATAATTCTATCAAGAAGACCTCACATTTTTGTTGATGACATTTTGGTATCCACCGATGGACGAGAACTTTGTTTCATCGGTCCTTCTCGCTTCAACGAAAGGTGAAAATGGTTCTTTCGCCCCTCGCCTCTTGGTACCAACGATGCTGCCAACATAATCGCCTAGTTATTCTCTAACATGCCTTGCTTACATGATCGCAAGACGCCACCCTCTTCCTACTTTTTACCAACATGGTGGGCCCATAACCCACAGTTCCACAGATCGAAACCCGACTCTCCCAGACACCCTCGATTTCCAAAGTGATTCTCGCTTGACTTCAGATGTAATTCACGGGTCACCTTCCTTGTAATCTACTTTGGAATCGACACAATACTTATTCCCGCTGATTTGAACCCTTTCACCTTCTCGATTAGGCATCAATGCTTGCTCATCCGCTTGAAACTTCTCATGGTACCTCCTTACTTTGCTCTCGATATTTTCTTAATATTCAATTCGAGAGTAACTTCCGCCACCTTTCTCGATGTTATTGACCGATAGTCAACCTTGTAGAGGTCCTGTCCTTTGAAGCTACCCTTATCCTTTCCGTAGTACGATGAAGATCCCCAAGGAAGGACGACAACTTCATCATGCCGACCAAGCAGAACTCAAGACATCAATGTAATGGATCGATTCTTCGAGAAGAACAACCAACACCGAGAAGACTCAGTAGAATTTCAGAACCAAATCCCTTCCCCTCATTTCTCTTAAATCTCGGACGAGATTTCATGTAGTAGAGGAGAATTGTGACGCCTGGATAATCATGCTATAGTAATCCCACGCTAATCAAGCCACGCCACCTCGCTGCATCGCTAACCTCGAATGATTCAAACTGTTTCAAAATTTAAATTTAAATATGTAAAACAACAATAGTTTTCAAAAATTGAAACAAAAATGTTCTGGGTGCAAATATTGAGTAGGTAATTATGGTGAAGTGAACACATTTTTAGAAAATGCCTAAATACTTTAAAATGAAGTAAAATGAAAAGAAAATAAAGAAAGAAAGAAAGAAAGGAAAAGAACCCCCGGCCAGCCGGGTCCAACTGGCCGCCCATTCGCCACCGCCCAATCGGGCAAAGGCCCAGCCGCCACCCCTCTCCTTATCCCTCACCCCGCAAACCCTAACCCACTCCCCGCACTCCACACCCCACTCTCCCCACGACGCCTCCCTCTCTCCCGATCCGATCGGGATCCAGAGGGAGGCCGACGCCCCCGCCCACCCTCCTCCCGCCGGGCTCGCTTCCTCCCGCGCCGCCATCGCCATCGCCGACCTTGACCACGCTCAAGTGTCCTGACGCCAGATTTCCCTTCTACGACGCCGTCTCGCTAACCTCCCCTCAACTCCCCGCCCCATTGCCACGATCCCTATTTCCCGTGAGGTCCTGCCTCCTCTCTCTCTCGCCACAGACACCTCACACAGATGCTCACTGTGGCGCCACATCTCCATCAAGACGCTGGAGGCTCATACACATCATCACTGCTCACCAAGGCCACTGTGGCTCGCCTGTCTCTGCAGGGTTCTCAGACACGCTACCGGGCGCACCGATGCTCGCTTCTACGCCTGCTGGTGGGTCACGCCCCATGTGCGCCACCTCAAGCCTGGTGGTGCTGCCATGATGCTGCAGCCCGCCTCCTCCGTCCGTCTCCTGTCTGCAGGCGCTGCCGCCATCCCTGCCTCCGCCTGTTGGCGCCTCAAGAGCCTCGCCAGGTCACCAACCTCTGCTCCGGCGACTGCTGGCCTCCGCCTCGCTTGAGGTGCGCCCGAACGAGCGGGTGTTGGGCACCCGTTGTGCCCGCGCCTGTTCGGGCGACAACCGCGCGCCCATGCGCCCGAAACCCGCAAGGCCTCTGGGCCCATGACATGAGGGGCCCACGCCCCAGAACGTTTATTAAAAAAAATAATTTAAAAGTAAAAAAAATTAATTAATAATAAATAAAAATATTAATTAATTAATTAACTAGATTAATTAACTTAATTAATTATTTTTAATTAATCTAATTAGCTAGTTAGTTTAATTAAACAGTAATTAAATTAGTTAGACCCCAATTAGTCTAAATAGCCTATGACTAACGGGATCCACACGCCACCACCACCAACACTTGCTGATCACGACGCCATGCCGACATCAGCAAACACTGTTTTGGATAATGTTGATTTAAATGAATTAAATAAATTTAGAAAATGATTAAATCTTTAGAAAATCATATCTTTTAATCCGTAATCGGATGAAAATACTTTCTACATGAAAGTTGCTTAGAACGATGAGATTTAATCTGATATACAGCCCGCTCGTCCGCCACACATCCCTAGCATAGCTTAACACGAAAGTTTTCCTCCGCTTCACTTATCCGAAAACGCCAAACACCGTGAATACTTTCCTGATGTTTTCCTCCGCCGGATCACCTACCACTACGTTAGGGTCAACCCTAGCACCGTGATATTGCCGCATCTTGCTTTGTGTTACATTTGATTGCTATGTTATTTATTTTGTTCCTCCGCTATTTCTTTCCTAGACTCGAGACCGGTGCCGATGTCCGTGTGTTCGACTACGGAGTTGACGAATCTCTCTCTCTTGCTTGAGCAACCAGCAA
Source organism: Aegilops speltoides (assembly GCA_021437245.1). Classification (NCBI taxonomy): domain Eukaryota; kingdom Viridiplantae; phylum Streptophyta; class Magnoliopsida; order Poales; family Poaceae; genus Aegilops; species Aegilops speltoides. The sequence goes on from CM038146.1 coordinate 104,713,611, forward strand.
GCCCCTTGATCACCAGATATCGCTTATTCTTCTCTATACGCTTGCATTAGAGTAGTGTAGCATGTTACCGTTCGGTTACTCCTATTCTGTTGTATAGCCCGTCATTTTGCTACAATGTACGATACCTTACCTACAATCCTAAATACTTAGTATAGGATGCTAGTTTATCATCATTGGCCCTACATTCTTGTCACCGCCTTGCTATATTGAAAGGTCTGTGATCACCTGGAGGTGATCACGGTATATACTATACATACATACATACTATACAGATGGTGAGTAAAGTCGGTCACTCGATGAGTACCCGCAAGTGATTCTGATGGGGGCTGAAAGGACAGTGGCTCCATCCCTAGAGGTGGGCCCGGTTCCCGACGGACCCCGATCGTTACTTTTGGCGGAGCGATTGTGGCAGGTTGAGACCACCTAGGAGACAGTGGGCCTGGCCCCTGCTCGGGCGCTCATGATACTTAACACGCTTAACGAGATCCGGTATTTGATCCGAGTCTCGACCATTTGGTCTATACGCACTAACCATCTACGCGGGAGTAGTTATGGGTATCCCGCGCCGTGGTATCAGCCAAGCCTTCGTGACGCCAAGAATCGAGTGGCGCGCTACCGATTGGACCGAACGCCACTAGGCTAGGTCTGCTTTCGGCCGCAGACGCAACGTAGGTGTGCAAGGGCGATGGGCCTGCACTCGCGCCATAGGAGTTAGAACGGCGGTCACCTCTCTCACAGCCTAGGTGGGGCTGTGACATGTTAATCTTCCGCCGGGCATGACCCAGAAAGTGTGTCCGCCAAATGGGATCGAGCGTGTTGGGTTATGTGGTGCACCCCGCAGGGAAGTTTATCTATTCAATAGCCGTGTCCTCGCTAAAAGGACGAACCGGAGTTGTACCTTGACCTTATGACAACTAGAACCGGATACTTAATAAACACACCTGCATAAGTTCCATGCATAACCCGGTGATCACTTTTCCATGTATGCACGAGGGAGGATCGCGGGTAGGATTATGCTATGCGATGCTGCTTGGAGGACTTCAATCTACTCTTCTACATGTCAGAAGACGGAGGCTGCCGTGTATGTAGTCTTCGACAGATTAGCTATCCCTCTTATTCTCGCATTCTGCAGCTCACCATCGATATGGACCTTACACATATACCCATGCATATGTAGTGTAGCTCTTGTTTGCAGTACTTTTGATGAGTACTCACGGTTGCTTTCTTCCCCTTTTCCCACCTTTCCTTTCTTTCGGTTGTCGCAACCAGATGTCGGAGCCTCAGAGCTGACGCACTGCCGATTTACTTACTACTACATCGAGGTGCTTACTATTACGCAGGCAAGTCACGATTTACCACTGTGAGTAGTTTAGAGGATCTCAGCAGAGGCTTGCGCCTCTTTCGATCTATATCCCGCTTGTGCTAGCCTTCTTAAGGCAAACTTGTTTAACTTATGTTTGTACTCAGATATTGTTGCTTCACGACTCGCCTATGATCGAAAGCACTTGTATTCGAGCCCTCGAGACCCCTCGACGGTATTATGATGCTTGTATGACTTATTTATGTTTTTAGAGTTGTGTTGTGATATCTTCCCGTGAGTCCTCGATCTTGATCGACACGCTTATGCGCATGATTAGTGTACGATTGAATCGGGGCGCCACACCCGACCCAAACTGTTATCGCGAAGCCATACCGCTCCAACTTAGACGGGACAGATCCAAAATTCAATCCACCCTACCACCACAATCAGACTTCCAAGCAACTCAGTTCTCCAGATATATATGATCTGATGTATAAAGCGGCAGCAGCCCTGTGAAATGGTCCACCACTTTTGGGCCGATTCCCGCTATTAAAAACAAGATCAAGGACTGTTCGACAACGACGCTATGGTCTTCCACCATAAATGCACATATGAAGGGATATTGAATGCCCTCGACCGTCAGCCGCACATAGAGCTTCACTGCATTATCACATGTTGTACAAAAGTACTACGCGATGGAAAGCATATGGAGGCCCCAGAAGTTTAACTCGAGCCTCGCCACTCGATGCAGAAAAGTGCCCAAAGCTAAAAGAATATACTCCGCGAATCACCCACCATTGGGTTACAAGAAGGAAGAATAAGCCCTTCATGGGACATAGGTCCATTCTGATGAACTATTGGAAAAACCTTCCCGATCCATACTACTCCAAGACACAGCCCCAACCCATAGCCTCCGGCATGCCGGGTATTCCGATAGGTAGGAAAAGTGGAGAGTCAATCACCACAACCCTAGAAGGATATTCAACAGAGAAGGACCACTTCAACGCCCTAACAGTCTTCGAGACTTTCTCTCTAACAACCGATAAACACAGCGCACGCGACCGGTCAAGTCCATCAAGTTACCGCGACTAAGCCCATGGAACGACACAACGATAACCTTTACGGCCAAAGATGAACCACAGTGCTCGGTCAGTCCGGCACCGCCGCTTTGGTATTGTACCCGCCGTTGATGGTTTCCGCTTACTAAATTGCTCATGGACTATGGTAGCGGACTCAACCTCATCTATGAGGATACGCCGACAAGATGCAAATGGATAAGTCACGATCGATCACAACAACACCACCTTTCGAGGTATTATCCCCAAATGAGGCACACCGCCAGAAAAATCAAACCGATGTGGTGTTCGCACACCGAGAATTATAGATCCGACGAAGTTTCTTCCACGTGGTCCCTTTAATGTGGGTATCACGCTATCCTCGCCACGACGCCTTCTCACGCTTTCAAGCTTATACCGCATTATGGGTACATGAAGCTCAAATGCCCGTCCCTAATGGGATCATTACAATTTCTGCTTAATTCCGACAAAGCTCTTCGTGCTGAGAACAAGACCACATCCTTGGCCCTTGAGCCACTATCTGAAGCCCTAGCGGTAGAAGAATTAACCACCCTACGAGCTATGGTGGATAGGGACGACGTGATCCTTGATAAGAGATCCAAGTCCACCACTTTCAAGCCAGCCGAGGAAATAGTAAAATTCCAAGTGCACCCGACGGACCCCAATAAAACGGCATCCATCGGAGCACAGCTGGATCCGGCAGTGGACGCCGCCCTACGCACATTCCTGCGCAAAAATTGAGACATCTTCACCTGGTATCCTTTAGATATGCCCGACATCCCATGCAGACTGGCTGAACACAGTCTCAATATAATCAAGGTATTTAAACCGTGACGCAGACACTACGGAGATTCTCGAACACAAGCGTCAGGCCATGGGAGAAGAGCTAGCCAAGTTATTTGAGGCTGGGTTTATTAGGGAAATAAAACATCCGGATTGGTTAGCCAACCTGGTAATGGTATATAAAAAGGACAAATTGTGGCGCCTGTGTGTCGACTTCAAAGACCTCAACAAGGCTTGCCCTAAAGACCCCTTCCCATTGCCCCGCATCGACCAAATCATTGACGCAACCGCAGGACATGATTCTTTGTGTTTCCTCGACGCCTATTCCGGATACCATCAGATCAAGATGAAGGAATAGGACCAGGCTGCAACTGCATTAATCACCCCTTACGGTCCCTTTTGCTTCAATATTATGCCCTTCGGACTGAAAAACACTGGGCTACCTACCAAATAAGATGATTCAAACATGCCCGAAAAGCAAATAGGAACAACAAATAAGCATACATGGATGATGTGGTCATTAAAACAAAACACGCCGAAGTCATCGTGGATGAGTTTGGCCTCACCTTCGATAATCTCCTAACATACGACATCCGCTTAATCCAAAAATCTGTCTTCGGAGTTCCAAATGAAAGTTGCTATTGTTCATTGTTTCTATAGAGGAATTGAGGCAAACCCAAAGAAAAGTCCGAAGCTCACACAATTGGCCACGCCAATGCACTCTAAAGCAAGTCCGTAAACTAGCTAGGTGCATCACGGCTTTTAGCTGATTTATCTCCAAATTAGGAGAAAAGGCATTGCCATTATACAAGCTACTACACCGTACTGATAACTTAAAATGGACGGACGCAACCACAACTAGATTGGAAGAAATCAAGGCCCTTCTCGCAAGCACCAATCTTGGCCGCACCTGGTGTTGGAGAGCCTATGTTATTATACATTTTGGCAACTAACCAAGTAGTTAGCGACGTCCTTGTCGTTGATCGAGGGGGGAGGGACATAAATTCCCCACCCAAAAGTCAGTTTACTATTTATCGGAGGTCCTTACACCTTGCAAATCCCGATACCCGCACTATCAGAAGATAGCCTACACAGCCTTCATGGCGTCTCGCAAACTTCGTCACTACTTTCAAGAGGGTTCGGTCATAGTGGCATCTGAGGTGCCACCGAATGACATCATTAATAATAGGACGCCATCGCCGCATAGCCAAGTGGGCCATTGAGCTATTACCATTTGAAATGATATACAAGCCACGCCGGGCTATTAAATCCCGTGTATTGGCCGAATTTTATAGCCGAGTGGATGGAAGCCAACTCCCTAAAGAGTACAACTCATATTCTAATTAGATCATGTACTTCGATGGCTCCAAAATGTCGGCTCGGACTGGGGTCATGCGAATCTCACATCCTCGCCGGGGACATAGTCCGCTATGTAACGCAAATTATGTATACGTAATCTAATAATGCAGCCTACACTCATCGAATCACCATACTTTAAGTTATTCGCCGATCTTGCCGTCGGCTATTAGCGATTTGAAGAAGTTTTGCCATCACTACCAAAAGCCGACGGCAAAGAGACGGCGGACGCAAAGAAGCTCTTTGCCATGAGCCATTTCGCTGTCAGCCCGCCACCGATGACAAAGATTTTTGCCGCCAGCCACCGACGGCAAAGAGGGAGGTGGCCCCACCCACCCGCCTGCTTAAAAAACTTAATGATTTCATTTCTTTTGCCGCCGCCAGCGGACGGCAAAGAGAGACAACGACGGACGACAAAGAGCTTCTTCAACTAACGGACGCCCACACCCCCCGCTCACATTCTCCTCTTCCTCTATCCTCCTAGACGGCCCGCCCTAGATCCACCGCCACCACGCCTCTGGCGCCGCCCCGCCACCCGGCCGCCGCCCCGCCCGCCACAAGGCCGCCGCTTCTTCAAGACGGGCGCACCCCCACCACCCTCCGCCCCCCCCACACACGACGCCTGTCCGCCCGCCACCTGTTGGGGAACGAGTAATTTCAAAATTTCCCACGCACACGCCGAGATCATGGTGATGCTATAGCAACGAGAGGAGAGTGTTCGCCCACGCACTGTGAGAACGAAGCGAAGCGCTAGCACAACGCGTTGATGTAGTCGACGCCTCACGATCCGACCGATCCAAGCACCGAACGTGACGGGCCTCCGAAGTTCAGCACACGCTCAGCTCGATGACGATTTCCGCCCTCCGATCCAGCAAAGGCTCCGGAGATGAGTTCCACAAGACGACGACGCAGTGACGATGATGATGTTCTACCGCACAGGGCTTTGCCTAAACTCCGCGACGATATGACCGAGGTGGAATATGGTGGAAGGGGCACCGACACGCTAAGGAACGATCCAGAGATCAACTTGTGTGTCTTTGGTGCCCCCGCCTCAGATATAAAGGAGCTGGGGGGAGGAGGCGGCCGCCCAGAGGGCGTGCTAAGGGGGGGGTCCTCTTCCAAGTAGGAGTAGGAGAAGGGGGAAAGAGGAGGAAGAGGGAAGGAAAGGGGGCGCCGCCTTCCCTTGTCCTATTCGGAGTAGGAGGGGGGGCGCGGCCCCTCCCTGGCTCCTTCCTCTTCAACCTCGTGGGCCCATGTAGGCCCATTAACCCCCGGGGTTTCGTAACCTCCTGCATCCTAGAAATGCCGATTTTACCCGAACCATTCCGATGTCCAAACATAGGCTTCCAATATATCAATCTTTATGTCTCAACCATTTTGAGACTCTCGTCATGTCCGTGATCACATCCGGACTCAACAAACTTCGTACATCAAAACTTATAAACTCATAATAAAACTGCCATCGAAATGTTACATGCGGATTCTACGGGTTCGAGAACTATGTAGACATGACCTAAAACCATTCTCGTCAATAAACAATAGCGGACCTGGATTCCCATATTGGTTCCTACATATTCTACGAAGATCTTTATCGGTCAAACCGCATAACAACATACGTTGTTCCCTTTGTCATCGGTATGTTACTTGCCCGAGATTTGATCGCTCGATCCAATACCTAGTTCAATCTCGCTGCCGCAAGTCTTTTACTCGCTCAGAATACGCCATCTCATAACTAACTCATTAGTTATAATGCTTGCAAGGCTTAAGTGATGAGTATTACCGAGAGGGCCTAGAGATACCTCTCCGACAATCGGAGTGACAAAACCTAATCTCAAATACGCCAACTCAACATGTACCTTCTGAGACACCGTAGTACTTCTTTCTAATCACCCAGCTTACGCCAGACGCTTGGTAGTACCAAAGTGTTCCTCCGTAAACGGAGTTGCATAATTCTCATAGTTACAAGAACATGTATAAGTCATGAAGAAAGCAATAGCAGAATACTAAACGATCAAGTGCTAAGCTAACGGATGGGTCATGTCAATCACATCATTCTCCTAATGATGTGATCCCATTAATCAAATGACAACACATGTCTATGGTTAGGAAACATAACCATCTTTGATTAATGAGCTAGTCAAGTAGAGGCATACTAGTGACTATATGTTTGTCTATGTATTCACACATGTATCATGTTTCCGTTAATACAATTCTAGCATGAATAATAAACATTTATCATGATATGAGGAAATAAATAATAACTTTATTATTGCCTCTAGGGCATATTTCCTTCAGCCTCCCACTTGCACTAGAGTCAATAATCTAGATTACATTGTAATGATTTTAACACCCATGGAGTCTTGGTGCTGATCATGTTTTGCTCATGAGAGAGGCTTAGTCAACGGGTCTGCAACATTCAGATCCGTATGTATCTTGCAAATCTCTATGTCTCCCACTTGGACTTGGTCCCAATGGAATTGAAGCGCCTCTTGATGTGCTTGGTCCTCTTGTGAAATCTGGATTCCTTGCCAAGGCAATTGCATCAAGATTGTCACGTAAGATCTTCATTGGTCCCGATGCACTAGGTATGACACCTAGATCGGAAATGAACTCCTTCATCCGCATTCTTCATTCGCGCTTTAAACAGCTATGTACTCCGCTCACATGTAGATCCCGCCACGACGCTTTATTTAGAACTCGCACCAAGTTACAGCCCACCATTTAATATAAACACATATCTGGTTTGCGATTTAGAATCGTCCGGATCAGCGCCAAAGCTTGCATCGACGTAACCTTTACGACTAGCTCTTTGTCACCTCCATATACGAGAAACATATCCTTAGTCCTTTTCGTATTTCAGATGTTCTTGACGCTGTCCAAAGGATCCACCTCGATTACTTTGGTACCTCCCGCCAAGCTTATTGCTAAGCATACGCCAAGTCTGGTACACAAGATTGCATACATGATAGAGCCTATGGCTGAAGCATAGGCAACATCTTTCATTTTCTCTATCTTCTCATTGTGGTCGGGCATTGAGTTTGACTCAACTTCACACTTGTAGCACAGCAAGAATCCTTTCTTTGCCTCGATCCATTTTGAACTTTTTGAAAATTTTGTCAAGGTATGTGCTTTGTGAAAGTCCTATTAAGCGTCTTGATCTATCTCTATAGATCTTGATGCCCAATATATAAGCAGCTTCACCGAGGTCTTTCATTGAAAAACTTTTATTCAAGTATCCCTTTATGCTATCCAGAAATTCTATATCATTTCCAATTAACAACATGTCATCTACATATAAAACTAGAAATGCTACAGAGCTCCCACTCACTTTTTTGTAAATACAGGCTTCTCCAAAAGTCTGTATAAAACAATATGCTTTGATCACACTATCAAAGCGTTTATTCCAACTCCGAGATGCTTGCACCAGTCCATAAATGGAACGTTGGAGCTTGCACACTTTGTTAGCACCTTTTGATCAACAAAACCTTCCGCTGCATCATATACAACTCTTCTTCTAGAAATCCATTCAAGAATGCGCCTTGACATCCATTTGCCAAATTTCATAATCATGAAATGCAGCAATAGCTAACATGATTCGGACAGACTTAAGCATCGCCACGGTGAGAAAGTCTCATCACAGTCAACCCTTGAACTTGTCGAAAACCTTTCGCAACAAGTCCAGCTTTATAGACGCTACATTACCATCAGCCCACCTTCTTCTTAAAAATCCATTTATTCTCAATAGCTTGCCGATCATCGGAAAGTCAACCAAAGTCCATACTTTGTTTTCATACATGGATCCCATCTCGCATTTCATAGCCTCTAGCCATTTTATGGAATCTGGCTCATCATCGCTTCTCATAGTTCGAGGTTCATCATGGTCAAGTAACATGACTTCCGTAATAGGATTACCATACCACTGTGCGGATCTTACTCTGGTAGACCTACGAGGTTCTGTAGAAACTTGATCTGAAGTTTCATGATCAATACCATTAGCTTCCTCAATGATTGGTGTAGCTATCACAGGAACCGGTTCTTGTGATGAACTAATTTCCAATAAGGGAGTAGATACAGTTATCTCGTCAAGTTCTACTTTCCTCCCACTCACTTCTTTCGAGAGAAACTCCTTCTCTAGAAAGGATCCGAATTATTAACGAAAATCTTGCCCTCAGATCTGTGATAGAAGGTGTACCCAATAGTCTCCTTTGGGTATCCTATGAAGACCCATTTCTCCGATTTGGGTTCGAGCTTATCTAGTTGAATTTTCTTCACATAAGCATCACAGCCCCAAACTTTAAGAATCGACAACTTTGGTTTCTTGCCAAACCACAGTTCATAAGGTGTCGTCTCAACGGATTTTGATGGTGCCCTATTTAACGTGAATGCGGCCGTCTCTAAAGCATAACCCCAAAACGATAGCGGTAAATCAGAAGAGACATCATAGATCGCACTCATATCAAGTAAAGTACGACACGACGCTCGACACACCATTTCGCTGTGGTGTTCCAGTGGCGGAGTTGCAGACTATCCCGCATTGTTTCAAGTGTAAACCAAACTCAGAACTCAAATATTCTCCTCCACGATCGATCGTAGAAACTTTATTTTCTTGTTACGATGATTTTCCACTTCACTCAAATTCTTTGAACTTTTCAAATGTTTCAGACTTGTGTTTCATTAAGTAGATATACCCATATCCGCTTAAATCATCCGTGAAGGTGAGAAAATAACGATATCCGCCACGAGCCTCAACATTCATTGACCACATACATCAGATGTATGATTTCCAACAAATCTGTTGTTTCCATAGTACCGAGAACGGCGTTTTAGTCATCTTGCCCATAAGGCACGGTTCGCAAGTACCAAGTGATTCATAATCAAGTGATTCCAAAAGCCCATCAAGATGGAGTTTCTTCATGCGCTTTACAATCGATATGACCTAAACGGCAAGTGCACAAATAAGTTGCACTATCATTATCAACTCGTGATCTTTTGGTTTCAACACTATGAATATGTGTATCACTACTATCGAGATTCAATAAAATAGACCACTCTTCAAGGGTGCATGACCATAAAAGATATTACTCATATAAATAGAACAACCATTATTCTCCGATTTAAATGAATAACCGCCTCGCATCAAACAAGATCCAGATATAATGTTCATGCTCAACGCTAGCACAAAATAACAATTATTTAGGTCTAATACTAATCCCGATGGTAGATGTAGAGGTAGCGTGTCGATCGCGATCACATCGACTTTGGAACCATTTCCCACGCCGCATCGTCACCTCGCCCTTAGCTAATCTTCGCTAATCAGAGTCCCTGCTTCAAGTTGCAAATATTAGCAATAGAACCAGATCAAATACCCAAAAATGCTATCGAGCATTAGTAAGGTACACATCAATAACATGTATATCACATATACCTTTGTTCACTTTGCCATCCTTCTTATCCGCCAAATACTTGGGGCAGTTCGCTTCTAGTGTCCAAATTGGCTTGCAGAGAAGCACTCAGCTTAGGCTTAGGTCCGACTTGGGTTTCTTCTCTGAGCAGCAACTTGCTTGCCATTCTTTTGAAGTTCCCTTCTTCTTCCCTTTGCCCTTCTTCTTGAAACTAGTGGTCTTGTTAACCATCAACACTTGATGCTCCTTCTGATTTCTACCTCCGCTGCTTTCAAAGATTATGTAAGAGCTCTCGAATAGTCTTGTTCATCCCTTGCATATTATAGTTCATCACGAAGCTCTTGTAGCTTGGTGGCGTGATTGGAGAATTCTGTCAATGACACTATCATCGTAAAGATTAACTCCCAGCTTGAATCAAGTGATTATTATACCTGCACATTTTGAGTATATGTTCACCGACATAACTATTCTCCTCCATCTTGCAGCTATAGAACTTATTGGAGACTCCATATCTCTCAATCCGGCATTTGCTTGAAATATTAACTTCAACTCCTGAACATCTCATATGCTCCATGACGCTCAAAATGTCGTTGAAGGCCCGGTTCTAAGCCGAAGCATGGCACATCGAACTATAGAGTAGTCATCAGCTTTGCTCGCCAGACGCTCTAACGCCGCTGGCCAGATCAAGAAGAGGTTCGCACCCAAAGCGGTGCTTCCAGACGAATTTTTCTCAGGCAGCAATGAGGATAATCCTCAAAGTTACGGACCCAGCCTGTAATTGCTACCATCATCTTTCAACTTTGCTTTCAAGGAACGCATTAAAATTCAACGGAACAACAAAGACGAGCCATCTATCTACAAACAAACATAGACAAGCAAGATACTATCAGTACTAAGTTCATGATAAATTTAAGTTCAACTAATTATATTGCTTAAGAACTCCCACTTAGACAGACATCTCTAGTCATCTAAGTGATCACATGATCCAAATCAACCAAACCATGTCCGATCATCACGTGAGATGGAGTAGTTTCAATGGTGAACATCGCTATGTTGATCATATCTACTATATGATTCACGCCGACCTTTCGGTCTCCGTGTTCCGAGGCCATATCTCGATATGCTAGGCTCACAAATATAACCCGAGTATTCCGCGTGCAACTGTTTTGCACCCATTGTATTTGAACATAGAGCCTATCGCACCCGATCATCACGTGGTGTCTCAAAGACGAAGAACTTTCGCAACGGTGCACACTCGTGGAGAGCACTTCTTGATAATTAGTGAGAGATCATCTTAAAATGCTAACGCCAATCAAAGCAAGATAAGATGCATAAAGGATAAACATCACATGCAATCAATATAAGTGATATGATATGGCCATCATCATCTTGTGCTTGTGATCTCCATCTTCGGCACCGCCATGATCACCATCGCCACCGCGCGACACCGTGATCTCCATCGTAGCATCGCTGTCGCTACGCCATCTATTACTTACGATTATCGCTACCGCTTAGTGATAAAGTAAAGCAATTACAGGGCGCTTGCATTTCATACAATAAAGTGACAACCATATGGCTCTCGCCAGCTGTGTAACTTCGTTACAAAACATGATCATCTCATACAATAAAATATAGCATAACGCTTTGACCATATCACATCACAACATGCCCTCGCAAAAACAAGTTAGACGCCCTCTACTTTGTTGTTGCAAATTTTACGTGGCTGCTACGGGCTTAGCAAGAACCGTTTACCTACGATCAAAAACCACAACGATAGTTCGCTGTTGGTGCTGTTTTAACCTTCGCAAGGACCGGCGAGCCATACTCGATTCAGCTAAAGTGAGAGAGACAGACACCCGCCAGCCACCTTTAAGAACGAGTGCTCGTGAACGGTGAAACCAGTCTCGTAAGCGCACGCTGTAATGTCAGTCCGGCCGCTTATCTCACAATACCGCCAACCAAAGTATGACATGCCGGTAAGCAAGATGACTTATATCGCCCACAACTCACTTGTGTTCTACTCGCATATAACATCAACGATAAAACCTAGGCTCGGATGCCATCATGGGAATGTAGTAATTTCAAAAAATTCCTACGCATTAACGAAGATCATGGTGATGATATAGCAACGAGGGGAGAGTGTTCGCCCACGCACTCGTGAGATCGTAAGCGATGAGTTAGCACAACGTGGTTGATGTAGTCAGACATCTTCACGATCCGACCGATCAAGCACCGAACGCACGGGCCCGAAGTTCAGCACACGCTCAGCTCGATGACGATTTCCGCCCTCCGATCTAGCAAAGGCCCGGAGATGAGTTCCTCAAAGACGACGGGCGGCAGGACGATGATGATGTTCTATCACGCGCAGGCTTCGCCTAAACTCCGCGACAACATGACCGAGGTGGAATATGGTGGAAGGGGCACCGACACGGCTAAGGAACGATCCATAGATCAACTTGTGTGTCTTAGTGCCCCCGCCTCAGATATAAAGGAGCCGGGGAGGAGGCGGCCGCCCAGAGGGCGCGCCAAGGGGGAGTCCTACTCCCACCGGGGAAAGAGGAGGAAGAGGGAAGGAAAGGGGCGCCGCCCCTTCCCTTGTCCTATTCGGACTAGGAGGGAGGGCGCTGCCCTCCCTCGCTCCTTCCTCTTCTCCCTCGTGGCCCATGTAGGCCCATTAACTCGGGGTTCCAACCTCCCAGACTCCAAAAATGCCGATTTTACTCGAACCATTCCGATGTCCAACCATAGGCTTCCAATATATCAATCTTTATGTCTCGACCATTCCGAGACTCGTCATGTCCATGATCACATCCGGACTCAACAAACTTCGTACATCCAAACTTATAAACTCATAATAAAACCGCCATCAAACGTTGTTAAGGGATTCTACGGTTCGAGAACTATGTAGACATGACCTAAAACCATTCTCGGTCAATAACCAATAGCGGACCTGATTCCCATATTGGTTCCTACATATTCCACTTAAGATCTTTATCGGTCAAACCGCATAACAACATACGTTGTTCCTTTGTCATCGGTATGTTACTTGCCCGAGATTTGATCGCCGGTATCCAATACCTAGTTCAATCTCGCTATCGCAAGTCTTTTTACTCGCTCAGAATACGCCATCTCATAACTAACTCATTAGTTATAATGCTTGCAAGGCTTAAGTGATGAGTATTACCGAGAGGGCCCAGATACCTCTCCGATAATCGGAGTGACAAAACCTAATCTCAAAATACGCCAACTCAACATGTACCTTCGAGACACCTGTAGTACTCTTTATAATCACCCAGCTTACGCTGTGATGTTTGGTAGTACCCAAAGTGTTCCTCCGTAAACGGAGTTGCATAATTCTCATAGTTACAGGAACATGTATAAGTCATGAAGAAAGCAATAGCAGTATACTAAACGATCAAGTGCTAAGCTAACGGGATGGGTCATGTCAATCACATCATTCTCCTAATGATGTGATCCAAAAGGGCTTATTCCATCTGTGCCCCCAATTCCTTAGTTGTGCTCAGTTTTCCCCACGCTTCAAACTTTTGCTCACTTTTCCCCATTCCCTTAGCTGAAACTCTCACAAATGTTCATAACAGACGCTTGCTGCCTTGGCCGTTAACTCGACTTGTGGGGCCACGCTGACTCTCGCTGACTTTTTTTGAGACAAATTGACTCGCTGATCGTGGGATGTGGCTTCGCTGGTTGGGCCGTGTTTGTGTTCATAGGACGGGCCCGTTAGTTGTCTGGTAATAAATTAAAAAGAGAGCCCAATTAAAAAAGCCTGCCATGGATGGATGCAGCCTGCAATGCATGCCCGGCTTCGACATCGATGTAGCTCGCGATGCATGCGTAACACCGCCACGCACGCATCTAGTGACCTAGACCCACCAGATGCATGCACGCCAACACGCACGCATCGATCCGCGCTACATGGTTGCCGGTGGATTCGGGCCGCCCGCAGCGCCGCTTCACGCGCCGCAGCCATACG